>OY979716.1:92941452-93639786 GCA_963855995.1 Muricea muricata | reverse complement strand
AGAATTTGCACTATCATGCATGCAGTATTAATCATACATATTAGAATTAATTATTATCATATGATCGAGTCTTCAGTCTTTCGTTTTATGAAGACTTGATCCTTCGTTATTAAAATGTATGCATATTTTTAAAACAAACACTCCCCTACGATTTTCTGAAACAAAGCATGCATCCGAGATTTATAGACCATTTCAGTCATGTCATGATGATTGAGACAAATAATATATAATGATGACGATATGACCTGACTCGTCAATATTTAATTTTCTGTTGTTTGAATTGCGTTCGATGCGACTAAAATGCGACTGACAAAACAGCTCTTAGTTTCCACTGACACCTCGTTTCGTATAATAGTTGATATAAAGCCTCTAGTCTTTGAGTCTTCATGATCATTGTCAAAATATAAAATCAACGACGCGCATTTCTGTATTAAACGCACTGGGAAAAAAGAATTACTAATTAATATTAGAAACAAAAACCAGGACTGTCATCAATTGAGTCAACCACATCCATAACGTTTTTCGCAGAACCGGTACCACCGAGAACATAGCGTCTAACGATTGAAACATAACGGGGATATGTAGCTTTCGATATCGAGACGACAGCTTAACCACTCGACAAAGGTTGTTTTCGCACTCACTGAGCTATATATGCGTGATACGATAAACCTGATATATGCTTTCCTGCAAGAGCGGCTACTGGAGGTAATTAAATAGCTCAGTTGATATCAGACATGGTATTGGTATCAGTGTTAGAGCCAAATGTAAAATATTTACGTCAATTTCACGATCAAGCCATGATATCAAGGGCAAAATTTAATGATAAAATGTTATTTCGAGCCGAGTTATTTCAGTGAGTTATATCTCTGAGCTACCGTATATAATTGGAAATTAAACGAGACTTACCTGGAAGTTGAAGTTTGATGATAATTCTCCTAGATCATTAGGAGCGCAGTAGGGTTAACATGAGATGCGTACGCGCCGTCGTGGGTCAGTACTTCAAAGACACCATTTGGTAATCACCAATTCCGTGCCTACAAAAACGTGCGTAAACCTGCGCTCCAAGTCAAAGTGCTAAAGAATAGTTTTTTACGGGAGGGTATTCACGGAGGTGCCGGGCATGTTAACCCTACTGCGCTCCTAATGATCTCGTAGAATTATCATCAAACTTCCA
The DNA here is from genome assembly GCA_963855995.1 of Muricea muricata. Classification (NCBI taxonomy): domain Eukaryota; kingdom Metazoa; phylum Cnidaria; class Anthozoa; order Malacalcyonacea; family Plexauridae; genus Muricea; species Muricea muricata. The sequence goes on along the minus strand of OY979716.1, from coordinate 93,638,612 downwards.
CTTCCAGGTAAGTCTCGTTTAATTTCCAATTCTACCAAATCATTATACGCACTTCCGGGTTAACATGAGACTTCAAAGCTGGGAGCACCAAATGGGAATGCACCACACATTTAATAATTTGCTTACAATTTATTATTGCAACACCCCAGCACTCATTTGATTAGTCAAAGCTACTGGTCTCTTATAAACCTGCGAAATGTACTTTCTGTAGACCATCCTGCTGTAGCGAGGTTGACATCAACTGGCACACCCGCTGCGGCTGCTTTACTTGTAGACGCACTCCGAGTACTATGAGCGGTAAACACATTCGTGTCTATACCCGCCTGAGTAAGGACGGTTTTGATCCAACGTCCATTAGTCGCTGATGTGACTGCTTTAAACGGTTTAATATACGAGACTAACAAACGCTGCGAGCTTCGGCAAAGTCTCGTTTTTTGCAAATAGGCTGCAGGGTTTCATATACACACAACTTCTTATCCGGATATATATACAAAGCAACGTTTCCAAGCACACTCCCTGGTCTGTCTTTTTTGACATAATCGGTTAACGCAAAACTGAAATATTGATCGTTCATGGTCATATAATTTTCCGAAATATCCATGTAGGCTAGTGTCTGACACCGCTGCCCTGTCGTTAATACAATTAGCATAACCAACTTTAATGTTAACGCTTTGCGATTAATTGAGTCAACGGCCACAACGAACCAAGATATTCCAATACCACATCCACCGACCAAATGTTATGAAATTTCGGCACAGGCTTCAGCTTGTTAAATATTCTTTTAAGGTACCGACAGACTAAAAGATGTTTACCCACCGATGTATGATTCTGGTAGGATGAAAATGTTCATCAATATTAGAAATTGCCGAACGAGCAGTATTTAGAGCAGAATAACCGAAGTTTTGCTGATAGAGCTTGTGTAAAAATTCCAAAAGCGAATTCACAGTGCATGGGATGCATGAGCTTACATTTCTTACCCCAGGAACATGCGCTGCTGAAAGCCAAATGTTCCTGGCTATTGCACAAGACCAAATATTTTTCGCCAAACGGTGGCACTCAACTGATTTAGAACCCCCCCCCCCCCCATCATTAATATAACAAACAACTGTTGTATTATCTGACATAATCCGGACATGGCAATGCGTTTTATCCGCTAACAGCGACATTAATGATAGTTTTACTGCTAACATCTCTAATATGATAATCTATAATGCTGACCATATCCCCCGTGTACGCATACCGCCCTCAAGTTTTGCTCCCCATCTTATCGCAGATGCATCGGTAAAAATTCCTACGTTTAGGGGTCCATGTTGTAAATTTCGATATGCCAATTTAACATTCTGGATCCACCACTGAAGTTCTTCGCGACTTTCGGCCGACAACAACATTTTAGTCTCGAAATTGCCCTTACTAGCTTTCAAAGCTATAATGTAATGCCGCTCTATACTGCGGTAATGAAGGCGGCCGTATTCGACACCCGGACAACTCCAGATTAACGACCCAATTAAGAACGCCACTTCTCGAATGGTAAACGCCTTACCCTCGGGAGAAAAGTAAAGGCAAAATTGAAGTACTTTACCAGCTTTTTTGTCCGTCAACTGTACAATCATAAGTATAGAATTTAAAACAAAACCCAAAAATTCAATAACCTGCGTGGGGATAATAATCGATTTTTCCGATGAATCATGAACCCTAAAGAAATCAGTAACTCAACCGCATGGAGAGTAGCCCTCTCAGTCTCAACATAGCTGTCCGCTAAATTAAGCGAGTCATCAATATAGCCTAGACATGAATGGCCAAATTTAGCTCGCAATGTCGCGAACACTGGTTTCAAAATTTTTGTAAATATTCTCGGACTACTAGTAAGCCCCATAGGGAGACAAGTAAAGGCGTATAATTGATCCCGCCACACAAATTTAAGATATTTTTGATGTTCAAGGGCCATAGGCACCAAATAATAGTCATGCTTTAGGTCAATTGAGGTCATAAAACACCCCGGAGTCATAAGCCTTATTGCGGTCTCTAAGGTATCCATTTTGAAATGATAGTAAGTAACAGATGCATTTAATGCTTTCAAATTAAATATAACTCGATGTGAGCCATCCTTTCCTGGCGTGGTAAAAATAGGTGAAATAAACTCACCATTTTCATGTTCGGACGGTTTAATAATTCGCTTGTTCAGAAATTTAGCAATTTCAGTATCTATAATCCTTTGCTGGGCGTCAGTAAATATACACTGCGGGTTCACGTTATTGGGATCCTGCATAGGTTCAGTGTCAAAATCAATGTGACAATGTGAAATTAATTGCATCCAGGATGAACGGATCAGAGGTGAGACGCTTCCACACCCCCTGAAATTTGCTTAATCTGCTACCTTGAAACGTGGCTTGATATCATAATTCACATGCGATACTCGTACTTGGACCGCGTAGCTCAGATGGTAGAGCATGACGCTAGCAAAACCAAGATCGTGAGTTCGATTCTCACCGCGGTTAAGTGTTTTCACTTTCCCGGTTGAGACGCATAGACCCGAAGCGAGGGTGATTCGGCAAAATATTAACCCGAAGTGAGAATATCATCACTGAGGGTTAATATTTTGCCGAATCACCCAAGCGGAGGGTCTATAAATGATATATTATACCGAAAATATATAACTGTTCAAGTCCAGGACAACTTGTTAACATACCTTCGAGAATACAAGATTTCGTTTTTCACTTAAATAAACAATTTTTCCAAAGTTCTTTGCCAAATGGCATCAAGTAAATAGTGCTGAGTAATTTTGCCGTCTTTTGAACATCCTGTTTTGTAAAATTTCCCGTGAAACCACTTAAAAAACACCATATAATATCCACACACTCTTGTGTGAATATGTATAGCATCCATTTTTTGGTATACATAACCACAGATGCAACCACGAAATTAGTGGGAATTTCTGCTGACCTAACGTGAGAATTTACACGTTGATCTATAAAAATAAAGTGAATGAAAACATTTTTAGACCACAGTCACCACATATGCTTCGCTAAATAATAATCCTAAAAATTCGTGTTAAATGTGCAAGAAAAACCAAAATAAAGCACCGCGACATAACAAAAATCATTATTGAGTCAAAGACATTTCATTTATTATTTGAATAGCATGTACAAGCGAGAAGTTTAGAATTTAAACAGCCGAACTAAACGGCTTGAAATATTAATTGTCATGGTTATATATACCAAAAACCGGTATACTAAAAATTTCTGGAAATAAATATACAGTAGAAGTATTACATGCACGCTAATTTACCCGCAAATCATCCTAAATAACAAGTCCTGGAAAAAACAGATGGTAAGAACAAATTCACACTATGAGACTTGAGACTATGAGAGATAGTTTTTTATCATATATAGTTATGTATACAGGATTTCGGTATGTTTTGCATTTCAGAGTACAGTGAAGGTATCAATACAAATTAAACTACACCTGCATTATAAGACCAAGTATAGATATTAAAATTGATCATTTTTTCATCATGGTTATATATACAGGATTTCTGTATTTCCATGTAGTGAACGTATCAATGCAAAACTAAACCTGCACTACAGGATCAAGTGTACAACTTGAAATTGATCATTTTTTATCATGGTTATATATACAGTATTTCTGTATGTTTTGTATTTGCAAGTTCAGTGAAGGTATCCATACGAAACTACACCTACACTACAAGACCAAATGTAGATCTTGAAATTGATCATTTTTCCATCGTGGTTATATATACCAGATTTCTTATGTATACCAGATTTCCGTATGTTTTGTATTTCCATGTGCAGTGAAGGTACCAATACGAAACTATACCTGTACTATAAGATCAACTGTACATCTTACATTGATAATTTATTTGCAGTGTTTATATTTCCCGGATTTCTGTATGTTTTGTATTTCCAAGTACCTTGAAGGTATCGACACGCAACTACACCTGGAATTGAGCGCAAGTATAAATCTTCAAATTGATCATTTTTTTATCATGGTTATATATACATGATTTCTGTATGTTTTTTATTTCGAAGTACCGTGAAGGTATCGATACGAAACTACACCTGCACTATAAGACCAAGTATAGATCTTGAAAAAGATAATTTTTTTTATCATGGTTATATATACAGGATTTCTGTATGTTTTGTCACCTGTGGTTTTGTATTTGCAAGTTTAGTAAAGGTATCAATACGAAACTACAACCGCACTACAAGACCAAGAATGGATCTTCAAATTGATCATTTTTTATCATGGTTATGTATACCGGATTTCCGTATGTTTTGTATTTCCATGCACAGTGAGGTATCAATACCAAACAAAACCTGCAATACAAGACCAAGTGTACATCTGGAAATTGATCATTTTTTTATCATGGTTTTATATACAGGATTTCCGTATGTTTTGTATTTCCATGTACAGTGAAGGTATCAATATGAAACTATACCTGCACTATAAAACCAACTGTACATCTTGGAATTGAATATTTTTTATCATGATTATATATATACAGGATTTCTGTATGTTTTGTATCTCCATGTACCGTGAAGGTATCAATACCAAACTATACCTTCACTACAAGACCAATTAAGTGTACATCTGAAAATTGATCATTTTTTTCATAGTTATATGTATACAGGATTTATGTATGTTTTGTATCTCCAACAACTCCAAGTACCATGAAGGTATCAATACCAAACTACACCTGCACTACAAGACCAAGTGTACATCTGGAAATTGATCATTTTTTTATCATGGTTATGTATACAGGATTTCTGGGTTTATTTTTATTTTAAAGTAACGTGAAAGTATCGATACGAAACTACACCTACACTATAAGACCAAGTATAGATCTTCAAATTGATCACTTTTATCATGGTTATATATACAGGATTTCTGTATGTTTTATATTTCTATATACAATGAAGGTATCAATACTAAACTACACCTGCACTACAAGACCAAGTGTACATCTTGAAATTGATCATTTTTTATCAAGGTATGTTTTGTATTTTTATGTACAATGAAGGTATTAATACCAAACTACACCTGCACTAAAAGACCAAGTGCACATTTGGAAATTGATCATTTTTTTTTATCATGGTTATGTATTCAGGATTTCTGTATGTTTTGTATTTCCAGTACAGTGAAGGTATCAATACTAAACTACACCTTCACTACAAGACCAAGTGTACATCTGGAAATTGATCATTTTTTTTATCATGGTTATGTATACAGGATTTCTGTATGTTTTTTTATTTCGAAGTACCGTGAAGGTATCGATACGAAACTACACCTGCACTATAAGACCAAGTATAGATCTTGAAAAAGATCATTTTTGCATCATAGTTATATATACAGGATTTCTGTATGTCTTTTCACCTGTGGTTATGTATTTGCAAGTTTAGTGAAGGTATCAATACGAAACTACACCCGCACTACAAGACCAAGTATACATCTGGAAATTGATCATTTTTTGTCATGGTTATATATACCGGATTTCCGTATGTTTTGTATTTCCATGTACAGTGAAGGTATCAATACGAAACTATACCTGCACTATAAGACCAAGTGTACATCTTGAAATTGATCCTTTTTTTATCGTGGTTATATATACCGGATTTCTGTATGTTTTATATTTTCATATACAATGAAGGTATCATTACTAAACTACAGCTACACTACAAGACCAAGTGTGCATCTGGAAATTGATCATTTTTTTTACCATGGTTATATACACAGGATTTCTGTATGTCTTGCCACCTATGGTTTTTGCATTTGCAAGTTTAGTGAAGGTATCAATACGAAACTACACCCGCACTACAAGACCAAGTATAGATCTTCAAATCGATCATTTTTTATCATGGCTATATATTCAGGATTTCTGTATGTTTTGAACCGCCAAGTACCGTGAAGGTATCAATACGAAACTACACCTGCACTACAAGGCCAAGTGTACATCTGGAAATTGATCATTTTTTATCATGGTTATATATACCGGATTTCCGTATGTTTTGTATTTCCAGTGAAGGTATCAATGCGAAACTATACCTGCACTATAACACCAACTGTACATCTTGAAATTCATCATTTTTATCATGGTATTCAGGATTTCTGTATATTTTTTATATCCATGTATCGGGAAGGTATCAATACGCAACAACACCTTCACCACAAGAACAAGTATAGACCTTCAAATTGATCATTTTTATCATGGTTATATATACAGGATTTCGGTATGTTTTATATTTCTATATACAATGAAGGTATAAATACTAAACTACACCTGCACTACAAGACCATGAAGTGTACATCTTGAAATTGATCATTTTTTTATCATGGTTATATATACCGGATTTCCGTATGTTTTGCATTTCCATGTACAGTGAAGGTATCAGTACGAAACTCAACCTGCACTATAATACCAACTGTTCATCTTGAAATTGAATATTTTTTATCATGGTTATATATACAGTATTTCTGTATGTTTTGTATCTCCAAGTACCGTAAAGGTATCAATACCAAACTACACCTTCACTACAAGACCAAGTGTACATCTGGAAATTGATCATTTTTTGTGGGTAGCCGCGCATGCGCAGCTAAACTTAAGGTAAGTGATATTTTATCTTTGAAATACTTTGTTGAATTTCAATCGCTCATTATCGACTGTGGTCGAATATTTTGATCGCAGTAAGATAAGTAAAGAGCGTACAAATATATTACACGAGGCAAACTTGCCTGCACTGACATCTTGCCGGGCGTTATACGTGTTGTGTTCGCGTATTCAATCGATATTCAAAAAAAATCAAATAGAAAGGAGCCATTGTTGCTTGCGCTGGTCTTAGATCAGACACTTATTAACGTGAAAGGCCACGTATTAAAATTAAACCTTGCCATTGTGCAGGTAATCAAATTGAACCAGCCATTGTGCGGGTATATCAAAAGTAACCTTGCCATTGTGCAGGAATATTGAAACAAGCCAGCGTTGCTGGAATTAAAACAACACATCCTGTCGACTTGCGGGATATACATAACTAACAAAAATACTGACAATTACACTACTGAACCCACATTGTTTATACTATAAAGTTCAGAACAAAATGGGTGTTAGCATTGAAGTATATCGCTCAAGGATTGGATCACACCACAATTTTACACATTGTCGTAATAGACTGCATTGCCTTAAAGGTAATCTTTGGAATCAAATATTATTAATGTTTCACTTCAATGTATTTTATTTTCCATATCTCAAAAGCCAATGAAAGAGAACAAAAAGCAACAGAGAAGTGTGCCAGTGGTATGTGCAAATGGTATATTATCATGCTGTTTATGTGCCATTATTACTTAGACTTTCAAATGATGTTGAGGAAAATCCAGGTCCTAGAACTATAAATGATATAGTTGATCCAGCATATACGGTCCATGCTGATTTTAATCAAGGTAATGAGTTAATGTTTGGTGTGAATGCTGGTAAACAGCGTGTAGCCATGTCATTGTGTGCAATTGTATACAAAGAAATTAAATCAGTCAATATTTGGGATAGATTGATGCTAAACTCAATTTTAGTATGTGGTGACAGTTTGTATGGTATTATCAGCCAAAGTATAAATAAGAGTTATTTATTATTAACTGATGTCCCAGGGTTTGTAGATGTAGACAACCATGTTTATAATTTGCAATATAGTAATTCCTTTTCAGGAGCACTACATATGGCTGAAAATAGTCTTCCGCACATGACACTTAAGCATGCTTTAAATGAAGTATTTGTTTCTTTGCACTATAACAGTTGTTTACTTACAATTGGTATGAATACTGTAGCAATTATGATGCCTTTTCCTGGTGTCTTTAAAGTGTTTGATTCACATTCACGGGATGTTTTTGGTAGACCATCTGCATTGGGTTACTGTTTTTTAATATCAGTAGAGGGAATAGAAAACCTTGGAGAGTATTTTCGATTAACATCAAGATCAAATGTTTTGATGCCATTTGAGTTGAAGGTTGTAAAGTGTATCAGTAATAATGACATGCAGACAGAATTATTTACAAGTTTTGGTGTAATAGGTTCAACTGAGGTAGCTGAACAGCATGATGTAAACAGCAAAACATTGAGTGTTCCAAATTTTGACCAATCATCAACAGGAAAGATTATTATATCAAATATTTCAACCAAGCAAAGGGAAAGTAGTGCTAGAACTAGTGAGTATAGAAATACGAAAAAAAAAAGCAGACAGAATGAGTCAAGAGAGAAAAGGGAAGTTAGACTTGAAAAAATGAGGGAATATGATTATTCAAAAAGACGAAATGAGACAACTGAGCAAAGAGAAGCTAGACTTGCCAAAATGAGAGAAAACAAGAATTCCAAGAAGGCTCAAAAACAAATGAAACTGTAGAACAAAGGAAAGCTCGACTTGCAAAAATGAAGGAATATAATAGCTCAAAAAGACAAAATGAGCCCACTGAACAAAGGGAAGCTAGACTTGCAAAAGAACGTGAAAGAAAGAGAGCTTCTAGAAAAAGAGCAGAGGGTGAGAAAAAAGATAATTACAGCTCAAATCCAGCTGGAGAAGGAACTTCCAATCCTGTAAGTAATCACTTTCCAAATGAAAATATTGATGAATTAGCCCTTGTTAGAAAGTTTCATAACTCTGTATCTGCTGGACCATTGTATATTTGCACTTGCTGTGACTAATTATGGTATAAACATTCTGTCTCACCAGCAGACCGACTAAGACTGATCAATCCTGACATAACAAAGTATCTCCAAAGTATAAAAAGTGTTGATGATATTGAGTGGATTTGTCAAACCTGCAACAACCACTTAAAGAAAGGAAGAATTCCTCCTTGTGCAATAGCTAACGGCATGCAATTTCCAGAAAAACCTTCTTTCTTTGATCTCAATGAACTAGAATGTCGACTTATTGCTCCTCGGTTAGCATTTCAAAAGATTTTTCAGGCACCAAGGGGTGGTCAACTCAAGATTACTGGTAATATTGTTAATGTTCCAGCAGATGTAAACAGCACAGTAAATATGCTTCCTAGATTGCCTGATAAGACTGGTACAATTAAAGTTCAACTTAAGCGAAGGTTGCAGTACAAAAGTTCTGCACTTTCACTGAATATACGACCGCACAGAGTAATGCAAGCAGCTGCATGGTTGGCCAATACAAGTTCTTTGTATGAAGGCCAGGGAATAACCATTGACCAGAATTGGCTGAGAAGTTTGCCAGTATCACCAGATGAGACTTGTGACACTGTTGAAACACAAAATGATGCAGATGATGAATCAACATCAAACATTCCAGATGATCAATGGAGTGAAGATGAAGCTGAAACACCAGCAGGGACAACAGATAGTATGTTGACTACCTCAGATTTTGTAAGTGATAATGAAAAACAGGAAATATATAATTTTGCACCTGGTGAGGGTAACAAACCATTGAGTGTATTTAAGGATCAGTTCTCTGAAGAAATGGCTTATCCAGGAATATTTCTTGGACAAAAAAGACCTAATGACAAAGAAAGGTTGAGAAATGTTCATTATAGTGAAATATGTAAATCAGAGTTAAGAAGATCTGATCGTCGAGCAGCTATGTGTGTTGAAAATATATTCTTCAAAGCTAAGAAACTTCAAATGAAGTTTTTGATAGGACAATCACAAATTGCACTGCGAAAAAACAAAATGGGAAACAGAACACTAACAGCTGGAGTTTTAAAAACAACTGAAGGTTTGCAAAGTTTAATTAACCATGATGATGGTTTCAGATTCTTGAAGACATTAAGAGGTTCACCTCCTTACTTTGAAAAAGCCAAAAAGGACTTGTTTGCAATGATTCGACAATTAGGACCAGCTTCATTATTTTGCAGTTTTTCTTCTGCAGAAACAAAGTTGAATCACCTATTGAGAATTCTTGGTAAGTTGATTGATCACAAAGACTATAGTGATGAAGAACTGAATAATCTTACTTGGGAGGAGAAATGTCGACTGATTCAAAGTGATCCAGTAACTTGTGCTAGACATTTTGATTTTCAATTCAATACTTTCTTGAAAGATGTCTTAATGAGCGAACTGGCTCCTTTAGGAAAAATCAAAGATTGGTTTTATAGAGTCGAGTACCAGCAGCGAGGATCACCTCACATTCATATGTTGATCTGGCTTGACAATGCACCAGTGTTTGGTGTTGATAAAGATGAAGATGTTGTTACATACATTGATCGTATAATTACATGTCGTAAACCAGAAAGCGACCCTGAGTTACAAGATCTTGTTAACAGACAGACACACCTGCATTCCCATACTTGCAGGAAAAAATCAAAAAATATTTGTAGATTTAACTATCCACAACCACCTATAAGGTGTACTAAGATTTTTTACCCCCTTGATAATGATATTTCTCCAGCTGTTGCTAAATCTAGCAAAGAATTGTGGAAGAGCATGAAGAATAAATTAAATGATTTTAAAGAAGGTAAAGACATCACGTTTGATGAACTGTTACAAGAATTAGATGTTTCAGAACGTCAGTATATCCTTGCAATACGGTCATCTTTGAACTCTCCAACCATCTTTTTGAAAAGAAGTCCAAATGAATTACGAATTAATAATTACAACCCCACATGTCTTCGAGCATGTAGGGCTGTTGTTAAACTTAAATCATAATTCTTTAACTCCATATTGCTTTTAGTTGTATCTCAAATATCAATCTGAAATATTTTTATCTGAATCGAAACTCAAAACAGCTCTTGAAAATGGGTCATTCCACGATTCGTGGGAAGAATAGTAATAATTTGCACCAAAAGTGCAACGGAAATTTGACAATTTATTTTTAAGCAAGCTGCTTCATAGACTCCTTCATATCTTTCCTGGACATGTGACCCAAATTTAAGTAGGCTGGTCACTGGTACAAAATGTGGTCAGTGGTCATTAAAACAGTAATTGATTAATTAAACTATACTAGCAGTATGTAAATTTGAATCTTATCTGGTAAACAGTGATTTTCTTTACTCTGGTTTCTCTGAAGACTTTAATGTGTCTTAATTATCTCTGGCAATTGTACTCATCACAAGGAGAGCCCAGTGCCTAAATGACTTAACTATGAATAATCTGCTAACACATGATATAATCGAGGTTTAATAAAGAGAAAGTATTCTGAGTAGTTGCTCGGAAGCATTTTCTAGGGGGTTATGATTGTCAGTTTCATTTGATTTTGTCTGAGAGGTAAGGTGAATAAACCTCTGGGGTATTTTGTTTCAGCACTGTGGTCTTTTTTTCTGAAGGGTTATTTAAAAGCTGATCCACGGGAGGTTTTGTTGGATATTAAATGGGCAAAGTTTACTAGCACTCAACTAGCTCCTACAGTCCAATAGCTAACAAAATGTTTCATCAATGCACATTGTTACTCATGTTACAATAAAAACTACCATTCATATATCTAAATAAATATTAGTAACTTAAGTAAGTCAAGAAGCAAACTTGATTTTAAAATAGAACTGATACAGAATGCCTGATTGTCATTCAGCATCTTACTGCATATAATTTGTCACATATGACTATCTACAGAATGTTTCAAAGTAAGCCATTGTGGGAAGGTAATGTGTGAATATTAACGTTTTAATTGCAGTATCGTAGCGCGAAATTCAAATTTCATTTGCTTGATTTGGCTATCCACGGAATACAGTTTTTTAAATACCGCGTCCGTAATAATCCAAGATAAGCATTTGTATGAAGAAAATGTATGAATAGCAACGTTTTAGTTGTTAAAAAGTGAAACACGTTACACGTGCAGTGACGTGCTCAACACAATGAACAAAGTGTCACCCCTTCAAAATAGCTTTATACATTTAAAAAGTATAACAACATGCTCACCTGAGTATGACGCTGTCTTTCCTGGTATAAAAGGAGTCATTCCATTTGTCTTCCTGATTGAAATCACATGGTTTAAATTATAACGAGACGACATCATGTTTGAAAGAATGAGAAAATATCAAATATGGCTTCCACATGCGATGACGCTTCCCGGTAAGCCTTGCGCGCGGAATACTGCCACTGATCTTTATAAGTGACTGTACAAAAGTTGAAAAAATAGTGTAAAAACTCTACACTCTACAGTAGAATAAATAAAATTACATCTGGTATAAATCAGTAATTTATATGTACTTAATATAAATTCTTATCCAAACAATATTACTATTTAACAATTAGAATAAGAGCTCGAGATTTCTATGCAGTGATAGTTGATGAGGGCGAAGCCTGGATCAAATACCAACGCATAAAAATTAAGAGCGAGTAATCTGATTGTTTTAGTAGAATCTGAGATAAATAATTAATTTTTAAACATTTTTTTCTAAAAAACTATCACAAGTTTTCTTTAAATGGAAAAAATACACCAAAAAAATTATTGTTTTGCTACTCGCTATCTATCGAGCAATAGATAGCGAGTAGAGTAACCAATTAAATTACAACTTTTGCATTAGTATGCTAGTATGATTCTACTAAAAAGCGAATAGTAGACATCATAAAAGACAGATGAATATTATGGTCCGCTGCATACAGATTCAATCATTCAATATGCATCTATGTATGTGCATCATATGACTTGTATAACTATGGATATAATCATATCCTTACGTGTTTATCACATTTGAACAACATGTTAATCACATGTGGTCAAATATGAGTAACATCTGGGGACATGTCAACCACATGAGAAACACATGTGGCTTTGAATAAACAGCATAAATCTACATGCGAAACACATGTGGTTTAAAATAAGCATCGGAAATCTACATGTGAATCACATGTGACCACATGTTAATTACATGTCGTCACATGTGAACCACATGTGAAACAGATGTGGTTTAAAATAAAAATAATAAATCTACATGTTTATCACATGTGACTCACATGTGGTCACATGAGACCACATGTGAAACACATGTGACCACATGTGAAACACATGTGAACCACATGTGATTTCCATGTGTTTTTTTTATAAGGGATTGGTAACAAGTTTTTGAATTCGGTAGAAATCAGTGCACAAGAAGCAGTCTATGTGGTTCTTCAACTGCCTATGAGAAAGGCATCACGCAGTGTCACCTTCATTAATACATCTCCACTTGCAGAAAGAGTAGAGTTGTTGAAACCTTTAAGTGAAATTGAAAATCTATCAGATGATTGCGAAGAAATTCTGTCCGGCGGTCTTTTAAGGAGATACATTGAACGTCCTGAATGTATGCAAAATATAACATTAGCTGATTGGGCTGCTTGGTATGATTCTTGTGGTAAAAAGGCCAGAGTAACGCCAATTTCTAAAAAAGGTAAAAAGAATGATCTGAATAATTATAGACCAATTTCCGGATTTCAAACTGTGGCAAAAATATTGGAAAAAAATGGCTATGAACAATTATTTTCATATTTTAACGATAATAATCTTCTGACGTTCTGTCAGTCTGGATTCAGATCATTTCACAGTACGCTCACTGCCCTAACTGAGGCAACGAATAGTTGGTCAGTTAATATTGATAATGGGCTATTAAACGGAATTGTATTTCTTGATCTCAAAAAAGCTTTCGACACCATTGATCACAGCATAATCTTACGAAAACTTCAATTCTATGGTATAGAACAAGAATCACTTAGATGGTTTCAGTCGTATCTTGATGATCGAAAACAAGTGTGCTGTGTCAATGGACACATGTCGATTTGCGATCAACGAAGTTATGGCGGGGCACAGCTATGGAATAATTTGCCCGAATATATTCGTACTATAAAATCATTTAAGAATTTCAAAAAAGCTATCCAAAACTATTTTAAAAACGATTAGTTAACTCCCACACGGCAATCTTGTAAAACAGTATTTAAGTTGTAAATATGCATGTAACTTAGATTATTAGATATTTAATTATAGTATAGCTTTTGTTAATTATTATTGTATATAAACTGAAGATTTTACCGTGTTTAAATAAAGAGTGATTGATTGATTGATTGATTGATTGATTGATTGATTGATTGATTGATTGATTGATTGATTGATTGATTGATTGATTGATTGATTGATTGATTGATTGATTGATTGATTGATTGATTGATTGATTGATTGATTGATTGATTGATTGATTGATTGATTGATTGATTGATTGATTGATTGATTGATTGATTGATTGATTGATTGATTGATTGATTGATTGATTGATTGATTGATTGATTGATTGATTGATTGATTGATTGATTGATTGATTGATTGATTGATTGATTGATTGATTGATTGATTGATTGATTGATTGATTGATTGATTGATTGATTGATTGATTGATTGATTGATTGATTGATTGATTGATTGATTGATTGATTGATTGATTGATTGATTGATTGATTGATTGATTGATTGATTGATTGATTGATTGATTGATTGATTGATTGATTGATTGATTGATTGATTGATTGATTGATTGATTGATTGATTGATTGATTGATTGATTGATTGATTGATTGATTGATTGATTGATTGATTGATTGATTGATTGATTGATTGATTGATTGATTGATTGATTGATTGATTGATTGATTGATTGATTGATTGATTGATTGATTGATTGATTGATTGATTGATTGATTGATTGATTGATTGATTGATATGCTGCAAGGACTTAAATGAGGTCGGAAATCACCTACAAGAATGTGATGATGATGCATATGACACCATAGCGCCTGTCACACAAGATGTTGAGCGGCAAGATCAAGATGAGGGATGCACTGATACACATCCAGATTTAAATGAAACATTTGATCACCTTTCAGATAACTTGGGTATACCTTCAACTCAACAGAAAAATGAACCTCTTAATTTAAATTAAATGCCAGATGATGAATATCGAGGTTTAGTTCAGATGCTCAACAAAAAGCAAAGAGAGTTTTTCTATCATGCTCTACATTTGATAAAAACTTCTGAGAAACCATTTTACGCATTTCTCAGTGGAGGTGGTGGTGTAGGAAAGTCTCACCTGATTAAGTCAATCTACCGGGCGGCTTTGAAGTACTATAATTCACGAGCTGGCCAGGACTTCCGTCGTGTTCAAATAGTGTTGCTTGCTCCAACAGGTAAAGCTGCGTACTTAATAAAAGGTAACACCATTCACAGTGATTTTGGTATACCGGCAAGTCAGTCCCTAAAAAATTACAAGCCATTAGATTCTGGGCGATTAAACACAATGAGATGTGAACTTGGAGCACTGAAGTTAATATTATTGGATGAGATGTCCATGGTTGGAAACAGTATGTTCACTGTCCAATTAAATAATCGTTTGAAAGATTTGACACTTGCTGATTTGTTTCAACTGAAGCCTGTAATGGATGGCTACGTGTTTACCGATGTTCAGTGTTTAAATTCCTATAATATTCTTGCTCCAAATTTGTGGAGGAAACATTTTAAGATGTTTGAGCTGGGTGAACTTATGCGTCAAAGAGAAAGCAAAATGTTTGCTGAGATCCTTAATCGTCTTCGCGAAGGTAATCATACAGCCAGCGATCTTCAAAAACTGAAGGAAAGATGTGTTGATGCGAGCAAATGTCCTACAGAAGCGCCACGGTTATTTATTCAAAATGCGCTAGTTGATGAATATAACAATAAAGTTTACCAGTCATTCGATAGTGTTGACAAGTACACAATAAAGGCCCAAGAAGAATTCTAAACAGTTGGCTCATAAATTAAATATAGCCGTTGGACAACGGACAGAAATTGCGATAAACATACGGACCGATGATGGTATGACTAACGGAGCAAGTAATGTTATTAAACACATTCACTTGACTAATGATAGTAAACCTTCTAGACTCGTCTGGGTTCGATGACGTTGGAAAGAAAACTCGACATGAAAATAGAAACCTTTACACAGGAAGTATACCAAATACTTGGACTCCTATTAAACCCGTTACAACTCAGTTTGCTTTAGGTAAAACAAAGTCAGCTCAAGTTGTAAGGAAACAGTTTCCTTTGAGACCAGCTTCGGCTAAAACTGTTCACAGATCACAGGGCGATACTCAGTCACACGTCGTTGTTAATTTGAATACAAGAAGGACCATCCCTCATATACATTATGTTGCTCTAAGCCGAGTAACAACTATTGAAGGATTGTATATTACTGATCTTTGTGAGAGTAAAATTAGCGTTGATCCGAAAGTTGTACAAGAGATGCAGTTGCTGAGAAATTTTCACAATTTTCACAGAAACGAGGTTTAGTCAAAATGATCCTGATGAAATGTATGCTGTTGAAGGCTACGAGTTATTTAGAAATGATGAAACTTAAAATGTCAATCGTCCATATCATGGAACAGCTGTTTATTCCAGGCTTCGAATGTTGAATGGATACCCTTGTGCGAGAAACTGTCATGGGATCGAGGTGACTATCGCAAGAACAGTCGAACACCCAGACTTAATTATAATTGGAATATACAGATCTCCAAGGGTTGTATTATCCTCTCTTTTATCTGCCATTCGTACTACATTGGAGGAAAATCCCTCTTCCCAGGTAATATTTATGGGAGATTTCAATGTTAATTGGCTTGATGAGGTAGAACGAAGATCATTGTACAACGTTATGATTAATAAAAATGGTCTCGAGCAACGTATATCTAGCTGTACAACAGATAATGGAACTTTGATTGATCATGTATATACGAATTTAATTGAAGAGAATGTCCAGGCAGGTACTCTTGAAACTTACTTTAGTGATCACAAAGCGATTTGGGCTTCCGTTAAGGCAAGGAAGTAATGATAGCAAGCATATGAATAACATGTTTAAAAGAGAGCCATAATTTATTGAAATGGTATAGACGTAGCCATAGCATGGACATGGTTAGATAATCAGGCCAATATTTATTGGCCTGCCTCTGATTAATGTAAAAGGTAAGCATCTTTGAATATACAATGATATTTTTGTTTTCTCTTTCAGTTTTATTCACTTTTTTTCTTTCAGGTTTCGGCGGCGTATTTCAAAATTAATCACATCACGTCCAAGCTAGTCTGAAACATCAAAGATTTCGAGGTAAATATAGTAATGCCTTTAATGCTAATACGATTTTCGTATTCAATACCCACGTATGTAATCCTAGTCGTGCGTTCATTTGTATTTAGTAACCAGTTGCTGCTTTTATAGGTCAGCTACAGTCACAAAACTTATCTATCTACGTACAATTATACCTGCTGCTTGAAAACAATTGGACCAATGCAATAGTAAATCCATGAAAGGAATGTATCAATGGAGTTATCGATATATCCGGCCCTGTACTGATATTTACATTAAAGATTTTGAGGTAAATATAATAGTACATTTGATACTAATAAGATATTCGTACTCAATACACAGGTAGATCTAATCCTAATTGTGCCTTCATTTGTGTGTAATAACCTGTTCTTGCTTTTATAGGTCAACTACAGTCACAAAACATATCTCTCTACGTACAATTATGCTTGTTGCTTGAAAACAATTGGATCAGTGCCATACCAATTTGATGAAATGATCGTAACAATGGAATAATCTATATATCCGGCCCTCCACTGATATTTACATCAAAGATTTTGAGGTAAATATAATAATGCCTTTAATGCTAATAAATTGTATTCGTATTCAATAAGCACATACCTAATCATAGTCGTGCATTCATTTGCATTTAATAACCTGTTGTTGCTTTTAATAGGCCAGCTACAGTCACCAAACTTATCTCTCTACGTACAATTATGCTTCTTTACATTGCGAATGATGGGATTCAATAATAACTGATTCTGAGACGGACAAATGTGATAATTGTCAATAAACTTTGCAAACAACCTTCCATCACTTTGGGATTAATGATCTTGTACCATTGTATCTGACCAATTGATGATGATACAGATATTTTCAATCAAACAAATTCATTCATACCAGATTCATCGTATCGTTTGGAAAGCTATCTACATTATGCTTACCGATACTTGTCAAAGACGAAGCAACTTCGTGCTAAACAATTCAAGAATGAGCCACCCAAATAAGCCGTGCGTTCATACTGGATGGATATGTTTCGTAAAGCCAAGTTATTCCATATACGAAAGGATGACAAAATTACGAAGGCTTTTATTCAACAACATACGTGACAAATAGTTTACTTATATCAAACTATAGTAGCTGATTAATTTATCCTTCTGTCCTTCAAATCCGTTCATGTGTGCCGCTTATCCTGGAACCTTGCTCCTTCTTGTGTGTAAAATTGTTAGTATTGTATTGTCCAACATGTCATTATGTCTTTGTGTTTACTTCTTCCATTTTGTTTCATTTCTCTATATTCTCTCTCTCTTGTAAAAAATAGTGTACATGTGTAAATCACACTCGTAAAATTGATATTAGCTACGATGTTGTACATACGTTCGTATATATTTACTGGCGCACCTTTTGTCGGGAGAGTGCATTAATGCATTGTGGCCTAGCTTAACTACAAAAACTTTAATACCTTATACCTTATGTGAAAGTTTTTTGTACCGAATCTAATAGCATGCGCCTATTTCAAAAAGAAGTCCTTTTGCATACATCAAACGTAGCATTGCAGTTAGTCTGTGATTGAGCATAACCTGCTAAATAACGATCATGCAGCGTGTTTAACATGGTCACAATGCTTAGCAATGTACAATTATAATTTGGAGTGCCTTGGCTTACTTCGTTGAGGCTACCCACATGTACGCCACGCGTACCTATTTTTTATTATGGTTATGTATACCGGATTTCCGTATGTTTTGTATTTCCATGTACAGTGAAGGTATCAATACCAAACTACACCCTGCACTACAAGACCAAGTGTAAATCTGGAAAATGATCATTTTTTTATCATGGTTATATATACAGGATTTCCGTATATTTTGTATTTCCATGTACAGTGAAGGTATCAATACGAAACTATACCTGCACTATAAAACCAACTGTACATCTTGGAATTGAATATTTTTTATCATGATTACATATATACAGGATTTCTGTATGTTTTGTATCTCCAAGTACCGTGAAGGTATCAATACCAAACTATACCTTCACTACAAGACCAATTAAGTGTACATCTGAAAATTGATCATTTTTTTTATCATAGTTATGTATACAGGATTTATGTATGTTTTGTATCTCCAACAACTCCAAGTACCGTGAAGGTATCAATACCAAACTACACCTGCACTACAAGACCAAGACAGCGTACATCTTGAAATTGATCATTTTTTATTATGGTTATATATACAGCATTTGCGTATGTTTTGGGTTTCTATATACAATGAAGCTAGGTATCAATACGAAACTATATATATATATATATATATATATATATATATATATATATATATATATATATATATATATATATATATATATATATATATATATATATATATATATATATATATATATATATATATATATATATATATATATATATATATATATATATATATATATATATACAGGATGTATAAAAAAAAAGGTAATCGAACTTTGCAGTGATCTAGCGCGTTCATTATACAATCTACAGAAATCATTCTTTCACAGGCGGAAAGACCAGGCTTTTAGCTTTCGATTGTCATCATTTTTATGAAATTTGAAGAAAGATTGGGCAAATACGAATCAAATGAAAATAGCCGGTCGAAATCGCATATTTTCACCGTTGGGAGTTTATTGAAAATCTGTTGAAATTTAAACTCATCAGGAAATTAAATTACAAAATTAATTGACCAATTTTAGCCTAGGTAGTAAACTTCTGGCATTTTATTAGTGATGTTAATTGTTTCTCGTGACAGATAAATGATTAATGAAATTTTCTTTTCTTATTCGCTGCCCTAATAATGCTCAGAGGTGAAAATATGTGGTTTCGGCCGGCTATTTTCATTTGGTTGGTATTTGCCCAATCTTTCTCCAAATTTCACAAAAATGGTGGCAGTCAAAAGCTAAAAGCCTGGTCTATCCACCGGCGAAAGAATGATTTCTGTAGGTTGTATAATAAACGCGCTAGAGCACTGCAAAGCTCGATTACCTTTTTTTTGGTACGCACTGTATATATATATATATATATATATATATATATATATATATAAAGTATGTTACAAGCCTACAAATACCCTTCCCCAACAGTCCACCAAACCCAAAGATAAGTTACCTCCTGAACAAACTAATGGAGTTGTGTACAAAATCTGTTGTGAGGATTGTGATCCCGTGTATTATGGTCAAACTGATAGAGCACTCATTACCAGGATAAAAGAACACAAAAGAGCAGTTTCCCATTCTGATCAATATTCTAAAATTGCTAAACATGCTGAACATTACGACCACCGACTTGACTTTGACAATGTTACTATTGTCTACAAAACAAAAAACATTCGTGAACGTTTGTTTTTAGAAGCGTGGTACTCTCTCAGGGATTTAAACGCAGGAAATGATCACATAGAGATACCGGCGGTTTACAAAACACTTCTTAACTAATTAACTTTTGAACCTTGTATATATTATTCAGTTTTGAATTTAGTTAGTCATCGTAACTGACGAAGGCCTAAGTTACTGGTCGAAACGTTTTGTACTATATCTTTTTAAATAAACGTAGTTTTAACGTTTCTTATCAACCAGAGTCAAACCTGTCTACACTTTATCAATATGTCGAATCCTGGTTACAACTTTAGCATTTTTAATATATATATATATATATATATATATATATATATATATATATATATATATATATATATATATATATATATATATATATATATATATATATATATATATATATATATATATATATATATATATATATATATACAGATTTCTCCAAATGCAGTCTAGGTATTAATACGAAACTACACCAGCACTATAAGACCTATTATAGGTCTTAAAGTAGATGAGTCTTTTTATCGTAGTTATATATACAGGATTTCCTCAATATAAATTTGAGGTGTCAACAATGAAAGTGCAAGTTAAGTTTACAGTAACTGTACTTGGACATACAAAACACACAGAGATCCTGTATATATAATATGATAAAAAATGATCTTTTTCAAGATCTATACTTGGTCTTATAGTGCAGGTGTAGTTTCGTATTGATACCTTCACGGTAGTTAGAAATACCAAACATAAAGAAATCCTGTATAATAACCATGAAAAAAAGGGATTTTTTTCAAGATCTATATTTGGTCTTATCGTGCTCGCGTAGTTTCGCATTTATACCTTCTCTGAACTTGCAAACACAAAACATACAGAAATCCTGTATACATATATAACCATGATAAAAAAATGATCTTTTTCAAGATCCATACTTGGTCCTATAGTGCAGGTGTAGTTTGGAATTGATACCTTCACTGTATTTGGAAATAAAAATCTTACAGAAATCCTGTATATATAACCATGATAAAAAAATGATTTTTTAAGATTTATACTTGGTCCTATAGTGCAGGTGTAGTTTGGTATTGATACTTTCGTTATATTTGGAAATAAAAATCTTACAGAAATCCTGCATATATAACCATGATAAAAAATGATTTTGTTCAAGATCTATACTTGGTTATAGTGGTGCATAGGAGGTGTAGTTTTATATTTGACACCTACACTGTACTGGTAAAAATCAATAAAATTAAATTCCAATTTGTAAATAAAATTACAATATGTTTTAGTATTGTATTTTGCAATTAATGGACAATTAAATGTACCCTGATGTTAAATGTAATGCTTAATTAATCTGAAATGATCAAGATTTGAAAGCAATATATTTCTGTTTGGTTACCTATTAACCTGGTTTTCTACCTGATGCTAGTTTTATGCTGCAGCATCATCTCATTTCAAAATGCAGTGCTGGATGTTTGCACTAGTAATCCTAAAATTAGTTTTGGCCTGGGTTGGCATGCATAATACTGTACAAGAACTGGTACAATTTAACACAATTTAGGTAATTGGCTTTCAAGAAGTTGCTGAAACAATAATACTTAAGTTTTGAAGATGATAATGCAGATACAATTAATTATTCATTTACAAATAAGGAATGGACCAGATTGAATATAACAAGTGTTCATGCAATAAATTTAACAGTCAATGCATTAGATACAGCACGTTATTCTAATAACTTGCTAAAGTTATTATCTTGCATCTTTATTCTTTAAAACTTTTCTTCATTACATGTAATGCTCTCTTGAAGAATCACCAGTTTCTCTGTCGGATAGTTACTAACTTCTTGTAAATATGCCAAGATTACTCTCCAAGTAGGAAATTGAAAGCCGCATACAACCTGTCCAGTACAAACAGGTACAGTGCTTAAGAATTGGCAGGCACTTTAGCAATTTTAAAGCTAGGGTTATAGTCTATGTGTTATGTATTTTAATTGTAGCTAGAGCTTGGGGCCTGTATATATACTTCAAGGAAATTTGGCATAATTGAACATTTTAGTATATTCTACTATCATGCTGTTTTTATTGGTACATAAAAGGCACATAAACTTGATCACGCTTTTTTATTTTGAGTTTCTGACCCAGGTACGTCCATACTCAATACTTGCAAACTTGCAAAGAAATATGCTACAGTATAAACTATATATTATATTTATATAATTAAGTTCCATTTTTACAATTAAACTTACAAACGTTTTCCAATATTTTCCATTAGTTGTTGAAATATAGTGATTAAAGTTTTCAAAACAAGCTTTTACGCTTAATACTAGTTAGATGGTTGCATCCGTGGTTATATATACCATTTTTCGGAAGTAAAACATACCACCTTGTGTGCTCCCGCCATTTTTCATTGTTTTTTAATCGGCGCGTGTAGCTCTCGTGGGATGTCGCGTGAGATTATTCAAAAGTTCGAATCTCCCGGGATATTCGGCTGAATCTCAAAGGAGATTTGGCCGAATACCATGCCTTGGGGAAAAACCTAGGGTCAGAATTTCCAATAGCATGGTATTCGCTGAAAAATACTATGGATACGTGCTACTAATAGAACATTCTGATTGGATGAGCTAAGTATGAGGTATAAAATATACATGTACATAGATATCAAGATGGCGTGCTGTAAGGAGCTCTGTGATGAGCTCTCTGATAAAACCGATATCCTTCTGAATTTATCGACAACGGGTTTGATAGGTTTTTTCGGCCAAAAGAAAAACAAATTAACATGGAGTGGAACCCTGTATGACTTAAAAACGTTTGTGTCAACAATAATCGATGAAAAAACCGCAGAAAGTACCGTCTGGCGATCACCAAGCGGCGGTAAGTGGTGTTTCACCTGCGAAGATCTTGAGATTACGTGGCACTCGAAGAGTGGAGCAATAGTTTTTGACGGAGTTAGAGCGGGAAATTTGGTAAAGCAAATAAAAGATATACTCTTAAAGCTAAACGACGTGGAGAAGACTATCAATAGCGATCTTAACTTAGAAGCGAATACTGATCGAGGTTCGTCACGCATCATTGAAAACGAGGTATCTAGTCATAACAGTTCTTGCTCTGTAGTTGTAGAGGGTTTAAAACTCGAGATGGTAATTTTGGAAACCCGGCTACTCAATACCATAAAGGAGAATAAATCAGACATTTGTTCACTTAACTTTAAAGTTAAAGATCTAGAAGGTGTCATCCGACATCAGGATGACGCAATCCGCAAGCTCTCAGAAGATAATTTAATCTTAAAATCCAAATTATCCTCTTTTGAAAACTTAACTCGTAAAGTAATCTGCCATGACCATGTGAATAATGAATGTGCTAATGAGTCTGCCAGTACAATTAAGGTCAATGACCAATGTGGACCCCACGACAAAGACTATCTGACTAATTTGAATGCCAACAATTCAAGGTTTACAGAAACTTCAACCAAAGAAAACGCCTCTTCAATAGATCCAACTGCCCAGCCGAAAGAACGGATTAACCTAATGTGTAATGTAGTTAATGATCAATGTGAATCCCAAGATAATGACCAACCCACTAATCTGAGTATTAACAACCCAAGTTTTAATGAAATTTCAACTAATGAAAACCGCTCATTGTTCAATAGTACACAAGTTCCGATTTCCCATGACAATCAGCGCGTGACAATAGACCTAACTACCAAACCGAAAAAAGGGGTTAACATAATATACAATCCACAACCTGACAATGAGAATAACTTGGGCAATAATCGACACCCTCGTGCAAAGTTCAACACCTCCTGTCCATTTCTTAGACGCCGAGGGTGGTGTGCAAAAGGAAACCGATGTGATTTCAAACACCCGCATGAAAACCAGAAACATTTAGTGCCCTGTCCTTTCCTACAAAAGCGACGCTTCTGTCTTAAGGGCACTAGATGCGATTTTTCTCATTGTGCGACTTTTCCTCAGAGCATACAGCCAATAAGGCCTATCAACTGTCCTACCCCTTCGCTTTTTTACGACAATCGACTGCCTATAGTCCCTCAACAAAGACAACCCTACTGGCTCAGTTACAATCAAAGCGCTCAATGGCACCCCAAAGGACCGGGGTTTTTTCAATTTCTCCCGAAACCGTTAATGGAAACCCCTTTACGCCCTCCTTACACCTTCCAAGTCCCTCCCTATCGCAGGGCACGGTGTGCAGAAACACTGGTGTAACCCCTGTCGTTAGCGCTAATACTCACAAGATCCCCGTGAGAATTACTAACAATCGTGCAACAACCGTCGCTAACCGCATTAATAATCGTAGACAACTGAAATTAATCAGTACTTCAATACATGACCAGGACATGAACCGAAATAACATATCAAAATTACCGAGTTTTCTTCTCATAAATGCTCGCTCATTATTACCTAAAATAGACGAGCTATCCCTCTTACTATCAATATATTCTATAGAGTTTATTGCTGTAACTGAAACGTGGCTCAAAGACACTGTTCCTGAGCAACTAATTTACATAAATAATTACAACATTTTTCGCAATGATAGACCTTACAGCCGTGGTGGGGGTGTCTGCGCTTTCATCTCGACAAATATTCCAGCTAAAAGAAGAATGGACCTTGAAAACCCCTCTCATGAATGCTTATGGTTATGGCTGCGACCACACCGTCTCCCAAGATACCTTACTGGATTAATCTGCTGTGTCCTGTATAACCAGCCTGATACACCAGTCAATGAGCAAAAGGAATTAACAGCCTATCTTATCGATCAGATTGACCGAGTTAGATGTACCCACCCCGACTGCGGTGTTGTCTTACTCGGTGATTTTAACAACTTAGATATCAGCGATCTTCTGTGCCATCATAATCTTACGCAAATAGTGGACTCCCCTACGCGTGAAGGTAACATCTTGGATCTAATTGTTACTAATCTAGAAGACTTGTATTCTAAGCCTGTGATTATAGCACCGCTCGGCTCTTCAGATCACAACATTGTTAAATGGTCCGCGAAAACTAACGTTTTAAGAACAGATAATAAAACAATTAAGAAAAACATACGTTCCTTCCCCATGTCGGCACGAGCAGCTTTTGGAAGATGGTGTTGTTCAAGTGAGTGGTTCTCTGATGCCGAAAGCAAAAACTCTGCGTCCGCTTTAGCGTCCTCCTTTACCGACGAGTTAAATTCTGCTGTTGATAGGTTTTTCCCATCTAAGGTTATTAGAATTCATAACTCTGACAAACCTTGGATGACGCCTGCATTAAAAAAACTGATCTATCAGAGGCAAAAAGCCTTTCATTCTGGTAACCTTGATCTCTGGCGTCACTATAGACTTAAAGTCCGAAACGACATAGGAGTGAAAAAGCGTGCATATTATTCTCTCAAGGTACAACACCTAAAATCCAGCGACTCCAGAAAATGGTGGGACTGTGTTAACCAGATGTCCGGGAAAAAAAGACCTGCCACCAATAACATTAAGATCATTAAGAATGGTACCACTCTATTTGGTAAAGATCTCGCCCAATCACTCAATGTCTATTTTTTAAGCGTTAGTAATGACCTACCACCACTGAATCCTCTCCTGCTACCTGCTTTTCTCCCTGCACCTAAGCCTATGCCAAAAATCTTCCCTGACGAAGTTTGCACTAAGATGCTCAATTCCAAAGTTCTTAAATCCAGCGGTCCTGATAATATTCCTAATCGGATTATTAAGGATTTCTCGTACGAATTGGCCGAACCTGTATGTCACATCTTCAATACATCTTTGTCCACTGGTGAATTCCCTAACATATGGAAAGATGCGTTAATTACACCAATTCCTAAAGCGCCGTCCGTAACCTGTGAAGAGGAGTTACGCCCGATCTCTCTTACATCCTCTTTGTCCAAAATTCTTGAGGACTTTGTGGTCAATTGGATGGTGGACGATGTGAAACATAAAATCAACCCGCAACAATTTGGTTGCCTTAAAGGAACCTCTACAACGTTTTGTTTGATCGATATGATCAACAATTGGCTAAGAACACTGGATGATAAATCGAGCTATCTGCGGATCGCTTTCCTTGATTTTAGTAAAGCTTTCGACCACATCGACCATAATATTCTGGTCTCTAAGTTGCTGGCCCTTGGCGTCAGATTATCACTTATTCCATGGATATGCAGCTTTCTCTCAAATCGCCGTCAATCGGTGAGGATCGACAATTTCCAATCTGATTGGGGCATCAATAACGCAGGTGTCCCTCAAGGAACTAAGTTGGGCCCTATTTTATTTATAATTATGATCAATGATCTTGAACTGGCATCCTCTAGTACTGACCATTGGAAATACGTAGATGACGTAACAATATCGGAATCCTTAAAGAAAAATGAAGTTTCAGTCCTACAATCTGATCTTAACTCAATTGAAAGATGGTCTGTTAATAATAACATGAAATTGAACGGAAAGAAATGCAAAGAAATGATAGTGAGTTTCGCCCGTAGCGAGAATAACATCCCCCGACTCCTCATTGATGGTTTACCTTTAGACTTAGTTACTTCTTTCAAAATTTTGGGCTTAACCATGAACAATAAACTGAATTGGCAAGATAACACCAAAGCGTTAGTTAAAAAAGCCTCAAAACGTTTATACATCATTCGTGTCCTACAGCGTTGTGGTCTTTCCCCTAATGATCTCTTATTAGTCTACTTTTCTATGGTGCGCTCTATCTTAGAATATGCCTGCCCTGTCTGGCACACTATGTTACCAAAGTGTTTGGGGAATGAAATTGAGAAAGTTCAAAAAAGAGCTTTCCGTATTATTTATCCGACAACAGATTACGAAGATGCCCTCAACATCGCTAAGTGCAAGCGTCTTGACGACAGGCGTCAAGAGCTATGTGTTAAAACTTTTAAAAGGATCTTAAAACCCGATGCTCACCTTAACCACCTCTTACCCCCACTCCGTGAAGAATCGCATGAACTGGACTTAAGAAACAATTCTAACTTCACATTAATTAAATGTAGAACGGAACGTTTTAAAACTAGTTTTATACCAGCAATGACTGCTAATTTTAATAGTAAATAATTTGTAGTATTTAAACAATTGTACATATACGATATATCTATATTTATACAATTTGATATTTACTTTTCATTATGTTTCTGTAAGCATATTGCAATTCACCTTCGGGTGCCAATAATGTGTTTCTTAATAAACCTTTAATAATAATAATATATATATATATATATATATATATATATATATATATATATATATATATATATATATATATATATATATATATATATATATATATATATATATATATATATATATATATATATACATATATATATCATGTCATCATGGAAATTAAAAGCTATAGAATTGTACAATTAAAATTTAAAGGAGATTTGCATGAATGTACTTTATGATCAGACTTCGTTTTCATTGCTCTTTATACTATTACGTAACTTCTTATAGTTTTTAATGCAAAATTTGTTTTCATGTCGACATTTTGATATTGATATCTAATATCAGATAATATATCTCAATGTTAGAACATTTTGTCTGAAAAGTACCACACGGTAGTAACGTGTGGGACGAAACTAACGAGTAACAAAAATGTTTATTCACAACTGTTAACTCCCTGTTTATTATATATATATATATATATATATATATATATATATATATATATATATATATATATATATATATATATATATATATATATATATATATATATATATATATATATATATATATATATATGTATATATATATATATATATATATTTATTATATGGCTGACACAAATGACACACGCTGATTGGTTTGCCGTATAATGACGACAAAAATCACTCCCCGAGCAAGTTTTACTATCCTGAACAAACAAATGACCCAAATAAATAAGACTGAACATTTAGCAGCGAAAGCAGTTTTTGGCCTTTTCTACAAAGTCACAACAAATTGCAATCCAAGGCCATATAATAAATCCCTTATTAACCTTATATATACATATATAAAGTGTATATATATATAAGAGCGTGACGCTAGCAACATCAAGGTTGTGAGTCCGATTCTCACCGCGGTTAAAGCATTTTTCACTTTCCCGGTTGAGACGCATTCACTTGAGAGCACTTTTTCTAATTATATATATATATATATATATATATATATATATATATATATATAAATATATATATATATATATATATATATATATATATATATATATATATATATATATATATATTTATATATATATATATATATATATATATATATATATATATATATATATATAATTAGATATATATATAAATATATATATCTATATATCTATATATATATATATATATAGACAAATATCCAGTTTTGAATCATATAAATAGAGTGCTCAATACCGTAGTAGAGCGTGTAGAGAAGAAGAAAAGACAAACTTGAATTACTTCATAAATTTTATTCACTACAATATTGTTTCGTATGGCAAGCAAGGCTTGCCACACTCGTCAGGTGAAAATCGCGTTTGTTATTGCTTCTAGAGACACTTGAGACGTTATATATTTACATGGTTAGCGTTGGTGAGATGTTAGGTTTAGAATTACAGTAAAGACGGATATCTATTGGCTAGAGAGGAGGAATTTCTTCCGATGTCTGCAGGCAGACAATAGTTCATTTCTAGAGTTGAGCGAGCAGAGTTCTGGATGGTATATGATTATAAATTTCTCGCGCAAGCATAGATTGCAACGTTTAGTAATGTTTGAGTAACTCCTACATTTTTTGATAATGTTCCATTTGAGCGAATAGTCAACGTTCAATTCCTTTAGCTGCCAGATGTGTTTACTGAGCGCGGTTGAATGTCTGTGTTTGGCATTTCTGAATGAGTTAGTGTGGTTGTTATATCTGGTTTTGAAACTTCCCTCCGTGTGTCCGACATAGCTTTTCTCATCACCGGTGTCTTCTCTTTTCACAATCGCTTGTGTGAGGAGTTCACCCCCGACGCGATAACAGAAGAAGAGAAATCCATCATTGTGCAAGCAAAACAGTCCCTACTTTTCAACAGAAATTCAGCATGGTCTAAGAAGCAATCCAGCTCGCTCTTCGACGTAACCATGGGTAGCTTTGACGGCGCCGAGACATGCGAACTAGTAGGTTCTTTCCTGCTATCCAAAATAACACCTGTGTGCGGCAATGACATCGGCCTCTACAGAGATGACGGCTTAGCAGCATTCAATAAACCGCCAAGAGAAATCGAAGCAATCAAGAAGCACATTTGCAAAGTATTTGGCGACCATAACCTCAAGCTTACCATTGAAGCGAATAAGAAATGCGTGAACTTCCTGGATGTTACATTAGACCTACGTTCCACATCCTACAAACCCTACATGAAACCTGGAAATACCCCACAATACGTGAATCGCCAAAGCAACCATCCACCATCCGTATTACGTAGAATTCCCGAAGCAATCAATCGCAGATTATCACATATA
Organism: Muricea muricata; assembly: GCA_963855995.1. Classification (NCBI taxonomy): domain Eukaryota; kingdom Metazoa; phylum Cnidaria; class Anthozoa; order Malacalcyonacea; family Plexauridae; genus Muricea; species Muricea muricata. The sequence goes on along the minus strand of OY979716.1, from coordinate 93,608,769 downwards.
TCTTCGGATAAGCAGTCCTTTGAAGCAGCATGTCCACCATACCAAGACGCCTTGTCAAAGAGCGGATACGAATTTAAGCTTCATTACGACCCAGAAACACCAAAGCAAAAACGCACCCGTTCGAGAAAAGTAATATGGTTTAATCCCCCATATAGCGCAAATGTAGCCACCAATATCGGCCACAAGTTCCTGAAAGCAATCGACGAGTGCTTCCCAGTAAGCCACCCCCTACACAAAATACTCAACAGGAATACCCTTAAATTGAGCTACAGCTGCATGCCAAACATGCACAACCTCATTTCCACCCACAACAAATCAGTTATCGCAAAGCACACTCAACCAGAAACCAACAACGCCAAAGAATGCAACTGCCGGCACAAAGATTCCTGTCCGCTATCTGGTAAATGTCTAACCGAGAGCGTTGTTTATCAAGCGATTGTGAAAAGAGAAGACACCGGTGATGAGAAAAGCTATGTCGGACACACGGAGGGAAGTTTCAAAACCAGATATAACAACCACACTAACTCATTCAGAAATGCCAAACACAGACATTCAACCGCGCTCAGCAAACACATCTGGCAGCTAAAGGAATTGAACGTTGACTATTCGCTCAAATGGAACATTATTAAAAAATGTAGGAGTTACTCAAACATTACTAAACGTTGCAATCTATGCTTGCACGAGAAATTTATAATCATATACCATCCAGAACTCTGCTCGCTCAACTCTAGAAATGAACTATTGTCTGCCTGCAGACATCGGAAGAAATTCCTCCTCTCTTGCCAATAGATATCCGTCTTTACTGTAATTCTAAACCTAACATCTCACCAACGCTAACCATGTAAAGATATAACGTCTCAAGTGTCTCTAGAAGCAATAACAAACGCGATTTTCACCTGACGAGTGTGGCAAGCCTTGCTTGCCATACGAAACAATATTGTAGTGAATAAAATTTATGAAGTAATTCAAGTTTGTCTTTTCTTCTTCTCTATATATATATATATATATTTATATATATATATATATATATATATATATATATATATATATATATATATATATATATATATATATATATATATATATATATATATATATATATATATATATATATATATATATATATATATATATATATATATAGTCGTCGTTTAACAATAATTTCCAGATCAATAGGACCAGTCATGCCAGAAAGATCAAAAATGATTCGCAAGTCCAGGTTCGTACGTATGGATATGAGAAGTTTAAAAATGCGAACCACCAACAATTTCTGACAACCTTCAATTCATAACTAAATTTATTCATCAATCTAGAAGCAACTACCCAACATAAAGGGTTGTTTTGTTTGTGATCGTAAATGTGATTTATGCAAAAACTATTTTGTGAAAGGTAAAACATTTCAAAGTTTTAAAACTGGCCGCACATATTTTATGAAATTTGACTTTCAATGTACTTCAAGTAATGTAGTCTATCTTATCTCTTGCAAAAGGTGTCATCTTTAATATGTGGGATCTACTAGGACAGAATTTAAAGTTAGATGTCGCAATCATAAATCAGCTATGCGCACTAATAAAAAAACATGTGAAGTGGCTATTCATTACAATGGTTCTCCACATGTTATGCAAGATTTTACATTTCAATGTATTGATAAAGTCGATCCAAAAACTGATCCGGACAGAATTGAAAAAATTTTAATAACTAAGGAAGCTTATTGGATGGCGCAGTTATTTTGCGTCTTTTCTGATGGCCTGAACAAAAGAATTAATTATGGTAAATAGATTACATCTTATGGCATTTTAATTAGTTATCCATAGCTTACCAAGCGTATAAATAAGTGTAAACAAGTGTAGTTGCTTCTAGATTGATGAAGGCTGTAGCCGAAACGTCTCAATAAAGTTTAGTTATGAATTGAAGGTTGTCAGAAATTGTTGGTGGTTCGCATTTTTAAACTTCTCATATATATATATATATATATATATATATATATATATATATATATATATATATATATATATATATATATATATATTATATATATATATATATATATATATATATATATATATATATATATATATATATATATATATATATATATATATATATATATATATATTCACTTGAGAGCACTTTTCCTAATTATATATATATATATATGTATATATATATATATATATATATATATATATATATATATATATATATATATATATATTCACTTGAGAGCACTTTTCCTAATTATATATATATATATATATATATATATATATATATATATATATATATATATATATATACATATATACATATATATATATATATATATATATATATATATATATATATATATATATATATATGTATATATATATATATATATATATATATATATATATATATATATATATATATATATATATATATATATATATATATATATATATATATATATATATATATATATATATATATATATATATATATATATATATATATATATATATAATTGTGCAAAATACCTCAAAAACTTACCAACTACAGTCTGTTTCATCCAGAGGGAATCTTCAGGTGATAGACAAATTTCGAAAATGTGCGAGCTTCTTTTATGCTCAAGGCGGAAACGTGGGCGCGTTGGTGGTTGAATAGCATGCATTCCTTTCTTTGTTTAGGTTGTTTACCTGAAATCTGCTTTTGTGTTGGCAGGCCGAAACTATTTCCGATCTTTTGTTAAGCAAGCAATTGTTTTTTTTCTTTCAAAATACTAATTTTTTCCTCCAAACATAAATTACATCTTTTGGATCCTCCCGTGTAAGAAATAGACTTTTTTATTATGGACCATTTTATGGTGAAATCTGTTTTCTTTTGCTTTAAGTGCCAAACGTGTTTCGAAAGTTCCGTCTCGTTCGAATATTTTTTGTTTGTGAAAGATTTGATATGATTCCTGTATCGCTCTTTGAATGTGTTTGAGGTCATGCCAATGTAGTGCTTTATGTCCTGTGTGTTGCCAGTAAAAATTGTTGCTTTGTATACAATGTCCTTACTCATGCACTTGTTCTGCAATGGGCATGCGTGCTTGTTCCTGCAGTTACAGTTCTCTGCGCTAATGCCTTGTGGTTGGCTTTTCCTAATTATGCGTGTGTTGTGGCTTGTGATAATTGACTTAACGTTACTCATGCAGCTGTAACTGACCTTAACTGTGTTCCTATTGAAAATTTTGTGTAACTTGTTGCCTATTGGAAAGTGCGTGTCTACAAGCTTGAGGAAACTGCGTGCGATGTTTGTCTTGACAATTTTGCTAAATGGTGGGTTAAACCAAATGATGTTGCGTTGTCTGTTCCTGCGTGGTTGTTGTGTTACATGTGGCATGTATTCCAGCTTGTGGCCGAAGTTGCTATGTCCTAGTACATTTTGATATGTTTGTACTGCATCGTCAAATACTTGTTTGTCAGATGACAGCGTTGAAATGCGCTTGTTGATGGATGCTGGAAGTTGCCTTAAGATGCTGGGTGGGTGGTTAGAGTGTTTGTGTATGTATAACGGATCGTCATTGGGCTTCCTATAAGGTTTATATTTTCCGGTAGAAAGGTCGAAAGTTACGTCTAGAAAGTTTACCACGTGCAAATTTGATTCTGCTGTTATTTTTAGGCCAAACTGTTCGAAAATTTTATGTAGCTCTTTCCTGGTTTTGTCTGCCAAACGTGCTGATCTGTTTTTAATAATCGCCAAACCATCGTCCCTATATTATATATGCATATTTAAGATGAAAAGACCTACTAGTTCGCAAATTTCTGCCCCGTCATAGCTACCCATGGTAACATCGAACAAATTGCTATTGTTGTTTTTGATCCACGGTCTTCCGTGATTGAAAAGGAGTGACTTTCTAGCGTGTTTTATTATAGAAATGTCTTCGTCCGAAATGTCAGCCAAATTGGAGGCCCAAGATAATGCTTGGTCCAGTAAATTTTCTGAAATTGACGGGTAAAAGTCGACTATGTCAAACGAAATGAAAGAATGCCTAGATTTTTCCTCGATGCTGCCAAACCATTCTATAACGTTTTGCGTGTTTCTCCATTGGTTTACGTTCAAAATTGTCCGAAGTTTTGTGTTTAATTTGTCCAAAATTGATTTACTAATTTTTCCGGAATCGCTTTTTGCTGGGTTGATGAGCCGGCATTTTGGGTTGTTTTGAAAATTTTCCTTGTGATCTTTGAGAGAAATGAAAGCTTCGCGTTTTTCATGCATTCAATCCGGTTGCCAATCGAAAGTTTATTTGCGATATGATTTAGTTCGTTGTTTATTTCCGAAATGTTTTCCTCAGATCCGTGTTTATATGTCTTTGTGATGTTGTCGTGCAAGAGCTTGTTGTATGTGTCGAGCGAGGTTTCATATATGTTTCTAGTTTTATCAGCGAAAACAAACATTTTGTCGGATGAATTGATTTTCTTTAAGTCATTTGCCAAAGTGTCTTGAAAATAGTCTTTTGTGTCTCGAAATTTAATGGTTTCTAGTAATTTTATAACGTCTTCCTCGAAAGGTTTCAGTTCCAAAATTGTGGGAGGTGTTTTATTAGACGAAAGGCCGAAATTCCTAGTGTTTTCCTGACTTTTTTCTCCTTTTAGAAAGAAATGAGCTTTCCATCTCATACGTTTTAGTACGCTTTCCGCTTTTTCAATCAAATTTCTCGAATAGTTGTCCCTTGATGGTATAGGGATGTTTTTCAGTGAATAGTCTAGTCGAAATTGCCTCATTTTAAGGTACGAAATAGATTTCGAAAACGAGAGTGCACAACCAATGTAGGGTGCGGATATAATGTGCTAGTTTTGGTTAGCGAAATACAAAAGAGTGCTCAATGACATATAGACAGAGCGAAATGTATAATTGTGCAAAATACCTCAAAAACTTACCACTACAGTCTGTTTCATCCAGAGGGAATCTTCAGGTGGTAGACCGTAGTGGTAAGTTTTTGAGGTATTCCGCACAATTTTACATTTTGCTCTGTCTATATGTCATTGACATATGTCTGTCTATATGTCATTGACATATGTCATATCTATATGTCATTTGCTCTGTCTATATGTCATATATAAAGGTATATTTACATTCTTATCTGTTACAAAATCACATATAGCTCAAGAGGAATTTATTCCGGTGTCTACATTTAGATAAAAGTTCGTTTCTGGAGTTCAGACAGGCAAGTTTAGGATGGTATATTATAATATATTTCTCATGCAAACACAGATGGCATCGTTTGGTTTTGTTCGAATAGCTATTGCATCTTGCAAGTACCCTCCACTTAATTGAGTATTTTACATTCTTATCGTTGAGATTCCAGACATGTTTACTCAGTTCTGTAGCGTGCTTGTATTTCGCGTTTCAAAAAGAGCTGGTGTGGCCGTTATATCTCGTCTTAAATTGGCACTCTGTATGTCCTACGTAAGTTTCTTGCTCGTTTGTGTCATCTCTGGTAACTGTTGCCTGGTAAACCACGTTTGCTGTTAAGCATTTACCAGAGCTAGAGAGGGCAGGTATCTTTCTTTCGGCAGTTGCAATCTTTGTCTACTTGACTTGCTGATGTGACTGATTGGTCCTTGAGTACAGATTTGTTGTGGCTAGAGATTATGGGTTTAACGTTTAATTTAATAATGCTTAATTTTAGAGTGTTTCTGTTAAATATTTTGCGTAAAGGATATATATATATATATATATATATATATATATATATATATATATATATATATATGTATATGTATATATATATATATATATATATATATATATATATATATATATATATATATATATATATATATATATATATATATATATATATATATATATATATATATATATATATATATATAATTAAGAAAAGTACTCTCAAGTGAATGCGTCTCAACCGGGCAAGTGAAAAATACTTTAACCGCAGTGAGAATCGAACTCACAGCCTTGATGTTGCTAGCGTCACGCTCTACCATCTGAGCTACGCGGTCTGAGTACGAATATCGCATGTAAATTAACTCGTTTATATCAATCCAGCACTGAACGGTACTATGTTCGACAATGACATGATATTGTGGTGTTGTTCACTTGGTAATAATGTGGTGTTGTATATATATCTATTATATGAGTATAGAGATTTGCGTGTAGTATTCGGCTGAAATAAAATTCGTATTTCACTGCATACTATATTTTTCACATATGAAAAAAGTCGTATGAGCGTTTTGATTGGCTGTACGATATTTTTCACATGTGAAAAAAGTCGTATGAGCGTTTTGATTGGCTGACATTTTCTTACTCAAAAAATTCAACGCCTGTTCGCAGGCTAATGTAAACATGGAGTCCGATTTTGTCAACTTACTGAGGAGTGAGATTTATGATGTTTTGTCTGCAAAAAATCTCGAAAGATCATGAAGAAATACATTTGTGGTTTCATTAACATGAAATACACCTCATGGTTGCATTTTCTGCACGAAAACGAATCGTTACATGGTAAGAAATTTTGTTTTTATATTTCGCTTGTATTTTGTTGTCTGTCAGTATATCAAATATTTGGTATCTCTATACTCATCTTTACACTCATATAATAAACAATTTACTTCATGGTTGGTTCGCTTGTACGATTTTTATTATTCACTCGTTGTGATATACATATATATAATTAGAATTTTATTGCATTCTGGCAACGCTATAAGATGTCATGGAAGAAATGTAAATATTTTGGAATAATTGTCCACAAATATACATGACAAGCCAAATTGAACCATTGACAAATAACTCAATTTTTACAAAATATCGAATGAATCAGGAACGAGCAAAAATGTCAAAGTCAATTTTTGTAAATACAGTGATATTTGTCCAGAAAGTGTAATTTTGTCATTACCAATATTACATGCTACATTCATTTCTTGCAACACGTAAAAAATAGTTGCTAAAACGGTGCTATATTTTCCCCCTAGCTTCGTAAAGTACATTGCGTTTTACACGGCAACTTTAGCACTGCATTTGCAGTGACAACTTTGGCTCTGCATTTGCAGCGACAGCTTTGGCTCTGCATTTGAACGTATCATAACTAAATGTTTCTATGACTCTACTTCGATCGGCTACTGTTCGATCGGCTAGTGCAGTCATTGTTTCAATCTTTGGCTAATTAACCTCGCTTTGATTTCAGATTTTTCAATGATAATACATTTTCTTCTTGTCATTTGACATGCCACTCCACAAGATCCCACGCCACTGCAAGCGTCAATGACAATGACATAGGGTGAAGCATCTGCCTTGAGAGACTCTCTGTAGTTTGATGGGCTTTTGTTGACCTTAAGAAATACCAGTGTCTTTTTCTTTTACTATTGCATCCCCTGGACAGGAAAGTAAGCTTGTCGTTTTTATACATTTTGATGTCTTAGTGACTACAAATGGCCACGTTGTGCAGGTAGGAAGACATCGCTCTATAAAATAGAGAGCCATTGCTAGCTACGTCTCTGCTTTGTGATAAACGTGTTGTAATGCACACTTCCCCAGGGTTAAGATTTCCTGTTCACATTTCATGCATATCTCACTGTATTCAAACCTAAATTCCTCCAAACAAATATTGTTCTACTTTTAGAATACCTTTTGGAATTGCTTCTGAGTTGTGATAATAGAATATTTCCCACACCAACTCCAATTGTTGAAACACGTTTCCAATCATTTCCATTTGTCTGACCATGAGATCTACGGGGTTGGTCACAGGAAATAAAATGACTCTTGCTTCCATCACGTTGTTTCTGAGATTCTTCCCCTGACTAGCTTTAGAAAATGGCTTACATTGTCTGCTGTCCAGTTCTGTAAAGATAAGTATTAGGCCTACTGTTAATTTATGCACAATAATATTGCAATCCATTCCATTTGCATGCCGTAACGAGGGAGTATGAAGCAAGCGAGCAAGGTAGCGCACTAATTATATACTCAGTATTTAAAGAGGAACAACAAAGATTACAATATTGAGTGGTCAACGATCGCCGAGCGAAAGCCTATAACAACAGGGCAAAGCGCTGTAACCTGTGCGTTAACGAAAAACTGTGCATTATAAATGCAAACAGTGCCAGCTTGCTAAATAAAAGGAACGAACTAATATCAAAATGTCGACACGAAAACACATTTTATATTAAAAACTATAAGAAGGAAGTCACGTAATAGTATAAAGAACAATGAAAACGAAGTCTGATCATATAAAGTACATTCATGCAAATCTCCTTTAAATTTTATATGCCTTCCTTACTGGATAAACACAAAGCTCGTGCTAAGGCATGGTAGATAAAAAAAGGTAACGTGTGTATAGTTATCTCAGACTACTGGTGCTTGTTGGAGGTCTCAAAATCATGTCAGGAAAATGAGTAATTTTTGTGAGAATCCATGACAATAAGTGTAAGATTTAACGATAATAACAGCATAATTACTTCCATTACAAATGCAATAAAAACGATGCAACATGTCAATTTTTCTTACCTTTAATGATTCGCTTTTTGTTTTACTTGCGTTAATGTCGTTAACGGCAGAGAGTTCTTAGCCATTGCTCTTTGCACGACCTGTGCTCTTTTCAATAGAAATACCTTCGTCACTCTGTACGAACCACCATTTTGCGCGGTCGTGTCGCTCAACATTCTTTTTCGGAGTACTAGTTCTTTTTGATGGCATTGCGTTTGCAGTTAGCTATATTTTCTTGGCAGCTATAAGGCAACTAAGTTGAACGTACCCCGAATACTCGCTCGAACGGAATGAGCAGAGAGAAGATGGCAAAAGAGGCGGCAAGGCTATCTAACGGATTTGAGGTGTGGTGGCATGTAATGTGCTCTGGCACATGTCAACACTATCTACCGTGTTGACGATGTACGTCTCGCCGGCAAAGAAAATATTTGTCAACAATAATCTCGCCACCAGGCGGTAAATATCTGCTCTTATTATATGGTTATGAGTGTTTTACTAAAAAACTTGTATTTTCCATATTTTTACTAGTGAAAAAATATGTAACATGAAAAACTTGTGCGTATTTCCGCGGGATTTATGTGTGTTCTAGTTCCGACTTCTGACCCATGAAAAGAATATCGTGTTGAAATCAATATTTTAGGAACGAGCGCAGTGAGTAAGTCAAATATTGTTTTGATTAATTAATGGAAAATACAATATTCATATGTTCGCGCCACGTACTATGTAATGTCCTTTATATATTTTGTGTTTTGGCAGGTTTATTGATCATGGCATACTCCACATATTCAGCCTACAAAATCGCGAGTTTGGGAAATTTATAAGGGCTTTTAGTTTTGGCCAAATGTGTCGCTAAAATTTTGTTAAGGAAAGTTAAAGAATAATTAAATTTCATTGTAAGGTGAACAAGAAGGGGTTGGGATAAAACGCGGAACCGGAATGACGGAATGGCGGAACGGAACGGAAAAGCGGAACGGAATGAGGATAAAACGCGGAACGGAAAAGCGGAACGGAATGGGGATAAAACGCGGAACGGAAAAGCGGAACGGAATGGGGATAAAACGCGGAACGGAAATGCGGAACAGAATGGGGATAAAACGCGGAACGTAATGGCAGAACGGAATGGGGATAAAATGCGGAATGGGGATAAAATTAACGACAGTATAAGAAACGTCATTCTATTTGATATAACTAAACATGCACAAAAATTACATCACATTTACTTGACAGATCAATTTTTATAATGTTATGTTGATTTTGTGTGATTAATTTGTTATTAATTAATATTGTTCTATTCTTCTATTTAAAAGCGATATGTTGTACAAAGCTATTTGTTCTACAAAGCGATATGTTCTGTAAACTACTACAAACCGCCCCATGTTTTCTAAAAAGCGATATGTTCTAAAACGCCGATATCGACATGGCCGACATAAACTAATTATGTTTTACTTGACGCTAACAACTCTGATAATAAATGTAACACTAACACATTGTTGCGAGATAACTGAAAGAGAGCACATGCAATGTAACAAATGTAATAGCATACACACCTTTAATAAAGGCCTGTATACGTAAATTTGGGGAGAATTTTTAAAAATATATTCGTAAATGCTTTTACGTGCTACCAGGTGCCTTTAATTAAATGTCATAAATTTATATGATGGAAAAGAATGCAAATTTTCAATGTTACACTATATTACGTACAAGAAACGTTTTGACTGGTAAACGTGCCAACATTCACAAGAGTATTCTCTCTACATCGCGCTTTCGAATCTAACTTTCCTTCACAACTAACGTGCTTAATAAAGAATAATCCTGACTGATTTTATATCATGTTTCAGACCTGTAAACCAAACTGTCGTAGAAAGTGCATATGTTCTGCTTTCAAATGCGGCAAAAGACCGTGTGGTACGGATGCCATTTGTGGAATGAAGTAAGATTGCTTTCTTCGAATGCAACTTTCCTGCACGTGAAAGTAAACATTTCCTTCTCGAAATCTCATCTCCAGGGTTGATGGGTCTCGAAAACTTCTGTTCATTACAGAGATTATCACCAAGTCGTGTGGTGGGTGAATCGGGGACTCGTATGGGCAATCTTTAAAACGGGGAGTCTACCCTGCTATGCAGAATCTGTAACATGGAGAATCTGGTTCTATACTAATTCCAAACAGAATACCGCATAGCTCAATTCAGTTTTGACAAAGTCTAACCTTAATTTCTCCCAAAAATTTCAATCGCAATAAGTCCACATGTAACGACTCATCATCAGTCATCAGAGACGAAATGATGCATGAATATTATTGATCAAAATTTTAGGCGTAAATTAAACATTTCCTGCAGATTCAACAGGAAATTGAGCCGATAAGTGCATGGAAATGCATTAACAACGAATTAATAATGTAAAGTTTTTACCAGTAATTTAATAGCTCGCTTTAACGTTGACCGTTATTAGTTGGCAGTCTAACTTAAAAAGCTATGGTTTTGCTATGGTTTTTCCTAAAAAACGCTACGTTATAAATCGCGCGCACAGAAACATCCTAAAGTTTTCCGTTAATCCATAGGTGACACATATACAACAAAGCAATCATCTCATACATGATTTGCGGTCAATGATTTTACAACTGAGCGTAAATGTACGCGTGCTGGCAGCGAATTTCGTTCTTTGAAGAAAGCTCGATCTACATTTCTTATTCTTTCCCCCAAGAAACCTCACATAGATCACAACTTTATGGCCTTTCACATGTTTTATTGAAAATTGTTTGCGTAGGAGATTTAAGATTCATGCTTATGTAGCGTATTACTCCAGTTCCATGCACTTACCGGGTCAATTTCCTGTTGAAACTGCAGGAAATGTTTAATTTACGTCTGATGACTAATGATGAGTCGTCACATATGGGCTTATTGTGATTGAAATTTTTGGGAGAAATTAAGATTAGACTTTGTCAAAATTGAATTGATCTATGCGGTATTTTGTTTGGAATTAGTACAGAACCAGATTCTCCATTCTCCATGTTACAGATTCTGCATAGAAGGGTACATTCCCCGTTTTAAAGATTGCCCATACTAGTCCCCGATTACCCCAGTCCCCGATTCCCCCAGTCCCCGATTCCCTCATTTCCCAAGTCCCCGAGTCCCCGATTCCCCCAGTCCCCCAGTCCCTGTTTTAAAGATAGCCGACCAAAGGTGGACAAAGTTGCAGCAGGTTAACTGTAAAGTGCTGGGACGTGTTTATTGGCAACGGCTGTGTTGGGCTAGGTGCAGGCCAAATCTGGGGTTGTGAGGTTGCGAAACGTCTTTGCAGTGACGGTGTTTGCTTAAACAGAGGTTGCGGTATTGATGCACTTTGTACTGGCAAGACCTGGGGCCGCGTGGATTGGAAAGGTTGTTCTGGGCTAACGTGAGATTGTGGCGTTTGAGCTGGAGATGGAGCAGCTACAGATCGGGGTATGAAATTTTGGCGATCTACAATCGTTGTGGGTGGTGTTTTGTTAACATTGCGTCCCCCTCTTCGTCTTGTAGTTGCAGGCTTTCCACCTTTTTTCCAACACCTTTAGTGCTGTTGCACGTCACCAGAGCTGTTAAATTAACTCGAGTAGGACCTTTTTCTTTAAACCAATTTAAAAAACTTGCTGTAATGCCACTTTTTTCATCAACTGCCAAGGAATGCGCGCAAGTCTTTTGCACCTTCCACATTGGACAATCGTTGCAAGTTATTTTGCTACTTTTCGCGATGGTAACATAGTGGGGCTTCATCTTTGAGTCGCTTTCGACAACGACATGTTCTGTTAAACGATATATATGTTTTGTGACACCATATTGTTAATTTAATAAAGCGATGTATTTTATGAATAAAGCAATATAGTTTATTGCGTGGTTTATTAAGGGCTACTTTAATTTCAGCACTGTTCTTTAATATACTAAACAAAATATCTCGACCAGATTAGGAGGAAGTTTATTGTTCTTCTGGTGTTAAATTAATTTTGTTTTGCATATATAAAACCGACAAGTCTGGTGTGAGAAATGCGTAAGAATAATGAAATATCAACGAAAAATATATGCGAACTTCCACCAAACACGTTTGTATAGTTCATAACATCTGCGCATAAAATCTTTATCACTGAAACATTATTGATATATGTGTTTGCTATTGCTAACATACGCAGCAGAAAAAAATCCATGTAATTGATTCAGTTTATCACACCTTGTTTGATGCGCATGCATGTTGCTAAAGCAGGTTTCAATTCGACACGGGCTAACGCGTATTTATTCGGCATTTGATATTTCAAATGTAAAATGTCGGGTATATCGGGGAGTTTCAGACTTCCAACGCTTGTACGAAAACGATAAAATGGCCATGGTTTGCCATCTTTGGATTGGAAGTTGTTGAAAAACGAGAAAGAATTAGCTAGCGGCTCGTTTGGCACAGTTTACCTTGCACAGTATGGGCATGACGAACGGAAAGTTGTGGTCAAGAAACTGAAGGGTGAATCTGTTGAATGTAAACGTCGTTTTTTAAAAGAAGCGGAGATGCTGAATGGTATTAAGCATGCAAGTATACCCGCGTTGATTGGATATTCAGATAATCCACATGGCTTAATAATGGAGTATGCTGGTTTTAATTTTACCCCGTTTGGCGTTGAGAAGATTGTGAGTAATCTGGAAGATTTCTACCACTACGTGGACTGTGAATTTGACTTCGAAGAGTATTTTGCGAATATTTTGCCTGTATGTCTGAGAGACATTGTGACCGGCCTCAATTATTTGCATGCTCACAATATAGCTCACAGAGATTTGAAACCCAAAAATATATTGGTTTCCAATCAGCATTACTGTGACAACGATGCAACATCTGTGGCGGAAATATACGCGGAATGTCCATTTGTTTGCAAAGTTACCGATTTTGGATTAAGTAGGTCTTTAGACGCCCAAACACAATCTCTTCTGCAGTCCAGGACAGATGAAATATGTCGTGGTACCCTTGTCTACATGGCACCTGAGATACATACCGGACGGTTAACAAGCGCAAGGCAGGACGACTTGAAAATGGCAGATATTTGGTCCCTAGGCATCCTGGCGTACGCAATGCTCAACCCTACTGTCAAGCCCTTACCGTAAAGAGTCAGAGAGTTAATGTGCTGTTACTGCTGTATTGAACGAGGATTTACTAAAACGTTTCATGCAGCAGCAGCGCCTTCCTTGCCATGATGAGAAGTACGAGGTGTTAAGAGTAACCGAATGGTGGCAACTGGAAGAAACGTTCAATCTATGCGCAAAGTTCGAGCCAAGTTTGCGGCCGACAGCCCTGAGTGTTTTCGAGAGAATTAACAAACCGGAGGCGTCCCTCTTTGTGAAAAAGCTTGAAGTTAGTCAAAACACCGCCCTTGAAAGAGCTGAATTTAATGTTGCACTCGGACTGATCGATAGTTTTGAACAGCCAAACTTGCTCTCAAATGACGGGACTAACGCTTGTACTTTTACTTTTTTAGCCATTAAAATAGGAGACGCAGTCCTTGATGCTGTCAGTAAAGCCGAGATTAATCTCTCACCTGAAAACATGGTAAAACTAGCTGAGGAAGTTATAATTAGTTTTCCATCAAAAATCAACAGTCAACGAGATTCATCGAAGAAGTACGATCCATCGAAGGCAAAACAGATTTTAGAAGCAAATGAATTACTCGCGACAAAGTATGATTTATCAGAGGAATGTATATCGGCTAATGCGGCGTTCTCGGTAGCGGGGAGAAAAGAACTTTGCGATGCGTTAACCAAGAAACAACAGCCAGGAATAAAAACGCAAGTAGGATTGTATACCTGCTGTCCTTACACTTTTTTAGTGGGGATACACAATAGCTGGTATTTTCTGATAGACACACATCCAATTTGCGAGGTTTTAGGAGGCGACGGAAATGGTATACTTTTAAGAACGAAAGATTTAACTTCACGCTCGTGTATGTCGATAGTACAGTGGATTTTGAAGCGTCTGAAAGCAAGCGGATTGAATTGGAATCAAGTACAAAGCCTGGCATGGATGATACCTAAGTTAGAAATTGGTACGTATTTATATTAATAATTGTATTTCTTGATGTTCACAGCAATGTATTTTCCATGCGTGATTTTTTGAAATATGATAATAAGTTGCCCATGAGTACGAGGTCACATAGGCACGTCTATACTTTTAGAAATACAAAATCAGTGTGAGTGTTAAGGACAGATGTGTCGTTTAGACTGGAAAAGAGGAAAAAACTAGGAAGGCGTTCACGCTAGTTACATGATATTTACATTATATCAGTGTATATAACAATTTGCTTTATGAATTAGCCTACAAAATTCCTTTGTATACAAATAGAAGTCTCGAACAGTCCCACATTTGGAGAAGTTGCTCATGATGGCGATGAAATAGACATGACGCTTTCAGAAGATTCTGAAGATAAGGAAGCTATTGTTAACAGTGGAGCAAAGGTAATAGTGAGCATCTCGCATATTAACTTGAAAGGCTGACGTTAGTCGTGTAAATAAAATCACACGAAACTAAACAAAACGAATAGTGTGTTGGTACGCTAATAGTCCTCGAAAAGTGCACAGTCCTGTATAAATCTATAAAGTGTCTGAAGACACAGTCTGCGCGGTGTTCATTTAAAACATTTTGATACATAAATCGACGTTTTGGTGACGTTTTGAAGAAGAAGAAGAAGAAGAAGAAGAAGAAGAAGAAGAAGAAGAAGAAGAAGAAGAAGAAGAAGAAGAAGAAGAAGAAGAAGAAGAAGAAGAAGAAGAAGAAGAAGAAGAAGAAGAAGAAGAAGAAGAAGAAGAAGAAGAAGAAGAAGAAGAAGAAGAAGAAGAAGAAGAAGAAGAAGAAGAAGAAGAAGAAGAAGAAGAGATGGAAATGACAGTAATCCGGTCTGGCGATAACGTGCCCAGGTATCATAAAACGGTCACTAAAATTTGAAACCATGCATTGTGAAGTGCGAGGACTGCTGGTGTTCTTCCGGTATTATATATATGGCTGACTTTTCACTATCTACTCATTTGTCCACATGAATACTTAATTACTGTATGCATTACTACCCTTGCGTATTCTGCAGTCAGCTTATTTTATCAAATTTTTTTACACGGAATGCTTTAACTATCTGACCTGATATTAAAACAACGCTAATTCGTCTAGCGGAAAATAAAATATCCATCACTACTAGCGTGATACATGTGACGGATTAATTATAACATTCCGCATTTTCTGCCATTTACATTCGAGCATGATGCATGCACTACTCTTTACGCGTTTGTTCACACTTGATAAGTAATCCTTAACTTTGCCCGATGAAATTATAATATCAAAGCTAGAAAACGTTTTTCAGTCCACTTTTTTAGTCATTTAATAATACAATGGAAACGTGATTACTGGAAAAAATATGATGCATAAATCATGTTTTATCATTACTAGAACGTTGATTAAAATCGAATCAGATTCAGACATTGATGAATTTGAAGAAGACGATACCAATAAACTTTCCATGTGCACGAAAACGTCATCTAAGAAGAGGTAATGCTAACATTATATGACTTTAGCACAAATGCACAGGTGATTATATCAGCGGTCTCTGCCTCGTCAATCAGCCTCCCATTATTAGGTGATAATCACCTAATCGGCAAATTTTCAAAATGGCGGCTTGCTTATGAGTGCACAACAGACAAAACTACAGAAAATACCACACAACCAAAAATTTCAAAGAAAAGGTTGATGTACGACAATATCTCGGTAGAAATTTTGTTCTGTTTTAAAAGAGGGTATGTGAATTGTTCAGTATACTTCATTTTTTCGAACAATCACCTGTGTATTTATACTAAAATACTTATTCGCCTCACGCTCAGTTATTTTGGTGAGTAATAGGCTCGACTACGTGTCGAACATTATTTACCGCTAATCACTTCGCCTTTGGCTATTATTGTCAAATAATGGTGTATGCTGTCCTTAACAAACCTTAAGAGAACTAGTAAAAAAATGTTAAACTCTGCATTTTGCAGATAAATACATTTCTTTTAACTTTCTTCGGCAAACAATTTGTCAAATGTATATTGGATTGCTATCAACAATATTTTAAATATATCGAAATCGATTCAAACTTTCATCCAACTGTATATTTTTAGAAAAGCTGGAGAGTTTTATAGCGGTAATGAATTACTCCCCGTGTATGACTGGAGTCCCAAAGTTAAAAAGCCGATTGAAATCTTTGAAATTTTAATAAAGCCAGCTGAAGATGCCACAACTTGCAAAATATTACCACATTGCATATCGCACAATGTTTGCTTCCTTGTGGATGCTACACACCTGAAGTCCCAGAACGATTGGAAGAGCGATGACATGGGATCGTGGAAAAATAACGGTGTGCAACACCTTCCATTTGTTCTGCAAGACGAGATGGTGTATTCAGCCGACGAGATACAGAGTGAATGTGACGGAAAGTTGTACACAATGAAAAGGATTTATTTCAAGAATAAGTCATCACCAGACGTTAGAGAGATTGTATCTTTCTTGGAAGGTACCGTTATCGTATTCTTATGGTAAAATAGAGAATGTTTTATTCGTTTTTCAAATACGTTTTTATACTGTATTTTTGTTTTACGTGTAGCAGTTGCTCCACTGTGTACACCCACGCGACCCTGTTTCCAAAGGCTCTTTAAGAACGACGAGGCAAAATAATGACCAGGCAAAATTAAAGACGAGGCGAAAGAACCTCAAATCGATTGATAATCGAAACCGAACCACGCATTTGATTGTTAAAATATGTCAAACCGGCTTGAGAAGTAAAGATGCATGTACAACAGATAGTCATAGCCTGCACGTGTACATTAATTACCATATTTTGGCATGCTATAATTAGCATGCAAAATTTGACCCAGTTTGAAAAATAGCCAATCACCTACGAAGTTTTGATTCTGAACCTAATCAAGTATGGAAGTGAGGTTTGCAATCGA
Source organism: Muricea muricata (assembly GCA_963855995.1). NCBI lineage: Eukaryota > Metazoa > Cnidaria > Anthozoa > Malacalcyonacea > Plexauridae > Muricea > Muricea muricata. The sequence continues at coordinate 93,591,340 of OY979716.1, read as the reverse complement.
TTTGACCAGAGGCTCTTTCATCTCAACTTTAAATTTGTCTCGGCATTATTTTTGCTCGGCCATTCTTTTAAGAGTCTCTGTCTGGAACCAGGCCCACTCCGGACGTGGGTGAAAAATTTTCAATGGTGTCGGTTCAAGCGTTATAGTCGAGTTTCTTAACCCGGTGTTTGAGTACCCATGGATCCATGATCATCCTGATCATTTCTAGATACTATATGTAATGCCTGTTCGTTCGCACACCAGCTGCTTCTGCCATTTCTTTAAATACTTGAATGTTAGCGCATTCATAGTGTGCATATCAAGCACACTATATCAAGCACACGTGGTCACAGGATTTCAGTATAAGGAGATGTGTTGTTTACTCTTTTAGAACATCCTCAAACGATTTTTATACAATACATCTTTGATGGAATGGAGCATCCTGTTCAGCCATCTGCTCATGGTAACTCCAAACGAAATCGTTCCTCTCCTTATGTGCGCACAAAAGAGAGTACTGTGCAAAATCTACAACGCGAGTCATCCGTTCAAACACCTAAGGCCGCGTACCATACCGCACATAAAGAAAAGGGGGGTATCATGAAAGCTGTTTCCATTAGTGATCTCCCAAGAAATCGAGCTCAAGCAAAATATGCCAGACGTGAGCACACACGAGTGAAAAGCTTCGACAAAATTGGCTCATTGACGATTCTGCTAGAGCAATGAAAGCGACAGCAAATAAATCGTAATGAGCAACCATTCATAAGAGAAATAACGGGAGCACCAGAGTTACGTTGCGTCCTTGGCTATGATTGGCAACTTGATGAGTTGGTTACATTTTGCACTGATCCCGACGAGATGTCCGTTCTTGGAGCTGACCCAACTTTCAATTTGGGGAGATTCAATGTTACAGTAACATCGTATCGCAATATCAAGGTAGTGGAGAGAGTAAATGGCCACCATCCAGCAATGATTGGACCGGTCTTGATAAGTCAAACAAAGACCTTCAACGCGTATAAACATTTCTTCACCAAGATTATAAGTCTAAATAGGGAAACGCGTGGTATATTGGCCTTCGGTACTGACGGTGAAGAGGAGTTTACAAAGCAATGAAGTTCAACTTTCTGTATGCAGTTCACCTTAGATGCTTCAACCAATTCCGAGATAATTGTAAAGATAAACTGAAGTATTCGAACGTGCCCGAAGAAGCGCAGAAGCAGTTTCTTTTTGATGTGTTTGGACGTCGCGTTGGAGACACATGGGAGCAAGGTTTGCTATTAATATTACAAATATTGCAAGATTTGTTTTATTGAATAAACTAATTGGATTCGTTTTAATGATGTCTCCTAATTTGTTGACTTCATAATTATAATAACTGCGGCTAATATGTATTTCAATACCCATAGCATGGCTCACCATCTAAACGATAAAACACAATCCTATGCATTCACAACCACGTTTTTTACACGAATTGTGATAGTGAGGCTCATAGGCCATGCAAGAAACGTAAATAATGAAAAGTCTATTCACGTTAAAAAGATACTTTGTGTTGGTTGCATGCATTTTATTCTTCTATTCCGTTATGTATTAAATCCATATGATTCGTTTTTCATTTTTCCACTTGAATTTTTCCGCCAAGAATGTCGAATTCCTTCACCTTAATTGGGTCAAGAACGTCAAATTCCGTTTTATTATGTAGGTAGCAATCCCTGAATGCAAGAAATTGTATTTCGCGAGCCTAAAATTCAATATTTTCTCAGGAGTGCACGCCCCTGAATTTCCAATAATAACTTTCTTTCAAATCCAGCTTTTCACCATAACAAAAACACGACAGGTGAATTCATGTTGCTTGCACCTGCAACAAGTACTCGAATATCATAGATTGTTTATACAGCATTTGAAATTATAGGACTCGTGGATGCTAGCGATATTGATGATTTCCACAGAAAATTGGCTTCATTGAAAGAATTGTGGGACTCCCGAGAACAAGAATATCTGCCAACTGGGGCCACTCCAAAATTTCACGACTATATACTAGAAAGGGTAAGCCTCTGACCAGAGTCGTAGGATGCAAAAAATACAAGTCGCGATTAGCAATTCACGCTAGTAATGGTTGAGTAATGTACGTATTTAGTCTTATATTCAACATTTGTAGAAAGAGATGATTGCTCAGTCTATGCTGAAGGAAGTTCGTCGACGCGCCGGTCTAGGAAGCCCGCCTACTGCGTACTTCAACAACGTCCCAGAGAGTGTAAATGCCATAATCAAACGCGGTGTTGAATTCAAAGAAAGTGAGATGAGCAAGTTTTGCCAGGAAATGAGCATTTTGCTGTTACGGCAGAAAGAGGATGTTGAGTCAGCCATCATAAACCATGGACCATACTGTTTGGCGCCAAATTTCTCCCATTTGGAAGTGCCACAAGATGAATGGTTCCAAAAGAATACCAACCAGAAAGAAGCCTGCGTGAGGAAGTTTCGGAACACAAAGATGTCGAAGAACAGTGATTGCATTGGTGTCACCGAAACAGCAAGTACATCGTCTCGAGCAGAGCAGGCAAGGATCCGAATTTATGTTGACCTTGTCAATTGAGGCATAACATCCCTTCACCAAACAACACTGCAAAATATGTCAGGAAAAGTTGAGAATTTACTTAACAAGCCAAATTCGATTGTGCAGGCTCCTGCTTCATACGGCAATTCTTCTTTTCTGATCGAAAGCGACTCGAAGATGGAGCCCCACTATGTTACCATCGCGAAAAGTGGCAAAATAACTTGCAACGATTGTCCAATGTGGAAGGCGCAAAAGATTTGCGCGCATTCCTTGGCAGTTGATGAAAAAAGTGGCATTACAGCAAGTTTTTTAAATTGGTTTAAAGAAAAAGGTCCTACTCGAGTTAATTTAACAGCTCTGGTGACGTGCGACAGCACTAAAGGTGCTGGAAAAAAGGTTGGAAAGCCTGCAACTACAAGACAAAGAGGGGGACGCAATGTTAACAAAACACCACCCACAACGATTGTAGATCACCAAAATTTCACACCCCGATCTGTAGCTGCTCCATCTCCAGCTCAAACGCCACAATCTCACGTTAGCCCAGCCCAACCTTTCCAATCAACGCGGCCCCAGGTCTTACCAGTACAAAGTGCATCAATACCGCAACCTCTGTTTAACCAAACGCCGTCACTACAAAGACGTTTCGCAACACTACAACCACAGATTTGGCCTGCACCTAGCCCAACACAATCGTTGCCAGTAAACACGTCCCAGCACTTTACAGTTAACCTGCTGCAACTTTGTCCACCTTTGGTCCGTTCATGTTATGGCTGTTCTCAGTCTTTAAAGCCTGGGGGCGTCATGGCTCACCCTCTGCACGACTTGGTGATAATCTCTGTAATGAACAGAAGTTTTCGAGACCCATCAACCCTGGAGATGAGATTTCGAGAAGGAAATGTTTACTTTCACGTGCAGGAAAGTTGCATTCGAAGAAAGCAACCTTACTTCATTCCACAAATGGCATCCGTACCACACGGTCTTTTGCCGCATTTGAAAGCAGAACATATGCACTTTCTACGACAGTTTGGTTTACAGGTCTGAAACATGATATAAAATCAGTCAGAATTATTCTTTATTAAGCACGTTAGTTGTGAAGGAAAGTTAGATTCGAAAGCGCGATGTAGAGAGAGTACTCTTGTGAATGTTGGCACGTTTACAAGTCAAAACGTTTCTTGTACGTAATACAGTGTAACACTGAAAATTTGCATTCTTTTCCATCATATAAATTTATGACATTTAATTAAAGGCACCTGGTAGCACGTAAAAGCATTTACGAATATATTTTTAAAAATTCTCCCCAAATTTACGTATGCAGGCCTTTATTAAAGGTGTGTATGCTATTACATTTGTTACATTGCCTGTGCTCTCTTTCAGTTATCTCGCAACAATGTGTTAGTGTTACATTTATTATCAGAGTTGTTAGCGTCAAGTAAAACATATTTAGTTCATGTCGGCAATGTCGATATCGGCGTTTTAGAACATATCGCTTTTTAGAACAACATGAGGCGATTTGTAGTAGTTTACAGAACATATCGCTTTGTAGAACAAATAGCTTTGTACAACATATCGCTTTTAAATAGAAGAATGGAACAATATTAATTAATAACAAATTAATCACACAAAATCAACATAACATTATAAAAATTGATCTGTCAAGTAAATGTGATGTAATTTTTGTGCATGTTTAGTTATATCAAAAAGAATGACGTGTCTTATACTGTCGTTAATTTTATCCCCATTCCGCGTTTTATCCCCATTCCGTTCCGCCATTCCGTTCCGCGTTGTATCCCCATTCCGTTCCGCTTTTCCGTTCCGTGTTTTATCCCCATTCCGTTCCGCGTTTTATCCCCATTCCGTTCCGCTTTTCCGTTCCGTTCCGCCATTCCGTCATCCCGGGTCCGCGTTTTATCCCAACCCGAACAAGAAGTACCCTCCCGTTATCTTTCACGCCGAAACAATGGATAATTTTTTCCTATTTTTAACGAAAGCACACCCTGAGATGTTTGACAACTTCCCGCAGAAAAGAAATAACAAACACGATGATGATTGATATAATTGTGGCAAACTGAGTGCAACACAGCACCTTGGTAGAAAGCAAAAACTCTGGCAACTGTTGGCTAAATAGATATATTTTATATCTTTCTATCCATCAAGCGTGCTTTAAGTCCAGTATGGATTTAAACATGAGTGATCTGCTGGAACCAGACATGGATGAACAAGCCAGCCAACTTTCGTTAACGCCGTTCACAAGTCCTAGCAGTAAAAGTTCACTGGCCACGAGTGACCTGTTAGAGGTAGATACTGACGTCGAGAGCTGCAGTGAAGTCCTTGAATCAAGTGTTACGACATACGAAGAAGCTGAATTAGATTCAACGGTCTTTGATGACGACTTTGGTTTCACCCCAATTGTTTACACAAGTGATGAATGCGATGCAGATGGTAAGAACATACAACGTTCATAGAATGATGACCTGTGTTGCCCAATACATATAACTGATCCCGAACATTAACCTAATTTCATTTTACAATACATGCACGTGTACCCACTTTTATTCAAGTTGCTTAAATGGAACTAAATAACTACAATTAAGAGAAATTTTATTCATTTACAAACTGAGTAGATGCTTCTGTATGTGTAGTTTGAGAGTCGCGATCAAAGTATAAAAACTGATATGTAGGATTTTGACAATTCTAAAATTTTTTGTAGTGCATTTTCATTCCTAGTTTATACAACATCTTTTAGAGTCACAAAATGATTCACATGTGGAACAAGCACCTAAATCGTGGAACTCGTGGAAAACTCGCGAAGACTGTTGTCCCTTGAAAGGTACATTTTTTTTACCTAAATTTAAATAAACAAAAACATTGCAAAGCAAGGCACATTGAAAGGATGCTAGTCCAACGGGGAGCAAAAATTTGTGCATTTTTACATGAACGCGTAACACACATGTTGATCGAGAAGAAGACCAAATATCACGAAACATTTCTGTGGGCCACAGAATGACTGTAAATCGCCTACCAGCGCACACACGAAAGTTGCCGCCAGAATCAAATTTAAGCTGTAAACTTATTAGCTTGCTGTGTGCATGTTGCCGCAGATCGATTGGATATGAAACGAGTGACATTATCAGAAATTTTGCGTTCAGACAAAATACAAAACCAATACGGTCATACATAAAGTAGATTGGTGTTTTACTTACATAGCTTTGTTATTAGTCAACTTACGTTGCAAATTACATTTGATAATCCTAATTTCTTTTTAAACATTGAACTATTGAATTCGATCATGGTACAGAAATGCGAAACACACCAAATTACTTGTTTGTTATGACCTGATTCATCGAATACGAATCGTATAGGACATTAATCGTATAATCAATTAATAAAAGTTCATGCGTTTAAGTATTTAAACCTGATCCAGCTCTATGTACCATAAGTATATATGGGATCTTGAAAACGAACCGCGCATTTGTGTACTTTGAAATGGAGTGCCCTCAGTTTTACAATACAAGGATGAATTAATGTATCGTTTTCAACGTCGGTTATTAACTTGTAGAAGCAGTAAATGTCAGTCTGAACAAAGGTCATCAAGGAAAAGCAGAGAAGTTTAAATCAATCGATGAAGGTATTTATTGAATAGGCTTATATTGTGAACTTCCATAAGGAAACAAAAGTTAATGATTTTCTGATAAAACATTTTCAAATATCGTTGGTTATCCGTTTGTTATCGTTAAAACGAATTAGCATTTCGTTCACAGATTTTTCAGATCGTTAAACGTTCATAATAGAGCGGTTAGGATGTCAGAAAAGATCATTATAAAAATGTCACTAAAGCGTTTATCAAATTGTTAGAAATGTTACTAAAACGTCTTAGAAGCATCGCACAAAACGTTCACATAAGTCATAAGTCATAATGGTCTGTAGCTACGTCTGGTTGGGTCAAATTGCGGCTCCGAGTACATGGATTGTTTACAGCCAGGGCTGAGTTTCCGTCCGGTTTGTCGAGCTAAAATTTCAACTCGGCTGAAGACTAAAATCGCAATCAAATTCAGCGAGCGATTACATCCCGGTTTAAGCTACACGGCAAAAAAAATTAGGAGTTGAGGATTAAACAGTGTTGTGCTGCCCATATTGTTCTATTTTGTCAACAATATTGTTCAGCACTGTTATACCAGATTGTGGGCTGGATTAAGGCTCAACAACTTGTTCAGTATTCAAAACCTGTATAAGCATATATCAAAAAACGAGTTCATCAGTGCGAACACAAATAATTAGTGCGAACACAAATTTATTAACGCAAACAAAAATGTATTAGCGCAAACACAAATTTATTAGCGCGAAAGCAAATTTATTTGCGCGAACAAGAGCAGTTCGAACACAAATTTGTTCGCGCAATCACAAATTTATTAGCGATAGCGCTTAATGTCGGTTTCCCAAAGCACTAGCAGAAAATACATATTATATCACTACGTCTACGGGCGCATTTGCTAGAGGCGATAAAACGTGTGCTCACTGGGCTATGCCAATGCATTGTGAGTATCAGAGTAGGAGTTATTCACGGATCACTATGTACAGTAGTGTCATTGGCTCATTGCTATAGCTTACGTGTTGAACAAAATTTCAAGTTCTGTTCTCAACGTGGGCAGGCAGTATACCATTGATAATCAAGGTCCATTATCAGTCACTAGAACCTTGCGTCAACCAAATTCCAGGTGGTAATACTAAGTCAAAGCCCGTCCCAAAACGTATATCGTCCCAAAACGTTTGAGTACGTTCAAAACAGCGAAAGAAAAGGAAAGAGCTTTTTATTTGTATGGGGAAAGAGATCGAAACGCGCAAGGCTAGACCCGAACGTTTCGTTGCTTGCGGAGCGAGAAGTGGCTGATAACGGACATTTAATTTATTATCAATAGTAATCACAATTGCCTGCCCACTTTGAGAACAGACCTTGAAATTGTGTTCAACACGTGAGCTACAACAAAGTCAAAACATTGTGACCCATGAAATTCCTACTCTGATACTCACCATGCAGCACACGTGTTATCGCCTCGAGAAAATGTCCCCATAGTGATATATTATGTATTTTCCCTGGTACTTTGTGAAACCGACATTAAGCACTGTCGCTAAAAAAATTGTGTTTGCGCTAATAAATTTGTGTTTCCTAACAAATTTGTGTTCGCTCTAATAAATTCGTGATCGCGCTAATAAATCCGTGTTGGCGTTCATAAATTTGTGTTTTGATACACGCTTACTACTCGTTTTGCCCTTGTCGGTCACCGTAGAGTACACACAGAGTGCATGTTATTTTGCCGTACAAAAATCAATCTGCAATGTGAAAGGCCAGGTCACACAGCTATTTAGATACATAAAAATATAGTCGGCTCGGGTGAAAATATTTCAAGCGGGTGAATGCTACTAATGCTCAGAACTCCTTTGCTATAGTATAGATATTGCCGTTCGTCATCGTTTAACTGACCAAGTATCGTTAACATTTCTTTCCCCATGGAAGGTTACATTAATATTCAGTATAATTAATGTTCATAGTAGAATAAAAATAACCCGGTAATTGTTCTAAATGAATCAATTTTAGTACGTACACTACAATGCTGCCCAAAGGAATGCACAAGTGCAATGGACTTCCCTAACATGGTATTAGCAAGGAATTCATTTCAGCAGTTATCTTCCATGGGAAAGAGTCAGTGGCTATTAGATTATTTAAAGGATCATTCAAATGACAGGTATTTTGCGACTTAACAAAATCCACGTGTTTCCCGTTTCACATTTTGTATAGTTAGTGTCCGGAGCATCTGTCAAGGGCAAATTTTTACAGTTTTTTTAACAAAAATCGCAAGGAACGTTACTGAGAGGAGTTTGCATTTAATATGAGAGATTTCAAACTTGTCGTCGAAGGTTTGCTAGTGCAAGAAGATATAACGAATTGGCAAAATTATAGCCTCTTATTACCTCAGCGCCTAACAATGGATCTGTCAATTCGTTAAAATGACAACTAATCGTCTAATAATGGGTTAGTATACAGACTTAATTTTATGCTAGTTTACAGGCTTGCGAATGTATAAATTGCGTACTTAAAAGGCCTTATTATATTAAAGCGATTTACTGGACTATGCTCGCTGGAAATTCCATAAGCTCATTAAATCAAAGGCTTGCGCATTATTAGCCCCGTAAATCGATTCCGTATAGCGCCTGTAAGACTTGCTGAGTGTTTTTGAAAATAGACAGTGTGTCTGCAGCCCCATATTATCCCAAACACCTTGTTTGCCAGAAAAACCATTATATATTACTATTTTTACTGCGTTTAATAGGGATGGCACAACCTACCTAGTGAGAGGGTATTCAGTCTGTAGAGCTTCTTGGATGGCAATATACGCTATTTCACAAAGTTTAATGGCAAAACTCGTGTCAATGCACAAAAATGGTTTCCATACAACGAGAAGCCCTGATAAAAAAAAGACGAAGATTATCATTTTGACGAAGATTGACTTATATCGCCAAAGCATGGATGGAATCGTCCTTCCAAAAAATGGGAGATAAAATGCCGGACAGTCCAATCATTCACAGTCGATATAAAATTCAACTTATCATACAGTTTTCAGGACCTGAGTTTGTGCCTGATTTACGCAGTGGGAGTGTTTATATATCTGGGTATTGGCGCTACATTTGAGTGCCCAAAAAATATTTTAGTTATTAATTAATGTTGTATCATTTTGATAGCCAAAATATTCTAGATATTAAAGCTTGTTATATCATTTTCATAATGTTGGCGCTGCATTTGCAGTGCCAAATATTTTAGATAATAATGAAAGTTATATCATTTTCGTAATTTTTCTCGCTGCATTTGCAGTGCCAAAATGTTCTTGATATTAATCCATGTATATCATATTCATAATGTTGGCGCTGCATTTGCAGTGCCAAAATATTTTAGATACTGATGAAAGTTATATTATTTTCATAATTTTGTCGCTGCATTTGCAGAGCCAAAATGTTCTAGATATTAACCCATGTATATCATATATTCATAATGTTGGCGCTGCATTCGCAGCTGTGCCAAAATATTTAAGATACTGATGAAAGTTATATCATTTTCATAATTTTTGTCGCTGCATTTGCAGAGCCAAAATATTTTAGATACTGATGAAAGTTATATCATTTTCATAATTTTTGTCGCTGCATTTGCAGACCCAAAATGTTCTAGATATTAACCCATGTATATCATATATTCATAATGTTGGCGCTGCATTCGCAGCTGTCCCAAAATATTTAAGATACTGATGAAAGTTATATCATTTTCATAATTTTTGTCGCTGCATTTGCAGAGCCAAAATATTTTAGATACTGATGAAAGTTATATCATTTTCATAATTTTTGTCGCTGCATTTGCAGAGCCAAAATGTTCTAGATATTAACCCATGTATATCATATATTCATAATGTTGGCGCTGCATTCGCAGCTGTGCCAAAATATTTAAGATACTGATGAAAGTTATATCATTTTCATAATTTTTGTCGCTGTATATGCAGAGCCAAAATATTTTAGATACTGATGAAAGTTATATCATTTTCATAATTTTTGTCGCTGCATTTGCAGAGCCAAAATGTAATAGATATACTGACCCATGTATATCATATTCATAATGTTGGCGCTGCATTTGCAGTGCCAAAATATTTTGAATATCATATTATAAAAATATTGTTATTTTATTGTTGTTATTGACGTCGCCTATTAAACAGAAAAAAACTCCATTTTTGCAACAACGTTTTTTTTGTGGCGAAAAACCATTTAAAATTTCCAATTTTATCTTTAAAGAAAATAATTTTGCAATTGTGTTGCCAATATTCGAGAAAATGATAAAATAATGCAGGAATTTTACTAAATAGAATATTTCACTTTGCTCTAGAACGTGTTAAAATGATTAATGAAGAAATAATGACGTTTATTGCGAAACAAAAGGAACGCGGGCTCGCAAAACGTTCTATGAACGCTGAGCTTCTGGCTTCTGCATTCTTGCTCTGTGTTCAGCTCACTGATCTGAAAATAGATAACCTGGATAGAGTTTCTATACCTACAATAATCGTGGCCACTTTTGATGTCGAACACCCGATTCTTGGGACCACAAATGAGCACCACAAATCGGTAAATCGTGGCAAAATAACCAGTGCTCTGCATGTTTTCTACTTAAATTTGAATCTACTAGCTCAAAACAGTGCAAATTGCTCAGATACAGGCATACAGCTACGAATGCACGCCTTGCTCAGATGCCATAAGTGGTCCCAAGAATCGGGTGTTCGACATCAAAAGTAGCCACGATTTTTGTAGGTATAGAAACTCTATCCAGGTTATCTATTTCAGATCAGTGGTTCAGCTGTGCCTGAGGGAAAATTAAAATTAAAGTCTGCAAATTGAATCCAAGTGAATCCTTTATCAATACAAGTAATCCTTTGTCACAAGGTATGTGAAATAACTTATATATATTATCTGTGTACTAGCCATTGTTGGAAATTAGTCGAATACTAATACGAATAAGTATTCGGAAGTAGTGGCCCAAATGTGTATAAAAGCAAGGCAAATATTTGGCGACAATTGACTGATTTTACTTCGATTTCATTACAAAATGTTTAATGCTCGACCCTGGTATTTACTAGCGAGATAAGCATAGCAACATAACAAAGAATAACGTTTCCTTAGAAATTTACGAAGATAAAACACAAAGAATTCTTTTTTGAATTTGCTTTTGTTAACTTGTGTTTGTATTAGAACTTTACACTCGTCGTGTTATGGCTGTGCTTATGTCGATGCTTGTGTTGCAAACTTCACTGCGTTTCTTTATTTTGTCTTGTCTTGTGCTTACATAGCTAGTGAGGACTACGGTTTAGAATCAATAGGATGCAAACATTTAATACGCTATTTGGGAACTATATGTAAATAAGTATATAATATATTAAACTAGAAATACATGCATGCAGCAACCCTCGCCACTAACTAAGAGCATGCAACTATATTTTCGGAATTACATGGAGTACTTGTATAGGTTGTTGTCAGGCAATTGTTATTCTTTCTGTATATTTTTTCAAAATGGCAAAATATCAGTTTTTAATCCTTGTTTTATTGACAATTTTTTTAAATGACACAACATTTGTCATCATTATGTTATTACGCCTAATGTAAGCTTAAATTTGGTATAAAATACGACCTATTAATTACATTAGTAATAAAAAGACAGTCTTGCATTTACAAAACATAAGCTTACTCTGGAATTTAAACAGTGAATAGACTGGATGAGTACGGCATGAATACAGCATGACGTCATTACCTACCAAACTTTGAGTTACTGTATGATGTCCTGCCAAACCCTATAGATACTCCAGAAGAGCTGATTACGATAAGCAAAACCATCCTAGATGACGAAGGTAAAAAGAGAATGGTAATTAAATTGTTTAATTAACTACTAGTTATTTGTTAAATGCTTACCTGCTGTTTGTGTGTTTGATAGGTAAAAGTTTTGTCAACATCAAGTGGCCATAATCTTGGTGACACGACAAGGCGGATGATGAATAAACTTGGGACTAACAAGCTGTGGTCCCAATACAGTTTAAAAGGACGAAAAGGAAAATTTGCTTTTAAAGATTTTTCATTGTGCAACCTTGTGAAAAGTAAGTGCCTTGGTTCAAAGTTTCAGCATGTTTCTGTTAACTGACAATATTTTCTTTTATGTTAGCTTTTATACTCGGCTATATTCTATTTTATTTTTATCACAAACTTGTGTCTTTATTAGAGCGATAACAGGGTGACATAAAAAAGATATCGTCACTGATATCTTTTTTGTCACTGATATCGGTTTTTGTCCTGCTCTATTTGTCACTGTAGAGCCATAAAGGCACAAGTATTAAATGATGTAATAAACAGGTTATCATAATCGGAGCGAGGCGACATCAGTTTTATCGCTTTCAGGAAAATATCATAAATGTCCATCGTTAACTGCGCTCACTGGTGACATTCATGATCTCGTGTCTTAAGCGATAAAACTGATATCACCTCGCCCCGATTATGATAACCTATATAAGTATAAACTTAACCCATATTTGTATTAGTTTTTATACCCAGCCTTTTTTATACCATACCACTTAATAATTACTAATCGTAATTCTGCCTGAGTGAAATGAAATACGCTACCTAATGCTACGTACAATTTAAATGGAAAACTTCTCTCTTAGAACTCTTGCGTGTCAACTAATTCTGATCTGTTTTCTCATTTACAGAAGCATGTATCAAAGTACGCCCAGCGCACAGCGAGGCAGAAGTTGAAAATGAAATAAGAGAAGTTTTGAAACATGCACCTAATAAGCCTGGAGGATCTAAATACAAGGTAATATGTTAGAATTGAAGGTGTTTTATTAGAGCATCGAAAAAGTATACAGTTTACAGTATGCTTTTTGTTCTTTTAGTATAAAACGAAATACTCATTAGGAAAAGCTATAAAAGCAATATTATTAAAGTATGTAAAATCATATCAACTGTGCGCTATTATTGCATGCCTATCATGATTTGATTACGAGAATATATGCATGACCCTGAATCAGTATACAGTAATATTAGATTTTTTTTATTATGCAGCCCTGCAGTCTTAGACTATGTACGCACGAGGTCGTTTCCGAGCGTTTTCACAACAATCAAATTGAAAACGACGTGAACTATAAAAATTCTCGTCGCATGAAGTTTTTAGTTTTTTCCTTATTTTCATTTAATTATGTCAAAAAGTCGGAAGCATGAGATCACACCTAACAATGCGTCTTCACAGGTTGATTAACCATGCGGGTTTTTCTTTCCCTATATAGGAACGTAAACCATTAAGGAGAGTTGAAAATGTTAAAAATAATTAATGCTAGTGCTATGATCTATGCTAATGCCCTATTTACAGGAGTAATTTTTGTGTGGCAATTTTCTATAACAAATACAATTACTTAACAGCGCTATAACACACATGAAACCAGGCGAAGTTGAGCTACAAAAGCGTAAATTCAACACTTAACACTTACTGACTGAGACCGAGGGAAACAGTATGTTTTGTGGACCAGAGACTGTCGATGTTTCCCGAGGCCAAGCAGAGGGAAACATCGACAGTGGAGGGTCCACAAAACATACTGCTTTCCCGAGGTCTCAGTCAATAAGTATTTTATTATATACTGAGTGTCAAAAGAGAAGAAAAGTACCACAAATCAATCAAACACGTATAAAAAGGATTACCTTTTACCAGACATGGCTCCGTGAGACTCTGTGGATTTGTTATCTACCGGTGAATTAAAAGTAATTTCCACCGCTTAGCTACGTTGCCAGGGAGACATTAGAATTTCTCCACTATCACGTGATACGTTCTTAACCAATAAGAAAAAGGAATAAATGAACTTTGACACTCAGTATATAATAAATACTATTTTGACGAAACGTCTACACGAAATATTTTTTTGCAACATAAAAACTGACAGATAGGTACGTTTTTGAGCAAAATTTAAATGTATTTGTCATATAAGATTAAGACCTTGTGAACATGGCCAAATAAAACTCGTGATGTGGAAATTGTCATATAAAATTTACTCGTGTAAACGGGGCTTAACAATTGTTTTAAACAGCGATATTACGCGCACTAAACTAGGCGAAAGGGAAAATGTGTCGTAGGCTGCCTTTTCTCCAGGTGTATTTGTATTTTAGAATTTTTTGCATATCAGGTAATATTATATAGTGTAAAATAGTCTGATAATTTGCTAAATTGCTAATTAAAATCCTCACCAATATTATATATGTGTGTTGTTCATTTGATATTCGAAATTTATAATTAAACAATGTCAGAACGTCGCGAGAACGTTATTTCAAAACGTTGTGGCTACCATATTTTAAAGGCTATAGCAAAGACTTTAGAGGCGAAGCTCATTACTTTACAATGCCACAAATGCAATATCTGTCTGCTACATAGGGCAAAATATTCTTTTAATTTAGTAAAGCTTAAAACCGACGGAGATTACTGAGTTTGGCGAACGTAATATCACAACGTTATTTCACAACGTTGTGGCGACGTCCTCTGGAGTCTACCAATTTCCGTTGTCACAACGTTACAATAAAACGTTACTACGACATAAACGGAACGTCGTGACAACGTTGTTACAACGTTATTGTGCTAGCTGGGTTAGCATTTCGCGTAGTCGCTGTGCTAGCTTTGCATTTGGCAACAGCTTAGCATTTCGGTGTGGTCCCTTTGCTAATTTTAATGCAATGACAGCTTAGCAATTGGGTATGGGACATTTGCTAATTTTAGTGCCGTGACAGCTTATCAGTTGGGTGTGGTCCCTTTGCAATTTGCATGTAGCGACGGCTTAGCTATTGGGTGTGGTCCCTTGTCTAATTTATCTTTAACGACAGCTTAGCATTGAGCGTACTCCCAATGCTAATTTTGCATTTGGCGACAGTTTAGCAATTGGGCGTGGTCCCTTTCTTGATTTTCATGTGGTGACAGCTTAGGTATTGGGTCTCTTGGCTAATTTTATTTTAACGACAGCTTAGCATTGGGCGTAGTCCCTAAGCCAATTGTGCATTTAGCAACAGCTTAGCATTTGCGCGTGGTCCTTTTGCTTATTTTAATGCAGCGATATTTTGGCAATTTGGTTTGGTCCCTTTGCTAATTATATTTTATAGACAGCTTAGCATTGGGCGTAGTACCTGTGCTAATATTGCATTTGGCAAACAGCTTAGAAAATGGGCGTGGTCCCCTTGCTAGTTTTAATGGAGCAACAGCTTAGCAATTCGGTGTGGTCCCTTTGCAAATTTTATTTCTACGACAGCCTAGCGTTGGGCGTAGTCCCTCTGCTAAATTTCATTTGCCAACAGCTTAGCAATTAGGCGTGGTCCCTTTGCTAATTTCAATGCAGCGAAAACTTAGCAATTGGGTTTGGTCCCTTTGCTAATTTTATTTCAGTGACAGCTTAGCATTGGCCGTAGTCCCGAAGCTTATTTTGCGTTTAGAAATAGCTTAGCAATTGGGCGTGGTCCTTTTACTTATTTTAATGCAGCGACAACTTAGCAATTGGGCGTGGTCCCTTTCTTAATTTTCATATGGCGATAGGTTAGGTATTGGGTGTGGTCTCTTGGGTAATTTTGTTTTAACGACAGCTTAGCATTGGGCGTAGTCCCTTTGCTAGTTTAAATACAGCGACAGCTTAGCAATTCGGTGTCGTCTCTTTGCAAATTTTATTTCTACGACAGCCTAGCGTTGGGCGTAGTCCCTCTGCTAAATTTCATTTGCCAACAGCTTAGCAATTGGGCGTGGTCCCTTTGCTAATTTCAATGCAGCGAAAACTTAGCAATTGGGTTTGGTCCCTTGCTAATTTTATTTCAGTGACAGCTTAGCATTGGCCGTAGTCCCGAAGCTTATTTTGCATTTAGAAATAGCTTAGCAATTGGGCGTGGTCCTTTTACTTATTTTAATGCAGTGACAACTTAGCAATTGGGCGTGGTCCCTTTCTTAATTTTCATATGGCGATAGGTTAGGTATTGGGTGTGGTCTCTTGGGTAATTTTGTTTTAACGACAGCTTAGCATTGGGCGTAGTCCCTTTGCTAATTTAAATACAGCGACAGCCTAGCAACTTTGTGTGGTCCCTTTGCTAATTTTATTTTAGCGACAGCTTAGCATTTGGTGTAGTACCTGTGCTAATTTTGCATTTAGCAACAGCTTAGCATTTGGGTGTGATCCTTTGCTAATCTTAATGCAATGACAGCTTAGCAATTTAATGTGACCTTTGCTGATTTTAATGCAGCGACAGCTTAGCGATTGGGTGTGGTCGCTTTGCCAATTTGCATGTGGTGACTGCTTAGGTATTGGGTGTGGTCCTTTGTCTAATTTTGTTTTAAAGTAGCTTAGCATTGGGCGTAGTCCCTATGCTAATTTTGCATTTTACAACAAATTAGCAATTGGGCGAGGTCCCTTTCTTAATTTTCATATGGCGATAGGTTAGGTATTGGGTGTGGTCTCTTGGGTAATTTTGTTTTAACGACAGCTTAGCATTGGGCGTAGTGTCTTTTCCAATTTTGCATTTGGCAACAGCTTAGCAATTGGGTGTTGTCCCTTTGCTAATTTTATTTTAACGACAGCTTAGCATTTGGCGTAGTCCCTGTGCTAATTTTGCATTTGGCAACAGCTTAGCAATTGGGTGTGGTCTCTTTGGAAATTTTATTTTAATGACAGCTTCGCATTGTGCGCACTCCCTGCGCTAATTTTGCAATTTGCAACAGCTTAGCAATGTTATGTGGTCCCTTTGCTAATTTAAATACGGCAACAGCTTAGCAATTTTGTGTGGTCCCTTTCCTAGTATTATTTTAACGACAGCTTAGCATTTGGCGTAGTCCATGTGCTAATTTTGCATTTGGCAACAACTTAGCAATTGCGTGTTGTCCCTTTGCTAATTTTAATCCAACGACAGCTTAGCAATTGGGTGTGGTGCCTTTGATAATTTTAGTGCAGCGACAGTTTAGCACTTGGGTGTGGTCCCTTTGCGAATTGTATTTTAAGGGGGTCCAATAGTAAAAAAAATTTTTTGTGTGTTTTAATGCTATGCAGTTCACTTTTGGTCAGGTGTTTGGACATGGTACCACAAACATAAAAATAAGTTTTTTAAAGTTACCATTGCCATGGTTACCATGTTAATTACTCCCTGATGGTGAAAAATCCATATATTTGTAAACATGATATCTGAACAACTATGAATGATAAAAATCTAAAATAACTTTATTTTAATAGCATATCACATGCTCTTGGAGATGAACCAGAACTATGGTGATTGAGGCAAAAATAAATGTTTTGCGGACAAAATATTGAAACTAGATATTATCGAGATGATACTGACTATCATAACTTGCATGCTATTGCAAATATTTTTATGATTTTGGTTCATCTCCAAGAGAATGTAACACAGAACACACAATGAAAGTTTGAAGTCAATAGCTTAGATACTTCTTGAGATATTGCGCATGCAGTAATGGCGATTGGTGGTTTTTGGTAATTTAAGAAAAACTGCTTTAAAGTTTTTGCATGCATTAGAATAACATTAATCGAACAATGCTATGGAAAAGGACACAATAGAGTAAACCAATTGCATACCATTATTTGCTCTGGGTAAAATCATGGTTTTACCCTAACACGGTGTAGAATTTGCTGAATTTCTCCGTTTATAATTCATTTTGTTGTTTGAAATTTTGGATATGTTTAGAGAACGCCGTTAACAATATTTTGTAAAATTTTTGAAAACCGATGAATTTTGAAATTATTTACTATTGGAACCCCTTAACGACAGCTTAGCATTGGGCGCAGTGCCTGTGCTAATTTTTCATTTGGCAACAGCTTGGCAATCGGGTGAGGTCCCTTTGATAGTTTCGATGCAGCTACAGCTTAGCAATTGGGTGTTGTCTCTTTTCTAATTTTAATGCAGCGACAGTTTAGCAATTGGTTGTGGTCCCTTTGGTGATTTTATTTTAATGACTGCTGAGCATTAGGCGTAGTCCCTTTTCTAAATTTGCATTTGGTGAAAGCTTGTCATTTGGGGTGGTCTCTTTGCTAATTTCGATGCAGTGACAGCTTAGCAATTGGATTGGGCGTAGTCCCTATGCTAATTTTACATTTGGCCATAGCTTTGCAATATGGGTTGTCCCTTTGCTAATTTCAATGTAGTGACAGCTTAGCAATTGGATTGGGCGTAGTCCCTATGCTAATTTTGCATTTAGCCATAGCTTTGCAATTGGATGTGGTCCCTTTGCTAAATTTAATGCAGTGACAGTTTAGCAATTGTGTGTGATCCCATTGCTAATTTGCATGTGGCGCAGCTTAGCAATTGGGCGTGGTCCCTTTGCTGATTTTATTTTAACGACAGCTTAGCTTTGGGCCTAGTCCCCGTGCTAATTTTTCATTTGGCAACTGCTTAGCACTTGGGTGTGGTCACTTTGCTAGTTTTAATGCCGCGACAGCTTAGCAATTGGGTGTGGTCCCTTTGTAATTTTAATGCAGCGACAGCTTTGCAATTGGGCGTGGTCGCTTTACGTATTTTAATGCAGTGACAGCTTAGCAATTGGGTGTGGTTTCTTTCCTGATTTTATATTAACGACAGCTTGGCATTGGGCGTAGTTCTTTTGCTAATTTTACAATTTGGCAACAGCTTAGCACTTGGGTGTGGTCTCTTTGCTAATATTACTTTAACGACAGCATAGCATTGGGCGTAGTCCCTGTGCTAATTTTGCATTTGGCAAACAGCTTAGAAATTGTGCGTGGTCACTTTCTTAATATTCATGTGGCGACAGCTCAGGTATTGGGTGTGGTCCCTTTGCTAGTTTAATGGAGCAACAGCTTACCAATTCGGTGTGGCATCTTTGCAAATTTTGTTTTAAAGACAGCTTAGCATTGGCCGTAGTCCCTGTGCTAATTTAGCATTTAGCAACAGCTTAGCATTTGGATGTGATCCTTTGCAAATTTTAATGCAATGACAGCTTACCAATTGAGTGTGGGACCTTTGCTAATTTTAATGCAGCGACAGCTTAGCAATTGGGTCTGGTCGGTTTGCCAAATTTCATGTGGTGACAGCTTAGCTATTGGGTGTGGTCCTTTGTCTAATTCTATTTTGACGACAGCTTAACATTGGGCGTAGTCGCTATGCTAATTTTGCATTTGACAACCGCTTAGCAATTGGGCGTGGTCCCTTTCTTAATTTTCATATGGCGATAGGGTAGGTATTGGGTGTGGTCTCTTGAGTAATTCTATTTTAACGAAAGCTTAACATTGGGCGTAGTCCCTTTGCTAATTTTGCATTTGGCAACAATTTAGGAATTGGGTGTGGTCCCTTTGCTAATTTTATTTTAACGACAGCTTAGCATTTGGCTTAGTCCCTGTGCTAATTTTGCATTTGGCAACAGCTTAGCACTTGGGTGTGGTCTCCTTGCTAATTTTAATTTAGCGACAGCTTAGCATTGGGCGTAGTCCCTATGCTAATTTTGCATTTGACAACAGCTTAGCAATTGGGCGTGGTCCCTTTCTTAATTTTCATAAGTCGATAGGTTAGGTATTGGGTGTGGTCTCTTCGGTAATTTTATTTTAATGACATCTTAGCATTGGGCGTAGTCCCTTTGCTAATTTTTCATTTGGCAACAGCTTAGCAATTGGGTGTGGTCCCTTTGCTAATTTTATTTTAACAACAGCTTAGCATTTGGCGTAGTCCCTTTGCTAGTCTTGCATTTAGCAACAGCTTAGCACTTGGGTGTGGTCTCTTTCTTAATTTTCATGTGGCGACAGCTTAGGTATTTGGGATGGTGTCTTGGCTAATTTTATTTTAACGACAGCTTAGCATTGGGCGTAGTCCCTAAGCCAATTTTGCATTTAGCATTAGCTTAGCATTTGCGCGTAGTCCTTTTGCTTATTTTAATGCATCGACAGCTTGGGAATTGGGTGTGGTCCCTTTTCTAATTATATTTCAAAGACAGCTTAGCATTGGCCGTAGTCCCTGTGCTAATTTTGCATTTGGCAAACAGCTTAGAAAATGGGCGTGGTCACTTTCTTAATATTCATGTGGTGACTGCTTAGGTATTGGGTGTGGTCCCTTTTCTAGTTTAATGGAGCAACAGCCTAGCAATTAGGTGTGGCCCCTTTGCAAATTTTAAGGCAGCGACAGGTTAGCAATTTGGTGTGGTCCCTTTGCTAATTTTATTTTAATGACAGCTTAGCATTGGGCGTAGTCCCTGTGCTAAGTTTTCATTTGGCAACAGCTTAGCAATTGGGTGTGGTCTCTTTGCTAATTTTATTTTAACGACTGCTTAGTATTGGGCGTAGTCCCTGCGCTAATTTTGCATTTGGCAACAGCTTAGCGATTGCGTGTTGTCCCTTTGCTAATTTTAATCCAACGACAGCTTAGCTATTGGGTGTGGTCCCTTTGCTAATTTTAGTGCAGCGATAGTTTAGCAATTGGGAGTGGCCTCATTGCAAATTTTATTTTAACGACAGCTTAGCATTGGGCGCAGTCCCTGTGCTAATTTTTTATTTGGCAACAGCTTAGCAATTGGGTGTGGTCCCTTTGCTAGTTTCAATGCTGCGACAGCTTAGCAATTGGGTGTTGTCTCTTTGCTAATTTTAATGCAGCGACGGCTTAGCAATTGGTTGTGGTCCCTTGGGTAATTTTATTTTAATGACAGATTAGCATCGATCGTATTCCCTGTGGTAATTTTGCATTTGGCAACAGCTTAGCAATTGGGTGTGGTCCCTTTTCAAATTTTAATGCAGCGACAGCTTTGCAATTGGGCGCGGTCGCCTTACGTATTTTAATGCAGAGACAGCTTAGCAATTGGGTGTGGTTTCTTTCCTAATTCTCTTTTAATGACAGCTTAGCATTGGGCGGAGTCTCTATGCTAATTTTGCATTTCACAATAGCTTAGCAATTGGGTGTGGTCCCTTTACTTATTTTAATGCAGCGATAGCTTAGCAATTTGGCGTGGTCTTTTTGCTTATTTTAATACAGCGACAGCTTAGCATTTGGGTTCGGTCCCTTTACTAATTTTATTTTAATGACCGATTAGCATCGGTCGTAGTCCCTGTGCGAAGATTGCATTTGGCTTGAGCTTAGCAATTGCGTGTTGTCCCTTTGCTAATTTTATTTTAACGACAGCTTAGCATTGGGCGTAGTCTCTGTGCTAATTTTGCATTTGTCAACAGCTTAGCAATTGGGTGTGTCCCTTTGCTAATTTTAATCCAACGACAGCTTAGCAATTGGGTGTGGTACCTTTGGTAATTTTAATGCAGCAACAGCTTAGCAATTTGGTGCGGTCCCTTTGCTAGGTTTATTTTAACGACAGCTTAGCATTTGGCGTAGTCCCTGTGCTAATTTTTCATTTTGCAACAGCTCTGCAATTGGGTGTGGTCCCTTTTCTAGTTTTTACGCAGCGACAGCTTAGCAATTGGGTGTGGTCCCTTTGCTACTTTTATTTTAACGACAGCTTAGCATTGGGCGTAGTCCCTGGGCTAATTCTGCATTTGGCAACAGCTTAGCAATTGGGTGTTATCCCTTTTCTAATTTTAATCCAGCGACTTCTTAGTTATTGGGCGTGGTCCCTTTGGTAATTTTAGTGCAGCGAATGCTTAGCAATTGGGTGTGGTCCCTTTGCTAATTTCAATGCATTGACAGCCTAGCAATTGGATTGGGCGTAGTCCCTATGCTAATTTTGCATTTAGCCAAGGCTTAGCAATTGGGCGTGGTCCTTTTGCTAAATTCCATGCAATGAAAACTTAGCAATTAGGCGTGGTCCCTTTGCTAATTTTAATGCAGCGACAGCTTAGCAATTTTGTGTGGTCCCTTTGCTAGTTTTTTTTTTAACGACAGCTTAGCATTTGGCGTAGTCCCTGTGCTAATTTTGCATTTGGCAAACAGCTTAGAAATTGGGCGTGGTCTCTTTCTTAGTAATCATGTGGCAACAGCTTGGGTATTGGGTGTGGTCCCTTTCCTATTTTTAATGGAGCAACAACTTAGCAATTCGGTGTGGCCCCTTTTCAAATTTTGTTTTAACGACAGCTTTGCATTGGGCGTAGTCCATGTGCTAATTTTGCATTTGGCAACAGCTTAGCAATTGGACGTGGTCCCTTTGCTAACTTTAATGCAATGACAGCTTAGCAATTGGGTTTGGGACATTTGCTAATTTTTAATGCAACGAAAGCTTAGCAATTGACCTTTATGCCACTGCGGTGCACGTGACTAAATTTGTAAACAATGCGACAAAGTTCGGACATGGCGGCATTGGCGGCAAGCTATTATATTCAAAAGCTATAAAGTTTTTGAAATGATTGTTACAAAACGTTGCGCTTGGGGATTCCTTGAAGAATAGACCAAAGGTCATAGCACTTTTTTCCGTCGTCGGTAGTAGTTTTCATAGCTGGCCTGACTTTTCCAACATACAAATGTAAACGCTCGTTCGTAAGGATTTTTGTCAGCAATGACTCTACGTATCCCCCTTCAAACAGACGATAATCGTCGAATGACTTATAGGCTGCAAGACCTTGTTTATCGTACGCAGTGAAATGGCATATTAAAAAATTAAAAATATCATACAGGCCAAATGGCGGATCAAGCTGCTTAGCATAAGGAGACAATGGTATTTGACTCAAATTTACTTTGTCTTTCTTTGCGTTCATTTTAATTCACAAAACAGTGTCAATATTAAAGTAACTTTGTATATCTGCTTACGCGCCTTGTTTTGGGGGGGGGGGGATTTAGTACACCAATATACATTGTGACGTCACATGAAAACCATCTATAGCTGCCGTTAACTTAACTATAAAACATTTTTGCAGCATGCTTTCCAAGACGCATAAACTTATTAGGTCAATCATGTAATGAGTAATTAAATCGATCTAATAAATGTATTTCCATTTGGAATTGACCTGCACTAAGCGTTAAACGTATATCACTTGGCAGAAATCTTTGCAGGTATATGGCAGAAATTCGCAAAGTCTTGCAGGCCAAAGTTGATCTATGATCTCAAAGTGACTACTCCGATATATCAGCGAAACTGTTTCAGTGTCAGTATTGACTTTTAGTGTGTTTTAAATGAGCTACTAAAATTTTCAACGTTTTCTTGTCTTATTTCTATTATTACCATTTGATGAAGTAAGTGGGAAGAATAAGGAAATATCTTGTTAATTTCGTATTATAGATAGGAAATAAGTCAGTGCCTGCATGGTTATTTTAATGTTTTATAATGTCGTTGCCTAACCTGTTGACCATGCACTGCGATGCTTTCATTCTGACATGGACACTTTCGTTTCAAAAGTTCCTTCGTTAACCATTTCGATATTAATCACTGCATGCGATTTCAGATTTAAATCTGAGCAAACGAATCGATCGATCTCGACAGCTGAGTATCGATATCAAATGGCAAATTATTCTGCTTAGTTTATTCTTTCTATGCATTCCCACTAGCAAGTGGCAATGAAAAAACCTCGCTGTAAGGATCGTATTCTTAAATCTCTATATAGCTTGTCGAGCATGTCATATGTGTTTAGAGGCATTTCAACACGAACGTCCCAACTGCGCTTCAAAGAGAGATATCTGTCATACACTATATGAATGAAAACAATGTGCCAAATAGAATACACTTCTTTGAGTTTGTTTCAAACTTTTCTTTCTTAATTGTAAGACATGAATCCAAATATGAGACTACTAGAAATCATTAAACTCTATGATGAACACGACTACATTTTAAACAGAAGAAAAAAGCAAAGACTGCAGCATTATAGTATTGTAACATCATCGCTGTACTTCAATCTATATTTTGCAGCAGTTGCCTTGTCCAAATAGACAAAATCCACAAAGTGTTTGGCAGGAGGCTCTGACACAGATTCCAGCCGAGCCATCCGCACAGATACAAGCTAAAAAAATCAAAAATAATTCTATAATATATAAATGAATCAATCAAAACTAGTTGACATTCGAATCCTTTTCGCTTCGATAATATTTATTTCAACTCTTGCTGTTAACTCAAATTGACAGAAGCAAAAAAACCCACTATATTCTATAATCATATAAAATCAGGATCTTGATTAAATTTGTTCTGAACATCCGACGACATTTACGGCATGGTATATTAATATAAAGTATAAATAATGTGCTATTCGTGACCAACGTACCTTGTTCAACATCATTAGACCTGTCGAAATAGTTGGATGAAATTTTTCTCGCATTGGTGGCGAGAATTACAAGCATAAAAATTAAGAGCGTTTTAGTCACCATCGTCATCGTACTTCCTTGAAAATGAAAAAATGAACGCATGAGTTTTATTTTGGGAGGATTTAGAGAAAAAGCATGTGCAATAGTTTGTGTTTCAGTTTAGCTTTCTTGCTACATAAGTTGCGAGTAGATAGGAATATTTCGTATGTTTTAGCACGGAAATCCTGTAAGAATTTGTATTTCGTTCGCAAAATTCTAGAATTTCTTAAAAGAATTTTGCATGAATAAATCCGCAAAGAAGCAGTACTTGTATACCTTTAACCAAAATCAAGCCCAATGCCCAAGTATTGATTTAATTTTCGAGGCAGTTTTTTCCGTTATTCCTTCACTCTCTTCTTTTTTCTTTTGAGTGGCAACGTGTATTGCTTTGGTGGTACTGTAGCTTTTCGGCTTGAACCCCTCCATTTATGTGTACCGATTACGAAATAGGCTTTTGATCCGTACAGCCAATATAAAAGAATACATATTTAAAATAGTCGACAAATCAAATTGCGTCTTTGAACAAGGACATGCCACCATGATTCGCGTGTAAATTTTTTCCCCAAACGCTAAATATAGATTTCACAATGATTAGAATATTTTCATTTGTACTGAAAAGATGACCTAAACGCGCGGATATATTTTAATAATAAATAACAGTCGCATTCTACTTTCATAACATGCACTTTATTGTTGTCTCGTAAGAAAAATATCACAAGTGTATGCAGTACTTCAGTCAGGTTGTTTATAAAATAAACAAATTTCTTAATGGAAAGTGCTTATGTACGGTATTTACGCACTTGTCGATTTGTTTTCGCCAAACTCACTCGCTCGTTCGTTTTGCGAAAACAAATTAACGCGTGTGTAAATACCATACGTCAGCACTTCCCATTAAGAAATCTATATATATCTCACACGACGGTTGTACAAGGGTTCCGGATTTCCGTGCATCAGTTAAAACTCGCCAATCATTTAGATGTAGATTGTTATGTCTGTGGTTTGCATGCACCACAGCTGTGGTTCGTTTTAACGTTGATAAATATTATTTAGCAAGAAATATTAGATACGTATAAATAATCTCTCGGGATAACAATACGAAAATACAAAGAACGCTATAACAAACCTTAATAACGATTTTATTAAGCCCCACATTGCTTTGCAAACAAAATGGGACACTATACTTGACACTTTTCAATGAAAAAATAACATAAGTTCAAGCAGCAAGAGAGAAACTTTCTTGATGACTTTAGTTGGATGTGCGTTGGGGAAGCTTAAGGATAATACGTTCAAATCTGCACGATGTGTTTCTCTTAATATTGTTGTTTTAACAATCCATTTAAAAAAGATTTATTCGACAGAACACGAACATTTTAATACGCGCCCACTTCGAACTATTCTCTGGACATAGCTTTGGTCACAGCGTATATCAAGTGTAATATATATTTGTTGAAAATTGTATCTCAAGTCTGTATCCGTCTTTGTTACATTTCTGTTGTGCAACAAGAAATTCTTTCATTTCGACTACGAAATAAAGATGCTGTCTGCATATTGATATATGGATTGGACATTGTCAACCATATGCTTAAACGGTACATAATTCTTTGATGGAATACTAGAGTGCGCGCGTGTAGATGAATAAGATTCAAGATCGTGCGTTAAAGCAATAAAGAAAATATCAAAATGACAATTAAGGCGTCTTTGAACAAGGACTTGCGTCCATGATTCGCGTGTGAATTTTTTCCCCAAACGCTAACTATAGATTTCACAATGATTAGAATATTTTCATTTGCACTGAAAAGATGAAAAAAACGCGCGGATTTATTTTAAAAATAAATAACAGTCGCATTCTATTTTTATAACATGCACTTTATTGTTGTCTCGTAAGAAAAATATCACAAGTGCAGTACTTCAGTTTGTTGTCCACACGTATATATGTAAATACACTTAGAATACATATCGAAACAGTGGAATAAAAATATGTAACAGTATAGTTAAGGATAAAAATGCGGTCCAAAGAGGCTTAATAGTTTGGAATTTTTGTAATAATTTGGAAGTTAAGAATAACTTTAAATTGTCTTAAAACTGTCTTATTTCGAAGAGATTTAATAAACATGCATTGAGAAATTGGCAACCTAATACATTCTAGAAAACACTTTTTATGTTATGTATTATCAAAATTCTACAGCCTATAATCAGAGATCTTGTATAATATAATGAATGTTAAAAGGAATGTTAGAGGTTTAAATTTTTTCCGGAGACTATATAGAATAGACAGCACTCGGTTTCTATGGTTTTGTAGAGCTACCGATATGCATGTGTACTGGGTATGATAACTAATTGGTTAAGCAATTAACAACTAGAATATATTAGCATTAAATACATGCAATATACCTGAGCAGTGAGCGGTATAGTTTTGATATACTCTAAAATAGGATCGAAATCGGTCCATGCTCACATTTTATTTCCTTTGTAAGTACACCAAATAACTCTCCTCGCTAGCTATGAAAAAATTAATATCTCACACGACGGTTGTACAAGGGTGCCGGATTTCCGTGCATCAGTTAAAACTCCCCGATCATTTAGATGTAGATTGACTGACTTATATGTTGTTATGTCTGTGGTGTGGTTCGTTTTAACGTTGATAAATATTAATTTAGCAAGAAATATTAGATACGTATAAATAATCTCTCGGGATAACAATACGAAAATACAAAGAACGCTATAACAAACCTTAATAACGATTTTATTAAGCCCCATATTGCTTTGCAAACAAAATGGGGCACTATACTTGACACTTTTCAATGAAAAAATAACATAAGTTCAAGCAGCAAGAGAGAAGCTTTCTTGATGACTTTAGTTGGATGTGCGTTGGGGAAGCTTAAGGATAATATGTTCAAATCTGCACGATGTGTTTCTCTTAATATTGTTGTTTTAACAATCCATTTAAAAAAGATTTATTCGACAGAACACGAACAGTTTAATACGCGCCCACTTCGAACTATTCTCTGGACATAGCTTTGGTTACAGCGTATATCAAGTGTAATCCCCGAGCCAACGGCGCGAAGCGCCGTGCGAGGGTACTAATTCCGCACGGCTATTTACACCCGGGAAAAGGAAAGCATAGCGAAGTCTGAAGTTCATCAAATATCGCGGGCGCGTGGTTCAAGGGTGGCGGTGAGTGGGAATGGGTGGTCATCACTGATCTCAAAAATATGGCGGACTATATTGCACTACAATATTCCGTATTTTTGCAAAAAGATTTGGCAACTTTCACAACCAACGAAGGGTGGTCATTTCTGATCTCAGGAATATGGCGGACTATCAGGAGTAGCAAACACTTAAGGCATCCAAAAAGGCGAGAAATAAGACGAAAACGACTGCCACAAGGCTCTTGAAGAGAGATTAATTCGGGGAAAATACAGAGAAGCGCCAAGAATTGACTATGGCGTGAAACACAAGGCAAGTTTGTTGATAATGCGTATTTATACTAGTGTTTTAATGCTTTATAAAGGCCGGCGTAGCCGTACTCATCCAGTCTATTCACTGTTTAAATTCCAGAGTAAGTTTATGTTTTGTAAATGCAAGACTGTCTTCTTATTACTAATGTAATTAATAGGTTGTATTTTATAGCAAATTTAAGCTTACATTAGGCGTAATAACATACTGATGACAAATGTTGTGCTATTTAAAAAAATTGTAAATAAAACAAGGATTAAAAACTGATATTTTGTCATTTTGAAAAAAATACACAGAAAGATTAACAATTGCCGTGTTGCTATGACAACAACCTATCGCAGTACTTCATGTAATTCCGAAAATATAGTTGCATGCTCTTAGTGGCGAGGGGTTGCTGCATGCATGTATTCCTAGTATATATTTGTTGAAAATTGTATCTCAAGTCTGTATCCGTCTTTGTTACATTTCTGTTGTGCAACAAGAATTTCTTTCATTTCGACTACGAAATAAAGATGCTGTCTGCATATTGATATATGGATTGGACATTGTAAACCATATGCTTAAACGGTACATAATTCTTTGATGGAATACTAGAGTGCGCGCGTGTAGATGAATAAGATTCAAGATCGTGCGTTAAAGCAATAAAGAAAATATCAAAACGACAATTAATGCGTCTTTGAACAAGGACTTGCGCCCATGATTCGCGTGTGAATTTTTTCCCCAAACGCTAACTATAGATTTCACAATGATTAGAATATTTTCATTTGCACTGAAAAGATGAAAAAAACGCGCGGATTTATTTTAAGAATAAATAACAGTCGCATTCTATTTTTATAACATGCACTTTATTGTTGTCTCGTAAGAAAAATATCACAAGTGCAGTACTTCAGTTTGTTGTCCACACGTATATATGTAAATACACTTAGAATACATATCGAAACAGTGGAATAAAAATATGTAACAGTATAGTTAAGGATAAAAATGCGGTCCAACGAGGCTTAATAGTTTGGAATTTTGTAATAATTTGGAAGTTAAGAATAACTTTAAATTGTCTTAAAACTGTCTTATTTCAAAGAGATTTAATAAACATGCATTGAGAAATTGGCAACCGAATACATTCTAGAAAACACTTTTTATGTTATGTATTATCAAAATTCTACAGCCTATAATCAGAGATCTTGTATAATATAATGAATGTTAAAAGGAATGTTAGAGGTTTAAATTTTTTCCGGAGACTATATAGAATAGATAGCACTCGGTTTCTACGGTTTTGTAGAGCTACCGATATGCATGTGTACTGGGTATGATAACTAATTGGTTAAGTAGTTAACAACTAGAATATATTAGCATTAAATACATGCAATATACCTGAGCAGTGAGCGGTATAGTTTTGATATATTCTACAATAGGATCAAAATCGGTCCATGCTCACATTTTATTTCCTTTGTAAGTACACCAAATAACTCTCCTCGCTAGCTATGAAAATATTAATATCTCACACGACGGTTGTACAAGGGTGCCGGATTTCCGTGCATCAGTTAAAACTCCCCGATCATTTAGATGTAGATTGACTGACTTATATGTTGTTATGTCTGTGGTGTGGTTCGTTTTAACGTTGATAAATATTAATTTAGCAAGAAATATTAGATACGTATAAATAATCTCTCGGGATAACAATACGAAAATACAAAGAACGCTATAACAAACCTTAATAACGATTTTATTAAGCCCCATAATGCTTTGCAAACAAAATGGGACACTATACTTGACACTTTTCAATGAAAAAATAACATAAGTTCAAGCAGCAAGAGAGAAGCTTTCTTGATTACTTTAGTTGGATGTGCGTTGGGGAAGCTTAAGGATAATATGTTCAAATCTGCACGATGTGTCTCTCTTAATATTGTTGTAAAAAGTGTTTTAACAATCCATTTAAAAAAGATTTATTCGACAGAACACGAACAGTTTAATACGCGCCCACTTCGAACTATTCTCTGGACATAGCTTTGGTCACAGCGTATATCAAGTGTAATATATATTTGTTGAAAATTGTATCTCAAGTCTGTATCCGTCTTTGTTACATTTCTGTTGTGCAACAAGAAATTCTTTCATTTCGACTACGAAATAAAGATGCTGTCTGCATATTGATATATGGATTGGACATTGTAAACCATATGCTTAAACGGTACATAATTCTTTGATGGAATACTAGAGTGCGCGCGTGTAGATGAATAAGATTCAAGATCGTGCGTTAAAGCAATAAAGAAAATATCAAAACGACAATTAATGCGTCTTTGAACAAGGACTTGCGCCCATGATTCGCGTGTGAATTTTTTCCCCAAACGCTAACTATAGATTTCACAATGATTAGAATATTTTCATTTGCACTGAAAAGATGAAAAAAACGCGCGGATTTATTTTAAGAATAAATAACAGTCGCATTCTATTTTTATAACATGCACTTTATTGTTGTCTCGTAAGAAAAATATCACAAGTGCAGTACTTCAGTTTGTTGTCCACACGTATATATGTAAATACACTTAGAATACATATCGAAACAGTGGAATAAAAATATGTAACAGTATAGTTAAGGATAAAAATGCGGTCCAACGAGGCTTAATAGTTTGGAATTTTTGTAATAGTTTGGAAGTTTAGAATAATTCTAAATTGTCTTAAAACTGTCTTATTCCGAAGAGATTTAATAAACATGCATTGAGAAATTGGCAACCGAATACATTCTAGAAAACACTTTTTATGTTATGTATTATCAAAATTCGATCTACAGCCTATAATCAGAGATCTTTTATAATATAATGAATGTGTAAAGGAATGTTAGAGTGTTTAAAGTTTTTCCGGAGACTATATAGAATAGATAGCACTCGGTTTCTACGGTTTTGTAGGGCTACCGATATGCATGTGTATTGGGTATGATAACTAATTAGTTAAGTAATTAACAACTAGAATATATTAGCATTAAATACATGGAATATACCTGAGCAGTGAGCGGTATGGTTTTGGTATATTCTTAAATAGGATCGAAATTGGTCCGTGCTTACATTTTATTTCCTTTGTAAGTACACCAAATAACTCTCCTCGCTAGCTATGAAAAAATTAATATCTCACACGACGGTTGTACAAGGGTTCGGGATTTCCGTGCATCAGTTAAAACTCGCCGATCATTTAGATGTAGATTGACTGACTTATATGTTGTTATGTCTGTGGTTTGCATGCACCACAGCTGTGGTTCGTTTTAACGTTGATAGTTATTAATTTAGCAAGAAGTATTAGATACGTATAAATAATCTCTCGGGATAACAATACGAAAATACAAAGAACGGTATAGACCACTTTCATAATTGCATGTTTCCAGTCTAGAAAGATTGGAGGGTATTTTTATAATTTTGACACTGGTATGTGCGACAGTCCTTCAAACTATATATCTTCTGGACTTCATGGCAAAATACCTAATACTCACCAAGTTATTTGAGGTCAAATTTACAAGGATTTGTACCAGATTTTCGAAAGAGGCCTTCTTAGTCTCGTTTTGGTGTTTTTTTCGCACTTGATAACCCTCATAACTTCAAAAGAATTTGTTTATTCTTTTTGAAACTTTTACATGCTTTTTAGGACACAATTATCTATAATTTGTGTAGAATCTTTTTTTCAAAATCATAATATTTTCATGATTATGGTAATTAGCGGCGGTCATTATGAAAGTTGTGTATAACAAACCTTAATAACGATTTTATTAAGCCCCATATTGCTTTGCAAACAAAATGGGGCACTATACTTTATACTTTCTATGAAAAAATAGCACAAGTTCAAGCAGCAAGGGAGCAGCTTTCTTGATGACTTTAGTTGGTGATAATATATTCAAAACTGCACGATGTGTTTCTCTTAATATTGTTGTTTTAACAATCCATTTAAAAAAGATTTATTCGACAGAACACGAACAGTTTAATACGCGCCCACTTCGAACTATTCTCTGGACATAGCTTTGGTCACAGCGTATATCAAGTGTAATATATATTTGTTGAAAATTGTATCTCAAGTCTGTATCCGTCTTTGTTACATTTCTGTTGTGCAACAAGAAATTCTTTTATTTCGACTACGAAATAAAGATGCTGTCTGCATATATCGTCGGTGTGCATATTGATATATGGATTGGACATTGCAAACCATATGCTTAAACGGTACGTATTTCTTTGATGGAATACTAGAGTGCGCACGTGTAGATGAATAAGATTCAAGATCGTGCGTTAAAGCAATAAAAAAAATATTAAATAAATAAATGTTTTATTATGCTTTATTTTTTATGACCTTGACCAGCCGTGCTTCCAAGATTGACATATCAAGTTTTATACCCTCACTATCTGCAGTAATAACACCGCTATCAATTGTAATTGTAAATCAATCACAGTTAGATCAATTGTAAACTAACGAAATTCTTCAAAAATTCTTAACGATTCTATGGCTTCAGAACTTCGGGCAGGATTGAAAATATGTTGGACGAAAGATTTTGCCTTACTTCAACGTTTCGTGGCTGAAATTTTAAAACTTGACGGGGTCTGGCTTTCTCCTGGTGGTGATAAGAAAGTCTTTAACATGCAGGAATCTTCGCTTTCTTGGCGTAAAAGCAATAAAGGTTTATGCTTTAACGGTGACAATGGAGATGACCTAAAGTTTAAGTTCTGTTCGGTGATGTGTGAACCTGCTTCGACCAAAGAAAGCGTACAGCGGGAATCGGACAGCAATAATTTGAACAACACCTGTACCTCATATTGCCGCTGTAATGAAGTTATTCCTGATGTGGAGGGGCTAAAATTGGATTTTGTTGTAGCAGAGAAAGCAACACAAATGAATGCTGAAAATTTGTGTGCAGTAAAACGCGAATTGAAGAAGATATTTGAGCGACAAAATGATTTAGAAAACCAGCTAGAAAACCTAAGGATGACAAAAATCACCGAAGCGCCTCCTTCCTCATTGGAATATGCAAATTCCGACCTTGCTGAAAACATGTACAACGCCCACGGCTGCCTTTGTTACTTC
This sequence comes from Muricea muricata, assembly GCA_963855995.1. Classification (NCBI taxonomy): domain Eukaryota; kingdom Metazoa; phylum Cnidaria; class Anthozoa; order Malacalcyonacea; family Plexauridae; genus Muricea; species Muricea muricata. The sequence continues at coordinate 93,558,525 of OY979716.1, read as the reverse complement.
TGTTAGTGAATGTAATAGCGGTATGAAAAGAACCTCATCTGATTATCTAAATTCTGAAATTCCTGACAACACAGCACCCACAACTGCTCTTAAAGATTCAATAGCTGAAAACAATACTGTCGACATAAGTATGGCGTTAGAATATTTGGCTGATTCCTATGGTTTCGAAAACACAACGCCTGCAGCTGCTCGTGATGTTTCAATAGTTGAATCTAAAGACGTTAATGAGGGCGCCCTATCCAAATATACAAAAAACACCAATACAGAAAACCTCTTGGGTGCCCCCTCAGCAATTGCATCCACTATACACGAACAGTCAAACGACCGCAGTGAAACCTCAACGAATTGTAACGCTAAGTTAAAGGAAATTAGCAATAAAAATGTATTAATTCGTAAACATACCGCTATTCACAATCGACAAAAACATAATAATAAGTTAGTTAACAACGGCGATATCCAAGATGTGCAAAGAATTCCAGTACGTATTACGCAGCGGAGTTACAAGAAGAATAAACCCAAAAGGAAATCCAACAGTAACATGCATCCTATTAGGCGTCATCGTTTGGGGTTTCACCGAATCTACGACAAAACATCAAAAACCTGGGCCAATCATCTGGATCTGGTTCGCACAGTGACATACGGAACACTGGTTTAACATCACACAATTTATCTTGTCGAAAGAGCTTGTCTGGACATAATCCTTATAACTGTATTTCTATCCCTTTACTACCAACCACACAAACTTCTTTACCCTCCTTGTTCCTGTCAAACACTAGATCCCTCGTGAATAAAATTGAAGACCTAGAAATCGTAATTGAAAACAACGATGTCGATATTGCTTGTATTACGGAAACTTGGCTGACTGCTAATATCGCAGATCCAGTTGTTGATATAAGCGGCTATACAATAGTCCGTAAAGACTGTGCCATGCCTAAACGAGGTGGTGGCGTCTGTGCCTTTGTAAAGTCATCCATAGGTTTTAGAACTATCGAAGAATTGGATTACCCATTATTTGAATGTCTTTGGTTGTATCTTCGTCCACCTAGACTCCCGCGTGGTTTCTCGTGTATAATTTATTTGTATCATTTACCACCCCCCACTCGACAATGAAGCTGGTTTGGCTGAGTATTTAATTTCATCATTAGATACTGTTCTTGGTAAAAACCCAAACGCTGGAGTAATTTTAGTGGGTGATTTCAACCGTTTCAATTCCCGGATACTGAGTAATAATTTTAATCTTCGTCAATTGATGAAAGCCCCAACAAGAGGAAGCGCAATATTGGATTTAATTTTAACGAACTTGTTCGAGCATTTTTGCAAACCTGACATCCTGGCCGGTATTGGACTAAGCGACCATAAATCGATATTTATCCGCCCATTAATGCAAGTCAAGAGGGAAAAGTCAAAGGTTATTTATAGAAGGTCTGTAAAGTCATATATGAAAGTTGCGTTAGGAAGGTGGTTAACATCAACTGATTTCACATTCCTGGAAGCTCTCTCTTCGTGTTCTGAAAAGCTCGACGCGTTTCAATCGTTACTGAATTATGCAATAAGTATTTTCTTCCCGTTATGAAAAAGTAAGCAACATCCAAACGATAAAACCCTGGATAACCTTAGAACTCAGATCCTTAATCCAGCAAAGGCAGGAAGCTATGGATAAAGACCCGGTAGCGTTTAGGGAATTGAGAAATAATGTTAATAGACTGAATAACCGTCTTCGAAGCTCTTTTTTTGAAAAAAAAAGTGAAGAATTGTGACGATGCAAGCTCGTGGTGGAAATCTCTAAAACAGCTCTCAAGTTCTTCTTCAAAAAAATCGGTATCATGTGTGATCGAAGCTGACAAAGAAATTGAGTCTACAGAATTGGCTAATACAATTAACAACAGGTTCTTGCTTGCTAACAATAGTATTCCCCCATTACCTCCTCTGCATAACGAATCGGACTTGGAAAATACGGAAGAAGATGATCGTCTTGTTTCAAGGTCAGGAAGATTCTTTTCTTTCTGTAGGTCATGCGTTATTTTGTTCTTTACTTCTTGCTGTGGTTGTGTTATTTACAAAGATACATCAGTCAGGAGTTATTCTGCTTTCACGCTGTGGATCGTGGTGGGGTGTCGTTCCGTTTTTCATCGTAGACCAGGGGCCGGTTGTATAAAAAAGTGATTAAAGTTAACTATGATTAGTGGAAAGGTCAACCAATTGGAACAACGTATTTTGTACTTAATCACTATTTAACTACAAAACAGTGATTAAAAAAGTGTTAAGAGTTTTATACAACCGGCCCCAGATGTTAATGCTGACACGAAAACCGTACATAAAAAATAGGGGGTGTTTCATTGTGTCCACAGACTTGAGATTTAGTTCGATAGATCACCACTAAAAAAAATATTGTTTCTGTGGAGAAGTATCCCTGCTTTTGTGGTGCTGGAGTGAAACAATTCAAGTCCAAAGATGATCGCTCTTTTTTGACATGTAGAGAAGAAACCTGCACCTTTTTCACTCCAGCAGACCAGTATACTAATTTGATGGACGTGTTCGAGACGAAAGTGCTGAAACAGTACAAACCCAACAAGTTCCCCATGTGCAATTGTGAGGATGTGGCCAGTTTATTGGTCCCTCATTCGTCGTCTAATCCTGATCGCCCGTACTTTCGCTGCCAAGAAACGGATGCAAATGAGAAATGCGACTTTTTTTAGTGGGCTGATGTAAAGTCCGTAAAGAAAACGAAGAGAAAACGGAATGACTTGAAAAAAGTGACGAAAGGAAAACGGTTCAAAAAGGTGCAAATACTGGAATCATCAGACGAAGAGGACTAAGACTTTTTACAAACATTATTTTAGAACTAGGCCTATATGTAAGTTTATACCGTTTTCTATTATGAACACTTGAATCGAACAGTTATGAACAATTAAGTAATATATTATTGTATGTTAACATGACTGATTAATTAAATACTGTTAAAACTACCACCAATGGTGCGCTGTGAGTGTGCTGTGGCCAGTGAACTTTTACTGCTAGAAATTGTGAACGGCGTTAACGAAAGTTGGCTGGCTTGTTCATCCATGTCTGGTTCCAGCAGATCATTCGTGTTTAAGTCCATACTGGACTTAAAGCACGCTTGATGGATTGCAAGATATAAAGTATATGTATTTAGCCAACAGTTGCCAGAGTTTTTGCTTTCTCCAAGGTGCTGTGTTGCACTGAGTTTGCCACAATTATATCAATCATCATCGTGTTTGTTATTTCTTTTCTGCGGGAAGTTGTCAAACATCTCAGGGTGTGCTTTCGTTAAAAACATGAACAAATTATCCATGCATTGTTTCGGCGTGAAAGATAACGGGAGGGTACTTCTTGTTCACCTTACAATGAAATTTAATTATTCTTTAACTTTCCTTAACAAAATTTTGGCGACACATTTGGCCAAAACGAAAAGCCCTTTTAAATTTGCCAAACTCGCGATTTTGTAGGCTGAATATTTGGAGTATGCCATGATCAATAAACCTGCCAAAACACAAAATATATAAAGGATATTAGCCTACATAGTACGTGGTGCGAACATATGAATATTGTATTTCATTAATTAATCAAAACAATATTTGACTTACTCACTGCGCTCGTTCCTAAAATATTGATTTCAACACGATATGGTCAGAAGTTGGAACTAGAACACACATAAATCCCGCGGAAATACGCACAAGTTGTTCATGTGTTACATTATTTTTCACTAGTAAAAATATGGAAAATACAAGTTTTTTTAGTTTTCGGTAAAACACTCATAACCATATAATAAGAGCAGATATTTACCGCCTGGAAGCGAGATTATTGTTGACAAATAATTTCTTGGCCAGCGAGACCTACATCGTCAACACGGTAGATAGTGTTGACATGTGCAAAAGCACATTACATGCCGCCACACCTAAAATCCGTTAGATATAGCCTTGCCGCCTCTTTTGTTTTTGCAAAATAAAATTCGGATAGTTGCTTCTCTCTGGTCATTCCGTTCGAGCGAGTATTCGGGGTACGTTCAACTTAGTTGCCTTATAGCTGCCAAGAAAATATAGCTAGCTGCAAACGCAATGCCATCAAAAAGAACTAGTACTCTGAAAGAATTTGAGCGACACGACCGCGAAAAATGGTGGTTCGTACAGAGTGGCGAAGGTATTTTTATTGAAAAGAGCACAGGTCGTGCAAAGAGCAATGGCTAAGAACTCTCTGCCGTTAACGACATAGCGCAAGTAAAACAAAAAGCGAATCATTAAAGGTAAGAAAAATTGACATGTTGCATCGTTTTTATTGCATTTGTAATGGTAAGTAATGCTGTTATACACACGTTACCTTTTTTATCTACCATGCCTTAGTACGAGCTTTGTGTTTATGCAGTAAGGAAGGCATATAAAATTTAAAGGAGATTTGCATGAATGTACTTTATGATCAGACTTCGTTTTCATTGTTCTTTATACTATTACGTAACTTCCTTCTTATAGTTTTTAATGTGTTTTCATGTCAACATTTTGATATTAGTTCGTTCCTTTTGTTTAGCAAGCTGGCACTGTTTGCATTTATAATGCACAGTTTTTCGGTAACGCACAGGTTACAGCGCTTTGCCCTGTTGTTATAGGCTTTCGCTCCGGCGATCGTTGACCACTCAATATTGTAATCTTTGTTGTTGCTCTTTAAATACTGAGTATATAATTAGTGCGCTACCTTGCTTGCTTGCTTCATACTCCCTCGTTACGGCATGCAAATATATGGAAGGGATTGCAATATTATTGTGCATAAATTAACAGTTTTACTTATCTTTACAGAACTGGACAGCAGACAATGTAAGCCATTTTCTAAAGCTAGTCAGGGGAACAAACTCAGAAACAACGTGATTGAAGCAAGATTCATTTTATTTCCTGTGACCAACCCGTAGATCTCATGGTCAGCCAAAGTTGTCGCTGCAAATGCAGAGCCAAAGTTGTCTCTGCAAATGCAGGACCAAAGTTGTCGCTGCAAATGCAGAGCCAAAGTTGTCGCTGCAAATGCAGAGCCAAAGTTGCCGCTGCAAATGCAGTGCCAAAGTTGTCGCTGCAAATGCAGAGCCAAAGTTGTCGCTGCAAATGCAGTGCCAAAGTTGTCGATGCAAATGCAGAGCCAAAGCTGTCGCTACAAATGCAGAGCCAAAGTTGTCGCTGCAAATGCAGAGCCAAAGTTCTCGCTGCAAATGCAGAGCCAAAGTTGTCACTGCAAATACAGTGCTAAAGTTGCCGTTGAAAACGCAATGTACTTTACGAAGCTAGGGGGAAAATATAGCACCGTTTTAACAACTATTTTTTACGTGTTGCAAGAAATGAATGTAGCATGTAATATTGGTAATGACAAAATTACACTTTCTGGACAAATATCACTGTACTTACAAAAATTGACTTTGACATTTTTGCTCGTTCCTGATTCATTCTATATTTTGTAAAAATTGAGTTATTTGTCAATGGTTCAATTTGGCTTGTCATGTATATCTGTGGACAATTATTCCAAAATGTTTACATTTCTTCCATGACATCTCATGTTGCTAGAATGCGATAAAATTCTAATTATTGGCAAGTAATTAGTTGACAAAATTTTCTGCAAAAACTAGGGACCATTGTACCATTGTACCATTGTACCATTGTACCATTTTGCCAGAAATTTGGAAAATAGAATATTTCACTTTGCTCTAGAACGTGTTTTTTCTTGATATGCAGAATTTGAATAGAATAGCATTCGAAGGCTTGTTGATTACACTATAATTATCTCAACGCAAATATCTAAAAGTTCGCGTGTACGGTGTTTTTAAATGTTCGATTGTTCCCATATTATGTATTTTGGCCCGAAAAAATCATTACAATTATTATACGAGATAGAACGTTTCTATAGCTCTCACGAGCTAGTAACCGTAAAATGTTATTAAAACATTTTCACGTCTACTTCTACACGCTTGAATCGAAGCAACTAACGTCCTTCAAATGTTACGTTCAGTTATATTTTATTTTGGGTTTGCCATAACGTTTTCTAAACGTTGTGCGAAAACCTATCTACAACGTTCTAAGTTTTACATTTGAATGTCATAACACAACCTTTCTACAACGTTCGTGCGACGTTGTTGTTTTACCATGTGTAATCTGATGTCCAAACTGATATATGAGTAACGTTGTGTTTTGGTCGTATTTTGGTAAGGTCGGACCTAACCTGAATACGAACAAGATATAACGTTGTGTTTTGGTCGTATTTAGGTTAGGTCGGACCTAACCTAAATACAACCAAAATATAACGTTGTGATAACGTTATGTGCTAGCTGGGAAGCTGTCGCTAAAATAAAACCAGCAAATGGACCACACCCAATTGTTAAGCTGTTGCCAAATTCAAAATTAGCACAGGGACTGCGCCCAATGCTAAGCTGTCGTTAGAATAAAATTAGCAATGGGACAGGTTCGTCGAGTTGAATTAGCAATGCCCTGAAACATTAGTGTTTGCGTCTGCTTCTCTAATTTAGATAATTAAAACGGGCTAACACGGCTGGAGGGACCACAACCGCGGTTAGGTGAGCGTGTGGAGCTACTTGACGAAAGACCTGCATGTTAAAACGAGACAGCGAATCAGCTATGTCAATTATCCTTTCCGGAGACATGTTTTGCGAAGGTAGTAAAGTTCATGCGAGCAGCGCACAGAAATAACTCTCTGACTAGCTTCATAATGTGACTGTCTTTAGATGTCTCAGAATTAATTATTGCAACAACACTTTGGTTATCACAATCAAATTGAATACGTCGATTCCACCACTTTTCCCCCCATATATAGCAGGAAAGGACTATGGGAAAAAGTTCCTTATAAGCAATGCTCAGTGATTGTTGGGCCACCGCCCATGCGCCATAAAACCATTCCCCCGATTAGAACACACCGTACCCAATACTGGCAGAGGCATCCCTGGACAGAAAAAAGGTCGGGGACTGGGGCCCACTCAGGCAGATAAAAAATATACCCCATCCCAACCAGGCAGAAAAGATCGCCACCATTCAATGTCGGGTTTGCATTAATTATTCAGACGTACAAACCGAGACTTCTTGCTTGAGTGCCTCTTAATAAATCAAGAAGACGCCGCAAAAAGGTCCGCCCTAGAGGAATGCATGGCTGAGTTTGCCAACAAGCGATTACCAGCGTTTGATAGCCCGCTCGTCCAATAGTGCAATGAGTTCCGCATGTTTATCAGCGGGCAGTCGGGCAGTCATGCAGATAGAATCTAATTCAATGCCCAGAAACACCAAATAAGTAGTGGGCCCACGCATTTGTCGGGAGACAATGGAATACCAATGTCACTAGCAGACCGGTCAATTGCTTTCAGACGCGACTCACAAATATTAGAATTAGGTGGTCCTAACGTAAAATAATCATCGAGATAATGTAATAAATCAAGAACGTTCCAATTGTTAACCAAACACCAGTGAAACGAGTCTGCAACTGTATTAAAAATGGCTGGTGCTGAACGTAAACCGAAAGGCAAGGTTAAGTCAATGTAATAACAGTTGCGCCAGAACATTCCCAGTAAATGACGATCGGACGGATGTACTGGGATAATGCGATAAGCACTTTTAATGTCAACATTACCCATTAACGCTTTGACTGGCTTTGACAATTAAGGCAATTGCATTTACTATATGTTACACAGTGAAATCCTCTTTATTAATACCATCATTAACACTATGGCCAAACGGAAAAGACAAATCAAGTATCAGATGCCAGCCGCCATCCTTCTTAGGAATTACACCGAAGCGACTAATGTGTAAACTGCTTAATGCTGGCGCTTGGTAGGGCCCAGCGACCCTGTCTAAGGAGACTTCTTTCGCGAGGTATTTATCAATGATAGCGGGGTGCTCAGCAGACGAAGGACAGTTCTTTTTCGCTGACTTAAGAGTGATGGTATTGGAGTGAAATCCTAGCCGGAACCCATGACGAAAACCATTTAAAATGTACTCAACTTTGCTTCTGTTCGGATGATTGCATAATTGTAAGGCCAGCTTCGCTACATTAATTCGAGAAACTACAGATATATCCGGCAGTTAAACCCTTTCCTGGATAATGTTGCTCTGGAGCAACAATCTTTTTTTGACAAATATCAGCTGTGGATAATTATATATTTGTATGGGCAGCCTGTCGTTTTAAAGTGGAAGTCTCATATATTAATTATGCATGCCTCTTCATCAATGTGGATATTAGGCTACATGAAGTAGTTTTTGTCAAAAATGTATTAACCATTCACAAAATGGCGGAATATGCACTCGATCCGAACGTTGTATCCCAATAACATAATTGTATGCAATAAATTATTGGGATTGTTAGGATTAGGGTTAGGGTAGGGGTTTGGGTCAGGGTTCATTTCGTATGCATGAAATAACAATTCCAATAAGTTATTGGAATTGTTACACGTTGTCACCAATAGTCTTATTGGGATACAACGTGCGGATCGGCTGGAGTATGTCATAACTGATACTGAACTTTATTTAAACAAGGTAGACTCATCAGGATTTACATAGATTACAAAACAGAAATACAATATAAATACAAGATACAATACTAATAAAGCTAATACACGTAAGACTACCTGGTTTTCATGAGTGCCGTGGTATTTACAATTAAAAATTTAAAATTATCGAAACAAGTTGCTGCAGTACGTCTTAAATTGGCTTAAGGTATTAGCCTGCCGCACCTCATTTGGTAGGGAATTCCAAAGTACAGCCCCACTGTAACTGAAACTGTCTTTCAGATAATTAGTACGAGCTTGCGGCAGAGCCAATTTGTCACCTGTGGCTCTCAACGTATAATACGCAATTCTACTGGTAATCTGGAGTTAAGCCATTTAAGGCTTTATACACCAGGGTACCCTCGGCAATTTTTCGTTGAGATTGGAGATATATCCATCCAAGTTTTTCGAACAGAATATCGGTATTTGTGTCATAATTTGCTGAAGTTAACACCCTAGGAGCACGATTTTGGAGTTTTTGAATTTTACAAGCCAGGGTGGTAAAACAGCCATCCCAAACTACAGAACAATAATCGAAATAAGGTTGAATCAAGCTACTAAATATCATTTGCAATGTATTTGAATTTACAAAAGGTCTTATTCGCTTTAAAGCACCTATACCGGAGGCGACTTTTTTAGAGAGATTATCGATGTGGACATTCCAGGACAAGTGCTGATCAATATGCATACCAAGAGATTTAGTATGACTCGCTTGACTGGAACGTTATTAATTCCCAGAGCAGGCTCAGAATTAAATGTACTAATTCTTTGACGAGAGCCAATTAACATAAATTCTGTTTTAGTCTGGTTGAGAGTTAGTCTGTTTGCTGACAACCATTCACTGACATTGAGAAGATCTTCATTGAAATACAAATTAATATCATTAATATTGTTACTTGAGTAAGTCATGTGAGTGTCGTCAGCAAACATTCGTGCACGAGAATGCCACAAACAATTGGGAAGGTCATTTGTATATATTAGGAATAAAAGTGGACCCAGTATAGTTCCCTGAGGTACTCCACAATGCATAAATCGATAATTAGAGGAAAGATGCCCATTGACATAGCATCTCTGTTTTCGATTGTTTAAATAAGATCGAAAACAATTTCCAGCAATCCCATGAACTCCATATAGTTTTAGTTTACCTAACAGTATCTCGTGATCTACTGTGTCGAAAGCTTTTTTGAGGTCTGAAAACATAACTGCAGTAACTTTCCCGGAATCGATGTTATAAGCCCATTTATTGGTGGCCTCAAGAAGGGCAGTGACAGTAGAATGTAATCCACGAAATCCGGACTGACAGTTATTTAACAAACGGTTCTCAGAGAAGAACACAGACAGTTGATTGTAAATTATTCTTTCGAAAACCTTGGCAACTACAGGAATTATGGAAATTGGTCGATAATTGTCTGTACAATTACGTTTACCATGTTTATGAATGGGAATGACTTTAGCATATTTCCATTCATCGGGGAAGATGCCGGTGTTAATAGAACGATTGAAAATTAGAGTTAAGGATTCGGATATGAGGTCAGGGCATTCTCGGAGCAATCTAGCAGAAATTCCATCCTGGCCTGTTGCTTTCGACTTACTTAGGTTAGACAAATGAAAAAAAAACTGTTCTGGAATTAACTTCCTCAAGGTTAAAAGTAGTATTTTCATTTTGTCGGTTTAAATACCTAAGATAGCATCGATTACCTTCGCTCGTAATAATTTCGTTAGCAAGATTCGGGCCGATATTAGAGAAATACTCATTAAACGTATTGGCGATATTACCAGAATCGTGAATTGAATTGCCATCAAACTTAATTTCGTCAATGTATGAGCTTTTCTGGTTTTCAGATGTGAGTTCGTTAATAATGCTCCACGTTTTTTTAGGATTATTTTTGTTAGCAAATAAAGTATCTTTAAAATAAGATTCCTTTGCACGAAATATATTCTGATTTACAGAATTACGCATCTTTTTAAATAAAAACCAGTCCAGAGGATCGTTGGAACGTATTACTTTAATTTTTTGGGCGTCTGTCTTGTGCATTTCATCCTTACGTTCTGATGAGATCCAAGGTGATTTGGAAGCCCTGACTCGTTTCGTGCGAAATGGAGCATGTTTATCAACAACAGAATTAAATATAGCTTTCCAAACATGCCACATCTCATCAGGATCTTCAAACTCACCTAGGTAGGCCCAATTTTGGTTTTCAATATCATGACGAAATTTTGAAGGATCGAAGTTTTTGAAACTTCTGTAATTTACTGAACTGTGACCCTTAGTCGGACCGGCAATTGAGTAGATAGATAGATAGATAGTTTATTATAACAAAAAGACCTTGCAGCCTTAAGAGCTGAATTGTGCTTATGTTTACAGAATTTCGAATTATTTAAAATGTCTTTGAATAGAATATTAACAAGATTTAACTTCGATTAATATATTTACAAGATAATCATGCTTATAAATTTGATCGTATTATTATATAAAATATCTATTCGATTTATGTATTATAAAACTGTCATTTAATCTATTCGTTTTACACACAGGAATATTAAAGTATCTCTGTTTCCTTAAGAAACGACCGTCAATTTTTCCTTGGGCAGATGGAAGTAGGCTCTTTAGTTTGTGTATTGGGTTGTTCATTATTTCATTAAATAGTTTCGTAGTTAATTTCACCCTCCGGTCATGTAGTGACAAAATGTTAAATGATTCCAAGACTTCTTGATAATGCAGCTCTGAGAAAGTTATGCAAAAAGCGCGTTTTTGAAGTCATTCCAGATCATTAGACAGGTACTGCGGTAATGAGTCGTGGAATGCCTCACAAGCATACTCAATAACAGGGCGAATACATGTCACATAGAACTGAATTAAATCTTCTGGTGGTAACCCGGCACGCTTTAGTTGTCTAAGGAAATATAGCCGTGTCGATACCTTTTTACACGTGTTGGCTACATGGGAATTCCATTTAAGGTCGTTAGATAGAGTAACGCCCAATAATTTTACAACAGTTACCACTTCAACGTTCTTATTGTTGATAATTATAGGGTCAAGAGATTTGTTGAGTGTGGAGAAACTTATTCTTAATTCTTTGCATTTGGCTTCCTTCAGTTCCATGCCATTTGCTTTGGACTTTTCGGCAAATACATTTACATGGCTTTGAAGTAAGGTCGAATCATTTTTTGCAACTGACTCAGACAAAGTGGAGTCATCGACATATCTCCAGAAATCGTCCACACCAGGTACATTAATATCATCAACCATTATTGCAAATAGCCAGGGGCTTAACTTAGTGCCTTGGGGTACGCCTGCGTGGACATTACTCCATTCTGACTGGCAGTCATTACCCAATTTTACTCGTTGTTTACGGTTACTTAGGAAATCTAAAATCCAGTACTTAATAGTTTCGGGTATGTTATATGTTGATAACTTTTTGGCTAAAATGTTATGGTCGATCAGATCAAACGCCTTGCGGAAATCTAATAACATAACTCTGGTCGCTGAGCCATTGCCATCAGAATTTTTAAACCAGGTGTGTAATATAGATATAAGTGCGTGGGTGGTGAAAGAGTTAGGTACAGTCCAAAATTGTGTTTGGTCGATCTTCTCCAAAACAGCAGGCTTCAAGAAAAGGCTCACAACAAACTCCTCCCCAAGTTTTGACAGAATGGGTGTCAATGAGATGGGACGCAGGTGATTATTAATATCCTGAATCAACTTCTCTTTGGGGATTGCAACTACGTCTGCTTTCTTCCATGATGGGGGCAAGTGGCATTCTTGATAGGAATGATTTAGAATATCTGTTACCGGGCCAGAAAAAAGATCAGCGTTTTCTTTAAGTAACCAAGGCGGTATACCATCGGGGCCATATGCTTCTTTTGGGTTGAGTTTTATTAGTTTTTCAAAGATGAGGTTCGGAGAGGTTCAAAAGTGGACATGGGAGACAGGAAAGTGTTGTTGATCTCATTTGCTAAAGCTTTCTTTGTTGTACTTGATAAGTTTTCATTAGGTCGTAGAGCTTTCACTATTTTATTAGTATTTTTATCAGTTACTTCCATACCACTGAGCCTCTTTACTCCTTTCCACCAATTAGAAGGTTTACATTGTTTCAAGTGTTGAATACTGGACTCATAATACTTGGCTCGGCAACTTTTCCTTTTTCGATTAACATGGTTTCTTAATCGTTTAAATTCATCAATATTTCCTTGGTTAAGTGCTTTTTGTCGATTTCTAATGAGGTTTGATAGTGTCGAATTCATCCACGGTGGATCGTTAGCTTTGCTCTTTTTACTACGTAACGGAAGAATACAATCCATAACAGTGTTGACAATCGTTTCCAATAAAAGGGTTTTCTCATCACAATATTTCACTCTATCCAACAAACCAGGCATGTCTACTTGCTCGAGGTATTGACGCATTGCGAGTCGGGAGCTTGGTCTTAAGTCTCTCACTTTCACGACCACAGTGTTCTCACGAATTTTACTGCGCGCAATAGGGTTTATTTCAATAGACATATGGTCTGACAGACCGAAAGGCGCTCGCTTGGTGGGTTGATCGAAAAATGTACTCAAGTTTGTTAATACAATATCAAGAATATTATTTCCTCGAGTAGGGAATTTAACAAGTTGTTTTAAGTCATAACCAGTTCTTAAACGTGTTGTGTTGAGTTTGTTAAAGTCTCCTAGAAGTATAAATCCACAGCAAGGAAAACGTGACTCCATTAATGACAAGGAATTGGACAAGTAATTTAACATATCTGTATCATTTGCACTTGGGGCTGATACACAGTTGCTACAACTAGGTTTGTAATTCCTCTTGGTAATCTAACTGGACGTAAACTAATCCAAAGTACTTCGAAAGAGTCATCAGATAATTCGTCCAGCCGTGAGAACTGAATGGTGTCTTTCACATATATACATACCCCACCCTGGATTCGCTCGCTCCTGTCTCTATGAATTAGGTTATATCCCGGTACATGTACTACGTTATCCTTAATATGGTCTTGAAAGCGACATTACATTTGAAAGTAGGAAAGTTGGAACGTATGCAGATTTACACTGCGACTCACGATATTACTTGTATGAGATATTTATGCTGTACGTATTCAAAATGAGCATTGCTATTCATTAAAACTTACGAACATCAAAACAAAGTTGTGAGAAGATCTTTACGATGTTGATATTTGATGTTAGTCACATGACTGAAAATATATGGCGCGGTCCCATATTTGAGGCGGACCACGCTATTAGTTTTAAAAATATGATAACACGACAGGACGTCGTTTTTAACTTAATTGGAAGTGGAAACGGCATTCTTCAAGCAAAAACAGCATAGGTAACAACAAGAGAATGTTTTAGCTAGAAAATGAACCAGCTTGGTGTCATAGTTGAAGGATTTTTCAAAGATCACCTGGAACGGTGGAAAAGAGGGATTCTGGATTTCTAAAATGGATAAGAGTGGGAGGTATTAGGCGTTTGAAGAAGAACTGTTCGTAAATTATCATGATGAACGTCTATCAACATTTTGAGAAAGTTTGCTTTGCCATATATCTTCAAAACTAGCAATGATGGATTCCTGGTAAGCAATAATAATTCTAAAAGTACCTCCAGTGGTGTCGTGGAATAAACGTTTGGAACTGGATTGAGGCAAAAAATGCTTGAGAGCACAACGGAAGTTTGTCCTTTTGACGTGCAGACGAAATCAGCATGATAAACCTTGGAAAATGCATGCATGGGTTAGATTATTGATATTCAATGATGGTATGTGACAGGCGAGGCTAAGGAGTTAACAAAAAAGTGGTAAAGTAAACGAGTTCTGCTGGTAACAGCGGAAATAGGGATCAGAGGTCTCTTTTGCACATTTAGGCACACATGAAGACATGTTGGTTGCTAATAATACGGATCTAAATGATCTTTCTACCACTTCTTTGGCAGGTACCTAAAGCCTTTCATCAGAAGTTCCTTTTCCCAGCATTAAGGCATTATCATGTTGATCTCGACTTGTCTGTCTTGTCTGTCTCGACTTGTTGTGCTCTCAAGCATTTTTTTGCTTCAATCCAGTGCCAAACGTTTATTCCACGACACCAGTGGAGGTACTTTTAGAATTATTATTGCTTACCAGGAATCCATCATTGCTAGTTTTGAACATATATGGCAAAGCAAACTTTCTCAAAATGTTGATAGACGTTCATCGTGATAATTTACGAACAGTTCTCCTTCAAACGCCTAATACCTCCCACTCTTATGCATTTTAGAAATCCAGAATCCCTCTTTTCAACCGTTCCACGTAATCTTTGCAAAATCCTTCAACTATGACACCAAGTTCGTCTATTTTCTAGCTAAAACATTCTCTTGTTGTTACCTAATTGCTGTTTTTGGTTAAATAATAATGTCGTTTCCACTTCCAATTAGGTTAAAAACGACGTCCTGTCGTGTTATCATATTTTTAAAACTAATAGCGTGGTCCACCTCAAATATGGAACAACGCCATATTTTTTCAGTCATGTGACTAACATCAAATATCAACATCGTAAAGATCTTCTTACAACTTTGTTTTGATGTTCGTAAGTTTTAATGAATAGCAATGCTCATTTTGAATACGTACGGCATAAATATCTCATACAAGTAATATCGCGAGTCGCACTGTAGACCCCTCTGATTTAGCAAATGATTTTAGTGGGACTTTAACAAGGTTGTTGGGGTTTCTATGCTTCCTTAAATTAGTGTTTTTACAGTATTTCCATTGGGTAACTTGGATGGGGATAGATTGGGGTGCTTTAACCATATTCGGACAACTATCTAATAGTAATAACGGAACCAAGTTAATTGGCCTATTATTCTGGGTTCCTCTTTTAAAGGGTGAATCGGATAACACTGGATCTTCATCAACGGTGTTGGTTGTAATGGGGGGGGGGGGGGGGGGAAGCAGTGTGAGGGGATACTCGTTGAGAGTTTAGGGCAATGTTTCTTGTTCTCAAATGAACTAGTCGAAGAAGGTTTTGCCATTCTTCTGATTTTGAAAATTGTCGGTAACGGGTACGATGGTAAAAAAAGGAGATGTTGTAATAAATTTTTGATCGCAACCCCTTCAGTTTATGACATGTGAATCATCCAATTTCCGAATTGAGGAATCATTATCCTCTGTGTTAATTATTCTTATCTCTTTTGTTTTCCGAGTCGAAGGATTGTTATCTTTTGTTTTATGGCTTTCGTTATTTGTCTCCTGTGAAGACCCCCTCGTGCTCTCTGATTGATCTTTGTATAGCTGACTTACTTCTATTGTGCAGTCATCGATTTGCGAACATAAAATACTATGCTTTATTGCTTCAGTATTGTTGTTACTCATTTGCGTAACCTCTGTTGTTAATTGATCGCACGGTTGGTCGGTTTTCATTGCTTCTAATGATCGATTTATCAAATTTATCCGGGTAATTTCTTCCGTTAAGCATTTGTTTTGTTTACCAAATAGCTCTAGTTTCTTTTGTAATGAGGCTATTGTATTGTTTAACTCTTCAATCTCAGCATTTCTTCCCGCAACTAAAATAGCCAAATCATTTTCAAGCTTTTTCCGATGTTCAACCTCGTTCAGAAGGTTTTGTTTTAACTGTATTACCTCATCTTTTTCACGTAGTTTATGTTCTAAAAGCATATGAGACTCAATATAGGTCTCGAACTGCATTTGCTTGTTTTGCAAAATTATCAAGTCAAGCTTCACACCTTCCATATCAATAGCAAGCGATCTACACCGACAATTAGATACATATCCCCTTAACGACTTGTTAGAAGACCTCACCTCATTTGGCTTTTCAGGTTACTTACGGGTTATAGGCTTGACATAATCCTCCATGTCCGACACTGTTGCACCGGGAAAGCCTTTCACAACACAGTAATGACGAGGATCCTGTT
This sequence comes from Muricea muricata, assembly GCA_963855995.1. Classification (NCBI taxonomy): domain Eukaryota; kingdom Metazoa; phylum Cnidaria; class Anthozoa; order Malacalcyonacea; family Plexauridae; genus Muricea; species Muricea muricata. The sequence goes on along the minus strand of OY979716.1, from coordinate 93,542,102 downwards.
TACCCATTATAGTGACGACTGTAGTTGAACGATAGTGACGACATTGTAGTTGAACGATCGTTTACGCTTTTGCAAGTTATGTTTCTTTCGTTTTAAAAATACTATTTAGTAAATTTGTTTGCATTTTGGATATTGATCCATGTTTTTGTAAAAATATTATGTTTTACATTGTATAATATTTGGATTTTCGATTGTTGCTCCAGAGCAACATCATGCAGTAAGGTTCTTGTCTAGGCAATATGCAAAATTCGATGGGTTAGTTGAATACACCCCAACATTTTGAGCTGCGCGAGTTTTTTCAAAAATTTCATTGTTGGCAATGCCATTTTATGAATTTTTCAACTTGCCCCCATACATTTATTTGTATTTTATATCATAAATGGCAGAAATATGGCTTATAGTATACCAACAACTTCGTTTTATGGAAGCTCTACCCAGAGAATAAGATTTCGTGATAATGGAGTGAATGTAGAGACTAGAAACCAAGAGCCATTTTACTCCAACACTAGTTTACGATGTCAAATATGACGGAACTGGACATTTACCTGATTTTAGCAAGAAAAAACAACGTTGTCGCTTTTGCCCAAAGGGTTATTCGTTTGTCCAGTGCTCAAAGTGCAAAGTAAATTTGTGTTTTGTTAAGGGCAAAAACTGTTTCAAGGACTTCCATTCAAAGTAGACTGAATCATAAGGAAGCAATTATCCATTCAGTGATATTGTAAATATTCGATATGTGTCATATTTCTGCATAATGATATATTCGATATATATATATATATATATATATATATATATATATATATATATATATATATATATATATATATATGTATATATATATATATATATATATATATATACATATATATATATATATATATATATATATATATATATTATATATATATAATATATATATATATTATATATATATATATATATATATATATATATATATATATATATATATATATATTATATATATAAATATATATATATATATATATGTATATATATATATATATATATATATATATATATATATATATATATATATATATATATATATATATATATATATATATATATATATATATATATATATATATATATATATATATATATATATATATACTGTCAATCCCGAAAAGGTTGTCCAGGCGAAATATACTATAATACATATATATCGATCACGTGGTTACTAATATATGCGTCAACACGAAGATTTTATCATGCGTGTTAATTGCGCGTTCGATTAGCGTGGAAATTAAAACCTGTTTGCATATAAATAGCAAATAACATTATGTAAGTGTCAATTTTACTACTTAGCATTCATAAATGCATTAATCAGTTAAATACTGAACTTGTTTCAAAGTTGTGTTTCAATGTATGGGGGTGTTTGTCGTTGAATGGTGTTAGTAAACCAGTAAACATTATGCAGGCATTTAGACATCTACGTCATCCAGATGTTTCCTATATTTTCCAGACCGATGCTAGCGAGCTTGGCTGGGGCATCAATTGCACCACACATTCTACTTTACAATCACAAGGTTTATGGAGGGAAGAGCAACGTTCTTTGCATATTAATGTAAGAGAACTATATGTTGTATTCATATGCTTAACTATATTTTGCAAGTATATCTCTGCAGTTCACATCAGATTTGAATTAGACAACCAAACGGCCGTTACTTATCTTAATCACATGGGGGGTTGTAAATCAGTTGCGTGTGATACCGTAGCTAGGAAAATTTGGGTATGGTGCATTCCTAGGAATATCTGGCTTACTGCAGTTTTTATCCCCCGGCCCCAGCAATGTAATTGCTGATTCCTTGTCTAAAAAGCATTTGTCATATCATGAATGGCAGCTTAATAAGACAATATTTCAGAAAATTGCCAATCAATTTATTATTGATCTCTTTGCTTCCATGTTAAACAAACAGTTAGATCGTTACGCCTCTTGGCATCCTGGTCCACATTCCTCGATCATTGATGCTTTCAGTGTCTCATGGGGAAATGAATATTTTTATGTATTTCCTCCTTTTAGTCTCATCCCCAAATGTTTACGGAAGATCTCCAGCGACCTAGCGGAGGGAGTTTTAGTCGTCCCTGCATGGACCACAGACTTGGTACCCCATTCTTCTCCAAATGTTAAGTAAACAACCCAAATTGTTGATCTGGAACCCCCAGCTGGAACTTTTGACGCATCCACTAGACAAAGTCCACAGCATGAAAAACAAACTAAAACTGATGGTTTGTCCAGTGTCCGGCAACATTATTAAAACCAGGGCCTTTCTGGGCACGTTACCAATGTACTCCTCGATTCATGGAGACCTGCTACACAACAACAGTATGCGGTTTATTTTAAAAAATGGGATTTATTCTGTCGTGCACGGAAAATTCCTTCACATTCCCCCACTTTGAATCACGTATTGGGGCTTTTATACACACAACTCCATCTATCATACTCCAGTCTTAACACTGCCAGGTCTGCCTTATCATGTTTCCTAACTATTAATAATCATCCAGTTGGGACAAAACCCCTGGTTTGCCGGTTTCTCAAAAAGACATTTGAAAGGAAGCCACCCCCAAAGACATTACGCTATTTGGGACGTCAAGACCGTTCTTGCTTATCTGAAAACATATACTCCTAATAGCAGTTTAAGCCTCAAAGAAATTAGTCACAAATTGGTTATGTTGTTGGCTTTAGTGAGTATTCAGCGGAAGCAAACCTTGGTTCATCTTAACATCGACAATAACTACATGGTCAAGTCCGATAATCAATTCGTGTTTGTTGTTGATGGGCTTGTGAAACAGAGCCGACCAAATTATTCAGTACCACCCATCCTTATTCCTAGATACACTATCGATCCTGATATTTGTCCATATGTGTGTTTAGAAGACTATCTTGAGAGAACAAAAAATTTACGTCAAAACGGAATTTTGCTCATTGCAACGATCAAACCTCACCGTCCGGTGGGGACTCAAACTTTAGGTCGATGGATAAAAACAGTTTTAGAAGGTGCAGGTATTGATATGTCTTTATTTAAGCCCCATTCTACTCGACACGCCTCTGCAACAGCAGCCTTTGCAACGGATATTCCAATCGATGAAATTCTGAAAAGAGCTGGTTGGAGTAATGCCATGACTTTTAAACGGTTCTATTATCAAAGTGTGATTGAATAGATAATACCCTCATACATCATAATTATAGTTAGGTGCTTCGCGCCGTTGGCTCCGGGATTACTTCTAAGATAGGGGCATAATGTGCAAGCGTTTCAAAATACACGAATGGGCACAAAACCAAAAATTCGGATCAAAATGGAAAGCTACACTACCTGGTCAACAGTTTCTGTGGAAAAATCAATCAAAAACAGCCTAAATGAGTTACATTACATCTTATACAAAACGTGTATATACTCAAACGAATCAAAGACGATAAGAGTTATTAAGTTTGACAATGTTCTGGTTTTAGTATGTGTAAGGTGAATAATCATAAATAAGTTTTTTAAGGTTGCTCCCTACAGTGCTGTTCAGATGTATATAGATCAGTGTGGGGCTTCGCTGACCGGCAAATGTTTTGCAATCAATGACAGGTGAAAAATTGTGTTTTGTGGTATTACTACAACGAAACCGCCAAGTGTTCTCTTCGTGATAATAAATTTGTGAAACCTAAACAATACGTAATTATGTCGTCGCTGTTCTTCATTTCCTGTTTTCCAACCGCGTTCTCTTAAGATTTTATGTTTCGTTCTTTCCAAATGTGTTTCCCATGCCAAGTCGAAATTCTGCCACGTCACCAATTATTTCAGGGATTTTAGCCTACATAATCTTCGGTTCCTTAAGCAGATTATTTTTAAACTTTGCGCAGTTGTTCTACCATATGTAAGGCAAGACATATCCAAATTTAAAAAATCTACAAATAGGTTTCGCCCCAATCGAAATTCACGCATATCTAAATTGTAATTAATTTATTGTGTCGAAGCTTCAATGATAACTTCAGCCCTGATACAAATGACACATCTATTTCAAATCAATAGTATATGGAGAAATAAAAAGCTATTTGCAAACCATTTTTTGGCTAACGAAGAAAATGCATATGTGTGCTCATTAGACAATCCGAAACTGGACGGTTCATGATAACTGGTAAAATGTGGAAATTGCGTTGCTCACATGAGCAGTGCGTTGTCAGCCAGATTATATATTCCCGCTATACATGCAGATTTTAAAATTCTTTCGAAACTGATTTTTGGTACAGTCAGTATACGCGATATTAGTTTCCGCTATATGTCATCCGTAACGCAACAAAAATAACACTGCTCATTCAAACCCAGTAAACAGTTCGATACCGCGGTCCTCCCCATGTTTCGTAGCATATCGGGTACTTTGCATATATATTAAAACACACATGTATATGCTTGGTAAATATCTATTCACCAAGATATTATTATAATCATAAACTTCAAACTATAATTATTCTTTAATTTTAGATTTCTAGCAGTTTATAATAAATCTATAAAAAATTAAATGTTGGCTTTTTGCACGCTCATGGTTTGTGTGGAATTCAAAAAGAATTTAAGGCGTTATAAGGAGTAAAATAGGGTTTTGCAAGGTTTGATTGCGGTGTATACTCTGTTGGATTAATGAGAATACATTGTTGCGAAAACATTGTTCTCTTGTTTCCAAAGCTGGGCTACGTGTCATCCGTTCTGTGCATCGGTTCTTTTGCGTTTTGAGGGAAAAAACGAATGACTAAAAAATAGAGTCGCAAATCTCAAGGGCTTTTTGATGGTCTTCATGGAAACTCGATATTCTGATGCAAACAAAAAGTAGTTCTACTCTACGAGCAATTCTTTTTTCAATAAGTTCATGTCCACTGTAAGCTTCGTGGTATTGTATGGAAAGTCAGACACTATTGGGAAGCTGTCTTTCTTCTACAATAAAGTATATAAAATGTTTTTCGATAGTTTGGCAAACGCAGGACGTAAATTGATAGATTAACTGCAAAGTTAATGTAAAAAAAAGATATGCACACTGCGTGCAATACCAACAACGCTTGTCGATTATCTTCAATGAAACCCAGATAAGAATATAAGACGGTGAATACCAAATAGGGAATAAAGCAAACGAAAGCAATGCTTGCTATAATATAATAATTGTCCGTAAAAATCGCTTTTCCTTAAGGATTGGTATTTTGTGTGCATGATTTCCATTTGAGTTTTGCAAAACAATGTTCCTTGACTGCTTTTTCAACTTGTAGTATGTAGACGAGTACATAACGGACGAGAGTACGATGATGATAACAGTAGAAATGTAAAGTAGTCGTCTGCTGTCCAGGCCATATCTATCTGAAAGTAGTTGAAAGAGAGGAATTGGACAGCTTACTATCCAAATGGCTGAAATCCACAAGATCATAACTTTACCATTCATCAAAATGCGATATTTTATCGCATATGTAACCATTACGAAGCGACCAATAGATACTGAAGTAATCGATACAAATGATGCCAGTCCCACCCAAGATACGATAATTGAAAAAAAAAAAGTACAAAACATTAGTTCTTGGTGTAATATGGAGAGCCAAACAGAATATGCATGTCATAAAATCGGAAGTTGAAAGGTTTATTAGAATGTATGTTCCTGAATTTCTAAAGCATTTTAAAGGATCTTTAATAAATGCGAGCAGAAGTAAAAGTTTTGAGACCAGTCCAACTATAGAAATTATGATAATCGGTAAATTGTAGTAGGAGAATCCGTTGTCCATGCTGGCAGTAGTGTTGGTCTCCGCCATCTGCCCACATTAACGAAGATACAGCAATAAATGGAGAAAAGGATTTGCGTCAATTGTGAAAAGGCAACTTTAGTCCAGAAGATGTACGAAGACTCCGCGATACTCGATCAGCACTGTATTCAGCACTGTACAGCAAAGTCGCTTTAAGAACACAGATTGTGATGTTAATCGTTCTAGTGTACTCAGTAAAGCCTATGTATAACAATATTCGCATGTGTTGGGTTAACTGAGCAAATAAAAATTTTTTATTGTTTTTAATAAAAACCGACTGATCAATAAAAACCGACAGATCAGACGCCACTGTCTCCTGAAGAGTGTAGCAGGCTTTGCCTGGCATTCGAAGCGAAATTGTAGTGAATAAATATATGAAGTAAACCAAGTTTGTCTTCGTTTTACTCTATATATATTTTTGACAATCTTCAATATGCAGTAATAATTATATTTTTGGAAATACGGGAGATTTTAAATGTCAGATGCTGGCATTTCCTGTAAGTTCAACAATATAGAGCGTCCGGGTCAAGGTATAGATAGAAGCAAATCTGGACGGTAGGTGTCACCAGTGATTGCACATTGACATTTGTACCGCTGAATATTGACGTTTAGGCACAAGCAGTTAATGGTCTGCAGGATCGTTGCGAGAAAGTACAATATAAAATCATGTCTCTCATGTAAATCGTTCCAGGTACCATTGGCAACCAGCTAGTATGTGCAGAAGTCTTTCTGGAGCTAGACATTTCAGACAGTCTTACGTTTATGACAAACCCCATCTGGTAAGGTTTTGGCGAGTTGGAGAAGAGTGGTTGATGTATCTTATGGTAAAGTTGAATATGTTTTTTGGAAGGCTCGACTGAGCCGCAGACAAAAGTTTGGTGAGTTGGAAAAATGAAAACTGCGTAATGTTAGTAAAAAAGACAGGCTAATTGATTATCCAATTTGTCCTCTTGTCAAGAGCAAAACTCCTTGAAAACTTGCATAGTTAAAATATAGGTATCGTACTGAATATTTTTGCTGTTGCTATTCTCTTCCCAAAGTTTCTTAATTGAGTGGTTTGGAGAAGTTTGCAGTGGTTTGCGGAGAACAGTTAATGAATTTGATAGATGGGGGGGGGGGGGGAGGGGCTTTATTGCGGGTTAGAATGACAGTGCTCAGTGTTCTGAATATAAAATCAGTGACATTGAAACATTGGACACCCAGTTTGAAAAAAGGTTTTCGTAATTATTAGCAGAATTATGGCTAAAACCTCCCTTCCCCCTGTTCAATGTTGTATTTAGTTGCCCAGGAAATATCAATAACATACAAAACGCAAATGAGATAGGATTGTACAGATATTGTAGTCTCACAACATTGAAAAGAGGGTAGGGGGTTTACAGTTCAGATTTAGCTTAGTTGCTCCACCAATTATGTCACTAATTGTGGGTATATCAAGCTAATTACGGATGTAACTGTTCATTTTCGAACGTTTTCAATGACCCAGGTTTTCGACAGATTGGGATCTGTAAAATACCATGATAATTGTGATAGAAGATATCGACTGTTTAGAAGGATTTTATTTTTGGGATGTATTGGGTTTATGGGTTTTTTGGGATTATGAGTCAATATCAGCCATTAGATCTTCAACAAGTGATATTAGTTCAGACATGTGTTCCTCGTCAGACATGTTGAAACTAAAATATCTTCCTAAATATTGAAGAGCTTCACCGATCCAGATCTTTGGTATTAGTTTGTTATTAAGAAGAAGCTTAGGCAGGTATTGGACTGATTTTGTTTAGAGTTTTTTTTTATGCCAAAGGTGCTACATTTTTCAAGCCGAAAAATCATGTCACCAAATAGAGAAACGATTTAGGTGATGTTGATTTTCTTGTTCTTGACTAGTCATGACGGCTGCATCATCAGCAGATTGAAACCAGTGAATAGGCTTTAGAAATTGCAAAGAATATCAAAATTGACGATATTTTTCGAACTTTATATGTTGTATAAATGTGTTGAAACACATTTTGAAAAGGAGAGGACTGAGATAGTCACCCTGCAGTACGCCACGGCCAACTGGTAAGAAAGGGGGTACGAAATTCTCTTGTAATTTTTGATATTTTAAAATCAGTATGTAAACTGAGCATTCTTAAAGTGAAACGGAATTTTGTCCAAATATTTATTGATCGCATTGCGAAGATCGCTTAAAAGTGTAACTTCCTTGGTAGACTTTGTCTAACTCATTTCCTTCTTGAGATATTTAACTTTATTCGATTTGCAAATTACACAAGTTCTGACATCACTGTGCTTTTATGTGTTGGAGGAATGTAACAGCGTTAGATACAGAGTTGGTTGATGATTTTACAAGTGATTGGAGGATGCTGCTAGAGTCCATATGTCGGTGAGCTCGGGAGTGAGACGATAGGCCGAAGCGGTGTGTTTCGTTTGTGAATTTTTGGCAATCCGTAGACACATTGACATCCCCATGGTGTACCAGCCACTCCAACATCGCCATAACACCACCAGGGGATCACAAACAGCCAATGGGATACCAGATCAAAACCAACCAATCAACATCATCCAAAACCAACCAATCAACGAATCAGAAATGCAAACAATCAGACGCTCACTTCGCCTACGCAAAAGAATGGCACAAAAGCACACCAAACCAAATATTCCTGCATTACCTGACGAAGACTTGAAGGACTAAGAGGAAAGCTCGCCCAAATTAAAAAAAAACAAAAATCCGGAAATCATTCTACGAACAGACACACACTACATGTACATGTACATATTTAACGTCAGCAGCGCCAATTTTAAACGATAACAATGACAAGAAAGCAATTCAACGCATCGTGCTTATTCGGATCTAAATGAAAAAATGCACTACCTGGTCAACAGTTTCTGTGGAGAAATCCATCAAAAACAGCTTAAATGAGTCACGTTACATCCTATACAAAACGCCTGTATACTCAAACGAATCAAAGACGATAAAAGTAATTAAGTTTGACAATGTTCTGGTTTTAGTATGTGTAAGGTGAATAATCATAAATACGTTTTTTTAAGGTTGCTCCCTACAGTTGCTGTTCAGATGTATATAGATCAGTGTGGGGCTTCGCTGACCGGCAAATGTTTTGCAATCAATGACAGGTGAAAAATTGTGTTTTGTGGTATTACTACGACGAAACCGCCAAGTGTTCTCTTCGTGATAATAAATTTGTGAAACCTAAACAATACGTAATTATGTCGTCAGCTGTTCTTCATTTCCTGTTTTCCAACCGCGTTCTCGTAAGCTTTTATGTTTCGTTCTTTCCAAATGTGTTTCCCATGCCAAGTCGAAATTCTGCCACGTCACCAATTATTTTAGGGATTTTAGCCTACATAATCTTCGGTTCCTTAAGTAGATTATTTTTAAACTTTGCGCAGTTGTTATACCATATCTAAGGCAAGACATATCCAAATTAAAAAAATCTACAAATAGGTTTCGCCCCAATCAAAATTCACGAATATCTAAATTGTAATTAATTTATTGTGTAGAAGCTTCAATGATAACTTCAGCTCTGATACAAATGACACATCTATTTCAAATCAATAGTACATGGGGGAAATAAAAAGTTATTTGCAAACCAATTTTTGGCTAACGAAGAAAATGCATATGTGTGCTCATTACACAATCAGAAACTGGACGGTTCATGATAACTGGTAAAATGTGGAAATTGCGTTGCTCACATGAGCAGTGCGTTGTCAGCCAGATTATATATTCCCGCTATACATGCAGATTTTAAAATTTTTTGGAAACTGATTTTTCGTACAGTCAGTGAACGCCATATTGGTTTCCGCTATTTGTCATCCGTAAAGTAAAAACAATAACAATGCTCATTCAAACCCAGTAAACAGTTCGATACCGCGATCCACCCCATGTTTCGTAGCATATCGGATGCTATGCATACATGTTAAAACACACATGTATATGCTTGGTAAATATCTATTCATCAAGATATTATAGCTAAATTATAATCATAAACTTCAAACTATGATTATCCTTTAATTTTAGATTTCTAGCAGTTTATAATAAATTTATAATAAATTAAATGTTGGCTTTTTGCATGCTCATGGTTTGTGTGGAATTCAAGAGGAATTTAAGGTGTTATAAGGAGTAGAATAGGGTTTTGCAAGGTTTGATTGCGGTGTATACTCTGTTGGATTAATGAGAATACATTGTTCTGGAAACATTGTTCCTTTGTTTCTAAAGCTAGGCTACGTGTCATCTGTTTTGCGCATCGGTTCTTTTAAGTTTGAGGGAAAAAATGAATGACTATTAAAATAGTTGCAAGTCTCAAGAGCTTTTTGATGATCTTCATGGGAAGTCCATATTCTCATTCAAACAAAAGGTAGTTCTATTCCACGAGCAATTCTTTTCTCAATAAGTTCATGTCCACTGTGAGCTTCGTGATATAGTGTGGAGAGTCAGATCCTAATGGGAAGCTGCCTTTCTTCTACAATAAAGTATATAAAAAGTTTTTCGATAGCTTGGCAAACGCATGACGTAAATTGATGGATTTACTGCAAAGTTAATGTAAAAAATGGATGTGCACACTGCTTGCAATACCAAGAAGGCTTGTAGATTATCTTCCAGGAATCCTAGGTAAGAATATAAGACGAACCATACCAAATATGGAATAAAGCAAAGGAAAGCAATGCTTGCTATAATAATAATTGTCCGTAAAAATCGCTTTTCCTTAAGGATTCGTTTTTCTTGTGCATGATTTCCTCTTGAGTTTTGCAAAACAATGCTCGTTGACTGCTTTTTCAACTTGTAGTATGTAGATGAGTACATAACGGACGATAGTATGGTGATTATAACACTAAAAATATAAATTGCTCGTCGGCTGTCCAGGTCAAGTCTATCTGAGAGCAGTCCAAAGAGAGGAATTGCACAGCTGAGTATCCAAATGGCTGAAATCCACAAGATCATAACTTTACCATTCATCAAAATGCGATATTTTATCGCATATGTAACCATTACGAAGCGATCAATAGATATTGAAGTAATCGATACAAATGATGCAAGTCCCATCCAAAATACGAAAAAAGAAAAATACGGGTACAAAACATCAGTTCTTGGTGTAATATGGAAAGCCAAAGAGAATATGCACATCAGAAAGTCGGAAGTTGAAAGATTTGTTACAAGGTATGTTCCTGAATTTCTAAAGCATTTTAAAGGATCTTTATTAAATGCGACCAGAAGTAAAAGATTTGAGACCAGTCCAACTATTGAAATTATGACAAGCGGTAAATTGTAGTAGGAGAATCCGTTGTCCGTGCTGGCAGTAGTGTTGGTCTCCGCCATATGCCCACATTAAATGGAGAAAAGGATTTTCGTCAACTGGAAAAAGGCAACTTTAGTCCAGAAGATGTACGAAGACTCCGCAATACTCGATCAGCACTGTATTAAAGTCGCTTCAAAAACACAGATTGTGATGTTAATCGTCGTAGTGTACTCAGTAAACCCTATGTACAACAATATTCGCACGTGTTGGGTCAACTGAGCGAATGCAAATTAAAATTTTGATTATAATTAATAAAACCGACAGATCGATCAGAACCGACAGATCGATCAAAACCGACAGATCGATCAAAACCGACAGATAGACGCCACTGTCTCCTGAAGAGTGTGACAGGCTTTAACTGGCATACGAAACAAATTTGTAATGAATAAATATGTGAAGTAAACCAAGTTTGTCTTTATCCTACTGTATATATATATTTTTGACAGTCTTCAAAATGCAGTAATAATTGTATTACTAGAAATACGGCAGGTTTTAAATGTCACATGCTCGCATTTCCAACCAAAAGCCGGAAAAACTAGTTGAAAATTTTTTAATCATGTTTTAATTGAAAATCTATATATTATAAGTTATCTTTTATAAGTAAATATACTGACATGTATCTTGGCAAATAATGTCATTTAAAAACAGCGCTGGGCATATCTTTATTGTTGTTTATTGTTGTTTTGAAGCCCCTGTAGCCAAAGTAGTATATAGATTATGAAACATTGAAATTTCAGTTTAGTATATTTCAGGTAGTAGCACAGCATACAAATTCAGTAGCACAGTATACATAATTCCGATGATGCTTGTGAAAATTAAAGGCATTAAGCGTTTCTGTAAGTATAGGTTATCATATGAGAGGCGAGGTGATATCAGTTTTATCGCTCGTGAGACGATATCATATTTTGTCACGAGTGAGCGCAGCGAACGAGGGGCAAAATATGATATCGTAACGAGAGCGATAAAACTGATATTACCGAGTCTCGAATGTGATAACCTATTTATCACATACTTGTGCCTTTATTTAGGGCAAAAACCAGATTACATTTTCAAAATATTTATACTTCGAGTACATTTCAAAATGAATTCAAAATTATTGTTTAAAATACGCTAAACAGGTAGAAATTACAAAAACAAACAAAAAAATAACTTATCTTTTAATAGCTGCAAATTTCTTTGTGTTATTTTCCTTGTATTACTTTATATTTTTATTGTTATCTCTCTATCGATCCTTCAGTCGGACGCCATCTTTGATTTGAGCGGAACAAAAAACGATATCGCGGGACAAAAAGCGATATCACGGGACAGAAAACGATATCACGGGAGATGTCGTTTTTATGTCACCGTGTTATCGCACGAATAAAGGCACAAGTATGTGATAAAACTATATAGAGCATTCTCTGGCGAAAACACTAGGAGAACTGATCGAAAGATGCACAAATTTTACTGTTTTAAAGTGTTTGCTTTGTTCTCTGATTAATTCTTCATATTTTGATTTCTCGCGTTCAACTTTATTTTGGCGAGTCGATTTGAAGCCAAATGTAAGTTTAACAATATAGACCGTCCCGATCCAGGTAGATAGAAGCAAATCTGGACGGTATGTGTCACCAGTGATTGCACATTGACAATTGTACCCCGGAAAATCGACGTAAAGGCATGAGCCATCAATGGTCTGAAGGATCGTTGCGAGAAAGTGCAACTAGACTAGATCACTCTATTCCCGACGACTTAGTAAATATTCCAAATTACGACATTATTCGTAATGATCGTAATAGAAACGGGGGTGGTGTCTGCATCTATGTTAGAAATAAGATAAGTTATTGCAATCTAAGTCATACTATACCTGACACTTTGGAAGCTGTGGTTATTGAGATTCATAAACCTAACTCAAGACCTTTTATTGTTTCCACAATATACAGACCACCTAACAGTACTGCTGATATTTTTGGAAAAATTGAATATTTCATTAGTACGTTTGATTGTGAGCATAATGAATTCTATCTACTTGGCGATTTAAATTGCAATATGTTGGATACATCAAGTCATGTAACAAAAAAGCTAAATCTACTTCTGGAATCATATCAACTTTATCAAATGATAAATACACCGACACGTGTTACTCAATTTACTAGTAGCTTGTTAGACATATGCGTCACGTCAAATCCGGAACACGTAATTTTGACGGATGTGGTCCCTTTAGGTGTAAGTGATCACAACCTCATATACGTGGTAAGAAAAATTAATTCAAATGTCAAAATTAATTCGCACAGGTGCATAGAAATCCGAAATTACAAGCATTTCAACTGTGACAAATTTCTTGAGGAACTTTGGAAACAACCATGGGACCTAATCGATCATGAATCTGATATAAATTTAAGATGGTCCCTTTGGAAAACTCTCTTTCTGAATGTTCTTGATAAACACGCGCCAGTTCAATCTAAAAGAATCAGATCAAAAAGACATATTCCTTGGATTAATAAAAACACCAAAAATCTAATTCATGAAAGAGATCGTCTTAAACGTAAAGCTATGATTTCCAAATCTGAGATCGACTGGAATGCTTTCGAAGCACTCAGAAATAGAGTAAATTGTACCATTCGCAAAGATAAAGAAATTTATTACAAGAATTTAATTCATAAAAGTAATGACCCAAAAGATGCTTGGAAGACCATAAATAGCATATTGGGTCGTAATCAGTCCAAACCAACAACATTCAATCTTAAAGTAGAAGATAAGGACATTGTAATGCCTGATGAGGTCACTGAATGCTTCAATGATTACTTCTCAGGTGTAGGGTCTAAGATTGCTAATTCTGTTGGCGAAGGTAATTTCAAATATGATGAATTTATGATAAAAACTACTGATACATTTCATTTCCAAACTATTGATACATATACAGTTTTTCACATGTTGCTTTCAATTTCTGCCTCAAAAGCTACAGGTCTTGATAAGATTCCAGCTAAAATTTTAAAAATTGCTGCCCCTGTTATTGCTCAATCTCTAACAAATCTATTTAATTATTCGATTCAAACAGAAATATTTCCTACAGAGTGGAAAGTTGCTAAAATTATTCCCTTACATAAATCTGGTCCAAAAAACATAGTCGATAATTATCGTCCTATTTCAATTTTGTCAGCAATTAGCAAAATCTTTGAAAAAATTCTTCATAAGCAAATATTTGCTTACTTAAACAACAATAATCCGATTTCCAAACATCAGTTTGGCTTTAGACCAATGCACTCAACAGCTGACGCATTGCTCCATTCTACTAATGAATGGTATAGAAACATGGATGATGGTATGCTCAACATTGCAGTTTTTCTTGATCTAAAAAAAGCTTTTGACACTGTGAATCATGAAATCTTAATTGGAAAACTTAGCTTTCTTGGTATGCAACCATGTGCTTTAAATCTTATTACCTCATATTTGGGAAATCGTTTGCAAAGGTGTTATGTCAATGGATATCTATCCAAACCTCATAAAATAGATTATGGTGTTCCCCAAGGGTCTATATTGGGGCCTTTTCTGTTTTAATTTACATAAACGATTTGAACTGTATTGAAAAATCAACAGTAAGAATGTTCGCAGATGACACTACTCTCACTACCTCTGGTTTGGCATTACCCGAAATTGAATCCAAAATTAATCATGACTTAAACAATGTTCAAAAGTGGCTTTTAGCAAATAAATTATGTCTAAATCTGATCAAAACCGAATACCTATTAATTGGGAGTAAACAAAAGATTAGCAAACTTACAAATGATCCTGTAATTCAGATAGAAAATAGACTTGTAAATCGAGTGACAAACAAAAAATCTTTAGGTGTTGAAATCGACCAATGTTTACTATGGGACATCCATCTGGACGAAATATGTAAAAAAGTGTCGGCAGGTATTGGAGCGATTAGAAAGCTTAAACCATATGTTACTCGTGAAACACTTGTATCTGTCTATTGTGCTTTGGTTCAACCTTATTTCGATTACTGCTGCCTTGTATGGGAGCCAATTGGTGCTACACTTTCGAATAGACTTCAGTCACTCCAAAATAGAGCAGCTAGGGTTATATTAGGATATAGAAACGAGCATGGCCAATCGGAAGCAGCCTTAAATGAGCTTCAATGGAAAACGTTGAAGCAACGTAGACTTGTTATGAAAGCCAGACTCATGTTTAGAATAATTCACGGGCAAGCACCAGCTGTTCTAATCGAATCATTTCAAAATCCAAATGCTCCTCAACATGATTACAATTTACGTAATTCAGATTATGGGTTTTATCTGACAAAGCCTAAAACAGAATATATGAGAAAAAGTATTAGTTATAGTGGTGCAAAACTTTGGAATAATTTACCATCGGAAGTTAGAAATTCAATATCGATAAATACCTTTAATTCTTTAATTTCTGATATTAGTCTATCCTAACATCGTACTTGAGTTTTACTGTCTTTATTTGTATTAATGTATATAGTTTTTTTTTATTGTCACGCCCCCCTTGGAAATCAGCTATTGCTGAAGGGGTAAGCGTGAATAAATACAGTTTTAATAATAATAATAATGTAAAATCATGTCTCCATGTAAATCTTTCCAGGTACGATTGGCAACCAGCTACTACGCGCAGAAGTTTTTCTCTAGCTAGACATATCGGACAGTGTGACGTTTATGACAAACCCCATCTGGTAAGGTTTTGGCGAGTTGGAGAAGAGTGGTTGATGTATCGTATTGTAAAGCCCAATATGTTTTGCGGAAGGCTCGACTGAGCCGTCGATAAAATTTTGGTTAGTTGGGAAAACGAAAACTTCGTAATTTTAGTAAAAAAGAGAGGTTAATTGATTACATCGCCAGAAATTTGCGACATTGAGCCCGCGGTATGTCAGCGGTGATACAAAATACGAAATATTCAAGCAAATAAAAATACTATACTTTAGATAGGGCGAGTTAAAATAACATCAAATATTTTTTAAATAACGTAATTTATCAATTTTGTTTCGATAGTTTTTCATTCTAGTCCAGTTTCTGTTTATAATGTTGTAAAAATAGCTTGTAAAAGCAGTGGCGGATCCAGGGTAAGTCAAAATAAATTATAGCAGCTCAATTTTAAATTCAAAATAACTTTATAACAATGTCATAGGTTATGAATTTCAAAAGAATAAAATCTAACCAATGAAGTTGCTTTGAAGGTATTTTAAAATGTAAATATATCCTAGAATGAGCTGTGGTAATGTATTTTGACTTACGCTAGATCCGCCACTGTGTAAAAGTGATCACTAACTTGTTCCTCTCGAAATGCTTGCTACGACACATTTGTCCCTTGTTTAAGACTATTTAATATACTCAAAATGCGATAAAAGATGACCGATTACAAAAAGCATACAATTAATTTTGATTTTGTTTCTACGGAGTCTTGACGATAAAACGTACCTTGACCCAATGTGGTATGTTTCTTGTCTGAGTTTTAGAGGAAAGTTGTTCCAAAATTCACTTCAAAATACGAACACCGCGCACTGTTCCTGAAGCAATGTCTTTGTGCGATCCGAAGCGCGCTTTGGAATTTGTGGAAAACATTTTTCAAGCTCAGACAACGATAAATATTTGACATTTGGTATCAAAATAATCGAGAAAATATGAACTTTTTGAATCTGGTGTAGTTGGAGTCAGCGGATTATTTACGCTCCAGCAATAAGCACTTTATGTAAGCTACCATGTCCTCTCCTGCTTTGAGAACGCGCGAAAATTAGAATAATTAGAATTGCAAATCCATTTTCGAATCGCAAATGCGTCGTTGCCGCGATGGTTGCTATAAATATTGATAAGCTGAGTGATTTTGCCAAATTACGTGACTGTTTTTCTATTAAGCGTATTGAGGGGGGCAAATATTTTCGACTTGGTGTTCAACATAAGTGCTTAAAAAGCTGGTATGACCTTAAAAAAGGTTGCCAGATATATCGTATGTGCAAATCATAAATGGTTCTCTCGAAAGACGCCATGCTGCTCTTGTGATAGAACGCATCGGTAGAATTGAACTTCGCGTTAATCAACTGGAGCACATCGCTTCTCGGCCATTTTGATTTTAAATTTAAACTGGTTACCGCTGCTTGCTTTGCGGGCTCAAATGTTGCAAATTTCTGGCGATGACGATATTTGTCCTATTGTCCAGAGCAAAAGTCCTTGAGAACTTGCTTAGTGATATTATAGGTGTCGTTCTGAATATTTTTTCTGTTGCTATTCTCTCCCAAAGTGTCTTGATTGACTCGTTTGGAGACGTTTTCAGAGCTTTGTGGAGAATAGTTAATGAATCTAATGAATTTGATAGTTAGGGGGTGGGGCTTTGTTGCGCCGTTTGAAACGCCATTCGTTGGTCAGCCATGGTGGCCATACGCATAGATATAGGGGAAAATGTTTAATTCATAATTTAAAGATATTCATATGAGATTTTAGAATGAAAAAAGTTATTGCACAGACAATTGTTCTCTTTTTGATATAATATTAATTGATATTGTTTATTTATACTTTATGCAAGGGTGGAGAGTTATTTCTTAAACACAAGTTTGGTGATATATTTTCTGAGCTGCATTGTTGTATATTATTATAGGACATAAGTATATTTCACAATAATATCTTCTCATTAAATTCTCAATATTATTCTTGGATGTACAAAATTAGGTGTCACCTTAAAGTAATAATAAAATTAACTGCATTCATGTGCTAATTTTTCAAATAAATCTTTTATTGAATTTGCTGGTTAGGGCTATTTCAGATATTCTAGAGCACCTTTATCTCAAATACATATCTGTAAATTAGGAAGACATGATCATAACTATCACTCATAGTGTTCCCAAACTAAAAATGTTCTTGCTAATTTTTAAACTAAATTGGTGCTGATCTTGCAGTTTTCAGTAACTGATGAAGTGCATGTAAATTGATATTAGTCATCATAATGTTCCAGCTTTGTGTTGGTAAGTATTCTCTCCCATTTCACTATCAGGCTCTTATTAACTTGCTGAACAAGTTGATCTTATGCTCTTTTCAACTTAGGTAAGTTGCTTCAATATAATAAGCACCTATATAATTGTAGTGTTAGAGTTACTAATAGCAGTTAACTGAGCAATATGTAATATCACCTGAGTTGAAAGAAATGACACTCAAATTAACAATTAAAACTGAAAATTTATTCGTCCACGGACAGTCTGTAGAAGCCGTTGTATGAAATCGATTAAGTAAACACTGCAAGCAATCTCGGGTGGACACAACATGTGATTCCAAGTCTAAATGTCTAATAGTCTTGAAAGTTCTGAAGGAATACGACTACGACAATTATTTCTCATACTATTCCTCTCTTGTTTTCAGAACGCTTGTTACAAATATAGGAAACCATTCAAGAAGCTATCTGTGAAAATAGCGAGGATTTCAGGCAATGAAACGCTCGAACTCACCAAGAGACAATTTCAAATGAACTTTTATTGATAAATAATTTTGCGACTTTAAATCAAATTTACTCAAATGTATGCTTAAAATCTTTGCGTTATGTTCCTCCTTCACGTAAAATTTGATCAGACGAGATTCGAATAAAAGAGATGGAAAAATTTGAAAAAATCGTCGATTTTGTACTAAAGTCTATAGTCTTTTGCCGTCTTGCTCCGCCAAGTTGGATTTCTCTTGTTGACCCCACCTCCGCTAGGTATACGTCAGCAATCTATGTCTCCTATATCTATGCCCATACGCCTGAAACTTCAGACTTCAGACGCTAATGCTTTCCTTTTAAGGGGTGTAAATAGCCAGGCGGAATTTAGTACCCTGGCCCCAGGCTAACGCCCGGAACGGCGCTTCGCGCAGTTGGCTCGGGCACAAAACAATATGCGAATATACGTGTCGTGATGCAACCTCAGTCCCAGGGTCCTCTCGGGTAACGGCCGATGGCGGCTGACGAAGACCCTGGTAAAATTCATTTCATGTTCCCCAGATTTTGAGGGAAAAATCGCATGCGCAGTGAGGCTCAACGTATGCTGCTGATTAAAAACAAAGCTGGCGCTTACGATTTCTCAAACAAATTACAGATAATATAGATTGCTTGCTTATGATATTAAAATACGCCCGATTTTCAAAAATTATCTATTAATTTCGTGAGATACGAAGAGATATGAATGTTCGTTTCTTTATTCACATTTAAGCATAACGATTATACGCCACGTGAAAACATATTCTCTTCGATAGTCATCAAAGATGATTTAGTAGTGTCCCACTTTTAATACGGTGAGTAAAGCAAAATGTTTTTAGTGAAAAACTCGTAACCTCAATTTAATGTCGATTTTCTAACGCAATGATTGCAACTCAAACGATGATTCGGGATGAATAAACGGGTAAAGTTTTGTTTGTGTTTTACGTCATTTTCGGCGGGCAATTGAGGCAAGAAGAATGAGTGATTTAGAACAATATTAAAAATCAATGCAAAACACAATACGACATATATATAAAAACATAATCTCAAGAGAAACCAAGGCATATTTTAAGGAATTCACACTAAGGGCCATTATATGCAAAAGGCCCTAAAGATGAGTGTTATGGGACACGAGTGATGTGGCCGGTAGAAGGGTCGAATTCAGAGCTATGTTTTCGCCCAAACAAATTTCAAAAAGAAGTCTCGGAAATGTCATTTAATGCATTTTGGAATAAAACTTAATGTAGTTCTGGTAATTAACAGTTATCTACAGTTTTTTTTACAAACACCCAGATGAATCCTTAAAAAATATTTTCATATACTCTCTACACTTAAAAAGTTCAGTGTCAGGCTTGGATTGTCGACGTTCTTTTCTTCTCAAGAACTCAGCAACCGCTTCTCTTGGGTCGAAAAATACAGTGCCTTTCCCATTCAGTGATATGTGTAAAATGTTATTAATAGTTGCAAGCTTCAATGATGTTCTATCCTCAGTTTTAACTCTGTTGTAATGTGAAACAACGCGTTCACTTCCCATACTATGTGGCGTAACTGCAAAAAATGAAGCAAGAAGTTTTTTGAAAAGACCTTGACTAACTTGAATCAATCTAACTTGAAAGTGCAGTACCACTATCAAGAGACTGATCAGAGTCAATGTTTTTGATTGTCTCAATTTCTCCAAATGACTTGCAAACGTCAGAAGTAAACTCCCTTAACTTGGAATCACCAAAGATGTCACAAACAAATTTCCTGCTAACATCGATGATTTCTTTGGATGAAGAGGCTTTCAGAATCTTTGTAAGAATGGCGATTGTGCCATCATTCTCTATTTCAAGTCTTTGACCTAAAAAATTGATTGCTGAAAGTAGAATCTCAGATCGTATAGCTAAGTGACTTCTTGAATTTCGTGAGATATCATCTACAACACCCTCTATCATGTGTTTCTCTTCCATTCCACCAGCAATCGGACCTTCTTCCATTAAGTGCAACTCTCGCAATGCAGTCTCACGAGCTGTCATCACATCCAAGATTATTAGCTGAGACTTCTGGAACTTCTTCTGCAACTCTTTGAAAATCGTGCATACATCAAACATAAGAGCGGTAAGTCAGACCTAAGGTATAATTAATAAAGTTTTGTCATTTTGTGTAAACAAGATAAACACATGTATGTTCATCATAATTCACACACAGATAGAGTTTGATACCTGTCTGGATCCTTTCCTCCACTTCTTACAAAATCCAGCAGCCTGTTGAGAATCAGTTTTTCCACTTTTTCCAGAATTTTTCTGAGAAATAGCAGGCCATACATTCCTTGATGCATCAAGATTGTGCAGCACTGTCTTCAACAGCTGGCATATATGCTCAGCAAAACGAACTTCAAAGTGGCGAGGATAAACCAAAAATTTTTCATCAATCTAGAGAAAATATGCAAACAATTAGCATTTATTTATAGATTTCTGTTAGAAAACATCGAACAGGGAATATTGTACTCATGCTCAACAAAAACTTTTAAAAATCAGTGTCTAATTTATAATCAATGTCTAATTAACAGTTTGTCTACCTAAAGGACAGCTGATGCTCGAAAGAAGTTTGCCACAGCCTTGACATCAACCATCTAATATTTGAGTTCTGGAACACTGTTATGTACAGCCTCGTATGCTAAGTCAGACCGATGACAGACACACCACATAGTTATCAGCTTTCTTTGCAATTTCTCCATCAGTAACTCCCACAACCCACCTTCACTGCCAGCATTTGCTGATTCGCCATTAGTATATATTCCAATAAGTTTATCCATGACATCTTCATCACTTTCTGATTGCTTGCTTTTCACTATGTTTTCAAGGCTGATGCACAGGGAATCCAAAAGACCTTCAGCACCAGATTTCCCACTACATAAGACTCCAAAAAACACTGTTCCAACACTAACTTCATTTTCTGGAACATGTCTTGCTGTGACAAACTTGCAGTCTTGCTGCTGTTTATCCATGCTCCAATCGATTTGCACAGAGTAGCAGAGACTGTCATGAAGGACAACAAATACATTTCTCCTCTGAATATCTGCAATAACTTCCAACATTTCAGCATAAATTATTGGGCTTCGGTAATGACACATCGAAGTGGAGGGATTAAACGATGTATCTGCTGTGTCCCAGCCTTTCTCTTCAAATTTTTCCAACATATTATTTGCATACACCGAAGACAATGACCTTGAAGGCCAGCTTCTTGCACTTAGAGTTTCTACAAGAGAGTCATAATAAACATCTATAGCAAGGCAAACAAGAAATCTCTTTGTATCCCAATTTGTTTTGTTCAAAATCCGTGCCCATGGATGATGATCAGACATACTGGCCCAGCTTTTTTCAAGCCCATCCTGTCGCAGAGCCTCTTTATGCATCTGAGAATCTAGGTGATCAGTTATTCTCATTAACACGCTCTTTGCCATCGGCTCGAACACCTTTTGCCAATAGAACTTTGCCATTGCTGGAAAATCTCTTGATTTCGTCTTCATGCGCAGCACAGACTGAGCAAGTGACAGATGGCCTGGACCGATCACCATATTTCTCCTTCGAAACAGATAAACAATGATGTGCTTGCAGCAACCAGTCCAGGTTTACTTTTTCCCGTTGTAAAACTCATCATTGTTTTGAACACTTGGCGTTTTCGCGGCAGACAAACTAGATCCAGCTGATGCAATGGAAGTAGTTTCATTGCATTGATTTAGTTCGAGAGCGTTTTTAGTTGTTTTTTCATTTACTTCATCACGATACAACACCCCATGCTCATCTGTGATGTCTGGGTCTTCAACGAAAGTTGCAGCCGCATCACTCACTGGAACTGTAATTTTTGGGGAAAAAAGTTTGTTAAACAAGTCTGTCCTTGTGCAGTAGAAGATTCTTTAAGGTCACGTTGTCTCTTTTCCTTTCGTTTCTCGTAACCGCTTTTTCCCTTTGTCTTTCGCTTTCCACTATTGTTTGTCGCCATTTTGAAAGCTGCGCGAGCCTGCATTACATGTGGTCTATGGGTGGTCGCAACTTCATGTATCATCGAATATCATCGTTTTTATTTAGATGTGACTTTATGACTCGGAGCACATAAAGGGACGTTTACAATGATTGACGAGCAATTTTCCGAAATAAAGGAATAAAATAGTCTGAATACAAAGAGACACAAAAGGGCCCAGAAAGTGGGGGGTCAATATTATATCAGTGCGGGGCCAACAAAGGGGCCTGGGGGGACAAATGGCCCCCCACTATATATGTTAAAATATGCCCTGAGAGAAACACCAGCCTATATCTATTCACAATTTCACAGGCATTACAATGTTACAACCCTAATACACACTGCAGCACCATATCTCATAAGCCCATAGCTTGGTGGACAGAGCCTAGTTCACTGCATCCCTCCACCACTGCTTTGATACTTCGATTCTGGCTGGAAGACGTGTAAAGTTGATAAATTCCTCTCAATTGCCACCGTTCCTGGTAGAATTTTGGAATTTGTAGATATAGTCTCCAAAATTCTAGCTGACACATTGTACATATTTTCGATGGAGCATATGAAAAAGTAGGCAGTAAGTCGGAAAATCAGCTTCAAACCTAAAACTTTCTCAACAACCAAATGTAAATATGTGTATTTTATGGTTTTGTGTATGGTGCACAAGGATTAATTCATAGAGACATTTTTGCAGTCAATTCAACAATCTGTCCATGATATGGTATGGTATGGTATGGTAATGCCCGAATTTTGCACACCTTAGATTCATGGTGCCAGCAATTGTGATACAGCATGCAATCAGATCCACATAAGAAATTGACACCCAACCCTAGTGATCCGAAATTGAATCTTGTAAGGAAAGTATCGGAGGAGCAACATAAAATTATGTTGAGATTACCAAAAAAGTATTAGCTTATAAGCTTGGCAGTAAAATTCCAGGTTTAGAAGCCATGCAATCCATATTGCAAGCCATGCAATATGCCATTTTTGATACATTTTTGAAATGTCAAACCAAAGTGCACAAGGGGGTGAAATGACATTCTAGTGGTTTTAATGCTTTCTGAAAGGGGGGCAAGAAAAATAGGGGGGGTTAACCCTCCCTCCCAGAAAACCCACCCATGAGAAACACTGCTTTGTATTGCCCTTGCATTTACTCGTCTTCAATCATGTGGATTGAAGATTCTATGTTTGAAGACCATGGTAAAAAATGTTCACATGATATGCTCACATCATTAGCATGTTTTACAGTTGATGTTACAAGTTCAGTTTTTCCACAATTATTGCAGGTTTAACAATATATAGGATATATAGCTCATTTCCATTAATTTGAAAGTTAATTTCAGTTTCTCCAAAGTTTGAACCATTCCTAACATCAGTCAAATGTATTTAAAAGACTAACATCAGTCAAATGTATTTAAAAGATTAATAATTTTTAAGGAAAATACAAAACAGTATCAGTGGTCCAACATGTTGACTGTCACTTGGTTTTAGTATCAGTAGTTTTATAACTAATAAATTATTACCGTACTGGCATTATATAATGGTACATGCATCATTATATAATAGGGCCATTTATACGAGCGAAAATAAGCCGCGGCTTAAATAGGCCGCGGCTTAAATAAGTCGAGAACACAGCCTTTTATACGCCAGATTTACTAAATTTATTAAAATAGCCCAAAACACTCGTATAAATAAGACAACACATCATATAAACAGACTTGCCTTGGTCGCGAACATCATATTAATAAACTAAACTAATAATAAATAATATTAATAAACATCGTATAAATAGACTTGCCTTGGTCGCGAACGGAGCGTTTTTACGAGGTTTTCCCGCCTAAAATTGGCCGCGGCCAATTTAAGACGAGGCCCGAACCCTGGGCTAAAATTAGCCGCGGCTTATTTTAGTCGCAAAGAAATTGTACGTTTATACAGACGTTTTCGACTTATTTAAGCCGCGGCTTATTTTCGCTCGTATAAATGGCCCTAATGTCTCATTTTAGGTAATATTCATGTCATGTAAACCTTCTAGTCAATTTTTGGGAACAATTCTAGAGACTAACAGAGATGACCTTTGGAACAAGGTCGGTTTAATATTGGAGTCAAAGGGAATGTTGTTAAACGGCACTACTTTAGAACTTATTACTATTCATTACTTAATTTCAAACCAAATTGAATTTAAAGTTCAGAACAAATTTGCAATGTGCAAAAATTTAAAATTGAACATAATTTATACCCAATCAACTGACAGAATTTTTGTTATCTTGCCACACTTGCTGGGGCTGAGGTGTGTGTCATTCCAGGAATGTGATCAGACATTTCCTGGCTTAAAAGGCTGTGAATCAATTAAATTAAACCATACATAACATAAAAAGTTAGTTCAAAAGCAACAATCATTTTCTTCAAATAATTTTAATTTCAAAAAAAAAATTTGCTAATGAATTTTGAAAAATGTTGGCATAGACAACATGGTTATTTTATAGGCGACTCTTCTTGATCTATGACAGTGCACTTATTGAATTGAAAGCTTTATGACTTGCATTGACCACTTTTACTGCATTGCAACAAATGATTCAAATAACCATGGAAAGGCCTACACAAAAAATAAGGACAGTATCATAGTAAAACTGTCTTGTATCAACATATAACCATACATTAAAATGTGAAACATATTGATACAGTACAAAAGTAAAATGCAAAAGGATTATTTTGTATTTTAGTTCACACTTGGTTTCTCTTCTTGGATGTGATCAAGTGAATTTGCTGCACAATTGTAATTATAGAAAATCACTGATGGAGTACACTCTTTTGATAATTTGATATGCCACTTGCTGGCATGCAAAATCACATCCACCTGCCAGAGGAGAGAATGCTGACAAATAGGACATTGTGAAGTAGGATTTACTTGGATCAAGAACATACACAAGTTACACAATGGATGATAAAAAAACTTACATACATAAAGGTCCAGTTATGAGTCATTCCATTATCTATTAACATTGATCTTAATACATAAACAAAGTTTACCCGTTTATTCCTCATAAACCATTGTTTGAGTTGCAATCGTTGCGTTAGAAAAGTGACATTAAGTTGAGGTTGTAATATAAAAGTTTTTCACTAAAAACATTTTGCTTTACTCACCATATTAAAAGCGGGCTGTCGAAGAGAATATATCTTCACGTAGCGTATAATCGTTATGGTTAAATGTGAATAAAGAAACGAACATTCATATCTCGCTGTATCTCACGAAATTAATTGATAATTTTTGAAAATCGGGCGTATTTTAACATCATAAGCAAGCAATCTATATTATCTGTAATTTGTTTGAGAAATCGTAAGCGCCAGCATTGTTTTTAGCAGCAGCATACGTTGAGCCTCACTGCGCATGCGATTTTTTCCCCCAAATCTGGGGAAGATGAAATGAATTTTACCAGGGTCTTCGTCAGCCGCCATCGGCCGTTACCCGAGAAGACCCTGGGACCGAGGTTGGTCGTGATAAAGTACCACCACGTTGTATCGCGGAGTGTTGTTGTGAGTTAAATCCTTACATGGATTTAATAGAGAAACCAGTAGGTAACTAGTAGTCACCTTTTCATATCATATTTCATGTTTTTAAAATAATTAGGTGCTTGATATTTTTCATCCATTGAATCATATGTAGTGACTGTAGTTTAGGGCCGCAGAACAGCGCATATGCGCCCACGAACACGTGTAGAAAACGTTTGGACGGTTGGCTGTACACGTTGTACATGCTTTCATATTGGTAGTTCTATATTGTTAAGTCAGGTACTTTAATAAAGTATAAAGATCATTACATCATGGATGGAGCTTTATATGAGCTAGAGCTTTATCAGAAATTAAAAGTGCGTTTATCTCAATTAATTGACATTTTCTTTCGCAGCAAGAAACGTTTAGCCTTGTAGAATACAAGACCATTATCTAGCACAATCCAAATTCGTTATGCTTAAATAATCACAGAGATGTAGAAGAAATTAGTTTGAACCGTGGGCTTTCATTTTGATATGCAAATTTTATTTTGTAATTATACTTTGAATTTGTGAATTTGTCTATCTCCAAAATTCGTCTGCTAAACTTTGGACTTTATCTGTTTCTAGCAAATCTAACACAAGCTGAAAACTGTTTTTACCTTATGAAAGTACGGAATTTCTTCGACTTTATGATGCCGAGTTTTAGGACAAACAAATATCAAATTCTCTACTTACTAGAGGAAAGGGCCTGCAAATGCTAAAATCTAACATTTCCAGGTCTCGCATGTTTAAAAAAATATGGCTATGCAAATTTGCAAGTTGTACACATAAGACGAATTTTAAATAGTGTGTGTCATAACGATTGGAGAAACGATCGCTCACAAGTTTCTTGCACTGCGACAAAAAAACTATGTGTAATGAGACTCACATCGGTTGTTTTGGATAAACCGATGACCAGGTAGAGTTGTTTTCCATTTAAAGCTGGGTTAAAGTCACATCTGCGCATGTGCGAGTTTTTTGTTTATGTGAGTCTCACGGAAGCGGAAGTGAAGATAGGGCAACTGAAAATCATCATCTTCTTTTCCGATCTTGAGTCAGTCTGTCAACAGAGCGCAATAAACGCGAATTGAGTTACAAAGTGGACAGCTTGTGTTTGGGAGGCTTTTTGTTACTATCTGACTTGAAAGCATGGCAGAAGCGTTGGACGAAACTCTAAATAGTACGCTTGAAGATCTAGAAATCGATCAAATGGAACAGCTTGCGTCGGATTCTTATTTTGACAACAATACAACTTGTTCTTGTCGTGGAAATTGTTTCGTGAACGAGGGAGAAATTTTTGCCCGTGCCGGAGTCTAAGCAGTTATTGTTCGAGTGTGTGCCACAATGGGAACTCAGGCATGTGTTTAAATAATCGAAGAGTCCAAGAAAGCGATAGCGATGATTCCTCAGTAAGTGTGTTCGTATATTGATGTATAATTCTATTCAACATATTCACGCTTTTTCATGAAGTTAGTTCGTAGACAACTGAACCAACCGCACAAAGGCACTGAATTTCTCACGTCTCCGTTTACAAACAACTGTAAAACATGGAAAAAATTTCAGTCTCTCCTTCCACGTTCATTTGACTTGAATACACTGCAATCGACCTGTTAAGATTTGCATAAAATTCGTATAATATTAGCATATTAAAGGTGATATTAAATGAATACTGCACGAATGTTTCATTGTAAATGTACTACGGTATTAGGATATGGGAGATATGGGAGATATGGCATAGATATCCTATATTATGGTTTTTATATACTATTTTATGGTTCAAAGTGTTGCATTGCCAAGAAATGTCACAGGATTATTTTAGAACATAAACATCCCACATCATACAGTATATTCCAGACATAACTACCAGAATTTTTTTGATACAATGTGTATTGCCAACAGTGTGGTTCAACGTTTTTGTGTGATCTATAAAGTTAATGCATTTTTTCACTTCTCAGGATGATGAGTTCTTGCATGAGTCTGGGCAAGATGAATCTGATGGGCCATAAGAGGAGACAGCTGTGGTCCAAGAAGAGGACGTACAAGAGGACAAGGAAGGGCTAGAGGTAGTGGTGAGAAAAGAGGGCATGAAAGTGATGAAGCAACAGAAGGTGGGAGGGGGCGTGGAAGAGGACGTGGGAGAGGACGTGGGAGAGGACGTGGGAGAGAACGTGGAAGAGGACGTGGAAGAGGACGTGGAAGAGCAAGAAGCGGTAGCCTAGGAGAGGGCATGGCAGTGATGAAGAAACAGAAGTTAGGAGAAGTGGAAGAGGTCGTGGAAGAGGTCGTGGAAGAGGTCGCGCACGAGGTCCCGGAAGAGGTCGAAGAAGAGGAGGATTGCAAGCAGCAGAAGGTGCTGCACAAAATCAAGCAAACCATGAAAACCAAATAGTGGTATGCATAAATATATACTAGATTTTTATGTTGCACTTAGAGCCAAACTTAAATGCTCTTAAGACATACTGATTACAGCATGTGTGTACATTTTTGTGTTTTAGGACTTGGTGAATGGTCTGGAAATAGATGCCCTCAAAAGGCTTGCAGTGAAACTTTTGAGGAGGCAACCTGCAGCATTTGCTGATATTGTTCAGGGGTAAATAATGACAGGTGATGGGCAACCTTCTGACCCACCATTACCAAATGATGTTCCAGATTGGTGTGAGTGTGGGCATTGTATAGCAATGCCAACACAAGCAGAAAACAAGTGTTGTACAACAGCGGTGCGTCCTTGCATAACTACAAATGCTTTGTTTTTACAAATTATCTTGGACGCAAATGTCCTTGATATTGCTATGAGATTTCGAGAAGATATGTTGGCATTGAATAATGTGAGAAACAATGAAAACTTCAGGCATGCTGCATACCGGCAATATCTTTTGTGGCAATATGGGCATTTACGAAAAGGCAACCGAAGAATTGTTCCAAGTTGCTGTGTTAGAGAAATACGTGCTCGTTACCCTTCTCCAAATGGAATTTATACAGGATATAGACCTGCAAGGCTTTAGGACAATTTTACATTAATTAATGCTGCATAAATTTTGTTTTGTAGTTTGTATACGTTGTAGGTAAAAATATTTTACATTTTGACAATTTCTAGGTGGTTCTACCATTTGTAATAAGTTATTGAGCGTGCATGTTTTTACGACAGCAGTACTAAACATGATAAGTCCTTGGTATGGTGCTTATAGGACTTGCACAATTTGCATTTTATTCAAAATTATGAAACTTGACCAGAAGCAGTTTTAACATTTTGGTTTGAAGGGTTAAACATAGTTAAAAATATGCACACTCACATAACTTATTGCCAGTGTATTAAGGTTGACATTGACAATATAGTCCGGTGGCTTAGCACGATTTTTTTCCAAGGTCTATCTAGAGTGTACAAAAGCACCAAACTTGGCATAAATGTCGTGTAGGGGATGCTTATCAATATTAAGACCGGTGCCCACTCAAACAAGTTCAGGGAAGGGAGTTTTAGGGGGTGAAAAAATGCAAAAAATGTTTAATTGGGCTTCCTGTGGAATAAAAAACTAAAAGGCTGTTTTACAATCGATAAGTCATCAAAAGGTATATCAAAGAATCAAGGAATTAAATATATGGTAACTAAAATTGTATTTGTCAATATTGTGCCTAATGGATAATGAATAAATAATGGCTTAATTTGAAAGAAATTTGTAGAGTAGTGCCCAGTCTCTCTCTCTCAGTCATCCAAGATGGCGGATACATAGCTCCACTGCATGAGATGTAAGTATCTCTAAAATTGGTCGCTAGAAGCGATTTCGTTTACTTTTAAAATATTTATAAGTTTATACTGCTTACAAATAAACTTTCGTTGGCGTAATAACTGTATCTTAGGCTAAAAAAAATGCTTATTCGTAAACATTTTCTATTTTTTCTAGGTTCGATTATTTGCAATGTCGGACTTTAATTGGGAAAAATGTATCAAATGCCAAAAGGAAACCGATGAACAACTAAGGTGTCCCACAAAGGCCTACTCCTTTGATAAAACTGTGTATGAAAGTTTCCTTAGGAATGTAGATGAATTTAAGAGACTGAATGCACTACCAGCAGTTGTGTGCTTAGATGTTGGCTCGGCTACGGTTGATGACCTAGTTAAAAACGAATCAAAATGGCATAGGAGTTGCCATTTAAAGTTTAGCTTGAGTAAACTCCAAAAGGCTCAGCAACGTGTCAATAATAATATGAACATTAGCTCTTGTAATGAACCCCAAACCACCAAGCGAACAAGCAAACGTATAAACCAAAGTGTTAGGCACTGCTGTGTCTCACTATTCTGTTAATCTTTTAAGTTAAGACCATTTAGAACCATTGATGTAAAGGACTTTAAGCTAGCTGGTACAGATGTGTACAGATGTGTTCATTCTTTAGACGAAATCTGTTGATAGATTTTTCAACCCCCAGATCTTTCAGTCGATTTTCGTACATGCTATGCAACTCTGCCACGACAAAGAAATGAACTCCATCTTCAACAGAGTTTTCTATGAAATCCGTGAGTTCAAGAAAAGCCCTTTTTTCATTAAAGATCTTTGCTTCATCATCTTCGCCACTCTCTGCTCGTCTTTCTTTCTTTAAAAAGGTCTTGTGTCTATTACGAATATCTGTTAAGCAGCCAATGTGGTTCTTTGCTTCTATTGCTACCAGGTCACTTCCACCAGAAATCTTAGCTGACAGGTCATAATCGTTCAAGTCATAAATCATCCTTCTCAGATTTTTGTCAGACTCATCACAAGAAAATCTGTGCAATGCACTAATATCAGCCCCTTTCTCAAAAAAATACAAACATTTACAAAACTGTCAACACTTTGGTTACGTTTGCTTATTCGCTTGGTGGTTTGGGGTTCATTACAAGAGCTAATGTTCATATTATTATTGACACGTTGCTGAGCCTTTTGGAGTTTACTCATGCTAAACTTTAAATGGCAACTCCTATGCCATTTTGATTCGTTTTTAACTAGGTCATCAACCGTAGCCGAGTCAACATCTAAGCACACAACTGCTGGTAGTGCATTCAGTCTCTTAAATTCATCTACATTCCTAAGGAAACTTTCATACACAGTTTTATCAAAGGAGTTGGCCTTTGTGGGACACCTTAGTTGTTAATCGGTTTCTTTTTGGCATTTGATACATTTTTCCCAATTAAAGTCCGACATTGCAAATAATCGAACCTAGAAAAAATAGAAAATGTTTACGAATAAGCATTTTTTAGCCTGAGATACAGTTATTACGCCAACTAAAGTTTATTTGTAGGATAAACCTACAAAAATTTTAAAAGTAAAAGAAATCGCTTCTAGCGACCAATTTTAGAGATACTTACATCTCATTCAGTGGAGCTATTTATCCGCCATCTTGGATGACGGAGAGAGAGAGAGACTGGGCACTACCTCCACAAATTTCTTTCAAATTAATCCATTTATTCACATTTTTTAGGCACAATATTGACAAATACAATTTTAGTTACCATATATTTAATTCCTTGATTCTTTGATATACCTTTTGATGACTTATCGATTGTAAAACAGCCTTTTGGTTTTTATATCACAGGCAGCCCAATTAAAGATTTTTTGCATTTTTTCACCCCCTAAAACTCCCTTCCCTGAACTTGTTTGAGTGGGCACCGGTCTTAATATTGATAAGCATCCCCTACACGACATTTATGCCAAGTTTGGTGCTTTTGTACACTCTGTATAGATAAAATTGCTAAGCCACCGGACTAATAGTCAAATGTGCAATATGAGCGCCCAACGAATGATGAGTAAAATATAGTTTTGAATAAGATCAACACATCAGCAGCTTTGGAAGATTACAACTATAGCATTTAGAGTGATATCTTTTACATTTGCATGTAAAACTGGGAATATTTCATCATTCTTTTGTCGCGCATATTGCACATTTGACAATTGCCATTGTCAACCTTAATTGAATTAGCTGTATTCAATACAGTTGTGTGGTTAATCAATTATGTATTTTTTTGTAATATGTGTAGAATAAGCTAAGGCTGTTTCGCTCAATATCAGAGCTCATCAGCATGTCTAGGATAGCAGTCTTTACCCTTATTTCTCATTCATACCTGAGATGAAAAAAGAAAAGAGAAACTGCTTACGTTTTAAACTGTGTCATTGCTGAGCAGTTCAGGAAACATTTTTTCTGAAACATTTAGGACATTTGATTTTAATTAATAGTTTTCAATGACATTTTTGAGAAATATAGTTGATAAAGAATAATCCGACATGGATAGCCTGGTCCATTACAGGACCCGGGGGTTTGAAATCAGAGTTTTCCTTCTCCTAGATGGACTGCCTTCCATGGCTAATGAGCTCCATCCACCCAAAGTAATTTAAAAATACATGTTCGACAAGTTAAACAAATCTTGATGTGTGAGAGTCAACAAGCACTTGCACTGAGGGACCGCTGAAACATTTCGAGCTATATGCCTGGGATCATCACTCGACATACCAACTCTGGCACTCACAGGTGTATTTGATCTTCCTTTCTGCATGAAAACCATTTTCATAAGTGCTGGTATGTAAGCATAATTTTTAGGTTCCAAAACCTCGACTGGATACCAACGTTTTGTCCTCTCACTAAATTGCCACTCAAATCTTAAAACATTATGCAAATTTACATGAGCTAACAGTACTTTTATTGAATTTTATATTAATACAGTCTATGGTAACATATGTCACTGTAATCGGTAAAGCTGTAATGCCCGAGCCAGGCGAGTTCCGGGCGTAAGCCCGGGGCGAGGGTTACTAATTTCGTATTAGGGGAGTTCAAAGTCGTTGCTCATGGTAGTTAGGTAGTAAAAATGGTATGCCATGACGTCATCCTCACTGATCTCAACAATATGGCGGACTATCATGAATGGCTAACACTGATTGGCCAGATTTAAAATTTATTGTTGATTGATTAATCACGAATTCAAGTGATTCAACTGTCAGCAAATATTTTAACAACAATTTATTGTAGTAAAAATTAAATAAAAAGCATTTATCAGGTCAACAAATATGGAGTCAAGCAAGCAGCGAAAGGAAAACGAGGAAGTAGAACGTTTAGCAAGGCGAAACGAGCGTAGACGACGACAAAGGCTCGAGGAGACTGCCGAAGAAGATTCAAGAGAGATTAATTCGGGGAAAATACAGAGATTAAGCGCGAACAATTGACTATGGCGTGAAACACAAGGCAAGTTTATTGATAATGCGTATTTATACTTGTGTTTTAATGCTTTATAAAGGCCGGCGTAGCCGTACTCATCCAGTCTATTCACTGTTTAAATTCCAGAGTAAGTTTATGTTTTGTGAATGCAAGACTGTCTTCTTATTATTAACGTAATTAATAGGTCGTATTTTATACCAAATTTAAGCTTACATTAGGCGTAATAACATACCGATGACAAATGTTGTGCCATTTAAAAAAATTGTCAATAAAACAAGGATTAAAAACTGATATTTTGCCATTTTGAAAAAATATACAGAAAGAGTAACAATTGCCGTGTTGCTATGACAACAACCTATAACAGTACTTCATGTAATTCCGAAAATTTAGTTACATGCTCTTAGTGAGTGGCGAGGGGTTGCTGCATGTATGTATTTCTAGTTATTATATAATATGATAAAAAGTAAACAGGTAAATAATACACTACCTTGGGTGACCATCTGCTGTAAGAGTTCCTTTCCTTCCTCGATGATAATTAAAGTCAATCGCAGCAAGTTGGTTTCGCATTGTATAGGCTAGGGACCTGCAGATATGTAAAGGACAATGGCTTAGCTTCTTACTATTAGTACTGTAATTACTAATATTATTTACTAGTATTTTATACTACTTAGCCTTTCAGTTTACTTCTACTAGTACCTTACAACTTACGTGTAAGAGTGCCGCTTTGAGGCATACATCAAAATATGGTTAGGAAAAGATTCCAGAAAACCAGTATGCCTAAAAAAGTAAAAAAAAAAACAAGGTTGTATTATTCACATGCATTACATACATGTTTGGTTTACTTTTACAAAATCAAACATTACACTGCGTCCAAGAATTATATGCAAATGCATTTCAAAGCTGTGTTTTGTGCAATTTTGAAACGAGTGTTATGAAATTTCATGTACATTATGTCAATACAGACAATAATATTGTGGATGATCGTAGCCCAAAACATACCTCCACCACTTCCTGATACACTGATACACAGTGGACATAATGCTTTTGCATCACACCATCCTCTTGACCAGCCATGAGGTCCATCGAGAGTTGCTCGCACTTATCCGTAAATAATACGAACTCAAAGTTTTGCTTTAAGTACTTTTTGGCCCACTCAAGTCTCTTTTCTCGTACCTGAAATTAACATAATATGGAATTGTGTTTAAGAATCTTTTATCCATCACAATTTTGCTCAAAGCTTTATGAGCTGGTGACTCCTTCTTTAGCCAGGGCTTGTTACGTTCATCATCACCCAGGGGCTCGTGTGGACATTCACCACCATGTACACCCTCTTCCAACACCCATTCGTGTTCGTTTACCACATGGTGAAGTAAACCAATCCACATATCCTAAAAGTTTAAAGATATAATTACAATAGCCTACCGGTAGTTTACAGTCTGTCTGATTTAGTAACAGATTTATTTCGGCAACCTTACAAAAACAGATGTAGCCCTGTTTATTAAACTATGGAAAAGTATAAATGTGAATGGCCTGTGAAGATAAGAAAAGTAAATATAGGTAATTTAAATTGGATTTTTACCTTGAATTGCTTAGCATCAGCATTACAATTTTTCGAACAGTACTAGAAGTGATTTCTCACTGATGGTGCCCAGAAGACGAGATCATCATTGGATTTGGGCTTAGCAGCCTATAGCAGATACAAAATTAGGTGCAAAAAATGAGAACATAAATTGTATGGCATTCCTTTCATTTGAAAATCTCACTACAATCTATAAATTATGCAAACATACTGCATTAATTTTCTTGGCTAGATTCTTTCCCCCATGCCAAAAAACATGCTGGTGTGTTATTTCCTTGAATTTATCAGCCTGTCCTATAATCATTTTACATATTACAAATTTATTTATTTATTTATTTATTTATTGTGCTTCGCTTCCAAACATCATACAATAATTGTATTAAAGAAGCTGGGATACCACAACAGCTTAACACCAATTACAGTGGGCCCTTCACAAAATATCAATATAAATATAGAAACAGAAATAATTAACAATTTTTCGCCGAAGGCCGGGTGATTATCGTTGAGTAGGGCGAAGAAAAAGTCGGTGTTTTCATTTAACAATAATAACCGAGCCTGAGGCAAATAATTGTTTTAGTATGATTTCAAAGGTGATTATTTGGGAAAAAAACCTTGACTCTTACGGGAGCAATACGTTCAGGTAAGGAATTTTGAGATATCGATACAATGCCAGTAATAACTTTGAAGAAAAACATTAAGTTTAAATATTCATGCCAATATAAGAGGGGAAGAAGTTCTGTCCAAATGAGTCTGTCTTTGTAGGATACGTCACACATGAATGGGAGGTCTAGAATAAACTTTGAAGCTCGGCGTTGAGCACGTTCCACTCCGTTGATGAGCTCCACCGACTGCGGTAACCACACTTGAGTGGCATAGCCCAGCGCTGGTCTTACAACTGCCAAATACAATGCATGGCGAATCCTTTTATCCGTGATTTCCATTGCAGATCTACGTACGAACCCGAGCATATTATTGGCTGCGGCACATCGACCTAGAGTGTGTTTGGACCATGTTAGATTACTAGTAACCCAAATGCCAAGATCCTTCTCCTCTGTTGTTACTGCGAGGGTTTTGTTTTTGAGGGTGTAGGGGAATTCGGTGATAGTCTTTTTCCTGCTAATTTTCTGACACTTGCATATATTTTGATTAAGTACATGACCAGAAAAAGTCAACCACTCCTCCAGATTATCAAGATCACTTTGAATCGAGGCATCATCTATGTGAGAATCGACACACTTGAATAATTTTGTGTCGTCAGCAAAAGAAGCTACTTTTGCATTATTCACCACATCTGGTAGGTCGTTGACATAAAGGAGAAAGAGTATTGGACCCAGGATAGAACCTTGAGGGACACCAGACGTAGCAAGTTTTTTAGATGATGTAGCCCCTAGAACAGTCACGCGTTGCCTTCTGTTCAATAAGTAGGAGGAGAACCAGCCGAGTAAACTACCAGAGATGCCAAAGCAGTTGTAAAGTTTATGAATAAGAATTTGGTGGTTAACTTTATCAAAGGCTTTGGACATATCCATATAGATCACGTCTGTTTGTTTCCCAGCGTCCAGTAAAGATCCTAAATAGTAGTGCATTTCCATCAGCTGGGAAGTACAAGATTTTCCTGGAATAAAACCATGTTGGGAGTTGTTGATCAAGACTACCAAGTGATCTCGGATGTTACGACTGAAGAACACAGCTCTCAAGAACTTTCGAAATTGTAGAGAGGAGAGAAATGGGGTGGTAGTTTTCAACTTGATCTTTTCCTGCTTTCTTGTATACACTCAGGTACAATGTTTGCTAGCTTCCAATCATCAGGTACAACTCTACAAATAACAGATATATTAAATAGCTTAGTTAGTGAAGGTGCAATCTGGTGGGCAGTTTCTTTCAAAAGTTTAGGCGAGATGTTATTAGGTCCAGTCGCTTTGCTGGTATCAAGCGCTAGAAGAGTTTCTTGAACTTCTTCTGTAGTAAATTGGACGTATGATAATAGTGAATCTGTTGCTGCTGGTTGAGAAGGAGGCAAAGATACATCAGAATCACTGTTCTTAAAAACAGATGAGAAATAGTTATTGAATATCTCCGCGATGGTAATGGGGGTTGAAGCAGTTCGAAATTGTGAAGAAGCTGACACATCAGCGTTACCCATCGACATGGACTCAGGAATAATGGATTCTTTGTTTGTTAGCTTAAATATCGACCAAAATCTTTTTGGGTTTAGTTGGAAGTTAACATCAAGAGAGGAAAAGAAATTTTTACGGCTAGTCTTAACCATTTTTTTAACGTTAGCTCGTAATTCTTTGAACTTGGTCTTTAAGGAAACAGTCGGAGATTTTTGAAGCTTTCGTCGCACAGCTTCCTTTTGCCGTGAGGCGTGGATGACTTTGCCATTTAACCAAGGAGAGGAGTTTCTTCCCTTGATCTTTCGAGAAGGGACAAAATCGTTAACTATTGTGAGGAAAGTGTCTTTCCACAGCAGCCAATCTTCATTTATGTCAGAATCTTGTTGTATTATAGTGGAGAGATCAATCGCTTGTAAAGCAGAACGAAGGCCATCGAAGTCACCCCTCCGGAAATCCAAAACTGATCGGCTTAGCCTAGGACCCGCTCTAATAGATGTTTTTGATCAAAAATAATAATTGAGTGATCAGTAAACAAACCGCTATTTTCTGGATTGAGCAAAGTGATGTTATTTATCTGGTTCGGTACACTGGAGATAACTAAATCAAGTATATTGACACCTCTTGTAGCTAGAGTGTTATGTTGGGTTAAGTAGAAATCGTTAAGTTGCTCTGTGGATGAGATTTCGTCAGCACCAAACATTTTAGCAGGAGATTGCCAGTTTACTTTAGGGAAGTTGAAATCACCACAAATTATAATGTTGTAATGACGAGACGACAGATCAGCCAAATTGAGTTAAACTTATCTAACCAGATCTTTTCAGCATTAAGTGGTCTATAGCAACAGCAAATTAACAGTTTTAGTTTTGAGTTGGTGAGTATTTCTGCAGAGGTCACTTTGAGGTCAGTTAGATTAACTAGTTCTCTAGATGAATGAAATGAATCTGATTTGATTGGTAGTAGAACACCGCAGTGGCGGATATAGCGTAAGTCAAAATAAATTACCACAGCTCATTCTAGGATATATTTACATTTTAAAATACCTTCAAAGCAACTTCATTGGTTAGATTTTATTCTTTTGAAATTCATAACCTATGACATTGTTATAAAGTTATTTTGAATTTAAAATTGAGCTGCTATAATTTATTTTGACTTACCCTGAATCCGCCACTGGAACACCGTCACCGTTGCGCATTTTACGGTCTTTTCTATAGATTGAATAACCAGTTTGCAAAATTTCAGCGTTATGAATGTCTTTAGTAAGCCATGTTTCTGTGACTCACACCAGATCGGCTGACTCGGAATAAACAAGCTCTTGAAAACGAGATAGATTGCATACTTGTTTGTCATCTGTTACGTGCAAACTTTTTAGATTACGGGCATTAATAACAAGGCATGTTGCAGGATAACCTTTTAAACTTTGCATTTTTGGTTGTTGGTGTTTACTATTAAGACCCGAGTTTAAGGAGATATCCCCAGAAAGGAGAATACAGATTAACGCATGGGAAGTTCTACAGTTGACTTGAAAGGTTAGGCCATAGGCATAGCGGTGGTTCGGTGGACAACTAATGTACCTTAATTTACTATCGTGGATAAAACACCAAAGAGAGCAAATTCTGTCAGGTTTAGTGGCAAGTTCGGAGCTGATAGTCACGTTGGAGGGTAGGCTCTTATCGTTGTAGAGAGCCCGTGACGTTTTCTGTCGAGTAAACAGCAGTAGGAAAAGGATGAGAACTAGGACAAGTATGATGGTTATCATATTCGTAGATAGATGTAAAGACGAACAATAATGCAAGGTGGGAAACTATTGATGGTTGAAATTTACAACATTGACAAAAGTTTATCCAATGATCTTGATTATAAGCACCTTTGTACACCAATTTTCGGAATTTTAATTTTATGTAGAGCTAATGGAGGGGAGTCCCCTAATTGTGGTGAAACCAGAGATGTTCTTCAAGATATAAAACAAAGTCAAAGGTCAGGAATTCGTTCATACGCGACTGAATATAAATGAAACATCAAACGTACAAAAAAACACACACGACAAGCTGCAGCACGGAGAACAATAAGAAACTCGATATGTTACGAATAACTGACAAAACACGATTCCAGCGTAGAAACTTGAAACTTGAAAACACGATTCCAGCGTAGAAACTTGAAATAAAGCCTACAAAACACGATTCCAGCGTAGAAACTTGAAATAAAACCTACAAGTCCCACAAATGGTTTCTCTATAAAGTCGAGTGATAGTGCCACATGTAGCATTCAAAATTTCAAGACTTACAGCTGTAACTCCCTAATAATATAAGCCACATAATTTCCAACATGCAAGATCATGCAAATTCTGACTTGTATCAATAGCACTTGACTTCAAAGGGTAGCTTTTTGGGGAAAGACTGTACTGTACTACAAGAAAACAACATGTGAACTAACTTATTAATGCCCCAATCTTAAGATGGCCATCTGTTACAACTTCCTTTATCTCCATCGTCGATGTAAGCAACTTGTCCATGCACTTTTCAAAACCAATCCTTTCCTTGTTGTTGCTCTTTTCGGCTGCCTGTCTTACATCAACAATGGTCACTTCGAGGATTGCTTGGTCCTTCATATCTGCCAAACTATAGGTGCAGTACTGCGCGAAGTGACCAGGTGAGTCATTTCTGCCATCTCCACTCAGAATCATGTCTTTACCCGATCTTTCATCACATAGCTTCTTCTTTTGCTGCTCCCAGAAATCCTTAACTGCATGAGCAATGAACAAATTCTGATACTGGTAAAACAGTGTATGACTGAAGTACTGTATGTTACCGAATTTGAACATCATTCCTATTTTCTGGTATGAATTCCCTGAGAACAGCAAAGAAGAAGCCAAGATAAGATTACCAACTCTGACCCCTCGCATGTTGGTTGAGCTGCCCATCTCCCTCCAGCATGATCAGCATTGCACCCCACAGACACCACAAGACAAGTACCCACATATCTTTTTTTGTACTCAAGGGCACGGTCACATCCTTGTCTTTTACACACAGGCCCATGTAAGGATTTTATTAATGACATCAGCACATCAGTGAAGACAATGCATTTTTCTCTTTTAATAGCATCATCTGATGTCACATACTGTACTGGTGTTTCTACAGATTCCTGGATAGTCTCCCCATCATCGTCATGGCCACCAACAACCAAATTGTATTCTTCATTCATGCTGCCAACAAAAATATATGACTGTTAGCACTACAGTATATTTCAATAACACTCTTTACCATATAATACATACATACATCTAAGGTTTTTTTATGCAATTTTTCACTTCTTGAATGTCATTTCTATGAAACAACATGTGAACTAACTCATTAATGCCCCAATCGTAAGATGGCCATCTGTCACAACTTCCTTCATCTCCATTGTCGATGCAAGCAACTTGTCCATGCACTTTTCAAAACCAATCCTTACTATCAGTCTGTCATCTACAGTAGCGGTACATTTACTGAGACTTTATAACAGCAATTATCGAGGAAGTTTTAAAATTAATTATACTTTATGCAAATTGCCTAACATTTTTTTACCAGAAAAATAACTTACACAATAGTTTCATGAATGGGAACTTTAGTTGGACCAGGCTGTGGGATAATTGTTACATCATCATCATCTGATTCACTCTGAGAATCTTGTTCACTCGTGGTCAACGTTGTGAAGGACTCTTCGAACGGATCGCGAGCTCGAGCCGATCTAAAGTAAATATATTTATACATGAAAGAGACACTATAGAAATTTATTCGTACTTAAATTTTCAAGCAGCAAGCAGTTTATACAAATTATTAGAGCAGTATATTGACAACAGGATACAAACCTGCGAGATATCGTAGACAATGGCGAACTTTTGTCAGCAGGAATCAATGCCCTTCTGTTAGATGTGGTACGTTTTGGAGTTGACGCTCTAAGCGTTTCCTATGTAATTAAATAATAGTAACAACACCCCAAATAGGCAATTTCATGCAATATTAGAATACCTGTATATAGGCAGCACAGCCCTTACACCTTCAAATTCAGTCAAAAAATTCAATCATGCTAAATGAATGCCCAACATTATGATTAAAATACATATCGTGCATAAAATGTTATTATATTATCTTATTACATTATAGCCAATTTTGGCTTCAAATTTTTTACATGCAAATAAAATTTTATTGATATATGCTAACAGTGGTATTCAACTGCCTGTGCACAACAAAATTTAACAAACTCAAATTTTTTTTACATTAAAGAAATACCACATTAGTATTCTAAATTAACATCGTTCCCATTGCCATGGTGCACTGCCTTCATTACAAAGGTATTCAGTAAAGGTTTCCCGGACCTTTTTGGCATTGGTTGTGGAATTTCTACCATGAGAAGGTGGGGTGAGCTTGACAAGGCTACTAGTTGCATCTTTTTCCCAAAGACCAGAAATTTGTTCTCCTGTCAGGGGGTTACATTCATTAGCCACACCTTTTGCACAATATATGTACTTTGAGGGCCCACTTCTGAGAAAATTATGCAATGTGAGGGCAGCCAATACTAGATCTTCATTGATTCTTGTCCAAATGGCAACGGCTTGCAATCAGGTACACCCAGGGTTCCTCCTTTTAGTGACTTC
The DNA here is from genome assembly GCA_963855995.1 of Muricea muricata. Lineage (NCBI taxonomy): Eukaryota > Metazoa > Cnidaria > Anthozoa > Malacalcyonacea > Plexauridae > Muricea > Muricea muricata. Next base: position 93,500,573 of record OY979716.1, on the reverse strand, counting down.
AGGAAAGAGCACTTATTCCATACACTACCATCAGCTACCCGACCGTTTGTTCCAACATCAGCAAACAAGCACTCATAATTCGGACTAGCTACTGCCATTAGAGCCACAGAATGTGTGTGTTTATAATTATAATAGTGAGAACCTCAATCAGTAGGTGGTTGGATGACCAGGTGTTTTTCATCCACAGCACCAATACAATTGGGAAACTGCCATTTCTCCTCAAACTCAAGAGCAAATTTCAACCACTCTTCCTTGGTAGAAGGAACTTTCATGTAAGTGTGACCAAGAACAAAATAAATGGCATGAAAAACCTCATGTACTATATACGAAACAGCCGCTTTGCTTATACGAAAGTGGAAATGCAAAGATGAAAATCATTCGCCAGCAGCAAGGTATCTCAAAGTGAGAGCAAGTCTCTCTGCTGGACGTATGACTTTGTGAACACCTTGGACTTGGACCTTCGTTATCTGCGGTTCTATTGCAGCAAGAATCTCTTTAAACTGTTCATAGTCCATTCTTATCATTTCCCTGCAACTTGGGGTGTCCTCAATTCTCAGTTCGTCGATGATATTTGTGAAGTAGCCTCTGTCTTTCCGTCTTCTGATCCACAGTCGCGTCTTTCCTCACTTCCATGTTCGCTGTTCTTCTTCTTCGTCCAACAATAAACTCAATGCCAAAACCAATACTGCCTTTTTTTACACGAAAAATACAATTTGCCTTCTTGCATTTCCTTCTCATGAATTTGCCTGACTACTGTATTCGTGATATTCGTGACAAGGAAAAGCAAGAAGACAAAATTATTTTTAACTGTGAAAAATTCACAAGCTTTGTTTTGTATTGAAATTCGTTCTTAGTCCCTTACACGTGTGCGGCTACATAACCAACTCTCATCGACTCTCATCCTCGTTTGACCGGCGCATGAGAGTTGCAAAAACACTTATACAAACTCTCGCTTCTCAACTCTCATTCTCGTTTGACCGGGGCTTAAAATCACAAAATATTTAATAAATAGCAAAGCCATAAAACTAATTATTCTCAACAGTGTTATACATGTATAACAATTTTTGGATTTGGTCTGTAAAAGCGAGTTAAATAAAGTTAGTCTACTCATTGTCAGAGTCGCTGTCCAGAGGTTTAAGCATAGGCGGCCCAAATCTTAGTGTTGTTTTGTCTTAGTGTTGTTTTGAATGTTTTCTCTAAGCTTTTCGCTGTTTGAAAGCAAGAAAACACACGCGTGAAGAGATTTCACGTTCGCGTGACGCTCGCGCGCGTAGCGCTCGCACTTTCGTGTCGTCATGGTTTAATATATTGACAAGGTTGGCAAGTATTTTCAAATCAAACTCATCGATAACTTTTACGAGTGCAAAAATCTTTAGAAACATCATAAATAACTTTTAAAAAACTGCATAAGTATAATTAATTGTAATTTTTCTACATTCCTACAAAGTTTTAACTTAAGAAATCATTTCTAAGCAAGTTAAAAAAGCGAATTTCGGTCGGGATTTTGATAAATACTTTCAAAAACCATGCTGGGGTCGCCAACCCTATGCATACGTCACAGTTTTTAAATTGCGAAGAAGGCGATGATAGGCTGCTGTAAATAACGTTTTTCTTCAGAAATCTAGCAACAGGGGGGGGGGGGATACAGCTATCGCAAAGCATCTTTCTGTTCGAGATGGCGGGCAAACCGTGTTGATTTCATATCACGGTGTACGTTTAAATTTTTCTGCCATACGCTTTACACAAACGGCTGGTTTAAATTTTTGGTCTTTAGTAGTGGTTCCGAAGAATATTCAGAGCAATTTTGAGTGAGATCGGGTGTCTAGATTACGAGAAAATTGCTTTCGAGTTGACACAAGAGTGGAGTTAATAGTTCGAGAAAAATTGGCCTTCGATAACGACCCTTGCGCATGTTTTGAATTGAATAAAGCGAACAGTAAGTTTTCAGTATATAATTTGCCCCTTGAAAAAACGATATGTGAGCAACAAGTCCAAATCTATCGTTCATTTTTGTTTCTGACCGCCCGATTTCCATATACAAGCCGTGTAATTTGAGGATTTTTTTTTCAGCCAACATGGCCCATTTTGTCACATTCGTCCAGCTTTGCTTTTCGTTACTTTGTAAAAATATCGGGTGAAAAGCACTATTACTTGGTTGTTGACTTTTGTTTGCCTCGAATTTTTGTTGTGCTGGCTTGTTTTAATCCTCTTCTAAATTAATGGTTTGTTGTAAACATAGAAAAGCTTGTAAATTTCAGGGTAGAATATTAATTTATTAAAAAAATAAGTATAAACAAACTGTCTTGGTTGCTTAAAAAGCTATACAATAACTCCAGCATTGAAATAACTACTTAAAAAGTTATCAAAACTTAAAATTCATTAATATCATGTGGTAAATAGGATTAAAATTGTTGTACATATTTTAAATATAGTATATAGATATAGTTAAATTCATTATTTGGTACTAGGAAAGTAATATTAAGGTAAATGGAGAATAAGTCTTGCACGTCTAGTGAAACAGGCCAACACTTCTTAATGCCAAATGTTCAATTGGCACGATTGTGGACAAAAAGCTTAAAACATATGCCAAATTTTACACATACACATATTGAGAAACACCTCATTTTGGAGAAGGAGAAACTACCTGACAAAATACCAGCAGATGCAATAAAGCACAAAAAAGATGGATACAGATTGTTCAAAGCAGGTTATTGTTTGACTTTCTAGATGGCAATTTATTTTCACCATATTTGATGGGATGCAATGATTATCAGGGAGAAGACCAAGCAGAGGGCAGTTTTGTAGATGCTACTTCCAAACCAGATTCTAAGTTGTCAAGAACAGTTTTTGACACCTCTTCAAATGAGGAGTATTTGCTACTCTTTTCCCTTGTACAGCTGGTTGTTTCCTGCCCTTTTTATCTTTTTCATAGCTATCTTGAGGGAAGATTAAATTCTCAAACAAGACTGCATTTTGAGTCTGAATTTTTTTTTGAACATACCATTGTTGTAATTCCTCAGTACATGTTTTTTCATCAGGCACCTGAGACAATTCTTGTTCACAAAAGTCTAACAGCTGGAATAAAATTGCTGCGACATGTTTACAACGACCACTAGCCCCTCCAGAACCCTAACATTTAGCATAGACAATGTCCCCAGTAACTTGGTTTAAATGGACATACACCTCATAATCTAGCTTTTTCATTTCTGCATTTACTTGACAATGCACAAGAAAGTAAGAAAAATCATCTCCCTTTTTGATATTGCTTTTGACCAAAATTTTTGTCACATATTCTGCTTTGAACAATCTGTATCCATCTTGTTTGTGCTTTGTTGCATCTGCTGGTATTTTGTCAGGTAGTTTCTCCTTCTCCAAAATGAGGTGTTTCTCAATATTTGGTGTTTGGCATATGTTTTAAGCTTTTTGTCCACAATTGTGCCAATTGAACATTTGGCATTAAGAAGTGTTGGCCCGTTTCACTAGACGTGCAAGACTTATCCTCCATTTACCTTAATATTACTTTCCTAGTACCAAATAATGAATTTAACTATATCTATATACTATATTTAAAATATGTACAATAATTTTAATCCTATTTACCACATGATATTAATGAATTTTAAGTTTTGATAACTTTTTAAGTAGTTATTTCAATGCTGGAGTTATTGTATAGCTTTTTAAGCAACCAAGACAGTTTGTTTATACTTATTTTTTTAATAAATTAATATTCTACCCTGAAATTTACAAGCTTTTCTATGTTTACAACAAACCATTAATCTAGAAGAGGATTAAAATAAGCCAGCACAACAAAAATTCGAGGCAAACAAAAGTCAACAACCAAGTAATAGTGCTTTTCACCCGATATTTTTACAAAGTAACGAAAAGCAAAGCTGGACAAATGTGACAAAATGGGCCATGTTGGCTGAAAAAAAATCCTCAAATTACACGGCTTGTATATGGAAATCGGGCGGTCAGAAACAAAAATGAACGATAGATTTGGACTTGTTGCTCACATATCGTTTTTTCAAGGGGCAAATTATATACTGAAAACTTACTGTTCGCTTTATTCAATTCAAAACATGCGCAAGGGTCGTTATCGAAGGCCAATTTTTCTCGAACTATTAACTCCACTCTTGTGTCAACTCGAAAGCAATTTTCTCGTAATCTAGACACCCGATCTCACTCAAAATTGCTCTGAATATTCTTCGGAACCACTACTAAAGACCAAAAATTTAAACCAGCCGTTTGTGTAAAGCGTATGGCAGAAAAATTTAAACGTACACCGTGATATGAAATCAACACGGTTTGCCCGCCATCTCGAACAGAAAGATGCTTTGCGATAGCTGTATCCCCCCCCCCTGTTGCTGGATTTCTGAAGAAAAACGTTATTTACAGCAGCCTATCATCGCCTTCTTCGCAATTTAAAAACTGTGACGTATGCATAGGGTTGGCGACCCCAGCATGGTTTTTGAAAGTATTTATCAAAATCCCGACCGAAATTCGCTTTTTTAACTTGCTTAGAAATGATTTTTTAAGTTAAAACTTTGTAGGAATGTAGAAAAATTACAATTAATTATACTTATGCAGTTTTTCCCCGAGCCAACGGCGCGAAGCGCCGTGCGAGGGTACTAATCCGCACGGCTATTTACACCCGGGAAAAGGAAAGCATAGCGAAGTCTGAAGTTCATCAAATATCGCGGGCGCGTGGTTCAAGGGTGGCGGTGAGTGGGAATGGGTGGTCATCACTGATCTCAAAAATATGGCGGACTATATTGCACTACAATATTCCGTATTTTTCCAAAAAGATTTGGCAACTTTCACAACCAACGAAGGGTGGTCATTTCTGATCTCAGGAATATGGCGGACTATCAGGAGTAGCAAACACTTAAAGCATCCAAAAAGGCGAGAAATAAGACGAAAATGACTGCCGCAAGACTCTTGAAGAGAGATTAATTCGGGGAAAATACAGAGAAGCGCCAAGAATTGACTATGGCGTGAAACACAAGGCAAGTTTGTTGATAATGCGTATTTATACTTGTGTTTTAATGCTTTATAAAGGCCGGCGTAGCCGTACTCATCCAGTCTATTCACTGTTTAAATTCCAGAGTAAGTTTATGTTTTGTAAATGCAAGACTGTCTTCTTATTACTAATGTAATTAATAGGTTGTATTTTATACCAAATTTAAGCTTACATTAGGCGTAATAACATGCTGATGACAAATGTTGTGCCATTTAAAAAAATTGTCAATAAAACAAGGATTAAAAACTGATATTTTGTCATTTTGAAAAAAATACACAGAAAGATTAACAATTGCCGTGTTGCTATGACAACAACCTATCTCAGTACTTCATGTAATTCCGAAAATATAGTTGCATGCTCTTAGTTAGTGGCGAGGGGTTGCTGCATGCATGTATTCCTAGTTTAAAAGTTATTTATGATGTTTCTAAAGATTTTTGCACTCGTAAAAGTTATCGATGAGTTTGATTTGAAAATACTTGCCAACCTTGTCAATATATTAAACCATGACGACACGAAAGTGCGAGCGCTAAGCGCGCGAGCGTCACGCGAACGTGAAATCTCTTCACGCGTGTGTTTTCTTGCTTTCAAACAGCGAAAAGCTTAGAGAAAACATTCAAAACAACACTAAGACAAAACAACGCTAAGATTTGGGCCGCCTATGGTTTCAGTCGCTTCCAAGTTTGCTTCGTTATTGAATTTACTGAAAACGTTGGTGACTGGTTGAGAGTGTTTATGTTTATGAAGAGATTGCCGCCTTGGATGACTGCTACACTAAATAGATCCATACCTTGCTTTTGAGCAGATAAGGAGGACGAGCAGGCCACTGCTTTAGTCGACGAGGATGACGAGTTTCCTGCCACCAAACCGCTTAACATCTTGGACACATGCATTTGTTGATTTGTCTACACAATGCTGTAGTTTTGAATACTTTTCAGGTTCTTGTGGCTAGAAAGCTGTGCAATATGTGTGGGTGGAACATCACTCTCATTGAGCCTTTGGACCATTGCTTTTCTGCCGCTGTGATTCCGTAGTCGGCTGTTCTCAATTTCCGCTTTTTCAGCCATGCTTTTCAATAAACTATTGAGTTTGCTCGCGCCGACGGCACTTGATTTAAACCACGCCTTAGTTTCGGCAGAATCTGTGGCTTTAAAATTGTTAACTGACAAGTAAAAGAGGGCATCATCGTAGTTCATCTCTCAAGGTCTCTTCTCTGAGAAAAATGTATAAACTGCAAACGGATCTTTTTCGCTTTCATCGGTTGCAAACATTTTCGGCGGAACTGTTCGAACATCACGATAGCCTGAGCCAGTCCTAGTTTTCGTTTGTCTTTCATTAAACTCGAGATAGTCTTGTCTCTGCGCTCTTTGGTGAAGCTTAGCATCTCTGCAACACATGTTACGATGTTCCTTGCAATCTCTAAGACCAAAATGAAGACAGTTGTTTAACCACAGTGTGTTTAACAATGCTTCAGGGCTTTCAATACTGAGTAGTTTCTTCTCGTATATTATTTGTTTTCCTCATTTGTCAACGCTACCGATGCGTTCGGCTTGTTTCCTTTTCCCTGTTTCTTCAGCATTTTTTGTTTAGCCTTGAGGACTTTCATCGTTTGTTCAAGTACCAAATCGCTTATGATGCTTGAAGGATAGTTTTCAGTGCCGTTCAAATCTCGCCACTAAACTTTGAAGCGACGTTGACTCGTATTCTTTGTAGTCCAGAAGATATTGGGGTACCAAAAAGCATGTTTACTTACCTTATCGGGGGACAATTTCATTTTGGTTTTATCTTGTTTCTTTAAGGTTAGTAAGTATATTTCTGAATGTTGGCCGTGTTGAAATTTCTTGTGGGCTCTTCCCAACACGTTTTTCTACGATATTACTATAAAACTGTATTACTGTCAAAAAATGTGATATTTCAAATTCAATTTTAGAAAAAATAACTTGCATCAACAGAAAGCTCGTAAAAAACTAAATATAAGTCATTTAAGTGGCCAACCTAATTTTTCCAATTCTTAATGAGTTATCAGCCTTTGAATGCATAATTTTATACTAGTGCCCATGTTTTTTGCGCGATTTTAACATTTTTCGTAGGTTCATGAATCAATAACTTGAAAACCGCTTGACAAATTGAGGTGGCCATTTAAATGCTTCATATTTAATTTTTTACGAGCTTTTTGTTGATGTAAGTTACTTTTTCTAAAATTTAACTTGAAATATCACCTTTTTTGACAGTAATACAGTTTTATAGTAACATCGTAGAAAAACGTCCACAAGAAATTTCAACGCAGCCAGCATTCAGGAATATACTTACTAACCTTGAAGAAACAAGAGAAAACCAATATGAAATTGTCCCTCGATATCGTAAGCATATTGGCTTCTATCTGCCGACTATTGACGTCTTTCGTGCGAACTAACACACTAAACACGGAAATGTACTTATTAAGCTCGGTTGCTGGGATTTGTTGAATTTTCCATTCCTCGATTTTCGCTCTGAGGAAGCTTTCAATTCATCTCTTTGAGTTTTTTGCCTAATACTTTTATTTTCTTTGTCTAAAATGAACTTTTCAACGGATTTCTTTACAGAAACTGTTGACCAGGTAGTGCAGTTTTCCATTTAGATCCGAATAAGCACGATGTGTTGAATTGTAATCGGTAAAAATAGGCACTGCTTACGTTAAATATAAATTACATGTACATGTAGCACACTGTTGTGCGCTATTAAAGTTATTAAAAGTATTGTGTGCTTTTTGTTGGTATTGTTAACTGGCGAATCTTTGGTTTCGTACCCATTCGTGTATTTTGAAACGTTTGCAAGCTTTATGCCCCTATCTTAGAAGTAATTAATATTTTGTATCTTTAGGAATACAAAGAACGTGTTTTTAATGGTCTCTATATATCAGTTAATTATTGGATCAATAACGTGGACTTTAGCGTTAATATTTTTTGTTAAAATGTAATCGCTTTATGTTTTACTGTTGAAATAGATCAGTCATTCTAATTTATGTTTAGAGTAACAACATCTAGCAGCTTTTTCGTAAAACGTTTACTGGATTATGAAAGATGTAAAAAAAAATTAATGCCTTGCCTCAAGATTCATGTCTCTGTATAGTTCTGAGGTACTAGACTCATTTTGGGGCGGATACCTGTTGGAGGAGGTGGGCTTTGCACCCCACATTCAATTGTGTACGTATTGTAAAACATATTGATGCACAGAATGTGTTTTCATACTGTTTTTTTAGCAACAATATTTGTATCAATCTTCGACAGTCCCTTCTGCAAATCGCTTCTGCTCATTGCAAAAGCGACCTACACTGTTAAAAATAAATGTATTTTTACAGCAACAACTACTGTAATATTTTACAGTTAAAGTACTGTAATCACGGGTAACAGAAGAAAGTACTGAAATAAAACAATTTGTTTGTATTTTAACAGGTAAAATACTGTAATGTTTACAGTATTTACAATTATGTAAATGCAAACTACAATATAAAGTACTGTGAAAAGAAGGACGTTAATTAGGAGGACGTTAATTGGAAGTAGGTTAAGAAGGACGTTATTAAAAAGAAGGACTGTTAATTAACAATTGTCTGTAATTTTACAGTAATTTTTTTGCGTCCAAGCTGCCAGTACTTTTTACTGTAAATTTACAGTGATTTTTTAACAGTATACGAGTTCAATGTTGAATGGAATGCATGATTTAAATTTATAGGGAGCAAATCAAGCCAGAGAAGAGCCAAATATTCGATTTCAGTTAGTGAGTAAAATTAATTTTTACAAGCTAGGAATCCAAAATACAAACAATTCGTTTGTTTACCACTCCTTGAAAAAAGTAATAATAAAACTAATATAGCTAGTGAAAACTATATAAATATTATAGCCTCTTCTGATAACATTAAAATTGTTTGGTCGTGGCACAACCGAGTATTAGTGATGAAATTTGAAAACTAACACACCGATCGTGATGATCGTCAACATAAGATTGATTATTAGAACGTTATTGCTAGATCACGGCGCACTTGTGCATAATACGCATGACTAGCTGCAATAGTCTAGACTATAAAAATCAAATTAATGTAACAACAATCATATTTGGAGACGTTTTTCCGCATATTTGAAACAAATATCTCCGACACTGGCATATCGAAAGAAAAAATAAAGCAAGCAAGCAAGTGAGTGAGTAAAGTTTGATCTACTCACTGCCTGGATTTGGAATTGGTTTTATGCTTACATTTAATCGATATCAGACCATACACCTATTCTCAATACCATACATGTATACATGGCTTTACTCTGGACGATTATCAAAGCTGCCTGCCTAGTCTTCGTATTTATGGGCCCCTTTTTGGCAATGTGATACCATTTTACATCGTGGCAAGAGTTCGTGCACTACAGACCAAAGCTAACGTATTTATCCTAAATTTGGCAGCAGCTGACTTACTGGTAGCTATTTTCAACGTTCCTGTTACATGCGTGGCTGTGATCGCAGAAGATTGGATACTTGGAAAGACAGTGTGTCTCATGACTGGCTTTATAACTTTGCTTACTTTTGTCGCCTCGTGTATGGCACTGTCGATGATAAGTATAAATCGCTATCATGCTATCGTTCATTGGAATTCGTATGAAAACATCTACACGAGAAGAAAATGTGCGCTTTACGTGTGTATAACATGGTCAATAACAATCGTGTTGTCATTGCCTCCATTTTTTGGCTGGGGAAAGTTCGACTACGATCCTGCACAGAGCTATTGTTTCGCTGAATGGACGTCAAGTAAATTGTACACGATCTTTATGATTTTAGTTTGTTTGTTGGTACCTTTATCAGTAATGAGTTATTGCTATTACAACGTAATATGTTTTCACAAAGAGAGTGAAAGAAGTGTTATGGCAGAAACAACAATGTCAAGAGACGGCGAGTTGCATGTCCAAGATCCTGATTCAAGACGACATCCAAAGCATAAACATCTAACTAGAACTATTGTTACATTGATAGCCGTATTTGTATTGTGTTGGTCGCCCTTGTCATTTATTTTTATAGTTCAAGTGTTCTCAAGTACCCATGTCCCACGCGCGGTCGATTTTGCGTCATTGATTTTGGGTTATCTAAACAGTTTTTCAATGTAATCGCATACAACATCACAAACCGCAGGATACGACAGGGATATAAAGACTTGTTCGTTACTATTACTCGGAAGGCATCTCACTGACAACTATGTTTATTTATAGAAGCTTTATAAGTATGTTACAGAGTAAAACAATGGGTAGACACTATTTACTGGTACCGTCAATATGAGATATACACCTGTACATCACATGGGCTCTTTGTCAGTGCCTGAAAATAGGTAACAAGTATAGGGATATAAAACTTGTAAATTATAGTGTGTTTTCACGCTTGATGTCCTGACGTCACAAAAATTTAGTGTCCGCCATGTTGGTGGAGTAAAGGAGCGTGAGACAATACTGTTTGAATTGTTGTGCTCGGATTATTTTGCAATTTACCTCAATATACTGGCTTTTTGCCTAGTTTTAGAATGTTCTAATGATAAATCAAAACGTAAAGATCCATCTTTCTGCCGTGTGCCCAAAGTTATTGAAAGTCAAGACGAGAAAGTGGAGATTTTGTCAACAGAACGCAGGCGAAAATGGCTGTCAGCCATGAGCCGACAGGATTTAACGAACAACATCCTTCAAAATGACCGAGTATGTGGCGAACATTTTTACTCTGGGAAGGTTGCTCCTTTGTGGGATAAGTTTAATGTAGACTGGGTGCCTTCGCTTAATCTGGGATACCAAAAACCTAAGGTAGACGAGGCGTCACTGAGACGAAGGCAGGAAAAAGCTAAAAGAGTCACTGAATGAAGGAAACGCACGTTTGAGAGAAATGCGGAAAAAATTGTTGCAGAGAAGCTACAGAGGGTAAACGAACCTGGTGTGGCTGTTAAATGTCGACCATTCAATGTTGTTGACGTTGAAATGGATGACATTGAGGACCTTCCAGGTAGTTTGCCAGGTAACTTGAGAAACGTTACACAAACGGATGTTTCAACAACAACGGTTGACACAGGAATAGTCACAATTCTATACTTCAATCCGAACCTTTATTTATGGCTTGACCACGTTCTGACTTTGATGAAGCTTTTTTTGGGGACGAGGACGAGAAAGTAAAATTTTTCACTGGTTTACCTTCCTTTGAAATTTTCCACCCAGTCTTTCGTTTTATTGACCCTCATGTTGACCGGAGTCCTGTGGTTTTATCCAAGTTTCAAGAATTTGTGATGGTTTTAGTAAAATTGACACTTGCTGTTCCTCATCATCTCCCGTTCAAAAATTTCATCTGCAGTGGTTTCTCGAATTTTGTCTACATGGTTAACTGTCATGGATGTTCGTTTAGCTGCTCTTGTTAAGTGGCCAGATGGCGATGAGTTATACACAACCATGCATAGATGTTTCCTAAACACATTTAGTCGTAAAACTACAGTAATCATTGATTGCTTTGAAATTTTTATTGATAGACCAACTAATCTCCTTGCTAGAGCACAAACCTTTTCCAGTTACAAGTATCATAACACTGTAAAAGTGTTAATTTGAATTACACCACAAGGGATAATTTGCTTAGCAAGTGAGGCTTGGGGAGGAAGAACTTCAGATAAGTTTCTGACAGAGAACTGTGGCATTTTGGATAATCTACCGAAAGTGTTTCGTTTCGTCAAGCTAATTTAAACATCCCAGCATTCACAAAAGGAAAAAAACCAGCTTGATCCTATTGATGTTGAAATAGTCTTGGACCTGTCAAGGACTTTGTATGCGTTTCATTTACCCCAGATAATCTCAACTGTTTTAGGGTAAGTTAACCATGGCGAACAAGATGGCATATTTGCCCAAACCTGAATCGGGGACGAAACGTCCGAAAACGAGCACCCGTAGAAATAACCCTCTCGTTAGGACTACAACTTCTGAATCATTAGAGATACATTTGTTTTAAAGCTTTCATGGTGTTCAGAGTGGTCACTTTAGGGGTGATAGTTAGGCAGCAAAAAATCTCTAGCTTTAATATATTCCAAGAATATGGCTATACCTTATCAGGGGAAAATTGCTGAATATGCATAATTTAAGTTACAACATTGGCAAAGTGGATTATTTATATTTTTTCCAAAAATTTTTTCGCTGTTGGCTAACTTCACACTTGTTTAAACATAATTCTCATATTCTACATAACAGAGCATGCAAACCTGCCGATATATAGTACCGATAAATTCACTCACGGACGCCATTTTGCGAATTCGGCCTTGTGTCGCAGATTCCTTCGCTTTTCACCGTCGGACTTTGCTTTTATGATCCGCAAAATGCCATTATTTTTACTAGGTATTATTAGAAGAATATCCTTAATGGCTTTGAACGAATTCCGTTGCTTCGGTGACTTTGAAATCTTCGATGTTGTCGAAGTGTTGTTTTGGCGAATTATAGCTTCAACTTTGGGCCATGTCACTTGTCTTCTCGAAATATAGCATGCAACACACTTCACACGAGTTTAACTGTAGCACACGAACAAAAGGTACTGTGTTAAACTTTGGAAGCAAAAATTAAACAATTCGACTCGCAGGTTTTGATGTAAACCACTCCGAAGAAATTCCATACCACTCCGAAGAAATTCCATCATGAGGCAACCGGTCGCCAATTTCCAAACACACACGAACTGCACGAAAACAACACGCGAACTTGATGACAGGGGGGGGGGGTTGCACATTTTCAAGATCGACGGTTAAAAAGAAGTAAACATTCAGGGTCTTTTTTTTTTCCGAAAGAGGGGTCATAGACCTGAAGGTATAATGATAAGAAAAATATTTGAATAAATATTTAAATTTTAATTTCGTGGGCTGCGTATTTGAATAATATTTACTTCTTTTTAACCGTCGATCGTGAAAATGTACAACCCCCCTGTCATCAAGTTCGCGTGTTCGTTTCGTGCAGTTCGTGTGCGTTTGGAGATTGGCGACCGGTTGCCTCTAGGCCTCTACAGATTGTGCTCGACAACTTCAAACAAATTGCTACAAAACCTGTTAAAAAGTTCTTCAAAAGTGTCAAAAATTGAAAACGTTACGACCGAATTTCAAAAAGTTGCCACATATTGATGTTATTTTTCGTGAATGTTTGTGAATCAAACAATATTAACTGAAAGAAAGTTGTCGAGCACAATCTGTAGAGGCCTAGTTGCCTCATGATGGAATTTCTTTGGAGTGGTTTACATCAAAACCTGCGAGTTGAATTGTTTAATTTTTGCTTCCAAAGTTTAACACAGTACCGTTTGTTCGTGTGCTACAGTTAAGACTCGTGTGAAGTGTGTTACATGCTATATTTTGAGAAGACAAGTGACATGACCCAAAGTTGAAGCTATAATTCGCCAAAACAACACTTCGACAACATCGAAGATTTCAAAGTCACCGAAGCAACGGAATTCGTTCAAAGCCATTAAGGATATTCTTCTAATAATACCTAGTAAAAATAATGGCATTTTGCGGATCATAAAAGCAAAGTTCGACGGTGAAAAGCGAGGGAATCTGCAACACACGGCCGAATTCGCAAAATGGCGTCGGTGAGTGAATTTATCGGTACTATATATCGGCAGGTTTGCATGCTCTGTTATGTAGAATATGAGAATTATGTTTAAACAAGTGTGAAGTTAGCCAACAGCGAAAAAATTTTTGGAAAAAATATAAATAATCCACTTTGCCAATGTTGTAACTTAAATTATGCATATTCAGCAATTTTCCCCTGATAAGGTATAGCCATATTCTTGGAATATATTAAGTTAGCTAAGCTAGCTAAGCTAGAGATTTTTTGCTTCTTAACTGCCACCCCTAAAGTGACTCTGAACACCATGAAAGCTTTAAAACAAATGTATCTCTAATGATTCAGAAGTTGTAGTCCTAACGAGAGGGTTATTTCTACGGGTGCTCGTTTTCGGACGTTTCGTCCCGGATTCAGGTTTGGGCAAATATGCCATCTTGTTCGTCATGGTTAACTTACCCTAAAACAGTTGAGATTTTCTGGGGTAAATGAAACGCATACAAACTCCTTGACAGGTCCTAGACTAAAAAGACAAGGAAGATAGCTACTGTCCGAATTCATGTTGAAAAAATTATTGGTCTGCTTAGGCAGAAAAATACAATAATTCTTCAACAAACTTTACCAACCGATTACTTTATTTGTAGAAAAGGTGAATCTGTTCCTATCATTAACAGAATGATTAGGGTTTGCTCAGCCCTTGTAAACCTTTGCTCCCCCCTGTCCATTCCATTTGATTAACAGTGAATTATTCATTTTGAATTTGAAAATTATTTTAAAAGTAGTATGTGATAAACATTGAACATTTTTGGTGGTCTAGACTGAGAACCTCCTCGTGGTGACCACTGGGCAACAGCATATTGTGTGATCAGGGTCGGATTAACATACCAGATGACAGAGTAGTGGCTGACTGGGCACATGCATATTATGCAGTTTTAACTGTGTGATGTCAAATTAAAAACATGCCCAGGGCTTTGTATTGCACAACCTGTTGGCTAATATCAGCAGTAACATTTCATGCACCTCCTGTGAGAGGCTGGTGAACTGCATTAGTGTGGGCATGAATGCTTTTCTCCTGTATGCGTCACCTCAGTAGGCAAGTCACAAGCATCATCGAAATTATGTATACTGTGCTACTAAATTTGTATGCTGTGCTACTACCTGAAATATATAAGACTGAAACTTAAACGTTTCATAATCTATTTACTAATTTCGCTACATGGGGCTTCAAAGCTTTAATAAACAAGAATAAATATATGCACAGCGCTGTTTTTGAATGACATTATTTGCCAAGATACATGTCAGTATATTTACTTATAAAAGATAACTTATAATATATAGATTTTCAATTAAAACATGATTAAAAAATTTTCAATTAGTTTTTCCGGCTTTTGGTAGGAAATGCGAGCATGTGACATTTAAAACCTGCCTTATTTCTAGTAATATAGGTATTACTGCATTTTGAAGACTGTCAAAAATATATATATATATTGAGTAAGATAAAGACAAACTTGCTTTACTTCACATATTTATTCACTACAAATTTGTTTTTTATGTCCGGCAAAGCCTGCCACACTCTTCAGAAGACAGTGGCGTATGATCTGTCGGTTTTTATTAATTATAATCAAAATTTTAATTTGTATTCGCTCAATTGACCCAATACATGCGAATATTGTTATACATAGGCTTTACTGAGTACACTAGAATGATTCAAATCACAATCTGTGTTCTTGAAGCGACTTTAATACAGTGCTGATTGAGTATCGCGGAGTCTTTGTACATCTTCTGCACTAAGGTTGCCTTTTCCCAGTTGACGCAAATCCTTTTCTCCATTTAATGTGGGCATATGGCGGAGACCAACAGTACTGCCAGCATGGACAACGGATTTTCCTACTACAATTTACCGCTTGTCATAACCCCCATAGTTGGACTGGTCTCAAATATTTTACTTCTGGTCGCATTTATTAAAGGTCCTCTAAAATGCTTTAGAAATTCAGGAACATACCTTCTAATAAACCTTTCAACTTCCGATTTTATGACGTGCATATTCTCTTTGGCTCTCCATATTACACCAAGAATTAGTGTCTTGTACCAGTTGTTTTTCTTTTTGGTATTTTGGATGGGACTTGCATCATTTGCATCGATTAATTCAGTATCTATTGATCGCTTCGTAATGGTTACATATGCGATAAAACATCGCATTTTGATGAATGGTAAAGTTATGATCTTGTGGATTTCAGCAATTTGGATAGTAAGCTGTGCAATTCCTCTCTTTCAACTGCTTTCAGAAAGATATGACCTGGACAGCGGACGAGTACTTTACATTTTTAGTGTTATTATCATCATACTCTCGTCCGTTATGTACTCATCTACATACTGCAAGTTGAAAAGGCAGTCAAGGAGCATTGTTTTCCAAAACTCAAATGGAAATCATGCACAAAAAATATGAATCCTCAAGGAAAAGCGATTTTTACGGACAATTATTATTATAGCAAGCATTGCTTTCGTTTGCTTTATTCCATATTTGGCATTCACCGTCTTATATTCTTATCTAGGTTTCCTGGAAGATAATGGACAAGCGTTGTTGGTATTGCACGCAGTGTGCATATCTATTTTTTACATTAACTTTGCAGTAAATCCATTAATTTACGTCGTGCGTTTGCCAAGCTATCGTAAAACATTTTATATACTTTATTGTAGAAGAAAGACAGCTTCCCATTAGGATCTGACTCTGCATACGATACCACGAAGCTTACAGTGGACATGAACTTATTGAAAAAATAATTGCTCGTAGAGTAGAACTACTTTTTGTTTGAATCAGAATATCGACTTTCCATGAAGACCATCAAAAAGCCCTTGAGATTTTCGACTCTTTTTATATCATTCGTTTTTTACCTCAAAACTCAAAAGAACCGATGCGCAGAACGCATGACACGTAGTCCAGCTTTGGGAAAAAGGGAACAATGTTTCCGCAACAATGTATTCTCATTAATCCAACAGAGTATACACCGCAATCAAACCCTGCAAAACCCTATTCTACTCCTTATAACACCTTAAATACCTCTTGAATTTCGCACAAACCATGAGCGTTGAAAAAGCCAACATTTGATTTATAATAAATTTATTATAAACTGCTAGAAGTCTAAAGTTAAAGGATAAATATAGTTTGAAGTTTATGATTATAATAATATCTTGATGAATAGATATTTACCAAGCATATATATGTGTGTTTTAATATGTATGCAAAATATCCGATATGCTACGAAACATGGGGAGGACCGCGGTATCGAACTGTTTACTGGGTTTGAATGAGCAGTGTTATTGTTGTTGCTTTACGGATGACATATAGTGGAAAATCTGAGCAAAGTATAAAAATGATCCACTTAAGGAACCGTGGCAAAATTTCCACTCAGCATTGGAAACACAATTCGGAAAGAACTACACGTAAAAGCTTACGATAACGGGGTTGGAAAACAGGAAATTAAGAACAGCTGGCAACATAATTACGTATTGTTTAGGTTTCACAAATTTATTATCTCGAACAGAACGCTTTGGCGGTTTCGTCGTAGTAATATCTCAAAACACAATTTCTCACCTGCCACTGATTGCAAAACATTTGCCGGTCAGGAAGTCCCACACTGATCTATATAGATCTATATAGTGCAACTGTAGGGAGCAACCTTAAAAAACGTATGTATAATGTGATTATTAACCTTACTCATGCTAAAACCAGAACATCATCAAAGTTAATTATTCTAATCGTCTTTGATTCGTTTGAGTATACAGAAGTTTTGTATAGGATGTAACGTGACTCATTCAGGCTGTTTTTGATGAATTTCTTTACGGAAACTGTTGACCAGGTAGTGCAGTTTTCTATTTAGATCCGAATAGGCACGATGCGTTGAATTGCTTTCTTGTCATTGTTATCGTTAAAAATACGCGCTGCTGACGTTAAATATGTACATGTACATGTAGCACACTGTTGTGCGCTTCTAAAGTTATTAAAATTATTGTACAGTGCTTTTTGTTGATATTGCTACTGACGAATCTTTGGTTTCGTGCCCATGCACTCGTCTATTTTGAAACGTTCGCAAGCTTCACACCCCTTATCTTAGAAGAAATTAAAATTTTGTGCCCTGACGGATACAAGGACGTGTTTTCAATAGTCTCTATATATTTGTTGATTATTCGATCAATAACGTGGACTTTAGCGTTAATATTTTTTGTTGAGGTATAATCGCTTTATGTTTTACCGTTAAAAAAGATCGATCATGCTAACTTATGTTTAGAGAAACAACATCTAGCAGCTTTTTCTTGAAACGTTTACTGGATGATGAGAAATGCAAAAACAACCTTAATGCCTTGTTTCAAGATTCATGCCTCTATATATTTTGAGGTACAAGATTTATTTTGAGGCGCGTACTTGTTGGAGGGGTGGGTTTTGCTGTTTTATACTGTTCTTTTAGCAACAATATTTGTGTCAATCTTTGAGAATCCCTTCTGCGCATCGCTTCTGTTCATAGCAAAAGAGGCCAACAGGTTCAATGTTGAATGGAAAGTAGGATTTATATTAAATTTATTAGGAGCAAATTAAGCCAGAGCAGAGCCAGACATTCAGTTAGTGAGTCGCATTAATTTTACCAGCTAGGAATACAAACAATACTTTTGTTTACCCCTCCTTAAAAAATTACTAATATTAAAAATGAGAGCCCAACATATAACTTTTAGTAAAGCTACCAAAGCAATAACAGTAAGATTTTAAAATAGTTTTATTCGTAACGTTTGGTCTTTAACTTCGTCTAAGACATCTTCAGACTAATAGTATAAAATTACATGAGACTATGAATATAATTATATAAGCTAGTTATTTACATGGTGTAATGTTATAAAGTGTTAAGGATAATAAAGGATAGGAAGGTAAGAACAGTACATAACAGGACGATACAACAAGGGGACAAAAAAAGACAGACACAAAAAGCAATTTTAGAAGGTTAAGTGGAATTGAGCTGCCTTGCATGTTAAGAGAGGGTTTGAGCTTGGATATAAGAAGGCTTTCGTGAATCAATAATTCACAAGTGTCGGAGCAAGAGGAGAGAATTTCGAAGTCGTCAAAGTTGGCAGAGTGACCGGTAGAGTTTAAGTGAGAGAAAATGCTAGACATGACTGGGTTGGATGATGGTTTTCCTGTTATAGGAGAGATTCCCAAGAACTTCCTAAAATTCACAAATCTTCTATTCCTCTAAGACCTATTCTATCGTCTATTAATCACTATTCGTATAAGACATCTAAATTCTTTATTCCCTTCCTTCCTCACTCCAATCATCTACTTGCTCTCTCGTTATTAAGGACTCTTTCTCTTTTGTTCAAGAGCTCTTTAACAGTGACATCAATTCAGATAGTGTGGTTATGGCCAGCTTTGATGTTACCTCTTTGTTTACCAACATTCCTGTTGGTGAAACAATTGAGATCATCCCTAGTCAAATCTTTGCCAATCGTGTGGTTTTCGAAGGCCTTGATCGCTCACACTTCATCAAACTTCTACCTCTTGCTGTAAGAAACTGTCACTTTACTTTCAACAATCGTGTTTATCAACAAATCGATGGCGTGGCTATGGGCAGTTCTCTTGGCCCTCTCTTTGCTACTATCTTCATATCCTTCCATGAAAAAACGTGGCTTCACAACTGTCCTTCTCCCTTCAAACCTCTCCTGTATCGACGTTACGTTGATGACTGTTTTCTTCTTTTCAAATCCTTGAACCATGTACCTCTTTTTCTTGACTATTCTAACCGCCAACATCCTAGCATCTCTTTCACATCCGAACTGGAAAAAGACGGTAAGCTTCCTTTTCTCGATGTTGAAATATTTCGCTCAAGCGCTAAATTTTCCGCCTCTGTTTATCGTAAACCCACTTTCACTGGTCTTCTCACATATTTCCACAGCTTTATTCCCCTTGCCTACAAGCACTCATTAGTCTCTATTTCTGTCTTCCCTTCACTGGCTCACACTCTCTTCAAATTCGCAATCAAATCACCCGACTTTGCAATGCTGCTTATCCATATTTTAACATTCGACTTGTTTTTCGCTCCTCTACTCGTATCTCTTCTTTCTTTCCTTTTAAGGATAAACTTCCCAAGCTTATGAGATCTGGTGTTCTATATTTATTTAAGTGTCGATGCTGTTCCGCGTCGTATGTGGGTCAAACCACGCGCCATTTACACACCAGAATATAAGAACACTTGGGAATCTCTCCTATAACAGGAAAACTATCATCCAGCCCAATCATGTCTAGCATTTTCTCTCACTTAAACCCCACCGGTCACTCTGCCAACTTTGACGACTTCGAAATTCTCTCCTCTTGCTCCGACACTTGTGAATTAATGATTCACGAAAGCCTTCTTATATCCAAGCTCAAAGCCTCTCTTAAGTGCAGGGCAGCTCAATTCCGCTTAACCTTCTATAATTGCTTTTTGTGTCTGTCTTTTTTTGTCCCCTTTTTCTATCGTCCTGTTATGTGCTATTCTTACCTTCCCATCCTTTATTATCCTGAACACTTTGTAACATTACACCATGTAAATAACTAGCTTATATATATTCATAGTCTCATGTAATTTTATATTATTACTCTGAAGATGTCTTAAGTTAAAGACGAAACGTTACGAATAAAACTATTTTAAAATCTTAATACTGTTACTGCTTTGATGGCTTTACCAAAAGTTATATGTTGGGCTCTCATTTTTATTATAAAAATCCGTTTTCCGCCTGGCAAATCCCTGGCTACGATATCAAATTACAAATATAACTAAAATAGTGAGAACTATATATTATAGCCTCTTGTGATAGCATTAAAATTGCTACCTCATTACACCAACGAGCATTAGTGACGAAAATTGAATTATATTATAGATATAGAGATTTCTTCACAGAAGTAACACTGAATAAAAATCGTACTATTAAAATTTGGGCCAATAGAAAACGCGAACCTTTTTTTTTCGTCCAATGAAAATCACGAACGATAGAGTTTCACTTGTGACAAAATATTCGTGGGTTTTTTATTAATAATGCCAAAGGTGCTACATTTTTCAAGCCGAAAAATCATGTCACCAAATAGAGAAACGATTTAGGTGATGTTGATTTTCTTGTTCTTGACCAGTCATGACGGCCGATTCATCAGCAGATTGAAACCAGTGAATAGGCTTTAGAAATTGCAAAGAATATCCAAATTGACGATATATTTCGACTTTTATATGTTGTATAAATGTGCTGAACTGAGATAATCACCCTGCAGTACGCCACGGCCAACTGGTATGAAGAGGTACGAAATTCTCTTGTAATTATTGATATTTCAAAATCAGTGTATAAACTTTTACCAATCAGTTTGATATGTCCAGGGATGTGGTGATAGTCAATTACAAATGATATCATGTTATAGTGAGTTTTACCAAAAGCATTCTTAAAGTGAAACGGAATATTGTCCAACTATTTATTGATCGCATTGCAAAGATCGCTCAAAAGTGTAACTTCCTTGGTATGCTTTGTCTAACTCTTTTCCTTCTTGAGATATTTAACTTTATTCGATATGCAAATTACACAAGTTAGGAGATCACTGTGCTTTTATGCGTTGGAGGAATGTAACACCGTTGGATACAGAGTGGTTTGATGATTTTACAATTGATTGGAGGATGCTGGCGAGGTGTTTTGAGAGTTCATATGTCGGTGAGCCCGGAAGTGAGACGATAGGGCGAAGCTATTTGTTTCGTTTGTGGATTTTGGCAATCCGTAGACACATTGACATCCCCATAGCGTACCAGCCACTCCAACATCACCATAACACCACCAGGGGATCACAAACAGCCAATGGGAAACCAGAACAAAACCAACCAATAAACATCATTCTAAACCAACCAATCTACAAACCGGAAATCCAACCAATCAGACGCCCACTTTGCCCACGCAAAAGAATGACACAAAAGCACACCACACCAAATGTTCCCGCATTGCCTGACGAAGACTCTAAGAACTAAGTCGAAAGCTCAAACAAAAGGAAAAACAAAAATCTGGAGAACATTATACGAACACACACACACTACATGTACATGTATATATTTAACGTTGGCAGTGCCTATTTTAAACGACAACAATGACAAGAAAGCAATTCAACGCATCGTGCTTATTCGGATCTAAATGGAAAACTGCACTACCTGGTCAACAGTTTCTGTGGAGAAATCCATCAAAAACAGCCTAAATGAGTCACGTTAAATCCTATACAAAACGTCTGTATACTCGAACGAATCAAAGACAATAAGAGTAATTAAGTTTGACAATGTTCTGGTTTTAGTATGTTTAAGGTGAATAATCACATCATACGTACATACGTTTTTTTAAGGTTGCTCCCTACAGTTGCAGCTCAGAACTATGTAGATCAGTGTGGGGCTTCGCTGACCGGCAAATGTTTTGCAATCAGTGACACGTGAAAAAATGCGTTTTGAGGTATTACTACGACGAAACCGCCAAGTGTTCTGTTCGTGATAGTAAATTTGTGAAACCTAAAGAATACGTAATTATGTTGCCAGCTGTTCTTAATTTCCTGTTTTTCAACCGTGCTTTCGTGAGCTTTTACATATAGTTCTTTCCGAAATGTGTTTCCCATGCTGAGAGGAAATTTTGCCACGTCACCAATTATTTTATGGATTTTAGCCTTGATTATCTTCGATCGGTTCCTTAAGTAGATTATTCTTAAGCTTTGCGCAGTTTTTATGCCATATCTAAGGCAAGACATATCCGAATTAAAAATAATCTACAAATAGGTTTTGCCCCAATCGAGATTCACGAATATCTAAATTGTAATTAATTTATTGTGTCGAAGCTTCAATGATAACCTCAGTTCTGATACAAATGACACACCTATTTCAAATCAATATTATATGGAGAAATAAAAAGCTATTTGCAAACCAATTTTTGGCTAACGAAGAAAATGCATATGTGTGCTCATTAGACAATCCGAAACTGGATGGTTCATGATAACATGGCAAAATGTGGAAACTGCGTTGCGCACATGAGCGGTGCGTTGTCAGCTAGATTGTACATTCCCGCTACATGAATATCTTAAAATTCTTTCAAAACTAATTTTTCGTACAGTCGGTGAACGCCATATTGGTTTCCGCTATATGTCATCCGTAAAGCAACAACAATAACACTGCTCTTTAAACCCTGTAAACAGTTCGACACCGCGATGCTTGGCGTGTTTCGTGGCATAACAGATACTTTGCATACATATTAAAACACGCATGTATACGCTTGGTAAATATCTATTCATCAAGATATTATTATAATCATAAACTTCAAACTTTAATTATCCTTTAATTTTAGATTTTTAGCAGTTTATAATGAGTTTATAATAAACTAAATGTTGGCTTCTTTCACGCTCATGGTTTGTGTGGAATTCAAGAGGTATTTAAGGTGTTATAAGGAGTAGAGTAGGGTTTTGCAAGGCTTGATTGCTTTGTATACTGTGTTCGATCAATGAGAATATATTGTTGCGGAACATTGTTCCCTTCTTCCCAAAGCTGAGCTACTTGCCATCTGTTCTGCGCACCGGTTCTTTTAAGTTTGAGAGAAAAATGAATGACTATAAAAAGAGTCGCAAATCGCAAGGGCTTTTTGATGGTCCTCTTGGAAACTCGATATTCTGATTCTAACAAATAGGCCGTATTCTCAGGCACGAAAAGTCGCTTAGAAAATGATTTTCGTTGCCCCCCCCCCCCTTCGGGCACTAATTGAAAAGCGATATAAAATTAGGATAAATTATAAAAAGTCCGAATTCACTTGTTTGCACCTCCACAAACCTGCAGTTTTTGAGAATTTCGTCTTCGAAAATGTAATAAATTGACACGTTTCGCAATCCTTAAACGCCATTTTGTTTTGGAAAATGTGAGGACACTTCGTGTAATATACGACATTCGTAAACATGGCGTCTTCCAACTCATGTTTAATTCATTTTGACGGAAAAAAGACCCTCTTACAACTTTTAGTGAAGTGTCTTTTCAAAAATTTTTGGATTATCATAGCATTTGCAATTGGCTGACGCTAGATGGAGAACATCGTGATGTTGGACGGAGAAGTTTGACTTTTGTCGCCATTGTCGGTGAGAACATGAAAAATGTCACAATCGATGTATTCGATTTATATGCAAATTTCTCGTATCATAGAGCTTGCTATTCGGCATTGACAAATAATTCTAACTTACACGAGCTCCAGTGCGGTGTCAGCATAAGAACAAAGAATGTGAAGAAGTTGATCCTTCGTCGTCTGCTGGTGAAATTGTTAATTGATACAGAACAAGAAGAATTTCAACCTGCATAAACTGAAAAAAGATGCTGCGATCTTCATGTTTCGAAACAACAAGCTCGGCAGTAAAATCAAGAAATCCGTATGTCTTGCCGCACTTATGTATTATTTGCAAGAGAGAAAAGTCGTATTTTACTGAGTCGGTGAGTTTGTTTTAAAGTTTTTTTTTAATTTATTGCAAAATTGTTCCCTTAATTGTTGCCTATAGTTGTGAAATTTTAAATTGTGTCGCAATCATTACAGTAACAATTAACGATTGTGTCATTTCTAAAAACAGCTTGTGACATGTACATATCTATTTAGAATATAAGAAAAAGGAAATTAGACAAATTGGTGTCAGCAGAAACAGTTGAAGGGGGTAAACTAGAAGAAGCTGCAACAAAGAAAGCTAATGCAAATTGCTAAGGATATGGTGGCTTTGGAAGCGAAGTACATAAACGTTGTTATGAAAAGTATACATTGTTCTTTGACACAGCATGCAGTCAACTGGAGAGGAAAATGAAAAGCAAGTCTAAAAATACGAAAAGTCATTTGATGTTTTCTGTAAAGACTTTGTTATTGAAAGGCTTATTAAACAGGATAATATATATTACATGAGAAAGCAGAAGAAAGAGTTTATCAAGACGGTGTGATGTGCTGAAAATGAGGATGCCTCTGGTCATAGATCTTTTCAATTAAAGAAAGGCTTGTGTGAAAGGTATCCACAACTCATGTTCTATTGAACAAAGGTGCAATCTAAGAGTGAGATTGTTTACACAGAGTGCCTCCGTCCAGCAACTGCAGCAGAAATTTTCATTGACAATGACGAAGAAAACTTTCAGAGTTCACAAGATTCAGATTCGGCTTCTGAAACAAGCATGACAAGAGAGCATCACTAATGCAGTAGGCTTGATATTAAAGAGTGACGTGCAAAACCAAACACCCATTTGGTATGAGAACTGGCCACCACTTGCATCGGATATTGCTGCTGAAAACATTAAAAAATTGGTATCTCCTTGCTTGTTTAATTTCATGGCATGGTTGCTGGGTTTCTCAGATGACCCAGAGTTTTCTCAGTACATCACACAGGAAGAAAAATAACTGCAAAAATTTTTCTCTGTGCCAAAATTTGATTTATGTTGCTAATAAAGAGAGAGTACCAGGGGCGTAGCCAAGAAGGCGCTGCCCCCCCCCCCCCCAATTGTCCGAAAAATTATTTTTCAAAACGTTGAAATTTGGGTAGAAAATTGTTGGGGGGAGGGGTTTATCTGATAGTGAAAAAAGACCAGTTTTTGGAATTGATTGCCAAATAAAGCGATTATTCCCATTTCCAATCAAAGGCAAATAAAGAATTACTAAAAAAGTCATTTCTATTTTCTATCAACTTGATGGTCTCCTAAATTCTTTTTGCCCAGACTTCCAGAAGGGGGAACCCTTATTTTTAAGAATTTCAGAAACTCTATAAAGAATTTTAAATTTCCCCGGTGGGGATGTCGCCCGACACCTCTTAAATGAGCTTGCCTCCCGACCAAAGTCAGGGCCCTGGCAATGCCCCTGGAGAGTACAGACACAAAAGTCCTCAGCACTAGCAATTATATATTTTTTTAGTGGATTCCCAAATGACGACAAGATAAAGTGGTTACATTTCCAAACATTAATGTGAGACATTGTAAATAGTTTTACTCAGAAAACATCTGTATTTGAAAATTCCTATTACATCTAACTTCGATTAGAAACAAAACACTCCTGGATGAATTTGATGTGTTCAAAGTTATTGTTATGTATTTTTTCTTGCAATACCTTTTATTTCGAAACTGTTCTCTAAACATTTTTCAAAAAATCTGTGAAAATTTGCTCAAAACTTACTATATGTATGCTTAAAAACTTCTAAAACCCCACCCAAACTTTTTTGTTGAGCCTTGCTTGCACAGCGGGGCGAGAAACTTAATGTAAGTCCCGATATAAAATTGCTGAATACGCAATATATACCATATATTACACGAAGTATCCCAACATTTTCCAAAACAAAATGGCGTTCACGGATTGCGAAACATGTCAATTTATTAAATTTCCAAAGACAAAATTCTCGAAAACTGCAGATTTGTGGAGGTGCCAACAAGTGAATTCAGACTCTTTATAATTTATCCTAATTTTCTATCTTGTTTTCAATTAGTGCCCGAAGGAGGGCAACGAAACTGAACGATAATCGACCTCAGAATACGGCAATACTCTACGAGCAATTCTTTTTTCAATAAGTTCATGTCCAATGTAAGTTTCGTGACATTGTGATATCGTATATGGAAAGTCAGATCTTAATTGGAAGCTGTCTTTCTTCTACAGTAAACTACATAAAATGTTTTTCGATAGCTTGGCAAACGAAGGACGTAAATTGATGGACTTACTGCAAAGTTAAAGGTAAAAAATAGATATGCACACTGCGTGCAATACGAACGAGGCTTGTAGATTATCTTGTACATTATCTTCCAAGAATCCTAGATAAGAATATGAGACGAAGCATACCAAATATGGAATAAAGCAAACGAAAGCAATGCTTAATTGCTATAATAATAATTGTCCGTAAAAATCGCTTTTTAAGGATTTGTATTTCTTGTGCATATTTCCATTTGAGTTTTGCAAAACTATGCTCCTTGACTGCATTTTCAACTTGTAGTATGTAGATGAGTACATAACGGACGATAGTATGATGATTATAACACTAAAAATGTAAAGTACTCGACTGCTGTCCAGGTCATGTCTATCTGAGAGCAGTCAAAAGAGAGGAATTGCGCAGCATAATATCCAATTGGCTGAAATCAACAAGATCATAACTTTACCATTCATCAAAATGTGATATTTTATCGCATATGTAACCATTACGAAGCGATCAATATATACTGAAGTAATCGATACAAATGATGCAAGTCCCACCCATTAAAATACGAAAAAAGAAAAATACGGGTACAAAACATTAGTTCTTGGTGTGAAATGGAGAGCCAAAGAGAATATGCACATCATAAAATCGGAAGTTGAAAGGTTTATTACAAGGTATGTTCCTGACTTTCTAAAGCATTTTAGAGGATCTTTAATAAATGCGACCAGAAGTAAAACATTTGAGACCAGTCCAACTATAGAAATTATGACAAGCGGTAAATTGTAGTGGGAGAATCCCTTGTCCATGCTGGCAGTAGTGTTGGTCTCCGCCATATGACCACATTAAGGAAGATACAATAATAAATGGAGAAAAGGATTTGTGTCAACTGGGAAAAGGCAACTTTAGTCCAGAAGATGTACAAAGACTCCACGATACTCGATCAACACTGCATTAAAGTCACTTCAAGAACACAGATTGTGATGTTAATCGTTCTAGTGTACTCAGTAAAGCTTTGTATAACAATATTCGCATATGTTGGGTCAACTGAGCGAATACAAATTAAAATTTTGATTATAATCAAAAATCAACAGATCGATGCCACTGTCTCCTGAAGAGTGTGGCAGGCTTTGCCTGGCATACGAAACAAATTTGTAGTGAAGAAATTTGTGAAGTAAGCCAAGTTTGTCTCTATCTTACTCTCCAGATATATATTTTTGACAGTCTTTGACAGTCAAAATGCAGTAATAATTATATTGGGCGAGAAATACGGCAGGCTTCAAATGTCCCATTCTCGCATTTCCTACCAAAAGATGGAAAAATTAATTGAAAATTTTTTAATCCTGTTTTTACTAGATATTATAATTTATCTTTTATGAGTAAATATACTGACATGTATCTTGGCAAATAATGTCATTCAAAAAAGCGCTGTGCATATCATTACTGTTGTTTATTAAAGCTTTGAAGCCCCTGTAGCGAAAGTAGTAAATAGATCATGCAATATTGAAATTTCAGTCTTATATATTTCAGGTAGTAGCACAGTATACAAATTCAGTAGCACAGTATACATAATTCTGATGATGCTTTTGAAAGTTAAGGGCATTAAGCATTTCTATAAAACTAGAACGTTCTCTAACGAAGGTACTAGGAGAACTGACCGAAAGATTTACAAATTTTATTGTTTAAAGTGTTTGTTTTGTTCTGTGATTAATTCTTTATAGTTTGGATTTCTCGCGTTGTACTATATTTTGGAGAATCCATTCGAAGCCAACTGTTAGCTCAACAATACAGAGCGTCCCGGCAGAGGTAGATAGAAGCAAATTTGGACGGTACGTGTCACCAGTGATTGCACATTGACATTTGTATCCCAGAATATCGACGTATAGGCATGAGCCGTCAATGGTCTGCAGGATCGTTGTGAGAAAGTGCAATATAAAATCATGTCTCCATGCTTATCCCATATGTGTCATGAAAGCGGGCTTCTGATTGGTTCTCAGCAGGTAAGTTTTTTTCGAACTAACCTGATTTTTCCGAACTTACCCGCTTTTCTCTTTTATCGATAAAACCGGCTTTCTGATTGGTTACAAAAACCCGAACTTACCTGCTTGCTGCTTACGCTGCCGTCCGCCTCAAACTGCTCAACAACAATGGCGAACAAAATTTAGCTGATGATTAAACCTACACTTTAAAGAACATTTTTGGGCTAAAGACGTCACAGAAACCAAGCAAAAAGAAACGGAAAATTGTAAACTAAAGATAATAGAGACCCTGATAAAGAAATATTAAAAGACCAATAATTTTAAGAAGAGAAAATGTTGACAAAATACATCGGCGACTCAGCGAGCCTCGGAAAACAACACAAGAAGATAAGTTTAGTATGGGATAAAAACCCAACTCACTTGCAGGTTCGGTTGGTTCGGGATTAACGCACCTCGGGGTCTGACAGCTGTCCGAACCTACCTCGCTTCGCTCGGTAGGTTCGAACAGCTGTCAGACCCCTCGGTGCGTTAATCCCGAACCAACCTCCCTGCAAGTAAGTTTGTTATAAAATCCTTCCAGGTATGATTGAAAACCAGCTACTACGTGCAGAAGTCTTTCTGAAGCTAGACATTTCGGACAGTCTGACGTTTATGACAAACCCCATCTGGTAAGGTTTTGGCGAGTTGGAGAAGAGTGGATAATGTATCGTATTATAAAGTTGAATATGTTTTTTGGAAGGCTCGACTGAGTCGCCGACAAAATTTTAGTGAGTTGGGAAAACGAAAACTTCGTAATTTTAGTAAAAAAGGCAGGTTAATTGATTATGCGATTTATCTTCTTGTCCAGAACAAAAGTCCTTGAGAACTTGCTCAGTGGAATTATAGGTGTCGTGCTGAATATTTTTGCTGTTGTTATTGTCTTCCCAAAGTTTCTTGATTGACTAGTTTGCAGATGTTTTCAGAGCTTTGCGGAAAACATTTAATGAATTTAATGAATTTGATAGATAGGGGGTGGGGCTTTGTTTGAGCCACCGTTCGTTAGTCAGCCATGGTGGCCATATGCATAGATATAGGGGACAATTTTTAATTCATAATTTACGGATACACATTTGACATCTTGGAATGAAAAAATTATTGTACAGGCAATTGTTCTCTTTTTAAAATAAAATTATTTTACATTGTTTATTTAGACTTTATGCAAGTGTGGAAAGTTATTTCTTAAACATAAGTTTGGTGATATATTTTCTGAACTGCATTGTTGTATATTTTAATAGGAGATAACTATGTTTCACAATATCTTCTCATTAAATTCTCACTATTATTCTTGGATGTACAAAATTAGGTGTCACATTAAAGTAATAATAAAATTAACTGCATTCATGTGTATATTTTTCAAGTAAATTTTTTACTGAATTTTCTGGTTAGGGCGTTTTCAGATACGCTAGAACACCTTTATCGCAAATACATATCTGTAAATTATGAAGACATGATCATAACTATCAATCGTAGTGTCTCTAAACTAAGAGTGTTCTTGCTAATTTTTAAACTAAATTGGTGGTGATCTTGCAGTTTTTAGTAACTGATGAAGTGAATATTAATTGATATTAGTCATCACAATGTTTCAAATTTGTGTTGATAAGTGTTCTCTCCCATGTCACTATCGGGCACTTATTAATGGAGGTGAGTTACCTTGCTGAACAAGTTGAAACTACATATGGTGAAAGCTAATGAGCACAAGCCTTTGATCTTATGCTCTTTCCAACTTAGGTAAGCTTCCTCAATATAATAAGTTCCTATATAATTGTAGTGCTAGAATTACTAATAGCAGTTAACTGAGTAATATATAGTATCACTTGAGATGAAAGAAATGACACTCAAGTTAACAATTAAGAATTTAAAATTTATTCGTCCACGGACAGTCTGTAGAAGCCGGTGTATGAAATCGATTAAATAAACACTGCAAGCAATCTCGGGTGGACACAACATGTGATTCCAAGTCTAAATGTCTAATAGTCTTGAACGTTCTGAAGGAATACGACTACGACAATTATTTCTCATCCTATTCCTCTCTTGTTCTCAGAATGCTTGTTACAAATATAGGAAACCATTAAAGAAGCTATCTGTTCAGATAGCGAGGATTTCTGGCAACGAAACACTCAAACACACCAAGAGACAATTTCACATGAACTTTTCTCGATAAATAATTTTGCGACTTTTCATCAAATTCACTCAAATATACGCTTAAAATCTTTGCGTTATGTTCCTCTTTCCCATAAAATTTGATCAAATGAGTTTCGAAACAAAGGGACGGCAAAATTTGCAAAAAATCGTCAATTTTGTATATAGTCTTTTGCCCTCTTGTTCCGCCATGTCGGATTTCTCTTGTTGACCCCACCTCCGCTAGATATACGTCAGCAATCTATGTCTCTCATATGGCCATACGCCTGGAACTTATGACTTCACTAATGCTTTTCTTTTCCCGGGTGTAAATAGCCAGGCGGAATTAGTACCCTCGCCCCGGGCTAACGCCCGGAACGGACCTTCGTACAGTTGGCTTGGGGACAAAATAATATGCAAACATACGCGTGTCGTGACAAAGTACCAATGCGTTGTATCGCGCAGTGTTATTGTGAGCTAAATCCGTACACGGATTTAATAGAGAAACCAGTAGGTAACTAGTTGCCACCTTTGATATCATCTTTCATATTTTTAAATAATTAGGTTCTTGATATTTTTTATCCATTGAATCATGGATGGAGCTTTACATGAGCTAGAGCTTTATTAGAAATTAAAAGGGCGTTTATCCCAATTATTAACATTTTCTTTCGCAGCAAGAAATGTTTGACCTTATAGAATACAAGACCATTGTCTAGCACAGTAGAAATTCGTTATATATGCATAAATAATCACAGAGCTGCAGAAGAAGTGAGTTTAAACAGTGCGCTTTGCTTTAATATGCAAATTTTTTTTGTAAATATACTTTGAAATTATGAATTTGTCTATCTCCAAAATTCGTCTGCCAAACTTTAGAGTGTATCTGTTTCTACCAAATCAAACACAAGCTCAAAACTGTTTTTACCTTATAAAAGTACGGAGTTTCTTCGCCTTTATAATGCAGAGTTGTTTTCTATTTAAGCAAAAACTTTAGTTAAATACACTATATTGAACTTTTTAAAGAGTTTTAATACAAAACTCAATAAATTAAATACACTTCATGACGTGCATGCGTATAGCTAACATGATAATCGTCGCTCGATCGTCGATGACAAACATTTTCGCTATACCAAGTGCAGAATCAGTAAAACTCACCGCGGGCTCACACCTGGGGTGTTGCTTCTTGGCGCTGGCTTTGGCCAGTTGGGGACAAAAATTTAATTTACAGTCTTAATAATTTACAAGTTTTATATTCCTATACTGGTTACCTATTTTCAATTCAGGCACTGACAAAGAGTTCATGTGATGTACAGGTGTATATATCATATTGACGGTACCAGTAAATAATGTCTATCAATTGTTTCATTCTGTAACATGCTTAGCTTCTATAAATCAACATTGTTGTCAGTGAGATGCCTTGACAGTAATGGTAACGAACAAGTTTTTATATCCCTGCCCTATCCCACAGCCACGCATGTCACAGGAACGTTGAAAACAGCTACCAGTAAGTCAGCTGATGCCAAATTCATGATTAATACGTTAGCTTTAGTCTGTGGTGCACGAACTTTTACCACGATGTAAAATAGTATCACGTTGCCAAAAAGGGCCCCTATAAATACGAAGACTAGGCAGGTAGCTTGGATAATCGTCCAGAGTAAAGCCGTGTATGGATGTATGGTATTGAGAATGGGTGTATGGTCTGATATTGATTAACTGTAAGCATAAAACCAATTCCAAATCCAAGCCGTGGGCAGATCAAACTTCACTCACTTACTTGCTTCCTTGCTTTATTTTTTATTTCGATATGCCAGCGTGGAAGATATTTGTTTCAAATATAGGGAAAAACGTCTCAAAAATTGATTATTGTTGCATTAATTTGATCTTTACTGTCTAGACTACAGCAGTGAGCCATTCGTACTGTATAATAAGTGTGCCTTGATCAAGCAATAACTTCATAATCATCAATCTTATGTTGACCTGTACGTTTTGAACGCCGAACCTTGACATCTAAAGAATAGCGCAAATTTGATATGATAAAGATGATGACCTTGAATCATGCCTACGAGGTGGTCGTCACGATTGGTGTGTTAGTTTTCAATTTTCGTCACTAATGCAGGAGCAAGCAATTTTAATGTTATCAGAAGAGACTATAATGTGTACTTTTTACTATATTAATATATTGTTAATTACAAGGTGGTCGTATGTTAGTTTAGAGATTACTTCATA
Organism: Muricea muricata; assembly: GCA_963855995.1. Classification (NCBI taxonomy): domain Eukaryota; kingdom Metazoa; phylum Cnidaria; class Anthozoa; order Malacalcyonacea; family Plexauridae; genus Muricea; species Muricea muricata. The sequence continues at coordinate 93,467,948 of OY979716.1, read as the reverse complement.
GTTAATGCGTGTGTACGATTTTTATTCACGAGTTGTGGAAAATATCATAAAACGAACGACGAGGTACAAGCGAGTGAGTTTTCCACAGCGAGTGAATAAAAATCATACGCACGCATTAACCATGATGTAATTTTTTTATTTTAAAGATATGGAGATTTCTTGTTTGAAAAACACGCGAAATAAAAATTTTGATTTTGAAGCCATTTAAGTGCATGCATGCCTTGATGAAATCAACAACACAAATTCAATCATTCAAAGTGAAAACTAAAATCACAAAATGTCTAACAAATGGGAAAGCCAAAAAACTCAAATATTCTCAACAGTATTATCAATATAAAACAATTTTTGGATTTGGTCTGGAACAGCGAGTTAAATAGAGTTAGTCTACTGATTGTCAGAGTCTCTGTCCACAGGTTTCAGTCGCTTCCAAGCTTGCTTTGTTGCTGAATTTACTGAAAATGTTAGTGACTGGTGAGAGTATTTATGCTTATGGAGAAATTGCCGCCTTCGATGACTGCTGCACTAAATAGATCCATACCTTGCTTTTGAGCAGATAAGGAGGACGAGCAGGCCGCTGCTTTAGTCGACGAGGATGACGAGTTTCCTGCTACCAAACCGCTCAACAACCTGGACATATAAATTTGTTGATTTGTCGACACACTGCTGTAGTTTTGAATACTTTTCAGGTTCTTGTGGCCAGAAAGATGTGCAATATGTGTGGTTGGAACATCACTTTCGCTGAGCCTTTGGACCATTGCTTTTCTGCCGCTGTGATTCCGTAGTCGGTTGTTCTCAATTTCCGCTTTTTCAGCCATATGATTTTACTAAACTATTCAGTTTGTTCACGCCGACGGCACTTGATTTGAACTACGCCTTAGTTTCGGCAGAATCTGTGGCTATAAAATTGTTATAACTAACAAGTAAAAGAGGGCATCATCGTAGTTAATCTCTCAAGGTCTCTTCTCTGAGAAAGATTTATAAACTGCAAACGGATCTTTTTCGCTTTTGTCGGTCGCAAACATTTTCGGCGGAACTGTTCGAACATGTCGATGGTCTGAACCAGCCCTATATGGCCTCAAAATAAATGGCCTCAAAATAAATCTTGTCCCTCAAAACATACACAGTCATTAATCTTTGAAACCGGGTATTAAGGTCTTTTTTGCATTTCTCATTATCCAGTAAACGTTTCAAAAAAAAGCTGCTAATTATTGTTGCTCTAAACATAAGTTAGCATTATCGATCTTTTTAACAGTAAAACATAAAGCGATTATACTTCAACAAAAAATATTAACGCTAAAGTCCACGTTATTGATCGAATAGTCAACTTATATATACAGACTATTGAAAACACGTTCCTTGTATCCGTCAAGGCACAAAATTTTTATTTCTTCTAAGATAAGAGGCATGAAGCTTACGAACGTTTCAAAATAGACGAATGGGCACGAAACCAAAGATTCGTCAGTAACAATATCAACATAAAGCTCTGTACATAAATTTTAATAACATTAGAAGCACACAACAGTGTTCTACCAGTACAAGTACATATTTGACATTAGCATCGCCTATTTGCAACGATAACAATGACAAGAAAGCAACTCAAGCAATCGTGCTTATTCGGATCTAAATAAAAAACTACACTACCTGGTCAACAGTTTCTGTGGAGAAATTCATCAAAAACAGCCTAAATGAGTCATGTTACATCCTATACAAAACGCCTGTATACTCAAACGAATCAAAGACGATAAGAGTAATTAAGTTTGATAATGTTCTGGTTTTAGCATGGTAAGGTGAATAAAAACATCATACATACGTTTTTTAAGGTTGTTTCCTACAGTTGCAGTTCAGATCTATACAGATCAGTGTAGGGCTTCGCTGACCGGCAAATGTTTTGCAATCAATGACACGTGTGAAATTGTGTTTTGAGTTATTACTACGACGAAACCGCGGAGCTGTTCTGTTAATGATAACAAATTTGTGAAACCTTAAGAATATGTAATTATGTTGCCAGCTGATCTTACTTTCCTGCTTTTCAACCGCGTTTTTGAATGTGAGCTTTTACATATAGTTCTTTTCGAAATGTGTTTCCCATGCTAGGAGAATATTTGGCAACGTCATCAATTATTTTTTGGATTTTAGCCTTGATTATTTTCAATCGGTTGCTTAAGTACATTATTTTTAAACTTTGCGCAGTTTTGTATGCCATATCTAAGGCAAGACATATCCGAATTAAAAAGAATCTACAAATAGGTTTTGCCCCAATCGAAATTCACGAATATCTAAATTGTAATTAATTTATTGTGCGCAGAAGCTTCAATGATAACCTCAGCCGTGATACAAATGACACACCTATTTCAAATCAATAGTATATGGAGAAATAAAAAGCTATTTGCAAGCCAATTTTTGGCTAACGAAGAAAATGCATATGTGTACTCATTAGACAATCCGAAACTGGATGATTCATGATAATTGGTAAAATGTGGAAACTGCGTTGCTCACATGAGCTAGATCAGCCAGATTATATATTCCCGCTATATGCGGATTTCAAAATTCTTTCAAAACTGATTTTTCGTACAGACAGTGTACGCGATATTGGTTTCCGCTGTATGGCATCCGTAAAGCAACAACAAAAACACCGCTCATTCAAACCCAGTAAACAGCTCGATACCGCAATCCTCCCCATGTTTCGTAGCATATCGAATACTTTGCACGGATACACATTAAAGCACACATGTATATGCTTGGCAAATATCTATTCATCAAGATACTATTATAATCATAAACTTCAAACTATAATTATCCGTTAATTTTAGATTTTTAGCAGTTTATAATAAATTTATAATAAATTAAATGTTGGCTTTTTGCACGCTCATGCTTTGTGTGGAATTCAAGAGGAATTTAAGGTGTTATAAGGAGTAGAATAGGGTTTTGCAAGGTTTGATTGCGGTGTATACTCTGTTGGATATTAATGAGAATACATTGTTGTGGAAACATTGTTGCCTTCTTCCCAAAGCTGGGCTACGTGTCAACCGTTCTGCGCATCGGCGCTTTTAAGTTTTGAGGGAAAAAAACGAATGACTATAAAAAAAGTCGCATATCTCAAGGGCTATTTGATGGTCTTAATGGAAAGTCGGTATTCTAATTCAAACAAAAAGTAGTTCTACTCTACGAGCAATTCTTTTTTCAACAAGTTCATGTCAACTGTAAGCTTTGTGGATCAGATCCTAATGGGAAGCTGTCTTTCTTCTACAATAAAGTATATGAAATGTTTTTCGATAGTTTGGCAAACGCAGGACGTAAATTGATGGATTTACTGCAAAGTTGATGTAAAAAATAGATATGCACACTGCGTGCAATACCAACAACGCTTGTCGATTATCTTCCCGGAAACCCAGATAAGAATATGAGACGGTGAATACCAAATATGGAATAAAGCAAGCGAAAGCAATGCTTGCTATAATAATAATTGTCCGTAAAAATCGCTTTTCCTTAAGGATTCGTATTTCTTGTGCACGATTTCCATTTGAGTTTTGCAAAACAATGCTATTTGACTGCTTTTTCAGCTTGTAGTATGTAGATGAGTACATAACGGACGAGAGTATGATGATGATAACACTAAAAATGTAAAGCGCTCGTCCGCTGTCCAGGCCATATCTATCTGAAAGCAGTCGAAAGAGAGGAATTGCACAGCTTAATATCCAAATGGCTGAAATCCACAAGACCATAACTTTACCATTCATCAAAATGCGATATTTTATCGCATATGTAACCATTACGAAGCGATCAATAGATACTGAAGTAATCGATACAAATGATGCAAGTCCCATCCAAAATACCAAAAAGAAAAGCAACTGGTGCAAGACATTAGTTCTTGGTGCAATATAGACAGCCAAAGAGAAAGCGCACGTCATACAATCGGAAGTTGAAAGGTTTATTAGAAGGTATGTTCCTGAATTTCTAAAGCAATTTAGAGGATCTTTAATAAATGCGACCAGAAGTAAAACATTTGAGACCAGTCCAACTATAGAAATTATGACAAGCGGTAAATTGTAGTAGGAGAATCCGTTGTCCATGCTTTCAGTAGTGTTGGTCTCCACCATATGCCCACAAAAAGGATTTGGGTCAACTGATAAAGGCAACTTTAGTCCAGAAGATGTGTAAAGACTCCGCGATACTCGATCAGCGCTGTATTAAAGTCGCTTCAAGAACACAAATTATGATGTTAATTGTTCTAGTGTACTCAGTAAAGCCTATGTATAACAATATTCGCTTGTGTTGGGTCAACTGAGCGAATACAAATTAAAATTTTGATTATAATTAATAAAAACCGACAGATCAGACGCCACTGTCTCCTGATGAGTGTGGCAGGCTTTGCCTGGCAGGCGAAGCAAATTTGTAGTGATTAAGTGTATGAAGTAAACCAAGTTTGTCTTTATCTTACTCTTTATATATATATTTTTGATATTCTTCAATATGCAGTAATGATTATATTGGGTGAGAAATACGGCAGGTTTTAAATGTCACATGCTCGCATTTCCTACCAAAAGATTGAAAAACTAATTGAAATTTTTTTAATCATGTTTTAATTGAAAATCTATATATGATAAGTTATCTTTTATAAGTAAATATACTGACATGTATCTTGGCAAAAAATGTCATTCAAAAATAGCACTGTGCATATCTTTATTGTTGTTCATTAAAGCTTTGAAGCTCTTGTGGCGAAAGTAGTAAATAGATTTTGAAACGTTGAAATTTCAGTCTTAGGTATTTCAGGTAGTAGTACAGTATACATAATTCCAATGATGCTTTTGAAAATTAAGAGCATTAAGCATTTCTACATAACTAGAACATTCTCTGGTGAAAACACTAAGAGAACTGATCGAAAGATTTACAAATTTTACTGTTTTAAAGTGTTTGTTTTGTTCTCTGATTAATTGTTTAAATTTTGATTTCTCCCGTTCTACTTTATTTTGGAGAATCGATTCGAAGCCAGATGTAAGTTCAACAATTTAGAACGTCCCGGTGGAGGCAGATAGAAGCAAATCTGGACGGTACATGTCACCAGTGAATGCACATTGACAATTGTACCCCGGAACATCGACGTAAAGGCTTGAGCCGTAAATGGTCTGCAGAATCGTTGCGAGAAAGTGCAATATAAAATCATGTCTCCACGTAAATCGTTCTGGGTACGATTGGCAACCAGCTACTATGTGCAGAAGTCTTTCTGGAGCTAGGCATTTCAGACAATCTGACGTTAATGACAAACCCCATCTGGTAGGGTTTTGGCGAGTGTGATGAGAGTTGTTGATGTATTGTATTGTAAAGTTGAATATGTCTTTCGGAAGGCTCGACTGAGCCGCCGACAAAGTTTTGGTGAGTTTGAAAAATGAAAACTTCGTAATTTTAGTAAATAACACAAGTTAATTGATTATGATATTTGTCCTCTTGTCCAGAGCAAAAGTCCTTGAGAACTTGCTTAGTGGAGTTATAGGTGTCGTACTGAATATTTTTTCTGTTGCTATTCTCTTCCCAAAGTTTCTTGATTGACTCGTTTGAAGATGATTTCAGAGCTTTGCGGAGAACATTTAATGATTTTAAAGAATTTGATAGATAGAGAGTGGGGCTTTGTTGCGCCGTTTGAACCACCGTTCGTTTGTCAGCCATTGCGGCCATGCACATAGATATAGGGGACAGTTTTTAATTCATAATTTACAGATATGCATTTCAGATTTTAAAATGAAAAAAGTTATTGTACAAACAATTGTTCTCTTTTTAATATAATATTATTTTACGCTGTTTATTTATACTTTTATGCAAGTGTGGAGAGTTATTTCTTAAACACAAGTTTGGTGATATATTTTCTGAACTGCATTGTTGTATATTATTATAGGACATAACTATGTTTCACAATATCTTCTCATTAAATTCTCACTATTATTCTTGGATGTACAAAATTAGGTGTCACATTAAAGTAATAATAAAATTAACTGGATTCATGTGGTATTTTTTCAAGTAAATTTTGTATATAATTTGCTGGTTAGGGCTATATCAGATATGCTAGAGCACCTTTACCTCAAATACATCTGTAAATCATAAAGACATGATCATAACTATCATCATAGTGTCTCCAAGCTAATAATGTTCTTGCTCATTTTTAAACTAAATTGGTGCTGATCTTGCAGTTTTCAGTAACTGATGAAGTGAAAGTAAATTGATATTAGTGATTCGACAAATATTTCTCATACTATTCCTCTCTTGTTTTCAGAATGTGTGTTACAAATATAGGAAACCATTCAAGAGGCTATCTGTGAACATAGCGAGGATTTCAGGCAATGAAACGCTCGAACTCACCAAGAGACAATTTCACATGAACTTTTATCGATAAATAATTTCGCGACTTTTCATCAAATTCACTCAAATATACGCTTAAAATCTTTGCGTTTTGTTCCTCCTTCACATAAAACTTGATCAGATGAGTTTCGAAACAAAGGGACGGCAAAATTTGCAAAAAATTGTCGATTTTGTAATAGAGTCTATAAGCTTTTGCCCTCTTGTTCCGCCTTGTTGGATTTCTCTTGTTAACCCCTCCTCCGCTAGGTATACGTCAGCAATCTATGTCTCCTATATCTATGGCCATACGCCTGGAACTTCAGACTTCGCTAATGCTTTTCTTTTTCCGGGTGTAAATAGCCAGGCGGAATTAGTACCCTCGCCCCGGGCTAACGTCCGGAACGACGCTTTGCGCCGTTGGCTTGGGGAGAAAACAATATGCGAATATACGCGTGTCGTGATAAAGTACCACCGCGTTTTATCGCGCAGAGTTATTGTAAGTTAAATCGACACATGGATTTAATAGAGAAACCAGTGGGTAACTAGTAGCCACCTTTGATATCATAATTCATATTTTTATGTAATTAGGTTCTTGATATTTTTCATCCATTGAATAATGTGTAGTGGCTATAGTTTAGGGCCGCAGGACAATGCATTTGCGCCCACGGACACGTGTAGAAAACACATGGACGATCGGCTGTAGACGTTGTACATGCTTTCATATTGGTAGTTCTATATTGTTTAGTCAGGTACTTTAATAAAGTATAAAGATCATTATGGATAGATCTTTACATGAGCTAGAAGTTTATTAGAAATTAAAAGGGCGTTTATAAAAATTAATTAACATTTTCTTTCACAGCGAGAAACGTTTGGCCTAGTAGAATACAAGACCATTGACTAGCACAATCGAAATTCGCTATGCTTAAATAATCACAGAGACGTAGAAGAAATTAGTTTGAACTGTGCGCTTTTGCTTTGATATGCAAATTTTATTTTGTAATTATACTTTGAATTTATGAATTTGTTTATCTCCAGAATTCCTCTGCCAGACTGTATCTGTTTCTAGCAAATCAAACACAAGCTGAAAACAGTTTTTACCTCATAAATGTACGGAATTTCTTCGCCTTTATGATGCCGAGTTTTTCGACAAACAAATATCAAATTCTCTACGTATTAAAGGGAATGCAAACTTAGAGGCAAGGGCCTGCAAATGCCAAAATTTAACTTTTCCAGGTCTCGCATGTTTGAAAAATGTGGCTATGAAAATTCGCAAGTTATACCCATAAAAGAAGTTATATACATAAAAAATGTCGCTAATCTCAAGGGCTTTTTGATGGTCTTCGTGGAAACTCGATATTCTGATTCAAACAAAATGTATTCTGTTCTACTCTACGAGCACTTCTTTTTCAATAAGTTCATGTCCACTGTGAGCTTCGTGATATAGTGTGGAGAGTCAGATCCTAATGGGAAGCTGCCTTTCTTCTACAGTAAAGTATATAAAAAGTTTTTCGATAGCTTGACAAACGCATGACATAAACTGATGGATTTACTGCAAAGTTGATGTAAAAAATAGATGTGCACACTGTCTGCAATACCAAGAAGGCTTGTAGATTATCTTCCAGGAATCCTAGGTAAGAATATAAGACGCTGCATACCAAATATGGAACAAAGCAAAGGAAAGCAATGCTTGCTATAATAATAATTGTCCGTAAAAATCGCTTTTCCTTAAGGATTCGTATTTCTTGTGCATGATTTCCATTCGAGTTTTGCAAAACAATGCTCCTTGACTGCTTTTTCAACTTGTAGTATGTGGATGAGTACAAAACGGACGATAGTATGGTGATTATAACACTAAAAATGTAAAGTGCTCGTCTGCTGTCCGGGTCATGTCTATCTGAGAGCAGTCGAAAGAGAGGAATTGCACAGCTTAATCCAAATGGCTAAAATCCACAAGATCATAACTTTACCATTCATCAAAATGCGATATTTTATCGCATATGTAACCATTACGAAGCGATCAATAGATACTGAAGTAATCGTTGCAAATGATGCAAGTCCCATCCAAAATACGAAAAAAGAATAATACGGGTACAAAACATTAGTTCTTGGTGTGAAATAGAAAGCCAAGGAGAACAGGCACGTCATGAAATCGGAAGTTGAAAGGTTTATTACAAGGTACGTTCCTGAGTTTCTAAAGCATTTTAGAAGATCTTTAATAAATGCGACCAGAATTAAAACATTTGAGACCAGTCCAACTATAGAAATTATGAAAAGCGGTAAATTGTAGTAGGAGAATGCGTTGTCCATGCTGGCGGTAGTGTTGGTCTCCACCATATGCCCACATTGAGGAAGATACAACAATAAATGGAGAAAAGGATTTGCGTCAGCTGGGAAAAGGCAACTTTACTCCAGAAGATGTGCGAAGACTCCGCGATACTCGATCAACACTTGCATGTATTAAAGTCGCTTCAAGAACACAGATTGTGATGTTAATCGTTCTAGTGTGCTCAGTAAAGTCTATGTACAACAATAGTCGCATGTGTTGGGTCAACTGAGCGAATTTAGATTAAAATTTTAATTATAAATAATAAAAGCGACAAATGGATCAAAACCGACAGATTGACACCACTGTCTCCTGAAGAGTGTGGCAGGCTTTGCCTGGTATACGAAACAAATTTGTAGTGAATAGATATGTGAAGTAAACCAAGTTTGTCTTTATCTTGCTCTATGTACATATTTTTGATAGTCTTCAAAATGCAGTTTTAATAACTATATTGCTAAAAGTACGGTAGGTTTTAAATGTCACATGCTCGCATTTCCTACCAAAAGCTGGAAAAACTAATTGAAATTTTTTAATCATGTTTTCATTGAAAATCTATATTTTATAAGTTATCTTTTATAAGTAAATAGACTGACATGTATCTTGGCAAATAATGTCATTCAAAAACAGCGCTGTGCATATCTTTATTGTTGATTATTAAAGCTTTGAAGCCCCAGTAGCTAAAGTAGTAAATAGATTATGAAATGTTGAAATTTCAGTCTTATATAATTCAGGTAGTAGCACAGCATACAAATTCAGTAGCACAGTACACTTAATTCCGATAATGCTTGTAAAAATTAAAGGCATTAAGCATTTCTATAAAACTAGAACATTCTCTGGCGAAAACCAGTGGCGGATCCAGGGTAAGTCAAAATAAATCATAGCAGCTCAATTTTAAATTCAAAATAACTTTATAACAATGCCATAGGTTATGAATATCAAAAGAATAGAATCTAACTAATGAAGTTGCTTTGAAGGTATTTTAAAATCTAAATATATCCTAGAATGAGCTGTGGTAATTTATTTTGACTTACGCTAGATCCGCCACTGGCGAAAACACTCGGAGAACTGATCGAAAGATTTACAAATTATTGTTTAAAGTGTTTGTTTTGTTCTCTGATTAATTCTTTATATTTTGATTCCTCGCGTTCTACTTTATTTTAGAGAATCGATTTGAAGCCAACTGTAAGTTTAACTATATAGAGCGTCCCGATTGAGGTAGATAGAAGCAAATCTGGACGGTACGTGTCACCAGTGATTGCACATTGACATTTGTACCCCGGAATGTCGACGTAAAGGCATGAGCCATCAATGGTATGCAGGATCGTTGCGAGAAAGTGCAATATACAATCATGTCTCCATGTAAATCGTTCCAGGTACGACTGGCAACCAGCTACTACGTGCAGAAGTCTTTCTGGAGCTAGACATTTCGGACAGTTTAGCGTTTATGACTAACGCCATCTGGTAAGGTTTTGGTGAGTTGGAGAAGAGTTGTTGATGCATCGCATTGTAAAGTTGAATGTTTTGCGGAATGCTCGACTGAACCGCCGACAAAATTTTTGTAATGTTAAAAACTTCGTAATGTTAGTAAAAAAGACAGGATAACTGATTATGCAATTTGTCCCTCTTGTCCAGAGCAAAAGTCCTTCAGATCTTGCTTAGTAGAACTATAGGTATCGCACTGAATATTTTTGCTGTTGCTATTCTCTTCCCAAAGTTTCTTGATTGACTCGTTTTGAGATGTTTGCAGAGCTTTGTAGAAAACAGTTATAAAATTGATAGATAGTGGGGAGGGGCTTTTTTGCGGGTTTGGAAGACAGTGCTCAGTGTTCCGAATATACAATCAGTGACATTGAAACATTGGACACCCAGTTTGAAAAAAGATTTTCGTAATTATTAGCAGAATTATGTTAGGGCTTAAACCCCCCTTCCCCCTGTTCAATGTGGTATTTAGTTGCCCAGGAAATATCAATATCACACAAAACGCAAAATGAGATAGAATTTAACTGATATTGTAGTCTCACAACCTTGAAAAGAGGGGAGGCCGTTTACAGTTCAGATTTAGCTTAGTCGCTCCACCAATTAAGTCACTGATTGTAGGTGTGCCAAGCCAATTACAGATGTAACTGTTCACTTTTGAACGTTTTCAATGACCAGATTTTCGACAGATTGGAAACTGTAGAATACCATGATAATTGCGATTTTGGGTTTATGGGACTATGAGTCAATATCAGCCATTAGATCTTCAACAAGTGATATTGGTTCAGGCACGTGTTCCTCCTCAGACATGTTGAAACTAAAGTGTCTTCCTAAATATTGAAAAGCTTTAGCGATCCCGATCTTTGGTATTAGTTTGTTATTAATAAGAAGCTTAGGCAGGTAATGGACTGATTTTGTTTAGCTAGAGGTTTTTTTATGCCAAAGGTGTAACATTTTTCAAGCCGAAAAATCTTGACATCAAAAAGAGAAATGATTTAGGTGATGTTGATTTTCTTGTTCTTGACTAGTCATGACGGCTGCATCATCAGCAGATTGAAACCAGTGAATAGGCTTTAGAAATTGCAAAGAATATCCAAATTGACGATATTTTTCTACTTTTATATGTTGTATAAATGTGTTGAAACACATTTTGAAAAGGAGAGGACTGAGATTATCACCCTGCAGTACGCCACGGCCAACTGGTATGAAGAGGGTACGAAATTCTCTTGTAATTATTGATATTTTAAAATCAGTATATTAACTTTTGGCAATCAGTTTGATATGTCCAGGGATGTGGTGATAGTCAATTACGATTGATATCTTGTTGTGGTGAATTTCACGAAAAGCATTCTTAAAGTGAAACAGAATTTTGTCCAACTAGAATGGATCAACTGACAGATTGACGCCACTGTATGGAGAGTAAGATCCTAATGGGAAGCTGTCTTTCTTCTACAATAAAGTATATAAAATGTTTTTCGATATCTTGGCAAACGCAGAACGTAAATTGATGGATTTACTGCAAAGTTAGTGTAAAAAATAGATATGCACACTGCCTGCAATATTAACAACGCTTGTCGATTATCTTCCAGGAAACCCAGATAAGAATATAAGACGGTGAATACCAAATATGGAATAAAGCAAACGAAAGCAATGCTTGCTATAATAATAATTGTCCGTAAAAATCGCTTTTCCTTAAGGATTCGTATTTCTTGTGCACGATTTCCATTTGAGTTTTGCAAAACAATGCTCCTTGACTGCCTTTTCATCTTGTAGTATGTAGATGAGTACATAACGGACGAGAGTATGATGATGATAACACAAAAAATGTAAAGTACTCGTCCGCTGTCCAGGTCATATCTATCTGAAAGCAGTTGAAAGAGAGGAATTGGACAGCTTACTATCCAAATGGCTGAAATCAACAAGATCATAACTTTACCATTCATCAAAATGCGATATTTTACCGCATATGTAACCATTACGAAGCGATCAATAGATACTGAAATAATCGATACAAGTGATGTAAGTCCCATCCAAAATACGAAAAAAGAAAAATAAGGGTACAAAACATTAGTTCTTGGTGTAATATGGAGAGCCAAAGAGAATATGCACGTCATGAAATCGGAAGTTGAAAGGTTTATTAGAAGGTATGTTCCTGAATTTCTAAAGCATTTTAGAGGATCTTTACTAATAAATGCGACCAGAAGTAAAACATTTGAGGACAGTCTAACTATAGAAATTATGACAGGCGGTAAATTGTAGTAGGAGAATCCGTTGTCCATGCTAGCAGTAGTGTTGGTTTCCGCCATATGACCACATTAAATGGAGAAAAGGATTTGCGTAAACTGGTAAAAGGCAACTTTAGTCCAGAAGATGTACAAAGACTCCGCAATACTCGATCAGCACTGTATTAAAGTCGCTTCAAAAACACAGATTGTGATGTTAATCATTCTAGTGTACTCAGTAAAGCCAATGTATAACAATACTCGCTTGTGTTGGGTCAGTTGAGCGAATACAAATTAAAATTTTGATTATGAATAATAAAAACCAACAGATCAGATGCCACTGTCTCCTGAAGAGTGTGGCAGGCTTTGCCTGGCATACGCAAGAAATTTGTAGTGAATAAATGTATGAAGTAAACCAAGTTCGTCTTCATCTTACCATATATATATATATATATATATATATATATATATATATATATATATATATATATATATATATATATATATATATATATATATATATATATATAGATATATATATATATATATATATATATATTTATATATATATATATATATATATATATATATATATATATATATATATATATATATATATATATATATATATATATATATATATATATATATATGTATATATTTGACAGTCTTCAATATGCAGTGATAATTATATTGTAACAAATAAGGCAGGTTTTAGATGTCACATGCTCGCATTTCCAACCAAAAGCTGGAAAAACTAACTGAAATTTTTTTAATCATGTTTTAATTGAAAATCCATATATTATAAGTCATCTTTTATAGGTAAATATACTGAGATGTATCTTGGCAAAAAATGTCATTCAAAAACAGGTCTGTGCATATCTTTATTGTAGTTCATTAAAGCTTTGAAGCTCCTGTGGCGAAAGTAGTAAATAGATTTTGAAACGTTGAAATTTCAGTGTTATATATTTCATGTAGTAGCACAATATACATAATTCCGATAATGCTTATGAAAATTAAGGGTATTAAGCATTTCCACAAAACTAGAACATTCTCTAGCGAAAACACTAGGAGAACTGATCGAAATATTTACTAATTTTACTGTTTTAAAGTGTTTGTTTTGTTCTCTGATTAATTCTTTATATTTTGATTTCTTGCGTTCAACTTTATATTTTAGAGAATCGATTCGAGGCCAACTGTAAGTTCAACAATATAGAGCGTCTCGGTCGAGGTAGATAGAAGCAAATTTGGACGGTGCGTGTCACCAGTGATTGCACATTGATATTTGTATCCCGGAACAGCGACGTAAAGGCATGAGCCGTCAATGGTCTGCTGGATCGTTGCGAGAAAGTGCAATATAATAAAATCATGTCCCTACGTAAATCGTTCCTGGTACGATTGGCAACCAGCTACTACGTGCAGAAATGTTTCTGGAGCTAGACATTTCGGACAGTCTGACGTTTATGACAAACTTTATCTGGTAAGGTTTTGGCGAGTTGGAGAAGAGTGGTTGATGAATCGTATTGTAATATTGAATATGTTTTTTGGAGGGATCGACTGAGCCGCCGACAAAATTTTAGTGAGTTATAAAACGAAAACTTCGTTATTTTAGTAAAAAAGGGTGAAGTCCTTGAGAACTTGCTTAGTGGAATTAGAAGTGTCGTACTGAATATTTTTGCTGTCACTATTTTCTTCCCAAAGTTTCTTGATTGACTCGTTTGGAGATGTTTTCAGAGCTCTGCGGAGAACAATTAATGAATTTAATGAATTTGGTAGGTAGGAGGGGGGGGCTTTGTTGCAGGTTAGGAAGACAGTGCTCAGTGTTCCGAATATAGGTATATAACCACACTTCTATATCTATTCGACGTATTCGAAGAATAATAACCACTTACAATAGCAAAATATGCTAAACAGCAAAAATGGCCTTTTCTAGAATGGAGGGAGGAAAAAGGCCTTTGCACTGGCTGCTATCTTTTGCAATCTCATTGGTCTATTACCTCACACAGTTAATTTATTCAACACCGTATATCCGTATATTTGCCTGGAGAAAATAATATTGATAAATGGTCCTGGGGATGAGGTTGTTACAATAGGAATGTTGAACTGAAATGACATGGTATAATGACTGTACGTTTTTAGTGAATTAAATATCTGACATTTTGCTATTTAAAATTGGTGGTGCAATTATGTTACATTTTAATGCTTAAAGAACAAATAGCAATTGATAATAGAAATTTACATATTTATAATAATTTCGGCAGCCATAGGAGACGATGTGACGTCATGCGTTATATGTTCAATAAATTTGATGTTGTTCAGTTAATCATTTGATTGTCCGACACTACATCCATTTCCGTCGACCTATCACTTTAGCTATAGAACACTTGTTGACATCAAGACAAGTAGCTTCGTCTGGAAAGCGCTACATCTACCTTGTGAACGAGCTTTCGCTGCATTAACGTACAGTTGATGTTGTTGTGCAATATCATTTTCGGAATCCTAACGCTACATTTCTGTCATCTGTATTGTCGTCAATGAAACATATACCTCGCGCACTGGACATCGACATTCGAGAATATTCATATGGTTTGGTAAAAATTAAAGGTCGTTAGAATTCAGTCAATATCGCTATAGCTACCTTAAAACGTCATTTGTAATTATTTTAAAATTAAATCTTTAATAAAAATATTCATACACGGTAACCTGGTCAGCTAATAATATTTACAGTGCTGGTTTTCACAGGCCCGTGTATTTACAACTAAACTATCAATAAAATAACAAAGAGAAAGTAACTATTACAAAGGTTACAAATGTAACTCATTAACAAATAAATTAAATTATTGCCGTTTAAACGACAAGGCTGTGATTATAATTTTCAGTGGTTTCATTTAGAAATTTGTTCCAGTATTTCGCAGCACTACACGAGAAACTGCTTTTAAAAGAATTTGTCTTAGGTTTGGGGAGCTTCAATTTTGTTTGGTTAATTCTTAAATTGTAATCGTCATTTTGACTTGCGAAAACAATTTTTCAAGATATCGAGGTGATCGACCAGTTAGTCCTTTCAATGTCATAATTATTCTTGTTGTTTTAGAAGTTTTTCTAATTGAAGCCAGTTGATACTGTCCAGCGTTTGCATGGAACGAACGGCAATATTATTTGAAATTATTTTACATTGCTCCTCTTTATGCCTATCCCATTTTAACTGTTCGTCCAGGATCATGTCCAGTGACTTTTTTTGGAAGACTCATTTGATGTTGTTTCCCCGGTTAAGCGATGTCTTGAGAGTATAATGAGAGTTTGTTAGCTGTTAACCTCCTATGAACATTTTCAATGTCTTTATTAAGTTTGGTCTCAATTTCATATGGACCAAGCCTTTCACAAGACAGGTTTGTGTCATCAGCAAAAATATTTGCTTTGGTTGTCTTTAAACAATTGGGAAGATAATTTGTGTATAGGAATAAAGTAGGTCCAAGGTTAGAGCCCTGAGGTACCCTCGCATTTTATTTCTCAAACAGAGGAAATCCTCCTATTCACAGAGCACATTTGGCTTCGACCAGAAAGATAAGATTTAAACCATTTCAAGCTTGCTCCTTTAATACCATATGAATCAAGCTTTGATGAAAGAATATGATGGTCAACATTATCAAAAGCTTTCTTAAGGTCTACAAATAAGATTCTTTAAGTAAGCCTCTGTCCATATTGAAAAACCATTCGTTTGCAGAACTAAGTAGTGCAGCTTCTGTGAAATGTTGGTAACGGAAAGCAGACTGCTGCTCCACAAGAATGCCATTCAGATTCAGAAATGAACTTAGTTGCCGATACAACAATTTTTCGAAACGTTTGGCCACAGCTGATATTGGTCTATAATTTCCGCAGTCTGCTTTGTTTCCTTCTTAAAATATGGGGTTACTTTTGCTAGTTTCCAATCGTTAGGGAAAACTGCTCCTTGAAAGAGTACATTGAAAATATTCACCAGTGGTTCCAGCCAGAATGTTGGATGCGTCTTTTAGTAACCTAGTACTAATACCATCAGGCCCTGGAGACTTCCTAGTTTTAATTTCGTTTAGTGCATCGATCGTTTCTTGAAGCGTTATGCTTGTAAAGTTGAATGAACTACTGGCATTAATAAGAGTCGCAAAGCTCAGTGGTATAACATGAAAATGAGGTTACTTGGTTTCTTGTAGACATACATGCAAACACGCATATGCAAGTAAGATCATAGTTATTAGGAGCTAAGTAGCTTCATGAAAAGGTAACTTCGACAGTTGGCGTTTAAATTAGCTTAATGTTGCAGCGTTTTGTTCCATAAGGCTGATGCAGTAAATTTAAAGCTTCGTTTAGATTAGTTTCTGAATCAGACATAGCCCCTCTGGAAAGGACACGTAGTCTTTCCAGGTTTTTACCGCAACATGGTGCCGAAATCCCAATCAGTACCTCGTATAGAAAAACACATTTTAGCTTTTTGCGTCTTACATCAAGTGAATTTTCAATTGTAGATTTGTTAAGATATTTTTAAATCTGATACCATAGTTTGATTCCGAGATTACTCTAGCAGCACGATCTTAAATTGTCTGCTAGTCATCTTTCAATGTCTTGTCCCATGTGTCCCACAAAGGAGAACAATAATCAAAATCAAGGATTTACATAATTTAAGAAGGCAATCTTTGAGAACAAAGGGTCTAATTTGTCTAAAAACACCAATACCAGCACAATTTTTTACATACATCTTCAATATGAGCATCGAAAGTCTGTCTTGCATCAAAATAATTTCAGAAGAATTTTTGGGAGATAACTGGCAATACAACATTATTATTAATTCCGATGTTAAAGCGCAAGTCTGATACTTTAAAGCAATTTGCCGGAAAGCTATGTCTGTCGTGTCTGTTACCTGTCCAATTGTTTGATAATGAGCTTGCATGATCGAGTAGTAAGTTGAAGCTACTCTGCTTGCAACATGCCAAATACAAATGTCTCTTGATTGGTTTGTGTTAAATATCGAACGTTAACGTCTTAGGCATTCTTGGACGTGGAATTATAAGACGTATGTATAGGCGAATATTTCTTGGGAAAGTTTTGAATTTCGAGTGTCAAACGAGGTAAGTTTGCGGCCCAAAACTTCAGCTGTCGTATCAATATATAATTAGCTATAACAGCACATAACAGACCATTCTTATAATATGCTTAATTTTGATCCCAGCATTGTGGACTGAATCTTTCATCATAGGTAAATCGAACATCCTGAGAACGATAAAATTGCAAAGTATGGTCGCAAAATGTACTTAGTATGAAAATATAGCCACGTGCAGGCTGAGAATTTTGTATATTCATACGTGTATTCGGGCCACGGGAAATCCTGCCGCATTCGTCTCATATGTCGTAGGCTCTCCGGCCTGTTCGTAATATATATGTATACAAAATTTGCAAACTTTGCGGACTTCGCAGTACTAGATATTTCCTTTACCTACACTTGAACATTTTGCTAAGAAACGTTTTCAATTTTGCTAATTTAAAGTGGTGTAACCAGCCGTAATTATCGGAGGAGTGAATATTCGGAGGGGTAGTATGTCGTGTTTTGCATATTCTTTTGAAATCGATTGTTTTCAATATTTGTGACTACCAATATATGAATATTCGCCCTTGAAATTCTCGACACTGGATAGGCCACAGACCAATTTAAAGAAGCTGTTAGCTTTTTAGCTGTGAGTAAAGACTTTTTTCATATTTTAATGATCGAAATATTGTCTATCTGCATGAGAATTGTCCATTGGATGGTATGAAGAAAATGTCTTAAGGTCACAAATTTAATGGCACCAAATTCAAGGCATGTCCTTGGCACCAAAAATTGACGAAATTGCTGCTGCATCCCTTCTACAAACGAAATAGATATCGCTTTCTTTAATGAGACATTGTTAAAAGACTCAATTCCTGGTGATGTTATTAATATAAAAAGTTATCAGTTATTCAGGCGCGACCAAAAATATAAATCACATGGAAGGGTCTGTTTGTATATACAGTAGGTGCCAAAAGTATGAGTCCAGTCGATAATGAATTGTTATTTGTCATTTTATGTAACGTTACCGCTTTGCATCACAACACAAGTGTCTTTTTCCTCAACTAAGTAATTTAAAGAAGTAACTATATAATTTTAGTACTTGATGTCTGAAGTCTTTTCCTTTGACTAAATATTTTGTTACTATTGATTTCAATCACAATAGATTTAGTATTGTCAATTGTGAAATATCACTCCAACAAGGGGCAATTACATCTCATGACTTGTCTTGGCTCCTGCCCACCCACTTGATTTTTTTCTTTAAAATGTTTCTACTAGTTTAGAATTTGATAAACTTTGGAGATTGATCTACGATATACTGCATGAGCGCTGAATTGTCTTGGTTTTCGTATCTTCTTTAAAGACACAAGTAAATCATCGTCGATCTTCACAGGCTTTTCCTAAACGATAAAGTACGCTTTTGTAGAATCTGATGGTATTTATGTTTTCTAAGAATACCTTTTATGATACAAATATCCCTAACTTCGTTGAAAACCGCAATAAAAATAATAGCTCTGTATCAGGGTCACAATTCAACATCATGATTTTTTACGATGTCTCTATCTACCATTTTGTGCTTGTTTCCATAACAATCGATTACGCTTGTTTTCAGGACGCAATAATCGACTACAACTCAACCTTTCAGATCACTTGATCACTCCGGGTTGTAGGACTCAATTTGTTTACAATTATAATTTATGAGTAATTTATTACGTATGCCTTATGATCGGATGATGATTGAACTTTGGTAAAAGACTAGTAGACTCTTTGGCGAACAGACTGTCGATTCTTACTTTGTCTTCGAGGTGGGCGGTTGAGTCCTACATTAGTTCGAAGATATCTCTCAGCGATAGCGGCATCTTCAACGGACAGACTTTAATCAGGGATGTTTTCTGTATAACTACGAATTATGGAGATGTCATACTCAGACAGGGAATCAACAAGCGTGATGAGCGATAGTCATGCGAAGCGGGCGGACGTGTCTTTAACTAAAGCAGAGACAGCCCTTGAAGGACCCGAACAACTACGAAGAAAACGATCTGTAGCAAAAGGGGATGTTACTAAGAAGATAAAAGAACTGACCGAGTTGAAATTAAACTTGAGAGGCTCAGGTGAAGTAAAGGTCAAAGTACAATGACGTCGTAGGTTCAGCGACGTCGTAAACAAGTTTCATACCGCCCACGAGCATTATCAGGCAAAAATTGAAGATGATTACGATCGCAAAGACTTAGACGAATATCTACAGATTAAAACTCAAAGAATCCAGAACTTTCAGCGAGCTTTAGACAAATAGTTAGTTAACTTTTCAAACGAACAGTCAATGTTAGAGCATGAAGTAGAGCCGGGCGACTCTGCGAGCGACATCGAACAAAAAGCCGAAGTAAAACAAGGAATTCAATCGTGACCTCGCAAAGATCTCAAGCCAGGTCAACGACCCTTAACAATATGGCAATCGCTGCAGCGAAAAAGGCAGCGTTAGTGGCTGAGGTGGCCGCTCTAAAGTAACCGCAGGATCTAGAAGAACAAGAACTATATTTACAATACGAAGAGCTAGCTCAGAAACGACGGCAAGACAAAAAGAAATTGCGTCTTAAGTAGGGAAAGCATCAACTACAGCTAGTAGCAGAAATTGCAAAGGCCGAAGCAGAAGAGAAAGCGTATGCTATGGTTGGAACTCGAGGAAATTATGACCAGCTACCATCACAACTACATCAACCAGTACTTTGTCATGAAACCTGGCAACAGTACCAACCACTGAGGTCTCAACCAGAAATTTCTAAGCCCAAACAAGATTCCTATCAACCAACAAAGCCAGATAATAATACCAAGCCAACTTCGTCATCCTTTCAACCAGCTCCCCATTATGGTAGTGAACGTGTGGAGTCTTAGCGCGAGAATACCGAAGAATGTCAAGTTTCCCAGCAACTGAACTCAGCTGAGCAGCAAGCGAAGCCGTTTAGGGGAGCACAGCAATCCGATATGCCCATTATCAATTTCAACAATTATTAAACCAATAGCAGCAACGGGCTCTCTCCACGATGCTACCCAACGTTAAAGTCCCCACATATAGCGGAGACCCTGCCGAGTACTGTCATTTTATCCGATCTTTTGAGAACCTCATTGAAGCAAAGACCACCTACAATAATACCTGTTGTATTATCTGGTCCAATACGAGACTGGTGACGTCCGGGAACTGATGCGAATTTGTTTGCCCATGGACCCCGAAGAAGGATATCGTACGGCACGGGAACTTTTGAAACAGCATTACGGCCAGAGTTACAGAATAGCTACAGCGTATTTGGATCGGATAGCAAAGGGGCCGCAAATCTTGGCTGAAGATGGCGAGCGATGAGGCACTTCAAAGTTTCTCTGTCTTGCTTACAAGCTGCAAAAATACCCTCAGAGAAATTGGTCATCTCAGCAAACTTGAGAATCAGGACAGTTTACAAAATGTCGTCAATAGGTTAGATAGATAGATAGAGAACTTTATTTACCCACGCTGACCTTGTAAACCGAAGCTGATTTCCACAGGGGGCGTGTAACAAGAAAATTACAAAAGTAGAAAAGAAATTAAAGGATAGTATGAACAAGAATCGTTAACTTATTTACAAATAGCAGAAAAATACGTAAAAGATTACAATAGTTTATAGATTACGCTATGTACAAGTGGTTTTACTTTAGAATGCGTGAGTAGCAATTTTATTTTGAAAGCATGATAAGGATTTCCTTTCTCTAATTTCTTTTGGAATGGAGTTCCATAGTTCAGCACCATCGTACATAAAACTATTTTTCATACTATTGGTGCGTGGTTGTGGTAAACAAAGGCTACCAGAAATATTTCTTAGATTATATTTTGTCGTTTCATTTTTACAGTGAAAGAGCTTTGTAAGAGATTCAGGGCTTATATTGTTTAGGGTTTTGTACATCATTCTTGCTTTTGCTTTTTTTCTCGTGATATCAAGTGGCTCCCAGCCTAAGACATGCAAAGCAACAGAATGATCTACATCATTGCTCATGCTAGAAATAATTCGAGCAGCTCTATTTTGGAGCTTTTGCAATCGTTTAGATTGTATTTCACCAAATACATCCCAAACTTCACAACAATAATCGAAGTAAGGACGTACGATGGCATTGTATATAGAAATAAGTGTACCTCTTTCAGCAATAAATGGTTTGACACGACGTTGAGCTGAGATTCCTGATGTTATTTTTTTGCATATGTTTTCAGTATTAGGCTTCCAGGATAAATGTTGATCAACTATTGTTCCTAGTGCCTTGGATTTATTGACTTGCTTGATTTGTTTGTTATCAATTGAAATATTAGCTTGATAATTTGAAACATTCCTTAACATTTGAGGAGATCCAATAAACATAAATTCTGTTTTGGCTACATTTAAGCTAAGTTTATTTGCGATTAACCAATGTCTAAGGTTTTCTAGATCAGAATTTGCTGCAATCTCAATATCAGCAATGGAATGACTAGATGCTGTGAGGTTTGTGTCATCAGCAAATAGACGAGGTCTTGTTTTCTTAAGGCACTCGGGTAAGTCGTTAATATACAACAGAAACAGTAACGGTCCTAAAATAGAACCTTGTGGTACACCACATTCAATGAAACGTTCTGATGACACAAATTTATCCACTTGACACTTTTGGCGTCGATTAGAGAGATACGATTTTAATATATCAAGAGCTTGATCCTTAATAATTCCATAAGATTTCAATTTTTTTCTAGGATACCATGGTTGACAGTATCAAATGCTTTTTTTTAAGTCTATAAAGACTACAAGGTTAAACATTTTCTTATCGATATTCATATACGACTCATTGGTACAGTCCAAAAGAGCTGTTGCTGTAGAGTGAGATTTTCTGAAACCGAACTGGGCACTACTTAGTAGACCATATTCAGTTAAATAATTGTAAAGTTGATTGTATAAGATTTGTTCCATTATCTTACTTATGGCTGGAAGAATTGAAATTGGCCTATAATTTTCAGGCATATTTCGATGTCCACTTTTGAAAAGAGGTATTACTCTCGCTATTTTCCATTCATCAGGAAAGGAAGCAAGAGTAATAGCCTGACTAAAAATGTATGTCAAAGAATCTGCTATGGCTGGTGCAGCCATCCTAATCATTTTACATGATATTTTATCAATGCCAGTTGCTTTATTGCTGGATATTCTACTCAGTAGCTGATAGACACTGTCAACTGTGGTATGTTGAAATGCAGCAAATTCCGATGTAGCTATTTTAACATATGTCTCAAAATTGGAAGTTGATGTTTGAATTTGGCTTGCCAGATCTGGACCAATATTTGAGAAATAATTATTGAAGCCCTCTGCAATGTCTTTGGGGTTATTTAGAATGTTTTCACCTAGTTTGATTTCATTGACTTTTGATTGTTTTTTTTTTGTTTACCCAGTAATTCATTAATTGATTTCCATGCTTTCTTTGGATTATGCTTTTGATTAGCAATTTTTGAGGAGTAATAATTCTTTTTAGCATTTCTTAGGTCAACATTTACTTGATTTCTAATTTTCTTGTAATTTGACCAGTCAGTCTCTGTTTTGGTGGTAATTGCTTTTCTTTTTAGTTTGTTTCTTGTAGTTATGAGACACTTTACTTTGTTTGTTATGCAAGGCACTTTACTAGATTTAGTTTTTTTGTGTTGTAATGGGGCATGTTTGTTTAGAACTTCTAAAAATAATTCTTTCCATATTCTCCACATAGCATTCAGATCATCGCCAAAAAAGTACACATTTTCCCATTGTTGGTTAAGGAGTTCATTAACAAACTTTTCCTCATTGAAATGTTTCATATTTCTTATTTTAACAAAATCATTAGCCTTCCGAAAAATGTTTGAATTTTTTCTAATTGCATAAACTAAACTGTGGTCACTAATTCCAGTGTGCAAAACACCAGATAGTGAAATTTTTTCTGGTGTATTGGTAACCACATGATCAATAAGGCTTGATGATTTTATAGTAATCCGGGTTGGTTCCTTTATCAACTGGGATGATTGGTATAATTCATACAGAGAATATAGTTTTTGTGTTGACATATTGAAAAATGTTTTTTCTTCTAACAAATTACAATTTAGGTCTCCTAAAATGTACATTTCTTTATTCTCATCATCAATTTGTTTAATTAGTTTTTCCAAGTGGTCAAAAAATTCTGCAGTTGCATTTGGTGGTCGGTAAATAGTGGTGACAAAAAATGGTTTACTATGTGGTTTAGTAATTTCTAAACAAACTGCCTCTAGTTCAGTAGGAATAAGATCTGACCTTACTTTAAAATTGATGGAGTTACGTAGATATATGCAAACTCCACCTCCATTTCTGGACCGATCTTTTCTAATAACCTCATAGCCATCTATATCAATGAGGCCATCAGGAATACTCCTGTCTAGTCGTGTTTCGTTGAGTGCAATTAAGTCAATGTTTTTGTTACAAACTATGTGCCTAATTTCATCTATTTTGCCTGGTAATGTGACAATGTTTAGAAAGGCCATTTTAAATCCCCCTTTTGTTGGGAATGGAATTCAGAGTTGTCAAAAAATTGCTACTCACAGGTTGTTCCAAGTTACAATTAATCAATTCTTTATCATACTCCTTACTGTCTTCAAGTGGGTAGTCCATTCTTTCCTGCGTCCGTAGACAGGCCAGAAAAAGTTTTCGGCCTGGGTATTAAGTAAGGCATTAGGCTTTCTAATTCTAATCGACTTCAAGTAATTGCAAAATGCACTTCCTAGTGTTCTATCACCCTCACGGTTTAAATGTAGGTTTGATCGATTTAGCAGTGGTTTATCAATGCAGCTGTTATCAATAAATGCAATATTCTGCTTAGCACATATGCTATGAATTAATTTATTATGATGATAGATTATGTTATTATTTACCTTTCCATCATAACGCTTGATAACTCCTGACACTGCTATATTCGTTGTGCTGGATTTCACCTTATTGATAAGGTTCTCCATGTTAGATGCTGCCTTTCCTGGATTATCATGGGTTAAGTCATTTGTTCCAACATGAAGGATCACAGTATGGTATTTCTGCTTTTCAATTTCATCATTAAATTTCTCAGTGAGCTGGTGTATAGTTGCTCCACTATAAGAGTGAGAGACCGCTTTACAACGTGCTGCTTTAGCAATCTTCTTGGCGTCAATATGCTTCACCATGGAATCTCCTATTACCAAAACAGTTTTTTCAGCATTTTCAGGATTGGCAGGCTTCGTATTAGATTCTTTCAGGTTACCGTCCTTTGCCTTTCTACGGGTTTTGTCAAACTTATATTTCTGACTCTTCCAATAGTCGTCAAGCTGCATATCCAGTGTATTAGGGTTTTCACTGCTTTGTATAACTGCGGCCGAGTTCTCCTCTTCTAGGGTGCTAGACAATTGAGACGAATCTTCAACATTAAGCACTTCAAATTGGTTTTGAGTTACTGGACATTTGTTTACGTTTCCTGACGATTTTGTTGCTTTGTTTGATTTCTTTCCCTCTACTTTTGACCACATATCCTGTTTAATGTCGAGGACGCATTTGATCGTTTGATTTTCGCATCTTAAATCCGTAATTGTCGATTTTAAGGACTCGATTTCAGCCGCCATTTTGGAATTTTCGATGGCCAATGTTTCCATGTTAGCCGCTAAATTTGTTAATTTCGACTCAAACTTCTGGGATTCTTCTTGTTGTTTCTGTTTTATATCAGCGATGATTGTGAACATATCCGTGATTTGTCGCTTGTAGTGTTCGCTGCTTTCACATGCAGAGTCGATAGCGTCAGATGGCTTTCGTTCTGGTTGTTTGTCTTCGATGCCGTTGGCCACGTGCTTTGATACCTTTTTCATGGCAGCTGTTGCCTTTTCACCTCCAGAGCGCAAGATACGAGTGGCCATCATTCCTTCATCAAGAGTTTTCTTTTAGCTTTGGGTACTTTAGGACCAAGGGCATAATTTTTTCAACAGAAACAACTGCTTCAACACAGGCTTCAGTTTACTGGATGAGTAGAGCTGATATGAATTGTTGAATTAAACCATTGAAATATCCATTGAACAGCTAAATTAAAACATTCCAACTTGGAAACAACGCTAATGTCTACAACAATATATTTAGTGTTTAAAGCTTCAGTGTCTAAAGCTTAGTCATTCACAAGATAATTAAACACCGTTTAAATCCACGGTTTAATACGCGCCATATACATACACAATGCCAGGTTGCCCTATTCCATGAGACAAAAATGGCGCGTTGTGGCCGACGACATAACAAGTAACAAGAACAGAGAGATAACATTCGAAGACATTGCCAAATTCGTTGAAGTGAACGCCAGAACCTTAACTCATCTCATTTTTGGTAAGATAAAAAGCAGGTCTAAGAATAAGTCATTTCCCGATCCTAAAGGACCTCGAAGTGGATACACCTTTGGAACGAACGGTAAAACGTGTTCGGAGGGAGATACTGGTAAAGACGTTGAGAAAACTGATGAGACAGGGACAAAACCGTATAATTCCAGATGTCCAATGTGCAATTGCAATCATCTGCTATCTCGATGCGAGTTGGTCAAGAAGGAAACTGTTGATAACAGGCAAAAACTGGTACGAAAAAGAGGTCTCTACGATAACTGTCTTTTCCAATGTCATATTGCCAGTCGTGTCCAAAGGAAAGCTTCTGTAAGGTATCTGGTTGTCAAGCGAAGCATTCAACGTTCTTGCACCCGAAATCCGTGAATCATGGCAGGGAGAAACCCCCTTTAAATGGAGCGTCTGAAGAAACAGGTGGTGGAGAAAGTGTTGAGAACAAAGGTTCTGACGGATGGAACGGTTAAGTGGAACCAATGGTAGTCAGCGTGATCTCATAGGGGCCGGTTTTTCCTCCATCCGTTTGGCTATAGTGCCTGTGAAGGTTGGGTGTACGCATTCGGCTAAGGTAATTCAGACGTACGCCTTCTTTGAAACTGGATCAAATACGTCGTTTTGTACAAACGAGTTGTTGGAAATGCTTGGTATAGCATGAGAAAAAACCTTTCACTCACCACCATGCAAAATGAAAAGAGCCTAAACGAATTTCGTGTCGTCAGCTTGGATGTGTTTGATGTGGATAAAAACAACTTGGTCGAGCTTCCTACGGTGTTTTCTACAGAGAAGTTGCCAGTGGATGAATCCAGTATTCCCTAACAAGCAGACGTAAACAGATGGCCACACCTTGAAAACGTTACGATAGATAAAACCAACGCACCTATTGGTATCCCTATCGGAAACAACGCAACGAGAGCATTGGAACCTAAAGAAATTAAAGAATGCAGAGGAAAGGGTCCATACGCTGTAAGAACCATCTTTGGTTGGACAATAAACGGACCACTTGGGAGAAACGGACGGGAAAATTACTCCATCAATTTTATTCGACTCGCGGATCATGCATTGAGCAAGCAGTTTGAGATGTTTTGCAACGCTGAATTCAATGACTCTGCATTGGACGGCAACATTGAAATGCCCCAAGAAGATTCACACTCAGTCAGCATCATGGAATTCACACTCAGTCAGCATCAGTCAGCATCATCTACTATCCGCTTACGTAATGGACATTACGAAACGACCTTACTCTGGATAAATCGTCCTCCTGGTTTGCCAAATAACCGACCTTTGGCTGAACATCGCATAATGTTGCTAAAGAAAAGGCTACTTAAGAATCCTGACTTATTCTCAAAGTATGCTGACCTCCTGGACAACTTGTTCAACAAGGACTTCGCCCGAAAGGTGCCAAACGAATCATCAGCACAGCCCAACGGAGAGGTGTAGTACCTGTTTTGACTGTGCGGTGGCTTGTCACGGAACATCTCTTAACGATAAGCTATTGCAAGGACCAGACTTAACCAGCAATCTTTTCGGCGTCCTGACCCATTTCCGACAAGATCTAGAACCCGTAGCCCTTATAGCCGATATTGAGTCAATGTTCCAGCAGGTAAAGGTCTGCAGCGAGGATCGTAATGCTCTCCACTTTTTATGGTGGCCACAAAATTATCTTAATTCTGAACCTGAAGAGTTTCAAATTATGGTTCATTTGTTTGGTGCTACTTCATCCCTGAGCTGTTCGAACTTTGCACTACCCAAAACGGCAGATGACAACTCCAGCGATGTCGACGATACAGTAACGGACACAGTTAAACGTAACTTCTATGTAACTTCTAGACGAATGCAAAGCAACTGCTCTGGCCAGTCATCCTCGTGAACTACTTGCGAAAGGTGGATTCCGGCTGACAAAGTGGGTTTCTAATTCAACGAAAGTCGTTGCGTCGGTGCCAGAATCAGAAAGATTGGGATCCGTTAAAGATCTCTGCTCCGATCAACCATCCATCGAACGAGCACTTTGTGTCCTATGGAACATCGGCCGCGGTGAATTTGGATTCAAGATCAAAGTGAAAAATAAACCACCAACTAGAAGAGGCATCCTCTCTATCGTCAGCTCAGTGTATGACCCACTGAGATTTGTATCTCCATTCGTGCTACCAGCAAAGATTCTATTGCAAGAGCTGTGCAGGAAGAACCTCGGCTGCGACTACCCCATTCACGTTCACCATCTTACTCGTGGAAGAGTTGGCAAGAAGGATTATCAAAGCTCGAGCAACTCCGTGTGCCTCGATGTGTCAAACCATTAGGTTTTGGTAAAGTAACTTCTAGTGAGTTGCATCATTTCGCGGATGCATCTCAACGAAGATACGGCGCTGCGAGTTGCTTGCGACTAACGAACCAGAACTGTGATACTCATTGCCCATTCCTCAATAGTAAATCAAGACTTGCACCATTGAAGGAAACAACAATCCCTCGCCTTGAACTGTCCGCAGCTGTCGTGGCAACGAGAATAGACACGATGATACCTAAGGAAATCGACATCCCAATCGATGCATCGCTGATCTGGACGGATAGCACCTGTGCACTCGAGTACATCTCCAACGAAGATAAAACATTTCCAGCGTTTGTTGCAAATTGCATAGCGAAATCCGCGAAGTTATTTCTCTGTCGCATTTGAGACATATTCCTACGCGATTGAATCCTGCAGATGACGCATCACGAGGTCTTTCTGCTAATGAATTAATTAATAATAGAAGATGGCTCTCTGGCCCTGAATTTCTGTGGAAATCTCTGATCGTACCGAAGAACCATCATATTTCGATTTTAATTGCTCAGCGCTACCTCTTCATATCTGGAAATTCCGGCTTGGAACAGGCTCTTTCTCTCATTTGAGAAAGGTTTTGGATTGTTGGAGCAAGAGCGACATTAAGAAGAATTCTTGACAGATGCGTCAGCTGTAGAAGGCGACAGGCACTAGTTGGAAACCAGAAGATCGCCGAGCTCCCATTCCACTGAGTAGCGCCGGACCGATCCCCCTTTACATTCGTAGGTGTGGACTGTTTCGGTCCTTTCAATGTAAAGCGCGCAAAAAGTTTGGTGAAAAGATACGGAGTGTTGTTTACCTGTATGATGATACGTGCAATTCACATTGAAGTCACCCACAGCCTGGATACTGATTCATTCCTCCATGCCATGCACCGTTTCATTGCCAGAAGAGGCCTGTCCGAAGCGATATGATCCGACAATGGTGGGAGCTTCGTCAGCGGCGAGAACGAACTTCGTGTTGTGATAGCTGCCTGGAACCAAGAGAAGCAACATAAATTCCGATCTTTCTTCAACGTGATGTGAAATGGATCTTCAATCCGCCAGCTGGCTCTATTTTGGCGGCGTGTGGGAGCGCTGCACAAGGACTGCTCGTAAGGAAATAACAGCCGTTTTAAACCAGCAAACACTCGACGACGAGGGACTCGTGACACTGATGTGTGAAGCATAATCCATCATCAACAGCCGACCATTAACAAAGGTGTCCGACGACTCAGAAGACATGGAAGCGCTCACGCACAATCATCTGCTCCTTCTAAGTTCAGGATCCTTGCTAACCCTGGAATTTTCAATGAAGACGATCTTTATAGCCGCAGAAGATGAAGTCAAGTGCATTATCATTCTGATGTATTTTGGCGAAGATGGATTGAAGAATATCTTCCCAGTTTGCAACAAAGACAGAAATGGGTGAAGTCTCGCAGAAATTTCGCATCTTGTATACCATCCACCTGGCGCAAACTGTGAAAGCATGCGAGAATACATTCGGTCATCATTAGAGCATATAGAGTCTTCATTTCCGAATAATTCCGTCATCATTGCTGGTGATTTCAATAAATTGGATTTGCGTGGGACTGCTAAAGTATTCAGCCTAAATCAACTGTTGACTTTCCGACAAGAGGAGCAAACATTCTCAATCAAATTTATGTAAATTTATCGGAATATTACTCACCTACAATTGGCGCAACCCCCTTTGGTCTATCTGACTATCTGACAGTTATCATACTTCCTGCTACTAAGAAGAAATTGCATAAACCTCGGTGCCGTACTATAAAAGGAAGAGATAAGCGTCCTAGTAATATAAGGAGCCATGGGACCATTTATCCTCTATACCCTCAGTCGACCAAAAACTGAGTCTCATGACTAACATTATAAATTATGGTTTAAATTTAATTACGCCAGAACGCACATCTACGATTCACCCAAATGACCGACCTTGGATTAATAACAACATGAAACTCTTTTCAAACTATTATACTACGTAATAAGGTTAACCAAGAACGTAAACGCTGCAGTAAGACCTACTATCAAACTAAAGTACATAAATTACGCGAAACTAAACTCAGTGACTGGTGGCGTGAGGTAAAACAGTTGTGTGGCATGTCTAAGACGAATAAAACTCTATATTCTAGACAAACCGACTCCCACACGGCAACCAGGTAGAACAGTACTCTTCTCTTTAGTCTTTCCTCTTCTTCCACATTAATTAATTGTAAATACCTTAATTTATAAACTTGTATATAGTAATAGTTCTAATGTACTGATGGTTGTTACCCGTGTTTAAATAAAGGTTATGATGATGATGATGATGATGATAGTCTGAGAGATAGCTTGCACAAGGATTTAGGTCAGGATACCGATGAAAACCTCGAAATCAATAATATTCTCATAATTGTGATGCGAAATTATACTCTATTATCAGAGGATATAGCCGTATCTGTAAACGACAAGGAAGTGCCCGTACGTATTTGTGAGTGAATCAATCGTTGCTAAAAAACTACGTGAAATTAGTACGTCGTGTTCTAGTGGCCCTGATGATATTCCTAACTGGGTTTTAAAAACCTTTTCGGATATTCTTGCTTTACCAGTTGCAGACATTATTAATTCCTCGTTTCAAAGTTGCAAAGTTCCTCAAATATGGAAGATGGCTGACGTTGTTCCATTACCTAAAGTTTCAGTTGTCAATCACCTAGAAAAGAAACTAAGACCATTTTCCTTAACATCAACCTTATGGAAGATAGCAGAAAGTTTTATAATTGAAAGAGAATTAAAACCCACTTTGTTAAAAGTCGTTGATCCTCAACAATTTGGTTTAATTCCGGAATCTTCTACGGTGCTAGCCCTTATATCAATGTTTCTTTGCTCGTCTAAAGCTACGGACGACACGGGTTCATCAATAAGAACTGTACTCCTTAATTGTAAGAAAGCATTTGATCTGATTGACCACACTATATTGATTGCAAAATTATATAGCTTTGGTGTTAATCGTTGTATTGTGAACGGGATCGATCATTGATTTCCTACGTAATAGGTGGCAAAGAGTAAAAGTAAATGAAAATTGTTTCTCTGATTAGCTCAAAGTTCCAGTTAGAGTGCTCAAAGGTACGCGACTTTGTCCTTGGTTGTTTCTTGCAATGATAAATGATCTTACCCTACCTGAAATCTCTTCAAAAATGTGGAAATTTGCTGATAATGCAACTGTCTTCAAAGTCGTCCAAAAGTCCACGCAAAGCTCTTTACAATCCGATATTGACCATATTTCTATGTGGTCTACAACTTACCTTTTTTAACTCAATCCCATTAAATGCAAAGAAATGATATATTATATTCTTTACGCAACCACCATATATATATATATGAACCAGTATGTATGGGAAATCAATTTCTAGAAAGAGTAACGAGTATTAAATCTCTCGGAGTGACATTGAGGAATGATCTCAAGTGGAATGATCGTGTAAATATAATTACCTCAAAGGCATCCAAACGTCTGCATCTTTTGAAGCAACTTAAACGTGCTGACGTGGCTAAACTAGAATTGGTCAAGTTTTATTGTAGTTGCATAAGGTTCTGGAATATTCGTGCCAGCCTTTTCACAGTGCCTTACCACAATATCTTGCTAAGGACATTAAACAAATACAAAAACGAGCTTTAAGAATAATATATCCTGACCCTACTTATTACAGAACTGCTCTCAAGAATTCTGGTATTTCCACTCTAGAGAATAGATAATTAAGAATATCTATCCAGCAAACTTTTTAACGAAATTGCGTCGAATAACAACCATAAGCTTGCAAAACTTCTGCCACCAAAATCAGTCAGGAGAGACTTACGAAATAAAAGAACCTTTGAAGTCCCCTGGCAAATACGTTGCACTATGAGTACATTTTTGTTCCGCTCTATGCAAAATACCCCACTATATTTAAGGACTATTTTAGCTTTTTCAGTCCAGTAATACTTTATGGAGTGTTTGATATAATTTTTTTACATAGATATTATATAAGGTGAATATTTTCTTGTTTATTTTTCAAAAAATATTGTAACCATACTTATGTAAATCAGTCTTTAGACTGCAAGATGATGTTAATAAACTATCTATCTATCTGTCTGTCTGTCTGTCCGTCTGTCCGTCCGTCCGTCCGTCCGTCCGTCCGTCCGTCCGTCCGTCCGTCCGTCCGTCCGTCCGTCCGTCCGTCCGTCCGTCCGTCCATCCGTCCGTCCGTCCGTCCGTCCGTCCGTCCGTCCGTCCGTCCGTCCGTCCGTCCATCCGTGCGTGCATACGTGCGTGCGTCCGTCCGTCCGTCCGTCCGTCCGTCCATCCCCTCGTCCTTCCGTCGGTCTGTCTGTCTGTCTGTCTGTCTGTCTATATATTATTTTATGGAGTTCATCGTGTTGATCAGACGTGTTTGTTTTCAATTGTATGTTGAGGACAGTGGCCATTGAGGGCAATATGATCTGAATTTCTTCCTATAGACATGCTTGAAACAATATTTTAAAAAACCTACTGCTAAAAACAATTAAATGGCTGCTAGTTTTTACTGATTTAGTAGTCGCTAATGGCTCTGAGGGGGACTGATGCCATTTCAACTGAGCATCTTTTCAAAAACAATCCCCTTTTGGGCATAACCTTTGATTCTCACTTCTGAATGCCTTGGTGGACTGGTTTTTCTCAGCATTGTGACAAGCACTTGGTGAATATCTGCGTAAAGACTTGTACACTATATATTGGTAATGTAAAATCACTAACTTGAATACGGTTACGTGTATGCTGTCGCGCGCAACCCTCGCACTGCCGTAGAACATCAAGTCGGCTGGTACCATTAACTAAATACATATGGAACGCTACTTTAACTGAACATGCTTAATTTTGTCTGAAGCCAAATTTTACCTCTAGACGTGCATGTTTGAAGGTGAAATTTTCATTGTTACACGCGCGTTATCGCCTTTTCGATATTGTCTCGTCCTGATCTCGCCATGATGCATCATCATACAATGTGCAGCACTAAAATCAACTGTTAGACCTTATATGAATGTGAAATGTGCATTAAACATTGCAATATGTTTGCCAAATTTCATCCACAACTAAAACTGTTCAGATATATTAAGTATCAGCGAACAAAGATGTAACCCATGGCTTGTACTTCTCTGTCACCGTTGTCAGTTCTGCAATAAGCACTGTTCCCACAACTGTTAACTTTGTCTCGCACGTTACAATAAGATCGCTTACTGGCTTCTACTCCTCCAAATCCAAGGAAAGAGTCCGCAGAAATACAATCCTCCTCGTTATTACCGAGAATACCCAGCCTCACTCCTGCGGCACCACTTCTTTCCGCGGCAACATTGAAACCCTCTTTTCCACATTTCTCCTGAAGAGACGAATCAAAATAAAGAGACTTCCAGGTGTCACGAGAAATATTAGTAGCGCGATGATTACCATGTGCAATAATTTCGTACAGGGATTTTGCTGAGTAAGGTATTGGAATAAACTTAAGAAACTTTTCAATTTTCATTCCAACGCAGAGTTCCTTGAAAGGGGTATTCCAAAAGGTTGCCAGCTTCGTTTCCCTATCGTCTAATCCCATCATGCCATCTTCCGGTGAATACGTTTCCGTATTTATCCAGTACTGAGACGAGTAAGAAAACGTTTCCTGTAACAACAAAGCAAAAGTCACCAAACTTTTTAAACTTATATATATATATATATATATTTATATATATATATATATATATATATACAGTCGCTGTCATTAACGTTGTCCAAATCAACTATATCAATATATATGTCATGTGACTTATTAGTATGCATCAACTCGCGTGTCCTTGCTAGGTGTGCTGCGCGGATATTACGAGCTCAGTCGGACAGTGTTTCTACTGATAAGTGAAGCAAGATTGAAAAATGCCGGCACCATATTCGAACGATCTACGGTGGCCAATGATATTTCACCGCGTCCATTATTAACGTACCTATAAGGATATCGCTTCACAGCTATTTGTTTCTACTAAAACTGTTTACCGTACTTATCAAACGTTTATCAACACTGGTTATGTAAAACCTTCTGTCCTTCGTCGACCAAACGATACAAATACTTTCTCTCCTCACGAAGAGTACATCATTATGGATTTTGCACTTAGAATGCCGCAAATGCAGCTAAATATATTTTTAACGCGACTGGTACTTGCACTCATAGTTGTACTTAATCGTAGTACCATTGAATTTGTACTGTATTATTTTGTACAGACAATTTATAAAAGCGAAGGATGATGCATTCGGTTAAAATGACCATGAACATTGAGCAAAGCCAGTTTCTTGTGTTCTTTTAGAATTCCCTCTCGCCAATTGGTATAAAAAATTTAGTTGTTGGCCTTTTAATCGTGTCTGTAATAAAGTTAATGAAAGACACAAGCATCCGTTTTTCCCTAACATTTTAAATTTATGCAAAAAATATGTTTTCGTTTCGAATCGTTCTTTGTTTTCTGCAGTTCCACATGATAATATCCGATGTGCTTTTTTGAGCGGTTCACTGAAGCTTAACAAATTACTATATAACTTGATTGTTTGTGTCCTAAGGTGCATCACGCCTGGCTGCATGTCTAACAAAAGCCTTAATACATAATTGTCGTTTGGTCGACCAAGGACACAAAGTTTTACATCACCAATGTTTATAAACGTTTGATAAGTACGGTAGACAGTTTTAGTAGAAACAAATAGCTGTGAAGAGATTTCCTGATTGGTACGTTGATAAAAGACGCGGTGAAATATCATTCGCCACCGTAGATCGTTCGAATATGGTGCCGGCATTTTTCAATCTTGCTTTTCTTATTGGAAACACTGCCCGACTATATATAGATATATATATTTATAAATTAGGTAAAAATAAATCATTTACTATATACGACTTGAAGTTATCATGCATTTCCTATGCAGCCTAGGCACATTAACTACTTTTCTTTTATGATGCTTTTTTGATTTGTGACTGGGGTAGAATGGGAACAGTTGAGGCGAAGTAGCAAAAAACATAATTCAACATGTTGCAATGCTGAGCGGCCTTATGTACCGTTTATTCGCTCCACTATGATTTAGATTTGAAAATCAACAATCATGTGTTACACACCTTACTTCCGTTGATTTTCATCACCATTGTCCATCCCCCTCCTGAACATGCGGGTAATGACGTCATGTGACAAAACACGCTGCTGTAATTTATGATTGAATCAGTTTTGATGCGATAGACACCATTTTGAGCAGAGCTGCAAAGAAACAAAAACATTATGAGCTTTACGAGAATGTAGTTATGCGTGTGTCACGCCAATATGAAATCATTTTAATAAATAATCCAAATACCACAAATTACGGTGAGGCCCAGCTTAGCCATAATTCGTGGCACTTAGAAACTTGCAAGCTAAGTTTAAAAATAATTAACGACATGGCTAATAATCACACGCATTAGATATTCATAGAACTAAGGCAATGAGAAAGGGAATTAAATCGTATACAAGATTAATGAAGCGTAATTGTCACAAAACGACATATTCAGTCTTTACAGTACAGTACAGTAACACTGGCATCTAGTTAGTAGAAGAGGAAATTTCGAGATCATTAAGGCGTAGAAACAAGCAGTGAGAATGTCCGAAATTCAGTTACACAAACAAAGTTGGAGATTTGAAGACGTACTAGTACCAGTAACATGTGCGAGGCAGTAAGGTAGTATCGTGCGAGTACCTTTAGCTTAGATCTGAGCTTGTAAAACTTGCAAAAGGATATTTACATTGGATGACACCATAGCCATGTCTGGCTTGTCAATTTATGGAACAATATTTACGGGAAGCTCCATATAGGTCCTCTCCTCGAGAATGATATCAGTGCTCTCACCGTTTAGAGAAATTTTTTAAAGACGATAACAATATGGCACAATATTTTAAAAATCCCCCCCTTCCTCCCCCAATAAGGACAGCCCAAACAGGATGTAAGACTATAGATGTACATCTTTTTCGTATATTTACCAATTTATCATGTAAGCATTAATTCCAAAGTAAAAAAGTTGGACTGAGACAACTTACCTATATTTCTGTAAAACTTGAAGACATGAATCGAAAACTATATCAGCTGTGTGGAAATAAATACAATGCTCATTATTATCCGTTGAGGTATACAAGGATCAAGAATCTCATCGTCCGGCTCAAATTTTAGGGGAAGACAAGATAATGAGCACTCGTTGCGTCACATCATTGTTTTGGTTTTGGTAAAACAATGATCTGAGTTAAGAAGCTCTCACTTTTCTTCGTTTTGCCGCAAAATGTGGACCAGAAGCTGAGATTCTTGATCCTTTCAAAAAGACAATGAAATAATATTTAAGGATTGTTATAACCAAGAAACTGTGTACCAAGGCAATTTGAGACATATTTGACTGTTTTTGTCATCCGAAATTATTCCTTGCCTCCCTTGCTGTGTGTCCTTTAGAAATTTTTTTCCCAAAATTCAAATATTTGTTGTTTGACGATACAAAAACCAAGCCTCACAAGATAGCGTAGAATCAAATCACGTGTTTTTCATATAATTATCTCGTATGCCTTCGAAATGTGTCTAATAACAATTTTCATTGTGCATCGTTTTCTGAAATCATAAGTTCTTCATCTAGTCTTTGGGAAATGTCTCTGGGCCAAGAAATAATTCCTTAAATGCGAACAAAGGGCGTTGTACAACGATGTAAAATTAATGCTAATCGCATATAATGATTGATGAGAGAGCCATTAAATCCAAGCTCTATATCTGCAGATTGTGCTCCTATACTTCCGTCAGTCAAAAAGTGAAGCCAGAAATATGGTGACAAATTTTTCCCCTTAAGTCAGGTATATTTTGGTCTTCATAAATTAGGCATCCTCGAATATCTTTGTTAATATCCTAATAATATACAAGGAAATGTTTCTGGGCTGTGATTGGTTGATTCGAGTGCAGTTAATCCCAAACATCACCCAGAACAGTGCAAAAATCTGTAACACAGTGCAAAAATCTGTAACAACAGTGCAAAAATCTGTAACAACAGTGCAAAAATCTGTAACAACAGTGCAAAAATCTGTAATCAGCTCTTTGAGCGATGGGATTTACTCGCTGAAAAACCAAAAATATGGCGGCCGAATTTTCACGTTTGCTTAAAGATTTCGTCGAAATTTCAACACAACTTGGGATTCTTTTCTGACAATTATGATTACAAAACAAACTCTAAAGTATGCTGGAACTTTGTACATAAAACTTTTAGCCATGGCTTTTGTAAACATGAATTTTTTAAGCGAAGAAATTCGAGAATGAGTGCACTTGCATAATGCGAAGTTGTAAGTACAAAATGCTTGTTTGGACATTTCCTTTTTATGTTATTAATAAGTAATAGTATGATTTCTCGTGCAATTACGGAAAACAAGCACTCGTGAGTTTTTAAAAACCGCAAATAGCACTCGCCCTTCGGACTCGTGCTATTTTGCAGTTTTTAAAAACTCACTCGTGCTTGTTTATCCGTAATTGCACTCGAAATTATACTATTACCTATACAAATAACAGCTAACAAATGAAAAGATCACAAAGTGCAAACAATTATGGAAATTTTTTTGCATGTGCTCTGTTAATTCAGCGTCAAAGTGTCGACTTAAGCAGGGGTTGTATCTATTCCATTTAACTTGAAATAGTTTTATGTCACAGAAAGAAACTCCAGACTAGATTTGTTTATGATAACGTTGGAAAAAATATCACTGGAAATCAATACAGTCAGGCAGTATGGCATGCATCCGTGTTAAATTGTCGTATAGTATAAAATTTGTACGCAATACGGATTTTCCGCTGATTTGTTAGGTATTTTCTGATAGTATATACTTACTATATTCTAATTCCTTTTTTTCTTTAGTTTCCTGCAATATACAAAAAAAATGTTGTAATAATTTTCTTTAAAGATGTTGTATCGGTAAACTGATATACTGCATCGAATGGCCCCATTTCTGGAAAAAAGGCTAGGAAGATAGAATTCTCAAAAAATGGTGAGTAGGGAGGGGGGATATCTGATATAGAATATATCACAATCTAAACGATGCCTACGAAGGCATCGACGTTTTCTGTACGTATCCCATATTTTTTGTGAGTGTTAATTGCATTACGTTTAAAGAACGTTATAGCTCGGGATATTTTTAAGAAGTATAAGAGTAGCTAGAGTACTGTTTTTGCGTCGAAAACTATGGTTTTCACTTTCACATAAAGACAAAGCTGACCTATTGTCTTGCATGTAATATGTCACCAAAAAGTCAGATCATTGTTGATGAAAATCATTGATATATGTTTTTAGTTATTATTCGTGTAAAAACAATAGTTTTTATAATGCAAAAGCTTAATATCCCAAACTAAGAACCAAATCATTTCAAGATACCACCAATATACTACGCGTTGGGGTGCATACTTTACTCATAGGAGACCATTTTAAAAAAACAGTTACTTCTTAAACGACATTGAGTTTCTGATAAATATTGGCTATACTCTCTTACTATTGGGCACAGTAATCAGATGAGATGCCTTTTGAAACATAATAAAGAAATATAAATTAAAAATTAAAATGTTATTCGGTCATATCCAAATTTCTGCATTTTCCATTCATGTAGCGTTGCAGATGCCCTACTATAACCCCATAGCCGGTTATTTCATTATAGTTTTATTATACAATATTTATTAGTAACGATATACCTGCTGCAGTGGTTCGTAATAATTGTAGACTTGATCAGCCACCAAATTGTGAGGAAATGTTGATTTTGTGGCGTTATTCAGTTGACAGACACTGCGATGGTTTGTTCCCTTGCTGTTGATAGATTTACAGTGCGGAAATTTTTGAAGACAGAACAGTGAACATTCCAAGACACTTAGAGAGTTGTGTGCGCTGATAACATTGTCAGTTAGTCGATGACCTGTTCAAATGCATGAAAACAAATTTAGCCCAAATATTATGGAAGAACTCTTACTCTGAAGAAACTATGAAATATGAACAATAAACATTCAAATGTTGATGTATTCATACCTAGCGCACAAGCTGCTCTCTTTTAAATTGACTACGAGGAAATGCTTCAAACTTAAAACAACTTGTTTTAAAGGGGCAATGGCACTTTTATTTTTTACAAAAAATTTATATATTTAAGTACTGGACTAAAAGTTTCTAAAATATATATCGTGAATGCATCCATGCAGATACAATACACGAGCAATATTAATCACATCAAACTTTAACATGCACTATTAGGTGGAGTTTGGTCACAATTCACCTAAACGTGATTTTTTGTTTTGCAACGAGCAATTCAAAATGACAACACAATCCAGCTCATCATCCAGCCAATTGTCATCATCTGTACATCCGTACAAGGTCTTTGTATCTGATATAGACTTATTATGTGTGTGCTCACATCGACCCATTCTTTTTCATTGCAAAATACCCTTACACTGCCCCCATTACCTTTGCTTACGTTTTGCCCGCATAATCCAATATGGCGTTCAAAGTTAACAGTTTTACTTCAATTTTTTTATCCACTGTCTGTAACCCGGTCTGTGGCAAATGTTTAATACACCCATTGTTCGTTTTGTACCTATTTTGTTCAAATCCAGCAACTGTAGTCCATATACTTAACAGTCAACAGTCTTCAAAAAGTTATCCACCGAATAGGATAGAAATTAATTCAGACATAAAAATGACGTCTAAGAGGAAACAAGTAGTGTAATACACAACTTCATGTTGCCAACTGATGTCAGTGGTGCCACGAAGAATTACAAATTGCTGCTTCAATATCGACATTTTATGCATTAAATTATGGCGTTCCATCGCCGCCAAAATTAAATGTTGCCACTCAACTTTTAACATTACCTCACAACATTCAACATTGTGTGACAACATTCAACAATGCGTAGCAACTTTCAACATTGCAAATCCAACGTTTATCCTCGCTAAAATCAACATCCAACTTTGAGAAGCGCAATAACGAACATGGCACATCTCGTATGAACTAGTGAAAAGTCAGCTTTCGATCTCAAAAATTTTAATAGTGCGATTCGCAATGTTGAAAGTTGCGATTCGCAATGTTGAAAGTTGCGATTTGCAATGTTGAAAGTTGTCTCGTGCGTGCCAAACCGCCAAAAATCGGGTGTCGCGATGACGTCATTCTCATCTCTTGCCATGTGCAATATTTTGGTTGTCACGAGGTTCCCCCAGCATGGCCGGCATGGAGGAGCTTCGATCAGTTAAAGATACACTTTTGCAAGTCGCTAGTCAACTCGAGCGGATGCAATCACCTCCAGGTATGACATGTGAATTATTTGTGATAAGATCAATGCACTATTTAAATAATTTATAACGAATTTACATTAATTTACATTGCAAATTTATAGCTTTAAGCTTTTAACTGGCGACATGCCAGATCTCAAGTGGCGACAAACGAACGTATTAATGTTTGGTAAAAAGCTATAAATTTGCAATTGAAATTAATGTAAATTCGTTGTAAATTATTTAAATAGTGCTTTGATCTTATCACAAATAATTCACATGTCATACCTGGAGGTGATTGCATCCGCTCAAGTTGACTAGCGACTTGAAAAAGTGTATTTTTAACAGATCGAAGCTCCTCCATGCCGGCCATGCTAGGGGAAGCTCGTGACAACCAAAATATTGCACATGGCAAGAGATGAGGATGACGTCATCGCGACACCCGATTTTTGGCGGTCTTGGCACGCACGAGACAACCTTCAACATTGCGAACCGCAACTTTCAACATTGCGAATCGCACTATTAAAATTTTTGAGATCGAAAGCTGACTTTTCACCAGTTCATACGAGATGTGCCATGTTCGTTATTGCGCTTCTCAAAGTTGGATGTTGATTTTGATTTGGATTTGCAATGTTGAAAGTTGCTACGCATTGTTGAATGTTGTCACACAATGTTGAATGTTGTGAGGTAATGTTAAAAGTTGAGTGGCAACATTGAGTTTTGGCGGCGATGGAACGCCATATTAAATAACGTACGTATTTCGCTTAAATCGATATGGGTGTAACTTTGAAGATCTTTTCCCCTGATAAGCTTAATAAACCATGTATTAATTGTGGTAGAGTCGAAAAATATTGTTACAAATAGACACAAGTGTTACACGTTCACTTTGTCGTTCATGTTTCTTTGTCGATTTAGAATTCGTAAAATTGGCCAATCACAGGGAAGCACAAAAGTTCTAAACATTTGCCACAGACCAGCGTAACCGAAAAGGAAAAGGACATGAAAAGCATCGTTGAAAATAAAATCAATTTAGGGCGAGCAAAGTTTTATTTTAGTTTGGCGAATATATCACAAACGAAAAGACAGACAAATTTTTACAATCCTAAAAAATGTATAAACCGAAGGGCTTTTCGTGCAGGATAGCGTTATCCATGCACGCGGGATGTTGCGAGATTTTCGATTTTCAAGGTCAACATAGCTCCATCGTATTTCATTACCTCTTCCCACAGTCATGAATTTTTTATATACATATTTTCGATTCAGAATACATTAATGGTCTTGCAACCCCATACACAGCATATCTTTACTGGATTACACAAGTGTTGATATAGGCATATGTCCTTTACTTTTGTCTAAATTTTTGGGTATCCTGCACATGTAAGTAGAAGAGATAAGCTAATGTTGTCCATGAATATTGCCAAAAAATATACCAAAAATGCCCAAACCAATTTCGGACCATATAATTATAATGTGCATATTTTAGTTCAGAATGTACATGTTTGAAGTCTTAACGTACATCTCTGGAAGATAAAATCTCCAAAGTATTTAACATTTTGTGGCTTAAATAATAATTTGAAATGTCCATAGCCCTCTGCAAATTATAAACTTTGCATAGGGAGAATAGGGTACGCGTTTTACACCAAAGCAGCGATACTACTCTGGATAATACCTATTATGTTTCTATCAAAAATATTTGCGAAAAACACAATTTTGGTCCACTAGCTGCAGATTATCTGAAACTTCAAAACACAAATCTACTTTTATCATTGGTTTAGCATGTTCATTTTCTTGTGAAATTTCAGTGCCATAAATGAGCAATGAGCTTATCATCTCTGAACAAGATATTAAGCACCTCAGAAATGCAAAACCATAAAGGTTTTGTAGATGGCAAAAAGGCTACTTTTAGGTTAGTTTGGAAGCCATTTAGCCTTTAACATGCTTGTGCAGTCATACGACAAAAATGCACAGACGATATGCGCTAAAATATTTTAATAAAAAACTATTTTGTGAGCCATTTTCAAAAAATATTTCTACTTTTCTTTGTCAAAATGTTTCAGTACATATCGTTTGTGAATATCAGCATGTCTTATGATATTCAAATGTCTTGAAAGGGGAAATACAACATATATTATTAAGAGATCCTGTTTTAAAAATTTCAGTACTGTCCAGAAATAACCTAACAGTGCGGTTGCGGTGCGGTCGCGGTTTAGTTGCGGTTCGGTTGCGGTTAGGCTGCGGTGCGGTTGCGGTTCGGTTGCGATTAGGCTGCGGTCGACCGATAAAAACCGCAAACGACCGCAAGAAAAAATCACAGTTTAGATTACGATGTTTACCGGTTGTTCCCGATCGGTACGAAGCGCTGCTGCGCTGGTAATGGAAGGTTATCGCAAACAGCTATTCATAAATCATAATTGCAACTATTCAGATTTTTAGATCCTCAAAACTTATATAGTTCTACGGTGTTTAAAAGCGGTTGCTGTTTGCTTGTTACCATGTACAGACGTGGTTCATAAACAAACCATTTGTCCGTCTATTGAAACACAGAGCCACTCTGATATTAGAGACGATAATTTTGTCTGAGACTGCATCGAGTGTAATTACGGTTATTAGATAAACGACAGTATCGTCAGACGTCAATAACGTTTTATTAGAGAGCTTAAGCAAGCGACGTTTTTGTCAACACGGACGGCAGGCGGAA
The DNA here is from genome assembly GCA_963855995.1 of Muricea muricata. NCBI lineage: Eukaryota > Metazoa > Cnidaria > Anthozoa > Malacalcyonacea > Plexauridae > Muricea > Muricea muricata. The sequence continues at coordinate 93,424,917 of OY979716.1, read as the reverse complement.
GTAAGTTGCGTCGTTATAGATTGCGAATGATAGCGTCAGCCGTTCTTGTTTGAAATCATGAACGTGAAAGTTGACTGACAGCCGTTGTTGATTTCAAACAAGAACGGCTGACGCCATCATTCGTCATCAATAACGACGCAACTTACTTCCGCCTGCCGTCCGTGTTGACAAAAACGTCGCTTGCTTAAGCCCTCTATTACAGTAATAATATCGTCTCGCACATTAGAGTAAAGTCGTCTATGCTAGTGCAAAGAGCCTCAGTTAAGTGAAATTTAATTTCATTCTGAAGATATTTCAGCATATTGGCTTGTCGCCCTGTGTCAGACATTTTGTCTTTATTACGTAACACTGCAACATTTTCATACACAAATTATGCAATTATGTACAACAAACCACAACAAACGCAGTTGAGTCTGAAATTTTAATATGGACGCGCAAATTCGCTGCTTTCCGACTACGAGCCGAATAGCCATTCAATTTCGTGATGGTTGCGGTAAGGCAGTGTCACCGCGGTCACACCACGGTGTAACCTCGGTCTAGCCGCAGTCTGACTGCAGTGTGACCGCGGTGCGACCGCAGTTCAACCTCAGTCCAGCCGCGGTGAACCGCGGTTTTTGTGAGGTTATTTCTGGACAGTACTGATATCATCTTGCTTGAAGGAAAAATGCCGAAATTTACTGGGATCAAACGTAACTGAATGCCTATTTTGTATAATCGTGCTACAGTAGCCTTTACAGCCGTGGCAATTGAAGTGTTCCTAAAATATTGTATCATTTCATTTGCCAACATGAACGAATTTATTTGATAAAACATTTGAAAATTTTACAATTTCCTAAATTATTGATCAACTTCCTGTTGAATGCTCCAATCACCATTGGATTTGGCACAAGCGGCCAATCACAACGAAGCAGGAAGTGACCAGAGATGGTCAGATTTGTGAAGTTTGTAAACAGTTCCACCAACTGGCAAACCAGTTTGTTCTAGTGAGCAAATGAATTGATGCAATATTTTAGGAAAACTTCAATTGCCACGGCTGTAAATTGACTGCCAACGCATGTGTAAGGCGATAACCACCCATTTAACGATAAAAAATTGACATTTTCGATGAAGGTGTTTGACAAAACGCAATCACTCGAAACGTCGAATTTTTGCTTCTTTCCGTGATGTTGCGTTTAAGAAAACTAAATTATCGTAATCAGAATATGAAAATTAATGTTTACATTAAAATTTAATTTGTTGACATTTCGTTGCTACATATCGCAACTTCATCGGAGCTATATTCTATGAATGAAGATCCCATTATTTTGTGTGATTTTGACCCATGACGTTTACACGGTACTGGATCCGCATGGTCACGATATCAAATTGGATTGTTTGACGATGAATGTAGCTCTAAAATGTATCCTAATGATACCAGAACAGAATATAATAACTACATATACAGGAGTGGACTGAACATAAATAGACCGCGCTATATATATTAAGCTGAATAGTTATAATCCAGCTAGAATTCGCCTAAACCCTTGTATTTATAGATAGGGGTCTGCAATATTGCTCGTTACAATTCAGGTTTTAATCTTCTCGACAAAACAGAACTGATAAATTGTGCATGTGTCAAAATAGTTTATATAATAACGACAGTAAAACACGCAATCTGATTGGTCAATACCCGTGCAGGATGAGACAATTCTGCACGGGCAATTTGAAAGTTGACATGGCTTAGCATTTTACGAGTTTGTTACGAGTTTAAAATTGCCGACAAAAAACCATTTCAGCTTCTGAAATTAGCAGAAAATGAAGATAAAGTCAAATACTAAAGTTCAAGGTACAGAAACTATTGTCTTTTATGTTTTCAAACTTCTATAATGTCTTGTATACTCGTATTTTTGTTTTGTTTACGTTATAAATTTAACTGAAATACGATTTTTGGCGCTCGCATATTTTTGTTTCCGCTTATGCTGTAGCGATAAAAGTACAACCGTTCGAATCAGCATACAATGGTGCCTATAAAGAACTAAATTTTCTTTGCCTACAACGCTTTCTTACACACGTACTGCACTTCAAATGCCGGTAATTTTTTAGGTTTCTGTTTACACAAAAACATAAAATTGCAAAATATAACTAGTATATCTCTCACTTTTGCCCGTTAATAATAATAAACAATTACTAAATGGTTTTCCGTGCAGGATAGCGTGATCCATGCACTTGCGATATTGCTCGATTTTCGGAAAGCGTATAAATACACGAGCCGCAGGCGAGTGCATGGATCACGCTATCCTGCACGGAAAACCGTTCAGTAATCCTTTAATCCTCTGTTAAAATTTCTGCGGCAAGACTGATGATAATTTTTGAAATAGTATTAAGAGCACCGACTCTCGCAAATCAAATAACATAGTTTGCAAAATATATTGCTCGGCTTAAAATAATGGCGTTAGTAACACATTAATAGCTCCACCGGTACAGAAATAAGTTTTAAACAGGATCGCAATCGACCAACTTGTAAACAATTTAAATACAAGAACATATCACTTTATAAAATATGAGGTGAATATACACATACAGAAATAACTAATAAATTGCTTTTATCAATTCCTACCATTCTGAAGTCAACAACACAAACAAGGCATATTCTATGAGAATTCCAAACGCGCATATTATGGATGGTATTGCGCTGTTGATTTTAACATATTAACGCTCGAAACATGCGTCAAAACATCCTTCCCATATCGGCATATGCAGGCTGATCTCTTTAAGATGAGTTTTAAAGATTCCGGCTTTTAGTATTCTGCGACTTTTATAGCTTCCTCTTTTAGTACTCCGGCTTTTAAAGATTCCTCCTTTTAATTAAGTATTTCGGCTTTTAGAGATTCCTGCTTTTAGTATTCAGGCTTTTAGAGATTCCTCCTTTTAGTTTTCAGGCTTTTAGAGATTCCTGCTTTTGGTAATCCGGGTTTTAGAGATTCCTGGTTTTAGTATTCAGGCTTTTAGAGATTCCTACTTTTAATATTCCGGGTTTTAGAGATTCCCTATTTTTTGTTCCGGATTTTAGAGATTCCTGCATTTAGTATTCCGGGTTTTAGAGATTCCGGCTTTTAGTATTCCGGGTTTTAAAGATTCCGGCTTTAAGTAGTTCGGGTTTTAGAGATTCCGTCTTCTAGTATTCCGGGTTTTTCCCTTCCTCATTCCCCTTTCCCCGTTCCCTTCCTCATTCCCCTTTCCCCGTCCTTTCCACGACTCCCCATGCCATTCCTTGTTTTAGTGATAGCCAACAAATAATTACAGCTTGGCGCTTATCATAGGGACTGGTTTGCTTGACGGGTCCTTAAACTCGTATAACATTATATGTCTAAATCCCTCCAGCTAACAAGGCGTCTAGCACCCTGGATGGTTCAGAAATAGACGCCCACATCATTGACGTCAAGGTGTGAAAAGATCTGTTTTCCCTGTGTTTCACGTTAGTGACCAAAAACACGAGATAGTTTATAGCTTGTAAATATTATATAGGACGTTTCCCTTAATACAGTTGATGATGTTGTGATATCATTTTAGACAGCTTACCGAAAGCGAAGATATTTACTAGCAGTATATGACAGCATTATAGAATATTTAGTAAAATAATAATAAAAGGAAATTACAATATGTTATGAAGTGCTGTTAATGAAAAAACAATTGTTGTTTATACCAGAGCGTGTGCGAAGCAGACATTACTTCACAAAGTCTAAAGGTTCTTATAAGAATTTTGCAACCATCAAAGACATGAAGGATTATTCTTTAACAAATCAAATTTTGCTAGTTCCGGGTCAAGTTTTTAGTCGAGCTGGAAAAAGGTTCCACCATGTTTAAAGTGCCTATGAAACGAAAGTTTGTCCAACTATTCATTGATTGCATTACAAAGATCTCTTAAAGCCACAGTGTAACTTCCTTAATAGAATTTCCGTAACTCTCTTCCTTCTCGACATATTCAACTTTATCTGGTATGCAAAAGCGATTAATTGTAGTTTACACACGTACAGCATAGTTTTAATTGTTTCTTATTGTCATATTCTTTAAAATCAGCAATCTCAAGGATAGCCACTATGCCCAGTGATGTCATAAGTTGTGTAATTTACATCTCGAATAAAGTTGACTATCTCGAGAAGGAAGAGAACTTGGAGAAACTGTACTAAAGAAGTCACACCGTTATTTTAAGGGATCTTTGCAATGCAATCAATAAATAATTCCGCAAAAAATTTCGTTTCACAGGCACTTTAATAATCGGATAGTCAGGTGAACAATGGCTTAGGATCTCAACCTAAGAAAAAATTTATTTCGAAATGCTGTTGATGTTTGAAATGTGTTTGAAATGATGTTTGAAATGATGTTTGAACGAATATCAGTCTTGTATATCCCTTGCGCAGTGGATATAAATATGCGCCCCTTCTCCGTCTAATGCAAGATTTCTTACCTGAAACTGACAACTTAAATAAAGCGCTGGAGCCATCAGAAATACAGGTTCTGGTGCAAAGTAGTATGATATAGGCTGAAATAATATGTACAGTATTCATAACACCATATGTGTGTCACACTTCATGAAGCAGCCTTGATTCGTAGCTGATATATCAACGATGTTTTGAACATTGCTTCTAAAATCTGCATGATGTCATTGACGACTTGAAATGCTTTATGTATTAAATTCTCATTTCATTATGAGATTCATACAACGTAATAGCCGCTTAATTAAACCATAGCAGTTGTTTTCATTACTTTTAATGTCAACGTTAGCAGTTTTAATTAAGACTGTTGCGATGATTGTCCATCATACATGCCAAAAGTGTCAACAGAGATAAAATATATGTTGTATACTATACTATATTGACAATATTGTTAGTAAAGATACACAATTAGCATCCGATTTCATTTGAGCGAAGTAAATTGTATAATTTTAATAAGTTTTGAAAAAATTAGTATTGAGGGAAATTTTTGACAGCATTTATCAGCCATGTAAAATTAAAATACATTTTGTATAGATTCCAATATTAATGTTTTAATGAATAATAGAACCACCAGTTCATGTTTGCATTCGTTTTATTAATTAAAGCTTACTTAACATTTCGCTTTTTTTTACTCTTAAAGTCAAATGCATGTTTAGTTTCAGAAAATTTGATTGACATTGGATAACAAAAAAATAAAGAACCGCGTTATATCATACAAAGAAGCATTATATTAAGTGCATTTTTACTGATTTAGATATACTAACTCTGCGAACTGAGATTTCAGTCTTGACAATCACTATTGGTTTCGGACTGCAAGAACGATACTCCAGAAGGCGTAACAAGCTCGATAATTTATTCGTCAGGGGGGAGCTCTCATATCGATCGGCGTTAAATCATATCGAGTTAACGTACCATGACGTCATTGATTCTTATATTTATTAAACACGTTCAAGTAGTATGATAAAATAACGTTTTCAAACACAGTCTCTCCATGCTTGTGCTTTGTCCTAGTGGTTATAATAAGATACAAGACTTCCACGCCGCAGTTTGAGTTCGAATCCCGGCGATGACTGTTTTATACTTTTGAGTCAAAGTTTTTTTTTCTAAGTTTTTTTCTTTATAGTTAGGGTCAGGGTTAGGGTGAGGCTTAATTTTGGGGTTTATTGACAATAATATTAATGCAAAAATTTTTTTTTCAAGCACCTCTAGACTCTTAAATTCAGGTATTGCAAAAACCATGACGTCATGGTACGTTAACTCAATACGATCTAACGCCGACCCTCTCATATCTATGTATTCGTCTTCAAATACCATTGCAAACATTACTAACACATACATAACCCACATAGATTATAAGTTTATCGTTCCTTAATGCATGTTAAAAAAACCTAAGCAGAATTTATGTTAACCAAATCTTTACTGGCTTTTTGTATTTTGGTTTGTAACTGCGTGTTAAGTATTATCACATAATATAGGGTATCACCAGTAGGGCTACTCAGCAGTGCAACATGTCCCCTTATTTTATGCAGTTTGGTGGCCAGAATAATGGAGGAACAGCCAACTGACTGGCCAGAACCTGCATAATCAGCATGCGTAATGCGACATGCGTGGGGACACAAACTTCTATAAGGTACCGACTCAAGTGGTCCTTCTGTGTTACTATTGTCGACTTTCGTGCTGAAGTTGTGCAATACAATTCTATTACAATGGCCCTATGGGACGATAACCATTTCGTTCCTCGGGTCTCTAAATTTAAGCGTTCGTGTAAAGCAAGAATAATGAAAGTATATTAGAGCGTTTTATTTTACTAGTTTAGTGTTTGGATATACGTTGCATGTGCGATATATTAAAGACTTTTACACATCTGTGATGAATGCGTGATCTAAGTTTTTTGTTTGGCAGACAAACCAATAGGAATATATTGTACAGTTTTAAGCGTCTGTTGTGTTGTTGGGGTTGTCGTGTGTTGGGGTTAGAATCAGCCTGTGTGATCCCTCGGGTTCATCCTGTCCCTCATCGTTTTGCGTTCCGATGCTTTCTTCAATAGTCTTACCACCAAGAACATCCATATTCTCATCAAATAATTTGGACAAGAAAAAATCTGCGACGAAATATCGAAATCCGTTGTTAGTCATCAAAAGCATTAAAGCTACGACCGACTTTGCTTTTGGTTGTTCTGCATTGTTCATATTTGGTCGTGGTTGAGAAACGCTCAGGACTTTATAACTAGCAATTGTTGAGCCAAGTAGAGCCATAACAAAGTTTTGAAGAACGTACATCACCAGAGCTGTTTTATAAAGCCAATATTTAAGCCTTGGTTCACCTGTATTCCAAAATCTAGAAGAAAGAATAAAGTGTATCATCGATTTGACGAACCCAATGATATGGATTTTGTGATGTATTTACACGTATATCTTATTTGACAAGAGGAGAGCGGGAGGTGGGGTTATACTTCTTTGACCGAAATATGTGGAATAGAATAAAGCCATAACGGAGATTGAAACTTTGAAACAATATTCGTTTGATTTTTTGCAATAGAGAGTCTCTCTGCTAACATCGTACACTATTTGATAGTATTTTTTGCGATGAATTGTTTTCAATGAACGTTTTGGTATAACTGTAGTTCCGAAAATTTTCGTTGAAATTTTTGTCACAATGTACATTGTAAGCAAACCTCTGCCCAGGTGCATTAACTGGAGTTTTCGATCCTGTTTGCTCTGTTTCTTGCCTCAAATACAGCTGACTCGCGAGTATACTCTTTTGGGGGGAGTGTGATCCATATAATGCCCGCTAAATAGGGGTGCTCTTTAATCCGTTTTTAAACAAATTAAATAAAGTGCAGTATTATAAGAAACAAGTTTCAGGCAAAAATGAATAAGCAAGATGAATGCCGAATTAGATCACTTAATATCTATGAGAGTAAAGTTTATTAAACACATGCAGGCTTATCGAGTAACTTGAATAGGGAGGGTTAGGGTTAGGATTCAAAAACCGTCATTTCAGGGTTTTTTAGACAGCATCACAACTTATTTTACAGATTGAAACCGAAAGCTTGATCTACAGTACATGTTACCTTGCATAAGGAAACATTACCTTGGTAAGAAGTTCAGTAAGAAGATAAGTACCACAGTCAATAATTTTTCCATTATAAATCCAAGGTAAGCCATTGTTTTTTCAATTTGTAGGTCATTTAAAATCACATATATATCATAGATAACAACCGCTAAAAGCACGAAGTTAATCTTGTAAAAATACTTCTTCTTCATCAAATGACGAAAAATTTTTTTAACACCACAAAATCCTGATGAATATCGCAACACATAAATGACAAGGAATAAAGAAGCAACAGAACTGACGAGGAGCCACAATATTTCTAATATCTTGGGCACAGGAAAGATATCGAAGTGTTCGCAAAGTATCGCTGTGTGAAACTCGCGGAAGAAGCAATCAGCTGCCCTGATAGTGAACAAGATTACTCCAATTAGCTGGAAGAAAAGCACGACGAGATACAGGAGCCACTTAAAGCTTGAAAAACATGCACATCTTGTAGAGCAGGTTCGATGAGGATCGGGTGGATTCTGTAAGATAAATAAGGCCACGTTAAATGTACATTCACCTGCATACGAGTATTTTAAATTTTGATTGCTCCGTACTCTTGAATAGACCTCTCTGAAGATGGACCTTTCTTATGATGACGTCAGATGCGGAAAGCTATTGTTGCCTGAAATTTGATTGAATTGACATTTTTCCGCAGCTCTTCAAATTTTGGATTACATCTCGAATCCACATTTGTCATCATTATAAGAAAGCTCTATTGTGAATTTGTGCCAGCCAACCTGCATAATTACTACCATTCAAAGGAAAATGATCAAAAGCAAGCAGTACCTGAGTAGTTGGAAAAATGGAAAATGTAATGGTCATTACTTTGTTAGAAGTGATTTTTTGATATTGCGGCGATATATTTCCAAGCTGCAATTGCTGGATGGGAAAAACTACGCCCAAGGCCCTGAGAATACCCCGAGGTCATAAAGAGCGATTTCTATAGTCTGTGTAAGTCAATTAAGTCTTTTTATCTTTGTAAAAATACAAAGATATTTTGTTCACCTTGGTTATAAAAATCTGTCGCGGTCCTGTTAGTGGACCGTATCGAGAATAGGATCGCAGAACAAGAAATTTTTTTCTTTAACGCATAACTTTCTCCCCCCACCCCCCAAACCCCCAAAAGTCAGATTTTCGTGTTCTGCCCGATCAATTTTTTTGAAAGGTAAATAGCACTAATAACAACTGATTTCAAAATTGACAACACTCTTACTAAGACGTTTACTCCACCTGCTGGGAAGAAAATGGCACATTGTAGGACAAGCCCTAACTAGAGCGTTAAATGAGGGTGAGGATATATTGATTTATACGTGCTCTGCCAACGAGTTCCTTTTAAAATGTAATTATTATGGTGGATTTCAAAAAAAAGTAGTCGAGAAAAACCGGCATACATAATTATTACGGTGATAATGTGACACATAGTGGAAGCACCTATGCCCTGAAAACACTAGATAACGTCTCGTCGATCGTCTCTAGATAACATCCAGGGCGTTTTAAGACACTGGCTTTATATGATAACTGGGGCTATAACACCCAATTGTAAAACCGATTGCTGTGCGCACTATTTGTTCAGATTTCTATCAAGTATGGGTGAACATTTGACAAAGCACGATAAGCTTTTGAATCTTGCGAAATTGAGTCTTGGAGAAACATCTAGACTTGCAAAACTGGCGACGGAGACAATAGTGAGACATGCGTTGAAGGGGTGTCTAGTTTAATAAGGCGACTCGAAAATTCGATTCAAAAACAAATAAAACGATAATGGACGGGGGCGTGATGTTAGTGGAAATAATCAAGTTGTCTAGTTCACAACCACAGAAAATAAATTATTTCGGGAAGTGCGTTCACAATTAAAAACAGACGAAATTAAACGCCATGGTGGAGAAGAAAATTCAGCAGGAAGAAAAATGGCTTGTGCGAAGATATAAATGGAAAAGGAAGCTAGGGAAGAAATGTCCAGTATTGCGTTGGATACTTTACGATCAGTAAAATTACAAAAACAAACAATAACAGTATTTGACAGAGACTATAAAGATCCTTGAATCAGTTGAACGTGGAAGTGGAGAGGAAAATTAACTTATTGCACGAACAGGTAAAGGGGAAACCACGTGACGATATCTTGGGTTTACCACATACTAAACAGGGCTACATGGAAGCAAAACGGATTTTGGAATGAACCTATGGAAAAGATATGAAACTGCAAACCGTGGAAACTTGATCATCGTGTTTAGTCTGAGAATTGAGACCTTGCTGAAGCAAGGTTAAGAAGAACAACAAAAAGTTTGGAGAAATTAAAAGAGCATCATCGGATGATGCTAGTTTAGAACGTTTCCTTCATGGGAGTAGTGCTGTTACATTTTTAGAATCTTTATTGCTTACCAGGAATCCATCATTGCTAGCTTTGAAAATATATGGCAAAGCAAATCTCAAAATGTTGATGCACGTTGATCAAAGTGACTTACGACCAGTTCTCCTTCAAACGCCTAATACCTTCCATTCTTATCGATTTCGCAAGCCCAGGATCCTTTTTCCACCGTTCCACGGATTCTTTGAGAAATCCTCCAAATGTGACATAAAGTTCGTTTATATTTTAACTTAAACATTCTCTTGTTGTTACCTTTGCTTTTTTGGATAAATAATTTCGTTTCCACTTACATTTAAGTTTTGACGACGCTCTATCCTGTTTACTATATTTTTAAAACTAATAGCGTGTTCCACTTTGAATACGGAATAACTTCATAATTTTTGAGTCATGTAACTAGCATCAAATATCAACATTGCAAAGATATTCTTACAACTTTTTCTTAATGTTCGTAATTAAATTTTATAGATTTTAAAGTAATAAAATATAAGCACTGCTAAATTTGATAAACCTTCTCCATAAATATCTTATAAAACTAATAACATGGTTCGCACTGTAGACGGGATACTGTACAGCCAACCCTGAATGACTGTCTGGAGACTGTGCCTGCCTTGCAACCGTTATTGTTTGATATTGTTCTGAGAAATCGTATGCACCCATACTGTGTGACCGGTGATATACAAAAGGCTGTCGTGTGGATACATGTTGTCGAGGAAGACCAACATGCCTAAAGAACCTTGTGGTATGACAATTGTAGTGGCAGGAACATAACTGAGATTTACTAAAGTTTTTTATAGATTTAAGATTTTTTTTCGGCGCAACAATCAGTTCTCATGTTTTAGAGTCCACTTTACAGAAACATGTGAAAAAGTTTGACAAGGAATACCTGGAAGACATTATTAAAAGATACGTACGTAAAGATACATAAATTGGCATAGCAACGCCAAGGCCTTGGAAAACACAAGCGACACTGCTGTGCCAAATCATGACCATAAGTAGCCAACTGAAGACGAGAAGAGCTCCAGAGATACTAAGATACTCGGAATACCGAGGAAGATAGACTCCAAGTAACTTTGAACGTTGAATGTTTCTCCAACAATTTCCCTAGCGAAGTGAAAGATTCTAGCGCAGTCATTAACGGAGTATATGATATCCTAGACTTTGTATCGCAACGATTGTTGATCAATTTTAGGAAGATACGTTAATGAGTAGTTACACAATTTAGACGAGAAACAAAAGCAAGAGCCGCAACAAATGGAAGCGAAGCTTAAAGCTGGTCAAGTCCTACTAATAAAAGATTCTCTAAAACGCAAGGCACAGTGGAAAATTGGGCGCATCGAAGGTAAAATCGAAGTTTGGAAAAGGCATCGTGGTTAGCGGGTACAAGGTTCGAACAACCAATGGCTATGTACTAGAACGGCCAGTTCAGCTGATTGAAAATAGAGGTTAGCTGTGAATCACAGAATACAACTGAAAAGGACAAAGCAATTAAATTTAGTCCTATTGTGCCCGAGTTTAAACCTCAAGAAGATCGAAAGAAGCTGCAAAGAAAAGGGTAAAACTCAGTTAAATCTACCAGCATACGGTAAGCTTTCGGCTGAGCTAACAGGCACAAGTAACTTTTACTCAGCGATTAGCTTTCGTCTGTGGCAGGCTTTATCATCCACGGTATACGACTGCAGGAACTTAGAACTAATGAGTAATATTTAAGGACCTCAAGCACTTGACATTTGAGTTGGCGTTCGACACACTCAGCTAAACCGCTGTCAGTATGTCTCGCTCTTTTGAGCCGCAATCTTCAAACAGTACAGGTCATCAAACGTCAAGCTATGTGGACAGAAAATAATTGAACATAAATCTACATGTTTGTATAGTCAAACAAGGTTTCTCTGTCAGGCATTTTCGGTCAATTCAATGAATAGCATTGCCATCGGTAAAAAATTTCATGGTCAATGATTTTATTTCTATCGCAAGCGAAGTATCCGCATGAAGTTATAGCTGTTTGCCATAAACAGCAATGTTATATCTCGAGAGAAATTTCGAGGTAAATCGAAACAACTGGAATAACTTTGTTTGTCGGCTGATTTAGACAACACGATGAACGTAATAATTATGTGCCATTACTAATTTGCATGCTAGCTATATATAGATACTGCCCTAAGTGTAAATATACAGGTGACAAAATTCAATATTATGCAAGTTCCAGTTAGTACTTGATATCAGCAAGGCTGTGGTTCAGCTTTAATATAACTTTTTTTTAGGATTTTTCATATTTTTTTTGATAAATTCTTAATCCCGCCTTGCGCGACCAGCGGGACAGCAAGCTACGCCACTGTTAGTGGAATGTTAGTTTTGTCTGTAATAAAATGCATAATAGCCGACTTTCACTGCATTTTCATGGCACTGTTGCTGAATAGGATAAAGCTAATAGACTTTTTTATTCGATTCTACGAAGGCAATCGTTTGTTAAAAAATTTATGTAATTTTAGCCATAGTACCGCGCTCGGTTACTCCGCGTGGGCACTTTTCATCAGGCGGCTTCTTACTCAAAATAAATAAAAACCGAGGGCATTTTTGTTCGCTTTTTACTTTAACATATTACCAATAATGTCTCAATGCAATTTGTTAATGGGTAGATATGAGCGATAACACTGTAAAGGTACAACCACACAATTTGGGTTTGTCATAATGTTATTATACACTTGTGAATTCTTACATCGCCATTTGTCAAACAGGAACGAATAGAATTCAAACATCTGCTTACCAATCCTGAGTCCTCCATAGCAAAGCTTAATGATGTGGTAACTAATACTTATTTTAGCCTTCGATATTTTGATATTTTAAGGTTTTACAACTTTAGAACCTCCTTCAAGTTCCAAGAATATGACAAGTGAGTTGTTCAACAAAAGTGACGCCATCTTCAATTTTGAGCATATGGCATTGCAGCTGTTGTCCACGATTGGGTAATAACACCTGGTGCTTATACGAGCTCGAATAAATCATATTATGTGCTTTCGAGATTAGAAGAGGGACCTGGATGAGAACACTCGTGTTTGTATACTATATACATAAAGATTACTTCATGATTGGTGAGTACGTATGGTTTTTATTTATGAGTGAATTATCACAAGTGAACGAGTGAGCTTGTAATAATTCACGAGTGAATAAAAATCGTATCCGCGAACCAGCCATTTTGTTATCTGTTTATTTTATAAGTATTGAGATTTCATTCAAAATATATCACATATGAAAGCATACATAATGGCGGTCAGCAATGCGGTTTTTAGCACCGTATTAAAACAAAATATATAATCCTTGTGTTTCTTTTAACCGGGATAAAATAAACGACTTTGTATTATCTAAGAGTGTTGATTATGATGGAAAACGAGTCAATTGGTGTGACAGCTATGAGATCTTGCAAGATGTTGCTAAAACAGCGTTTGTTCAAGGTTATCTAGAAAACGCGGGTACCGGATAGCGGGTACCGGGTGCCAGGTATAGAAAATGCGGGTATGGAAAACGCAGGTAGTCATGGAAAACGCGGGTAGTCCTGGAAAACGCGGGTATGGAAAACGCGGGTAATCATGGAAAACAAGGGGAGGTAATGGAAAACGCGGGTAATAATGGAAAACGCGGGTATAAACGAGTTTTCTTTAATGAACACAACTTCTTAACATAATATAATTATCAATTAACATTATTTCTATAACTTTTCCTGAAATGCATATAACTTCTCAACTTCAAAGTGAATCAAGGAGCAATCAGCATCCAGTCTTTCAGCCAACACCAAGACAGGAACTGAATATGTTTTCAGATCAGCTACATCCAAATGGTAGTCATGGTTTTGTCCAGGCATCAGGACCTGGACAACCATGTTCTCGAAGTGTCGAATATGTTCCAGAATTTACCACACCAGCACCATTCACCCACTTGTCAGAAGCCTCTTATGGCCCACGTTTCCCAGCTCAGCACAGACCGCCATATCCCTCTCCTTATCCAAACTCATTTATTGTTTACCTCCTTAGCTTCTGCCCAGTGCAAACTTCCGTTTGTTTTGGTTGTGGAAGCTCATTGAAACCAGGAGGACAAATTGGCAACCCTCTAGCAGACCTTGTAATCGTGTCGAATATGCACAGGGAATGGAGACAGGATGACGAAACTCGTAGAAAAGCAGCGAATGTGTATTTTCATTGCAGTCTTGATTGTGTAAGGCGCAAGCAGCCCTTTTTTCAGCCAAATCAATGTATTGTGCCACAGCAGATGGTACACTATTTCACCCAGGAATATAAACTATACCTCGCACAAAAATTTGGCAATCTGACGATTTCGTAGACATGCATATAGTTATCTTGTTTTTTTTACCATTAGGTGGGAAACAACATTATTGATATTACGGAATACTATTCATATTTTCTGAAATAGTTTTTTATATGTTTATAAGATGGGATTTGATTTCGCAACATAGGTCAAGCCAATGTATCAATGAACACAGTAACTTTACATTTAAGAATATTTTGTATTCGTTGTGTTTATCGTAAAGTTTATACGACATAAAACTGTTTATTGCGCATTGAAAGATCTCAATGGCACCTGAATTCTGAAAAATCGTTACAGTGACTTCTTAATTTAACGTTTCGCTCACTAGATCTTTGACATTTTATCGTTAGAAACCTCGTCTTAGGTATAAATGAAAGACGTTTTTCATTTAGGACACTGAACTTTTTTGTGTCAAATACTTATATGCATTTCAGGAAAAGTTATAGAAATAATGTTAATTGATAATTATATTATGTTAAGAAGTTGTGTTCATTAAAGAAAACTCGCTTATACCCGCGTTTTCCATCATTACCCGCGTTTTCCATGATTACCCGCGTTTTCCATACCCGCGTTTTCTATACCCGGTACCCGGTACCGGCTATCCGGTACCCGCGTTTTCTAGATAACCTTTGTTCAACTGGGTAAATGGAAGTCCAATGGAGGCAATTCAAAGAGGTTCGATGCTCATTTTTCGGACTTTTTGTCAAGGTGTGAAAGATCTTTTGTCCCTGTGTTTCACTCCAGTGACCTAAAACACGAGATAGTTTATTGCTTGTAAATATCATATAGGACGTTTCCCCTAATACAGTTGACTATGTTATGATATCATTTTAGACAGCTTACCGAAAGCGAAGACATCTAGTAGCAGTATATGATAGCATCATAAAATGTTTAGTGAAATAATAATAAAAGGAAACTACAATCAGAGGCGTAGCGAGAGCGGGAGCGGGGGAGGGGAGGGGGGTGCTGGACCCCCCCATATCACCTCCGTCGGCACAAATAGAATTCTTGTCGGCAAGTTCATTTTTTAGAATATGCTAGGAATATTATGAACAAAATGCCGATAAAATGTCAGAAAAATTAAAAAAGACGATAAAACGTCGGTGAAAAGTGTCGGCAACAATGCCGAAAATTCCCTGACAAACGATCAGTGCTGATTTGGTCACTGCACGAAATATGATACAAGTTGAGTGAAATATGATGCATTCATCGGCGCTGTTTATAATATGTATATTGCACGTTGTAGCCTGCGTATATGCGGCTTTAAAGGGTGGACGTCGCTTTCGCTTCAAGCGTTCCTGTGCTTTAAGCTCTTCCTTGCTTCATCTTTCTCAAGCAGTCCTCGTTTTAACTCCCAACCCCCTTAAAACCGCCAGCTAGCAGGCTACCTGTAATGCTGATCACGCGTGATGCGTTTTACGTCGCCAGTCGTTTGGTGACCACAGTGAGCGATCATATGTTTATCCACAGTAGTTTATCGACGCAGTTTATAACTATAGGTCAATAGCGCGAATTAAATAGCGAAATATACAAGTTCCCGAATATGGTTTCAGATTTTCTGGAGATTCATATCGGCTCGCTCAAAGTATAATTTTAAGTAATGAAGCTCGCTCAAAGTACAATTTGTATTAAACTACAATTTCAGGCTAGTGAACTTAATTCCGTATCTTTATCAGTCCTGTTATTCTGTCAGTCTGATTTTAGCAATCTTATATTCAATCGTTTATAATAGAATTCCTGATGATAGTCATAAGATGCTCATGCACATATACGATGTAGTTACATTTGTGTGACGTGCGCGTTGCATACTTATCCGAATTTTCGGACGTTTCAGACGGGTTGGGGTAAAACACGGATCCGGAATCACGGAAATACGGAATTGGGGAAGCGGAAAAAGGAATAAAACGCGGAAAAACGGATAAAACGCGAAAAAACGGATGAAACGCGGAAAAAGGGATAAAACGCGGAAAAAGGGATAAAACGCGGAAAAAGGGATAACACGTCTTTGTTCTATATCATCATTTTTTATTAATTATAACACCCATATATTTTTTGATACCCATTATTTACAAAAGTTTTTATTGTTTGATGATTATTAATGAATTAAGCTATCTATTTATTAAAACCATCTAGCACTTTTTATCACTAATTCTAACTACGTCTATAACCAAATACATTTATGTTCAAATGTTCAAATTTCAATATATTGTTTGAAGTAGACACTACAATGTAATTTTTGCCTGATACTGGGCAAAATGTTGGCGTAGCCTTTTTCGTTATATATAGAAAATCATTCAACAGAGCGGTCAGCTTATAATTAATGGTGATATAAATCAAAATATTTCGAGAGCTGAATTAAACAACTTTCAAAGAAGATGTGAAGTGTTATTATCAAATGGCTCCATACAGTTTTAGTGAAATGCTATAAGTTCCGCATTGATATTGATTATTTCTTGTTATTTACATCTAATTACTACAAATAGCACCAATCGATTCCTCATTCGATAGGCTTTTTATTGAGTTTTTATTTGCCACCTAAGTATGTAGATTAATTCAAAATCAAAGCTTACGAGGTTGAACAAAACATAACTTGCCTTATAAACATGATGAACTCATTTGCCGATATCTCCTGATTTATTTGACAGTTTCCTTCCAAAAGAGAATCAAAATCTTCATTATACTGCGTGTTATAATTCGTACACGTTTAGTTGTAATTTGAGCATTTGTCTGTGGCGGTCGTTTACGTAAGTCTATTCGGATTTTCCCGTGCTCTCGAGCACGTGCGCTAACCTTCGAGAGCCGACGATCTAGCGACTGCGTTGGGGTAAACTCACGGGAAAAAATGCCGTATGGTAGACTTTGACCTATAGAATCAATTTCCATTGTCGTTGGTTTTGTAGGTAACGCGTTTCTTCAAAATAAAGCATCGAACATCTCACTTCCGGTTTGGAATGTTTTGTTGTTGGATTACTCGGCCGCTTAGAATTATATTTTCCGTATAACTTTCTTGTTTTTTCTGCATTAGGCTAAAACTTGGTGACTAAATATTATTTTCAAAGGGCTATACAGTGGTGTAAAGATAAAAAATGGCCCAGAAGCGAAGGCGATATTACGAGTCGTAAAACTTGGAGACATATAAAATCTCGTGAACTAATTATGATATATTCACACACAATTCTCACTTCCAGACAAGAATTTGCTTCAAATACCACAAAGATATTTTCAAAATGCAAGTAAATATACACTAAGTAAACAAACTTAATGCTACGGATCTAATGGTGGTATTTTCATCGAAAAATCTCAACCTGAAGCGAAGATATTTTGACTTTTAATTCGGGGTCCAATACGACCCTGGCGCATGGAGCCTGTCGCAAAAGAGTTTTAAACTAGCCACGCAACGTTTCAGGTACCGGAGATATCCTGAAAATGAGTTTTAAACACATGATTTTAATGTCTTGCAAAGTCGAAGTTAATTAACAAAAAGTCATTCTGAGCAAAAATGGGTTATATTCATGTGTAGAAAAGATTAGAAACTTTTACCGAAGGAAAACTTAAATATTCAAGAAGGAAAAGTTTCATCTTTATACGTTCCACAAAAAAGAAATGATCAAGTATATCAATGTTAATGTGGAATCTATAATATTTCGTTTGAAACTGTAGGTACCTTCAAAAGATTTTAGATTTTTAACGAGAATATCGTTCAAGTATGGGCAGCATAATAAAACTGAATCAAGCAAAGCCAGGGGCAGCGGAAGATCGATAATGGGGGGGGGGACATATTCATACATTCGTGTTGTGTATCGTTAATTTCTTTTGAAATCGATTGTTTTTAGAGTCTGTGAACACGAATTTGTGAATATGTGCCCCCCCCCCAATCATCGATCTTCCGCGGCCGCTGAGCAAAGCGGCTCATTTTTTTCATACTTTAAAAAATATAGAAATCGTTCAAATTAATATTGCATGTCTACTCTCTTAGTCAAATAACGGACAACCCTTTTTAAAATGGCAAATTTAGTCCAAATGCTTTAAGAAAATGTAAATGCGCCTGAGTCAGGTATGGCGCAGTTTTGTCTGACAAAGTTGCTATTTGTGGACTGAAATACGGCTGCTTTCTCCTGATGCGGTGAACATTTAAGTCAAAATCCTTGGACCTAATTTCTCCCGTAGTATTATCTCGATATTGCTTGTTTATCCGAGTCATTATGACCAGGTCATTAAGAGGGGTGGCAATCATACCTCCAGGCATCAGTATTTGTGAGCAGCCATAGCACAAACGCACCAGGGGTGAGCATAATTGCAGGAATGTGACTTGGAAACCACGGTACGCATGTGACGAACCACCGCAGGATTGACTAGAAGAAGGTCTTGCATATACCATCGACGGATATGTAGCACCTGAAGGTTGATTACATTGAAAACTAGAATTTACGAATGCCGAGTTTGAATGCTGAAGATTGGTTGCCACCAGTTGTGGTTGTAAGCATGTAGGATTTGTCGACGTCAAGGGTGATAAATTTACTGTTTCTAATGTGGAAACGCATGTTACATGATCCACAATATTGGTTGGCGGAGATTTATTAGTGTTTCGGCCTCCCTTTTGCCTTGCTGTTGATGTTTTAGAACCCTTTTTACCAACAGTTTTATTGCTATCGGATGAAATTAGCGATGTAAGATTCATCTGCTGAGGGCCTTTCGTTCTGAGCTACTTTAGGTAATCAGCTGTACGACCATTTTTTTCAGCTACGGCTAAAGAATGGGAACAAATCTTGTATGCATTCCAACCTGGGCAATCGTTGCACGCAACTTTTCCGTTTTTTGCTACAGTTACATAGTGTGGTTTCGCTTTCAACCATAAAGGCTTCCGCGTCTTTCGAACTGGGTGCGTGCATTACTGCACGATCGTTGTTTAACAGATCTTCAGCCTTCTCTAGGAGATGTTGTAGCGTTGTGGGATGAGCTGACTTTATATTTTCGAATTCTATTGTGATGTGCGCGCCAGGACGTTGATTAGTAGAGGATAAACTATTCGGTTGGCATGCCGGTGGAGACTCAGTGGTTGACGACATTTTAGCACTTCGAAATTTTTGAATGCACGCTTCTTTTTTGTTGGCAGTCTTCTTAAACCAGTCATCCTGTGACCCCTCCAATTGAGCAAATTTAAGTGCCAGGTAGTATGGACTATGGTTTATCACACCTGAATCCACGTCTTCTTTTTGCTGCTTCAGCAACACAGTCATTTCCTGGTAAAATTTACTCCTTTCTTGCTCCTTAAAATGAAACACCACGTTTGATGACCGCATTTGCCGACTCTGGTACATTGTTATAATAATGTTGTGATGGATCACCAAGACCAGCGTGCCGGCGAACGTCTTGCAACATAAATTGAATTTTCATATCTGCCTACACAAAACGCCAAATTAAATTAGTAAGATAGCATACAAATTTGTAATATCACATATTTTGACAGAAGATCTAAAAAATTTCATTGCGGTTACCGCAAATTTTGACTCTCTAATTCTACAGAAATCGTGTATTTTAATGTTAACCAAAACTTTTCTTTGCAATAAGTCTATAATACAACAATACACAACAAACAACACCAACCTTTCCTAATATATAGCTATGAAATTTAGGTCACTCGTCGCCTTTATGGTATTGCTGTTCTTTCAAATTCCATGTTTATTTGACCGAGGCTAACTGTCTTCGAAATTCGTCACCGTCATTTGCATCCAGTGACCCTATATATTACATGAAAATAAAATAAAAAACAAATCAAAAATTTCATCAATGTGTCTTTTATAATTAATAAAAAATGATGATATAGAACAAAGACGTGTAATCCCTTTTTACGCGTTTTATCCCTTTTTCCGCGTTTTATCCGTTTTTCTGCGTTTTATCGTTTTCCCGCGTTTTATCCTTTTTCCGCATTTTATTCCTTTTTCCGCGTTTTATCCCTTTTTCCGCTTCCACAATTCCGTAATTCCGGATCCGTGTTTTATCCTAACCCGTTCCAGACCATGAACGCCCATTATAAAATTATGTTAATCAGAAAAAACAAAAACACCCATCCTTTGGAGTGTGCGCGGTGTGCGTCAGATTATTCACGTCGTTATTTGTAGATAGATTATAACGTCACGCAATACTGTATTATATATAAGATCGTGTTTTTCATAATCATATTTCAAGTTGTAATAATGTGGAACTATGGAAAAAACCCCAGCTAAAACGCAAAGAAATAAGAACGAAAATAACATGCCGAGTTTGCCAGCAAACGTTTGATGACGATTATCGAAAGCAACACAACAAAAAGTATCACGGAGATTTACTACAACAGGGGAAACATATCCCGTACGAGACTGCGGAAGCGCGAGCGAATCAATTCGTTTTACCTCAAAGACATGAAAAGGTAAGTGATTACTAGCAAAGAAAATTCACGTTTGCAAAATGTTTGTTTCCATCAATTGCATGCATTCTTTGTACAAGTAAGTTAAATAACATAATGACGCATAACGCAATAAAAATTAACCTTGGTTTATTAATATAGGCACCAAAGGCAGCACAATCTGGGGCTTCTGGTGTTTTGAATACTGGACCTTTTCAATCTGATACAAGTGATGTGACTGAAGAGTTGAGACCAATCCAAGGTCAATTGGATCTTACAGACTCAGTAGATGTGAGCAGCAAAAGCCGCGAACGTGCAACATGCGAGGATCACGATACTTCGTATAAAGAAGGAAATGCCCGGAATGAGGATGGAAATATATCACACCGTCAAAATCTATTTGAATGCGTTGAAGAACAAGAAACGGTAATACATTTTTTGTAGGCTTGTAGGCCTTATATTAGCTAAGGCCTCTAAATTAATACACATCATTATTTTTTCATCTTATTTTATTTATTATGACCAATATCATTGTTATTGAACTAATTGTATTGTCCTATTGTTAAATCTTGCAGACGTCAGAAAATGAGGAAGACCAAGAAAAAGAAGTAGAGGAAGTTCAGCATGACCAGAATGAATCAACAGAATCCGAAACATTTATAAACTGTGCTGGTCATCTTCAATATCTTAAGTTGAAACTTCATGAGGGAGAAGCCATCATTAAGGAACTTGAATCCGCTGAAAATATCAATGAAGAATATTTCTTGATCAAATTGAACGAATTCACCAAGTAAGCAAAGAACGACATGGATGGAATGAATGCAGAAATTAAAGCTGCTGCTTCATTTGCTGAAAAGCTTGGAATAGATGTTGACAGCGATTTTCAACGGCATCATCGCCAAAGAAGAGTCCCAAGACGAATTGATGATAAGCCTGATACGGCTGCCAATTTGGACGTGGAATCTTTCCATCGCAAAGAATTTAAAGCCGTTCTTCATACGCAGATCAGCACATTTACAGATGTCTTGGAGAACTGTGTTGCCTCCAGTCCGGAAAAGAACCACCATCACTTTAAACTTATGAATTTCCATCCCGAGAGCGGCAGACCTGATCCTAATGCGCTTATGTCAGAAGTGAAAACCTTTACGTTGCACACAAAGGCAGATGTCAAAGATACTTTTGGTGCCACTAAGAAAGTTGAGGAAATGAAATTGGTGTTCCCAATGACCAACATAGCTTATCGCCTTGTATTAAGTGCTCCAGTTACTGTTGCCCAGGACGAGAGAACTTTTAGTAAATTGAAAATTGTTAAAAATCTATGTAGATCAAGGACCAGCGACGAAAGGTTGGAAGCACTTTTGTTCCTAGCTAACTTACAAAAAGGACATCACAGACGAAATACCTGCGCATAACTTAGCAACACGGTCGGCTTCTTTAAATTCAAAGAGAATTGCAATCGCTATAGAGTAATTGAACTCTAGTTAAGAATTGTTGACATTATAACGACCTTAATGGTAAACTGACAAAACTGTTATTGTGCAGGACTACGTAAATACACCATGTAAATAAAGAAATCATATTATATAGGCGTGCACATTGTTAAATAACATTGATTTAGTATGAAACAATATTAATAAAGAAATTTACGGCCTTATCTAAGACTACGCCCAACCCACGCCCATGCCGCGCCACACATTGTAGCTTAAACCCCCCCCCAAACACAAAACGTTCGCTACACCCCTGACTACAATATTTTATGAAATGTTGTTAATAAAAACCATTGTTGTTTATACCAGAGTGTGCGCGAAGCAGACATTACTTCACGAAGCCTAAAGGTCTTTATAAAAATTTTGCACCCATCAAAGACATGCAGGATTATTCTTCAACAAATCAAATTTTGCTAGTTCTGGGTCAAGTTTTTAGTCGAGCTGTTCCATTATGTTTAAAGTGCCTATGAAACGAAAGTTTGCCCAACTATTTATTGATTGCATTGCAAAGATTTCTTAAAACCACAGTGTAACTTCCTTAATATAGTTCCGTAACTCTCTTCCTTCTCAAGATATTCGGTATGCAAAAGCGATTAAAATAGTTTTGGTTGTTTCTTATTGTCTTATGCTTTTAAATCCGCAATCTCAAGGATACTCACTGTGCACAGTGATGTCATAAGTTGTGCAGTGGCGTCGCCAGCGCGATAAGTGAGGGGGACATATTCATATACTCGTGTTCTGCACAAATAATTTCTTTTGAAATCGAATCGACTTGAAAATAATTAATTGTCCAGAACACGAAAAAATGAATATGCCCTCCTCACTTATCGCACTGGTGACGCCACTGAAGTTGTGTAATTTACATATCGAATAAAGTTGAATATCTCAAAAAGAAAGAGAGCTAGACTAATTGTACTAAAGAAATCACACTGTTATTTTAAGGGATCTTTGCAATGCAATCAATAAATAGTTGCGCAAAAAATTTCATTTCGCAGGCACTCTAATAATCAGATATTCATGGGAACAATAGCTTAAAATTTCAACCTAACAAAAAGTTGTTTATTTCGAAATGCTGTGATGTTTGAAATGATGTTTGAACGAACATCAGGCTTGTATATCCCTTGCGCAGTGGATATAAATATGCGCCCTTTCTCCATCTATGATATAAGATTTCTTAATTGAAACAGACAACTTAAATAAAGCGCTGGAGCCATCAGAAATACAGGTTCTGGTGCAAAGTAGTATGATATAGGCTGAAATAATATGTACAGTATTCATAACACCATGTGTATGTCTCACTTCATGGAGCAGCCTTGATTTGTAGCTGATATATCAACGATGTTTTGAACATTGCTTCTAAAATCTGCATGATATCATTGACGACTTGAAATGCTTTATATATTAAATTCTCATTTCATTATGAGATTCATACAACGCAATAACCGCTTAATTAAACCATAGCGGTTGTTTTCATTACTTTTAATGTCAACGTTGGCAGTTTTAATTAAGACACTGTTGTGATGATTGTCCATCATACATGCCAAAAGTGTCAACTGAGATAAAATATATATACTATACTATACCACACTGACAATATTGTCAGTAAAGACAGACAATTAGCATCCAATTTAATTTTAGCGAAGTAAATTGTAGAATTTTAAAAAGTTTTGAAAAAATTATTATTGAGTGAAATTTTTCACAGCAATATCAGCCATGTAAAATTAAAATACGCTTTGTATAAATGCCAATATTAATGTTTTAATGAATAATAGAACCACCAGTTCATGTTTGTATTCGTTTTAATTGAAGCTTACTTAACATTCCACCTTTTTCGCTCTTAAAGTCAAATGCATGTTTAAGTTTCGGAAAATTTGATTGACATTGGATAACAAAAAAATAAAGAACCGCCTTATATCATGCAAAGAAGAATTATAAATTATATAAGTGTATTTTCACTGATTTAGATATACTAACTCCACGAAGGTGATTGCAGTCTTGACAATCACTATTGGTTCCAGATTGCGAAAAGGATACTCCAGAAGGCGTAACAAGCTCAATAATTTATTCGTCAGAGGGGAGCTCTCATATTTATCTACTCGTCTTCGGTCTTCAAATACCATTGCAAACATTACAAACACATACATAACCCACATAGATTATAAGTTTATCGTTCCTTAAAAATGCATGTTAAAAAACCCTAAGCAGAATATAGGTTAACCAAATTTTTACAGACTTTTTGTATTTTTGTTTGTAAATGCGTGTTAAGTATTATCACATAATATAGGGAATCACCAGTGGGGCTACTCAGCAGTGCAACATGTCCCTTTATTTTATGCAGTTTGGTGGCAAGAATAATGGAGGAACAGCCAACTGACTGGCTAAAACCTGCATAATCAGCATGCGTGGGACACAAACTTTTATAAGGTACCGACCCAAGTGGTCCTTCTGCGTTACTATTGTCGACTTTTGCGCTGAAGTTGTGCAATACAATTGTTACAATGGCCCTGTGGGACAACAACCATTTTGTTCCTTGGACGCTAAATTTAAGCGTTCGTTTAAAGCAAGATTAATGAAAATATGTTAGTGCGTTTTTGATATACATGGCATGTACGATATATTAAAGACTTTTACGCATCTATGATGAATGCGTGACCTAAGTTTTTTGTTTGGCAAACAAGCCAATAAGAATGTACTCTTTTAAGCGTCTGCTGGATCAAAGTCGTGTGTTGGGGTTGGAATCATCCTGTGTGATCCTTCAGGTTCATCCTGACCCTCATCGGTTTGCGTTCCAATGCTTTCCACAATAGTCTCACCACCAAGAATATCGATATTTTCATCAAATAATTTGGACAAGAAAAAATCTCCGACGAAATATCGAAATCCGTTGTTAGTTATCAAAAGCATTAAAGCTACGACCGACTTTGCTTTTGGTTGCCCTGCATTTGCTTTTGGTTGCTCTGCTTCTGTTTGGTTGTTCATATTTTGGACAGAAACCGTCAGAACTTTATAACTAGCAATTGCTTAGCCAAGTAGAGCAATAATAGAGTTTTGAAGAACGTACATCACCACAGCTGCTTTATAAAACCAATATTTAAGCCTTGGTTCACCTGTATTCCAAAAGCTGGAAGAAAGAATAAAGTGTATCATGGATTTGACGAACCCAATGATATGGATTTTGTGATGTATTTACACGTATATCTTATTTGACAAGAGCAGAGCAGGGAGGGGGGGTTATACTTCTTTGACCGAAATATGTGGAATAGAATAAAGCCATGCCAGAGATTGAAACTTTAAAACAACATTGATTTGTTTACAACACAGAGTCTCTCTGCTAACAGCGTACACTATTTGATTGCATTTTTTGTGATGAATTATTTTCAAAGAACGCTTTGGTTTAACAATAGTTCTGAAAATTTTCGTTAAAATTTTTGTCACGATGTACATTGCAAACAAAACTCTGCACGCCGAATTAGATCACTTAAAATCTATGAGAGTAAAATTCATTAAACACATGTAGGCATATCGAGTAACTTGAATAGGGAGGGTTAGGGTTAGGATTCAAAAGCCATCATTTCAGGGTTTTTTAGACAGCATAGCAACTTATTTTACCGATTGAAACCGAAAGCTTGATCTACAGTACATATTACCTTGCATAAGGAAACATTACCTTGGTAAGAAGTTCAGTAAGAAGACAAGTACCACAGTCAGTGATTTTTCCATTATAAATCCAAGGTAAGCCATTGTTTGAAAATTAAACGAGACTTACCTAGAAGTTGAAGTTTGATGACAATTCTACCAAATCAGCAGTGGTACTGAGGGTTAACATGAGATGCACGCCCCGCGCTGCCATGAGTCAGACTTCAACAAAGGTTGTGTCCACAAGAACACCTGCGAAGAAAAAACGCTTGGGCGGGCTACTATCCTGGGTGGGCATGTTAACCCTCAGTACCACTGCTGATTTGGTAGAATTGTCATCTAACTTCAACTTCCAGGTAAGTCTCGTTTAATTTTCAATTCTACCAAATCGCTGTGACGTACTTCCGGTTAACATGAGATTTCAAAGCATTGTGGGACACAACCGTAAAAACAGCAAGAAACACACGTTTTCTTTTATTGTAACACAGCCTCTTGAAATGAATTAGAAGTAACAATAGGTTTGTTATAAAATTTTCTAAACACACAATCGGATTTCCACCCTACATGCTTAAGTATAGTATCGGTTGGTAAGCTATGACTAACTATGCTAACACTCGCCGCGCGAGTGCTGTGAGCTTTAAGTATAGTTGTATCGATTCCACTTTCTTGAATTCGAAGTAGTTGCTTGATCCAGCGTCCAATGGTATGGGTACCAACTGCTTTATGAGGTTTTACATAAGAAATAAACAGTTTGGTTGTCGTTGCTCCCCGGAGTACAGAGGTTCTTTCTAGGTAGGTTTCTAACGCCTGATATGGGCATAAATTATCGTAATCATACCTTCTGACACAGAAATTTGAAAACATGATCCCTGGACGATTTTGCTTGGTATGTTCCTCGAGACCAAAGAGATAATACTGTTTAGTTTTCTTCATGTTTGCAATATCCAATGCCGCTAATGTTTTACATCTTTGGCCCGATGTTACGGCAAGCAACATTACCAACTTGTGCGAGTGAGCTTTCAAAGATATATCAGCAAGAGGATAAAGAAGCTTCAAGTGATCAAGCACCAAATTGACGTTCCATGTTTTCGAATATTTTGGAGTTGGTTTGCGGGAATTAAAAATACCCTTCATGTATCGTGTTATAAATGGATGTGTGGTAATAAGATGATGATTATCAGTAGAGCTGCTTAGGAATAGTGTTGATAACGCCGATCGAGCCGTATAAAGAGTGGAATAGGACAAGTTTTGTTGATATAACGCATGTTAGAAATGTAAAATATCAGTCACAGTGGGAAACAATGAATTAACTTGCCTTTGAGTACAAAATTCGGACCATTTGTTAATGTACTCATTATATTGTTTTTGTGTACCTTGCTTCCAGGAAGACATGATAACGTGGGTAATTTGTGGAGGAACGTTGCTGTTAAGGAAGTGTCTCCGGGCTATTTGTATGCCATAAGGTAGAGCTTGGGGTGCAAAGGATGTGGACCCGGTAGAAGAGGATTGGATAGAAAATCGTTGGTCACGTGGAAAACACGCGGCTGCGCGATCAACAGGATCAGTAAACCGGTAAACCATGCCTGCGTTGTCCAGACGGGTACTATCATTGTTACTGTGGCCTTCCCTTGAGCAATCTTCTGAATACATCGGCGAAGTAAACAAAAGGGGGAAAAACATATCCATGAGTAAACTGGGCCCAACTTATAGAAAACGCGTCCACAAAGAAGACATTTGGGTCAGGTTTCCATGACATATAGGCCGGCAGACGGTAATTAACTCTACTAGCAAATAGGTCGACAGTTGGTCGGGAGAGACACTGAACAACTTTGTCAAAAAATGATAAGTTTAAGGTCCATTCCAGGATAGCATCAAACTCTCAGGACATCTTATCCGCCACGCGGTTTGTTTTTTCCGGGATATATGCAGCTGAAAGCCATATATTCTTGGTTAAAGCCCATGCCCAAATGTCTTTGGCTGTAGTATCACATTCGAGTGAGTGACAGCCTCCCATAGAATTAATGTAGAAAATGACAGTCGTGTTGTCCGACTACTTCGAACATGCTGGTCATGAACATTAGAGAGCAGTGCAAAAAGACTAAATTGAACGGCCAAAAGTTCCAAAATATTGATGTGCAGTTTTCTCTCCTCTAAACTCCAAAGTCCCTGTGTGGTCGCATCCCCCATTGACGCACCCCATCCCACGCTGGACGCATCCGTATTGATAACACAAGTTGGGAGGCCATGGTCAATGATACGACAAACCGTTGGGAGGGATGCAACCCACCAGCGTAGATCACGTTTACTCGATAGAGACAAAGACATCAGGGAATCAAAGTGTCCTTTGGAGCTCTTTAAGGCAATGTCCTTATCTCGTTCAAGTGTTTGATAATGCAGGGCCCCATAATCTACGCCCCGGAAAGTAGAAACCAAAGTACCAATCAATGAGGCTACATCACGAATAGAAACTGATGTACTCGTTAGAAAATGTTGACATTTGGCCAAAATCTTCTCGCATTTTTTGAGCGTCAATGAAACTGTCATAGCAATAGAATTTAACAGAAAACCCAAGAATTCAATAATTTGTGTTGGTTCAAGTATGGATTTTGACGGATGCGGTACAAAGCCCAAGTTAATAAGTAATTTAGTGGCGGTTAGAGTAGCTTCTTGGCATAGTTCATAGGATGTTTCTGTATAGAGTGAATCGTCGATGTACCCTAAGCATGAAAAACCAAACCTCGCTCGTAGGGTGGCAAAAAATAGTTTTAACCCTTTGGTAAAAATGCGAGGGCTACTTGTGAGGACCATAGATAAAACAGTAAACTGATACAGGACGCCACGCCAGCTAAATTTAAGATACTTTCTGTAGTCGGGTGCTATATGTATTTAGTAATACGCATCACGTAGGTCAATGGAGGTCATATAACAATGTGGTTTAAGTAGTTTTATGGCCGCTTCCAAGGTGTCCATTTTAAATATCCGGAAGACCACCGACTCATTGAGTTGTTTCAGATTGAAAATAACCCGATTTTTTCCCTGTTCTTTCTTAGGTAATATGAATATAGGGGAAATAATCTCGCCACTCTCGTGATGCGAAAATTCAATAATTTGTTTTGACAAAAACTCGTTCAATTCGTTATCTATAGATTGTTGCTCCGAAAAACTAAAATTTTGTGCATTAGTGTGTCTGTTAAAGGAAGATGACGGTTCACACTCTAGCTCCAGGTGGCAATTTCTAACGCATTGTAAGACATAAGGATCAGATGTAATTTCTTGCCATTGTTGAATATGAAATGGGACTTGACCGCCCACAAATATTGATTGATTATTAAGCAATGAGTGTATAATATCAAGATAACTGACCTGGTTAAAATGAAAATCACACTTTGTCAATGTGGTCCTGTCCTGGTTGGTGTGTTCCCGGACATCCCTGCTGGTTTCCACCGATAGGCATTTCGTTCGCCGAAAAACGATTGCAGACCAACTAAGCGGTTATTCTGGTTCCGGTCATCGCGACGTCTCAATGTTGATGGCCTTTTAGAACCGCGAAGTGACGTATTATACGGATGGTAGCGACCACGTTCTTTGTGTGGAGTAGCAAGCTTAAGGCCAATCTGACTGGTTTTGGTGAGCTGGTCGATCTCCTTCACAATATCGTCGCCGAACAACTCGGTGCTTATTGAGGTGGAGGGGTTACATAAGGCTGCATACTGGGAATGAAGATGTGGTCTCAAGAGATCACGACGCTTTTGATTAAATTCCCAATTACCAGAAAGAGCAAGGACCAAAGAATGTGTTAACGGGATTTTCAAGTCGTCGTAAGCCTTCGTGGTAGCCTGAATAAGAGCACATACCGCTGCAACAAGTAACTTTTGACATTTCCGCAAAGATGTATCCGTTGCCTTTGTTGGAAGTTTGAGCTGATGCCTGACGGCTTTGTTACACTTGGGAGCCACCAACAATGTACAATTGTCCGGTCTTGGGTATAATTCAACAAGCTCGTCAAGCTTTGTTCTAGGCAATTTCTCGGGAATTAAACCAGTAACTAACTGAGCTAACTTTTCATCAACGGCAGGACCCGTCTTGTCAGTCACCGAAAATTCTTGACTTATATGCTCCCAGGATAACTACGACTGCTGTTTCGGTTCAAGATATTTGTCGACAAGATCTGACGTTGTCTGTAAATCGTGTGGTGGGCGTGAGATATTCACATCATTAGTCGCCTCATCACTATCATTACTCGCTTCATTGCCCACGATATATTCATAACTTCTTCCAGATATTTTCTTGCCTAGACTCCATCATTGTTGACATTATTTCAGCCATAGTTTCTTTCACTTTAGTGGTGAAATCGCTTTTTAACGACATATTGTTAAAGCCTGCGAAAATGCAAAGGCATCGCAAGTCGTCACTTACCACTGGACAGGTTTGTTAACCGCCAAGATTTTATGGCATGACATTCGGGGAAACTACACATTACTTTCCCTTCAAATGTTTGATGGAGAGACTGCGGGGAAACAAACATCTTACTTTCCCCAAATAAATGTTTGACTGACAAATTTTCGCGAGGCGTGAAACAAACATCTTACTTTCCCAAATAAATATTTGACTGAAAAATTATCGCAGGCGGGGAAACAAACATCTTACTTTCCCAAATAAATGTTTGACTGACAAATTACCGCACGGCAGTCATTATTTTGTTTGGAATCTTTTACAAAACTGCCAGTTAGCTAAAAAACAAACAAATAACAGGGAAAAGCGTGAGAATGTATTAGATATAAGAATGTAATACACGGTCCTTACCTGAACAATTTCGCTTTTCCACAAAATATTGAAGTCAATGTTGACACCACGGCAACTCGGTTTGTACTGACTCATGGCAGCGCGGGGCGTGCATCTCATGTTAACCGGAAGTACGTCACTGCGATTTGGTACGTAGAATTTTTCAATTTGTGGGTCAATTGAAATCACATATATATCATAGATAACAACCGCTAAAAGCACGAAGTTAATTTTGTAAAAATACTTCTTCTTCACCAAATGACGAAAATTTTTTTAACACCACAAAATTTTGATGAATAGCGCACCACATAAATGACAAGGAATAAAGAGGCAACAGAACTGATGAGGAGCCACGATATTTCTAATATCTTGGGCACAGGAAAGATATCGAAGTGTTCACAAAGTATCCTTGTGCGAGACTCGCGGAAGAAGCAATCAGCTGCCCAGATAGTGAACAAGATTACTCCAATTAGCTGGAAGAGAAGCACGACGAGATACAGGAACCATTTAAAACTTGAAAAACATGCACATCTTGTAGAGCTGGTTTCATGAGGATCGAGTAGTTGATTCTGTAAGATAAATAAGGCCGCGTTAAACGTACATTCATCTACATACAAATATTTTAAATTTTGTTTGCTCCGTACTCTTGAATAGACCTGTCTGAAGATGGACCTTTCTTATAATGACGTCAGATGCAGAAAGCTATTGTTACTTGAAATTTGATTGCATTGTCATTTTTCCGCGGCTCTTCAAATTTTGGATAACATCTCGAATCCGCATTTGTCATCATTATAAGAAAGGTCTATTGCAAATTTGTGCCGGCAAACCTGCATAATTATTACTATTCAAAGGAAAATGATCAAAAGTAAGCAGTACCTGAGTAGTTGGAAAAATATGAAATGTAGTGGCCATTACTGTGTTAACAGTGATTTTTTGATATGGTGGCGATATAACTCCAAGCTGCGATTGCTGGATGGGAAAAACTATGCCTAAGGCCTTGAGAATGCCTGCGGGTCATAAAGAGCGATTTCTGTAGTCTGTTTAAGTCAATTAAGTCTTTTTTATCTTTGTAAAAGTACAAAGATATTTCGTTTACCTTAATTATAAAAATCGGTTGCGGTCCTGTTAGTGGATCGTATCGAGAATAGGATCGAGAACAAGCAATTTGTTTGCTTTAACGCATAACCCCCTCCCCTCCCCGGGAACAATTGTCGGGAACAATTTTGGGAAGATGCGTTAATGAGCAGTTACACAATTTGGACGAGAAACAAAAGCATGGATGGAAGCGAAGCTTAAAGCTGGTCAAGTCCTACTGATCAAAGATTCTCTAAAACGCCAGGGCGCAAGGCACAGTGGAGAATTGGGCGCATCGAAGGTAAAATCGTTGGAAAAGGTATCGTGGTTAGGGGGTACAAGGTTCGAACACCCAATGTTTATGTACTAGAACGGCCAGTTCAGCTGATTGCAAATAGAGGTTAGCCGTGAATCCCAGAATGCAACTGGAAAGGACAAAGCAATTAAATTTAATCCTATTGTGCCCGAGTTTAAACCTCAAGGAGACCGACAGAAGCTGCAAAGAAAAGGGTAAAACTCAGTTAAATCTACCAGCACACGGTAAGCTTTTGGCTGAGCTAACAGGCACAAGTAACTTTTGCTCAGCGAATAGCTTTCGTCTGTGGCAGGCTTTATCATCCACGGTATACGACTGCAGGAACTTAGAACTAATGAGTAATATTTAAGGACCTCAAACACTTGACGTTTGAGTTGGCGTTCGACACACTCAGCTAAACCGCTGTCAGCGTGTCTCACTCTTTTGAGCCGCAATCTTCAAACAGTACAGGTCATCAAACGTCAAGCTTTGTGGACAGAAAATCATTGAACATAAATCTACATGTTTGTATAGTCAAACAAGGTTTCTCTGTCAGACATTTTCGGTCAATTCAATGAATATATAGCATCGGTAAAAAATTTCATGGTCAATGATTTTATTTCTATCGCAAGCGAAATATCCGCATGAAGTTATAGCTGTTTGCCATAAACATCAATGTTATATCTCGAGACAAATTAAATTTCGAGGTAAATTTATGTCTAAATCTAGTATATATATATATATATATATATATATATATATATATATATATATATATATATATATATATATATATATATATATATATATATATATATATATATATATATATATACATATATAGATATATATATATATATATATACACACACACACATATACACATATATATATATATATATATATGTATATATATATATATATATATATATATATATATATATATATATATATATATATATATATATATATATATATATATATATATATATATATATATATATAAGAAAATACCACCTGAAACAGTTACCTCTGTCGAACGAATTTCTAAGTCAATTGCCACTAGATTGAATCTAGCAGATCGAATCATTACTACAGTTAAACAAGAAGCGTTCATTACATTGAAAGACCACAAACCCAACTTTCAAATAACCCAACATGCCGTCTCATCAACCCAAGTAAATCGGAAATGGGCAAAATCAGCAAGCAGATCCTCGATCGTATCAACCGAAAAGTGATCAAGTCTATTGGTCTCAGCCAGTGGAAAAATACTGACGCGGTCTTGAAATGGTTTCAAAATATCCCTAACAAAAATCAATATTCATTTATCTCATTTGATGTTGTCGATTTCTATCCATCGATTTCAATCGATCTTCTAAATGCTGCACTGGACTTTGCTTCATCCTACGACCACATTACAGACGAGGAACGCGAAATTATTATTCATGCGAAGAAATCGTGTTTATACAACTCTGGCGATTTCTGGGGTAAACGCTCATCTACCAACCTATTTGATGCGACAATGGGGAGTTATGATGGCGCAGAAACGTGCGAATTGGTTTGGGCCTTCCTACTGCAACACATCACCTCAAAGCAAGGTAATAATTTCGGGCTTTACAGAGATGACGGCCTCGGCGTAATGAATACTTCTGCCCGTGTAATCGAAAACGTAAAAAAAGACCTGTGCGGCATCTTCAATCAATTCGGGCTTAAAATTACCATTGAAGCGAATATGAAGATTATAAACTTTCTTGACGTGACCCTTAACCTGTCAACTGGCAAGTACCAGCCTTATTCGAAACCAAATAACGTTCCACTCTACGTGAATAACAAGTCCAACCACCCTCCAAACATGCTAAGGAACATACCACTTTCAATCAACAAACGCCTCTCACAGATCTCATCTGATAAGGATTCTTTAAATAACACCTTAGCAGAATACCAACGTGCGATAGATAGCAGCGGTTACAACCACAAATTGCAATTCGACCACCCGTCACTAAGCACCCCTGCCTCGAAGCTTAAATCTCGCAAAAGAAACATAATTTGGTATAACCCCCCCTTCAGCAAGAATGGCAAGACTAACATTGGTCAGTCATTCCTCAAAATCATCGACGAGGAATTTCCTACATCAAACCCATTGCACAAGATATTTAACAGAAACACCCCCAAAATTAGCTACTGTTGCATGCCAAACATCAAGCAGACCTTAGACGGACACAGCAAAAGCATAGAATAAGAATACATAGAAGGGCCACTCGCGTCGGAGCCTTTGAAGTTTTTGAAGCCGCGCATGTCGCATTACGCACGTTATTAGCATTTTCTCAGCCAGTCAATTGCATTTTCTGGCCAATAGGAATGCTGAACTGGCTGGTGGAAGCCAGTAAACTGCATAAACATAGGGAGACATGTTGCACTGCTGAGTGGCCCTTCTATTCATTTCTTATTCTATGACAAAGGTATCCTGTCGAAAAGCGTGAAGCCTAAGACCACCGCAACCACATGTAACTGCCGGAAAGCTAACGAATGTCCCTTATCGAAAAAATGCTCAACTGAATCCGTTGTATATCAAGCCACAGTCACATCCACCAGCGCTGACTCCCCCCAAACATACATTGGACTGACTGAAAACTTTTTTAAAACTAAATACACTAATTATGAGGCCTCTTTTAAGAAGTACGACAAGTGAAATGCCACGGAGCTAAGCAAGTATATATGGCACTTACAAGCCAACAATATTAATTATAATATCAAATGACGTATATTAAAACGTGCTAGACCATACAACCCAGTATCCAAGAGATGTAATTTGTGCTTGTGGGAAAAATATTTTATTATATTTAAACCCGAAATGGCGAGCCTGAACAAACGTAATGATTTAGTGTCATCGTGCAGACATGCAAATAAATTCCTTTTAAAAGCTTTTAATTAATCATTTGAATATACCGCGTAATATCGAAGCTGTAACATATTAGTATAATACTTCCGCGTCCTGCCACTTAAGATATGCGCTTAATTAATATAACCTGTCATGACCTGTAAATAAGATTAGATTTAAAGACCATGTACATAAATAGCGTAAACATTTTCTGTATTCAGTAGGCTTATTTATCTGATGAGTGCCACATCAGTGGTACGAAACTATTAGTAATAAAGATGCCAAATACAAATTGTTGAGTCGTTATTCCCAATTAATATAATGCTCTCGCTATCCATTGAGCACTCTGTTAAATGTTTTTGTAACAACTCCAACAAGCTCATATATATATATAAATATATATATATATATATATATATATATATATATATATATATATATATATATATATGTATATATATATATATATATATATATATATATATATATATATATATATATATATATATATATATATATATATATATATATATATATATATATATATAGTACTTGATATCAGCAAAGCTGTGATTCAGCTTTAATATAACTTATTTTTTAGGATTTTTCACATTTTTTTAAATAAATTCTTAATCCCCCCTTGCGCGACCAGTAGGACAGCAAACTACGCCATTGTTAGTGGAATGTTAGTTTTGTCGGTAATAAAATGCATAATAGACGACTTTCACTGCATTTTCATGGCACTGTTGCTGAATAGGGTAAAACTAGTAGACTTTTTTTATTAGATTCTACGAAGGCAATCGTTTGTAACAAAATTTATGTGATTTTAGCCATAGTACCGCGCTCGGTTACCCGGCGTGGGCCCTTTTCATCAGGCGGCTTCTTAGCCAAAATGAATAGAAACCGAGGGCATTTTTGTTTGCTTTTTACTTTAATATATTACCAAAAATGTTTCAATGCAATTCGTTAATGGGTAGATATGAGTGATAACACTGTGTAGGTACAGCCACACAATTTGGGTTTGTCATAAAGGTATTATACACTTCTGAATTGTTACATCGCCAGTTGTCAAACAGGAACGAATAGAATTCAAACATCTACTTACCAATTCTGAGTCCTCCATAGCAAAGCTTAATGATGTTGAAACTAATACTTGCTTTAGCCTTTGATATTTTGATGTTTTAAGGTTTTACAACTTTAGAGTCTCCTTCAAGTTCCAAGAATAAAAATCAGGAAAACTGAGAATAGGATGTTATAATTAATTCATAGGGGAAATCCCTAACACGTAACGTTTGCAAGTAGGGAGTCGTTTTAACGTATATTATATTCACATAAATAAAACCCGTTTTTCCCCTTTGGACTTTTCGTACGGTAAATTACATATAGCAAACAATTTTGAATTTCGAAAATAGTTCTCAATGCAATTAATTATAGTGCTCGTTTTTTGCGTAGAAATAGACTTGTGTGACAAACATTTTATTTTGTAACGCTGTCGGCAATCTGGCCAAGAGAAGTACAGGCGTTTTCAACCTATACTGGCTTTCAATTTGGCAATACTCATTGGTACGTTTTGGATACTTTTTCTGATAAATCTGCATGTCAAACAAATAGCTTCGACTTGTGATTTCTACACTTTTGAAAAATATGACAAGTCAGTTGTTCAAAAAAATTGACGCCATCCTGAATTTTGAGCATATGGCATTGCAGCTGTGGTCCACGATTGGGTAATAACACCTGGTGCTTACGAGCTCGAATAAATCGTATGTCAAGTCCTTTTGAGATTAGGAGAGGGACCTGGACGAGAACACTCGTGTTTGTATACTAGCTATATACATAGAGATTACTTCATTGTTGGTGAGTACGTACGGTCTTTATTAACGAGTGAATTATCACAAGCGAACGAGTGAGCTTTTAATAATGCACGAGTGAATAAAAACCGTATCTGCGAACCAACCATGATGTTATTTGTTTATTTTATAAGTATTGAGATTTCATTCAAAATATATCACATATTAAAGCATACATAATGGTGGTCAGCAGTGCGGATTTTAGCACCGTATTAAAACAAAATAGTCCTTGTGTTTCTTTTAACCAAGATAAAATAAACGAGTTTATAATATTACCTAAGAGTGTTGATTATGATGAAAAATGAGTTAAATTGTGTGACAGCTATGAGCTCTTGCAAGATGTTGTTAAAACAGCGTTTGTTCAACTTGGTAAATGGAAGTCCAATGGAGGCAATTCAAAGAGGTTCGATGCTTATTCTTTGGACCTTTTTTTTCAACACCATTGACGTCAAGGTGTGAAAGATCTGTTGTCCCTGTGTTTCACGCCAGAGACCGAAAACACGAGATAGTTTATTGCTTGTAAATATTATATAGGATGTTTCCCCTAATACAGTTGATGATGTTATGATATCATTTTAGACAGCTTACCGAAAGCGAAGGCATCTACTAGCAGTATATGATAGCATCATAAAATATTTAGTAAAATAATAATAAAAGGAAACTACAATAGTTTATGAAGTGTTGTTAATGAAAAACCATAATTGTTGTTTATACCAGAGCGTGCGCGAAGCAGACTATAATCTTCACGAAGCCTGGAGGTCCTTATAAAAATTTTGTACCCATCAAAGACATGCAGGATTATTCTTTAACAAATCAAATTTTGCTAGTTCTGTGTCAAGTTTTTAGTCGAGCAAGAAAAGGCTCTAATATGTTTAAAGTGCCTATGAAACGAAAGTTTGTCCAACTATTAATTGATTGAATTGCAAAGATTTCTTAAAACCACAGTGTAATTTCCTTGATAGAATTTCCGTAATTCTCTTCCTTCTCAAAATATTCAACTTCATTCGATATGCAAAAGCGATTAATTGTAGTTTAGACACGTACAGTATAGTTTTAGCTGTTTTTTATTGTCTTATGCTTTAAAATCAGCAGTCTCAAGGATACTCACTAGTATGTACAGTGATGTCATAAGTTGTGTAATTTACATATCGAATAAAATTGACTATCTCGAGAAGGAAGAGAGCTAGAGAAATTGTAATAAAGAAGTACTAGTCCCACTGTTATTTTAAGGGATCTTTGCAATGCAATCAATAAATAGTTCCGCAGAAAATTTCGTTTCACAGGCTCTTTAATAATCGGATATTCATGTGAACAATGGCTTAAAATTTCAACCTAACAAAAGGTTTGTTTCGAAATGCTGTTGATGTTTGAAATGATGTTTGAACGAACATCAGTCTCGTATGTCCCTTGCGCAATGGATATAAATATGCGCCCCTTCTTCGTCTAATATAAGATTTCTTACCTGAAACAGACAACTTAAATAAAGCGCTGGAACCATCAGAAATGCAGGTTCTGGTGCAAAGCAGTATGATATAGGCTGGAATAATATGTACAGTATTCATAACACGATGTGTTTCACACTTCATGAAGCACCCTTGATTTGTACCTGATACATGACGACGTTTTGAACCTTGCTGCTAAAGTCTGCATGATATCGAGTCAACTGGGATTGGTAGCGAGTCTTATCCAATTTAAGTGCACGAAATATTTTCGTGACAACTTAACGCTTGCCTTTGAGGATGCGCAGTGTTTCAATTCTATTTCAGAACTATCCTCAGAGATATGAAAAACTAGATTCATGTTAATCTGACATTGCAGAGAACATAGAATCTAGTTTTTCATATCTCTGAGGATGGTTCTGAAATAGAATTGAAACACTGCGCGTCCTCAAAGGGAAGCGTTAAATTGTCACGAAAATATTTCGTGCACTTAAATTGGATAAGACTCCCTACCAACCCAGTTGACTCAAAAGCTCAATTGGTAGAGCGGCGATCTGCATGATACCATTGACGACTAGAAATGCTTTATATATTAAATTCTCATTTCATTATGAGATTCATACAACGTAATAGCCCCTTAATTAAACCACAGCGGTTTTTTTCATTACTTTTAATGTCAACGTTAGCAGTTTTAATTGAGACTGTTGCGATGATTGTCCATCCTACTTGCCAAAAGTGTCAACAGAGATAAAATATATTGTATACTGACTATACTACATTGACAATATTGCTAGTAAAGATGTGTTTGCAGTAGGGTTCTCGACACGAGTCGTTAGTTCCGCCCCGAGGCGCAGCCGAAGAGCGGAACTAATGACGAGTGTTGAGAGCCCCACTGCAAACACAGCTCCGAGGATAGGAAATAGCTTCTCAAACTCATTAAATATTCATGACCTCGAGGGAATAGAACCTTTTGTTGTTTTTGAATAGATAAAGTTAAGTATAGATGCAAGATTAAACAATATGGGTGGTTGCTCGCATAATTTGGTTGATTTGTACTTGTGTTTGATGGCGAAACGATTTGGCGAAGCGTTGAGCGTAGAAGAGGCTTCGAAAAGAATACGACATAGCGATTAGGATGAATATTTTACCAGTAAGTATATCTTATTGATGACGATTTGGATGAATATCTTACCAGTCTAAATTACGAGGAATTGGCATAATTAGATAGTAAGGACAGTAAGTGTGAGTCTGAGGTGAAGGACAATAAGAGTGAAATACAAAGCAGTGGTATTTTATTGCAGAATTTAATTTGCAACAACAATTTAGATAACGCTACCATAAATATCAATGTTAATTTGAGTAAGTAATTTGTAAGTGATGTGTAATAAGTCTGATAAATAGTTTTGAGTGTTGTTCATTGTTTTATTTTTACAGTTTATATGTAGTACCTAGAAGAAAGGTTCTAAATACATATATGAAATGTTGTTCTAGGTACGGTATTAAAAACACTATTTCAAGGTACAATCCATAAGTGTATTATTTGCTTATTGTTCTGGAAGGAATTTTAATGATAGTGATCTTCCTCTTATATCCAAATACGGCACGCGACTGATTTCAGGATGCGTGATTAGACCGAGAGGTCATGAATATTTAATGATTTGAGAAAGACAATTAGTATCCGATTTCATTTGAGCGAAGTAAATTGTTTAATTTTAATAAGTTTTGAAAAAATTATTAATGAGTGAAATTTTTGATAGCATTTATCAGCCATGTAAAATTAAAATACGCTTTGTATAAATGCCAATATTAATGTTTTAATGACAATAGAACCACCAGTTCATATTTGTATTCGTTTTAATTGAAGCTTACTTAACATTTCGCCTTTTTTTAGTCTTAAATTCAAACGCATGTTTAGTTGCGGAAAATTTGATTGACATTGGATAACAAAAAATAAAGAACTGCGTTATATCATGCAAAGAAGAATTATATATAAGTGCATTTCTGCTGATTGAGATATACTAGCTCCACGAACTGTGATTGCAGTCTTGACCATCACTATTGGTTCCTGATTGCTCGATAATTTATTCGTCAGGGGGAGCTCTCATATCTATCTATTCTTCTTCAAATACCATTGCAAACATTACAAACACATACATAACCCACTCAGATTATAAGTTTATCGTTCCTTAATGCATGTTAAAAAATCTAAGCAGAATTTATGTTAACCAAATCTTTACAGACTTTTTGTATTTTGGTTTTTAAATGCATGTGAAGTATTATCACATTATATAGGGGATCACCAGTCAGGCCGGCTACTCAACATTGCAACATGTCCCCTTATTTTATGCAGTTTGTTGGCCCGAATAATGGAGGAACAGCCAACTGACTGGCCAGAACCTGCATAATCAGCATGCGTAATGCGACATGCATGGGGACACAAACTCCTATAAGGTACTGACCCAAGTGGTCCTTCTGTGCTGCTGTTGTCGACTTTTGTGCTGAAGTTGTGCAATACAATTCTGTTACAATGACCCTATGGGACAACAACCATTTCGTTCCTTGGGACGCTAAATTTAAGCGTTCGATTAAAGCAAGAAAAATGAAAGTATATTCGTGCGTTTTACTTTACTGTTTTGATATACATGGCATGTGCAATATATTAAAGATTTTTACGCATCTGTGATGAAGGCGTGATCTATGTTTTTTGTTTGGCAGACAAGCCAATAAGAATGTACAATTTTAAACGTCTGCTGGATAAATATCGTGTGTTGGGGTTGGATTCATCCTGTGTGATCCCTCAGGTTCATCCTGTCCCTCATCGTTTTGCGTTCCGATGCTTTTTTCAATAGTCTTACCACCAAGAACATCCATATTCTCATCAAATAATTTAGACAAGAAAAAATCTGCGACGAAATATCGAAATCCGTTGTTAGTTATCAAAAGCATTAAGGCTACGACCGACTTGGCTTTTGGTTGCCCTGCATTGTTCATATTTGGTCGTGGTTGAGAAACGGTCAGAACTTTATAACTAGCAATTGTTGAGCCAAGTAGAGCAATAATAGAGTTTTGAAAAACGTACATCACTAGAGCTGCTTTATAAACCCAATATTTAAGCCTTGGTTCACCTGTATTCCAAAATCTAGAAGAAAGAATAAAGTGTATCATGGATTTGACAAATCCAATGATATGGATTTTGTGATGTACTTACACGTAACTATATCTTATTTGACAAGAGGAGAGCAGGGAGGGGAGGGGTATACTTCTTTGACCGAAATATATGGAATAGAATAAAGCCATGCGGAAGATTGAAACTTTGAAACAATATTCGTTTGATTTTTTGCAACAGAGAGCCTCTCTGCTAGCATTTTACACTATTTGATAATATTTTTTTGTGATGAAATGTTCTCAATGAACGTTTTGGTATGACCATAGTTCCGAAAGTATTCGTTAAAATTTTTGTCAAGATATACATTGTAAACACAACTCTGCACAGGTGCATTAACTGCAGTTTACGAACCTGTTTGCTCTGTTTCTTGCCTCAAATACGGCTGACTCGCGAGTATACTCTCTTGGGGGAGTGTGATCTATATAATTCCCTCTAAATAGGGGTGCTCTTCGATCCCTTTTTGAAAAAATAGAGTGCAGTATTATACGAAAAAAGTTTCATGCAAAAATGAAAAAGATAGATGAACGCCGAATTAGATCACTTAACATCTATGAGAGTAAAGTTCATTAAACACATGCAGGCTTATCGAGTAACTTGAATAGAGAGGGCCAGCGTTTGACCATGCGGTGTACGTGAGAGGTACGTTCCCTTTTTACAATATGCATATATCTCACTCTTTGTGATTAATTAATAGTGGATGAAAACAATCAGAGAGATTCAAAAACCATCATTTCAGGGTTTTTTAGACAACATATAGAGATTACTTCATGGTTGGTGAGTGCGTACGGTTTTTATTCACGAGTTGTGAAGGATCGTTAAACGAACGAGTGAGCGCAGCGAACGAGTGAGTTTAGCGATCCTTCACAACGAGTGAATAATAAAAATCGTACAAACGAACCAACCATGAAGTAATTTGTTTATTATATGAGTATAAAGATGAGTGTATAAAGATACGGATATATCTCACTGACAAAAACAAATACTCAAGCAAAATATTAAAATGGAATTTCTTACCATTTATTGCTTTGTTTTCTTGCTGAAAATGAAACCATGAGGTTTATTTCAAATTAATGAGGCCACGAATGTCGTCGTTATGATTTTAGGTGGTTGTTTTATCAGTGAAATTGTCTTAAATCTCTCTTTTCGGTGAGTTAAAAAATACTTGTAAAATCAGACTCCATGTTTACACTAGCCTGCGAGCAGGTGTTGCACGTTCGGGTCAGCCAATCAGAACACTGAACGATAAATTTTCACTGGTGAAAAAACATCGTTCGTCCAATCAAAGGCCGTGAACGATGATTTTTCACCGAGTGAAATTTTATCGTTCTTGATGCCGATTGGCTATTGCTAATTTGGAACGATTATTACGCACAGCCTTATCGATGAATAAATCTCTATACTCATGTAATAAAACAACTTATTTTACCGATTGAAACCGAAAGCTTGATCTACAGTACATATTACCTTGCATAAGGAAACATTACCTTGGTAAGAAGTTCAGTAAGAAGATAAGTACCACAGTCAGTGATTTTTCCATTATAAATCCAAGGTAAGCCATTGTTTTGTCAATTTGTGGGTCATTTGAAATCACATATATATCATAGATAACAACCGCTAAAAGCACGAAGTTAATCTTGTAAAAATACTTCTTCTTCACCAAATGACGAAAAATTTTTTTAACACCACAAAATTTTGATGAATAGCGAACCACATAAATGACAAGGAATAAAGAGGCAACAGAACTGATGAGGAGCCACGATATTTCTAATATCTTGGGCACAGGAAAGATATCGAAGTGTTCACAAAGTACCGTTGTGCGAGACTCGCGGAAGAAGCAATCAGCTGCCCAGATAGTGAACAAGATTACTCCAATTAGCTGGAAGAGAAGCACGACGAGATACAGGAACCACTTAAAACTTGAAAAACATGCACATCTTGTAGAGCAGGTTCGATGAGGATCGAGTAGTGCATTCTGTAAGATAAATAAGGCCACGTTAAACAAACATTCATCTACATACGAATATTTTAAATTTTGATTGCTCCGTGCTCTTGAATAGACCTCTCTGAAGATGGACCTTTCTAATAATGACGTCAGATGCGGAAAGCTATTGTTACTTGAAATTTGATTGCATTGACATTTTTCCGCTGCTCTTCAAATTTTGGATAACATCTCGAGTCCGCATTTGTCATCATTATAAGAAAGGTCTATTGTAAATTTGTGCCTGCAAACCTGCATGATCACAACTATTCAAAGGAAAAGGATCAAAAGCAAGCAGTACCTGAGTAGTTGGAAAATGGGAAA
Organism: Muricea muricata; assembly: GCA_963855995.1. Taxonomy (NCBI): domain Eukaryota; kingdom Metazoa; phylum Cnidaria; class Anthozoa; order Malacalcyonacea; family Plexauridae; genus Muricea; species Muricea muricata. Next base: position 93,381,379 of record OY979716.1, on the reverse strand, counting down.
TGTAATGGCCGTTACTGTGTTAAAAGTGATTTTTTGATACGGCGGCGATATATTTCCAAGCTGCGATTTCTGGATGCGAAAAACTATGCCCAAGGCCTTGAGAATGCCCCGAGGTCATGAAGAGCGATTTCTGTAGTTTGTTTAAGTCAATTAAGTCCTTTTTATCTTTGTAAAAATACAAAGATATTTTGTTTACCTTGATTATAAAAATCTGTCGCGGTCCTGTTAGTGGACCGTATCGAGAATAGGAACGCAGAACAAGCAATTTGTTTGCTTTAACGCATAACCCCCCCCCCCCCCCCTCCCCTCCAACTCCAAAAAATCAGATTTTCGTGTTCTGCCCGATCAATTTTTTTGAAAGGCAAATAGCACTTAAATAACAACTGATTTCAAAATTGACAACACTCCTACCAAGGCATTTACTCCACCTGCCGAGAAGAAAATCGGCACATTATATTGTAGGACAAGCCCTAACTAGAGCGTTAAATGAGGGTGAGGGTATATTCATTTATACGTGTTCTACCAACGAGTTTCTTTTAAAATGTAGTTATTATGGTGGATTTCAGAAAAGCTAGTTGAGAAAAATCGGTATACATAGTTATTACGGTAGTAATGTGACAAATGGTAGAAGAAACTATGCCCTGAAAACACCTCTCGTCTCTAGATAACTTCCAGCGCATTTTAAAACATTGGCTTCATATCATATCACAGTTAATAGAAGAAGATGGTTAGGCTAGCTGTACCACGTGACAAATTATGTTATTCAACCGTGCTTTGACGGGTCACGTGGTCCGTTCCCTGCATCAAGAGTCAATCGCTTAATTAGATTATATAAAAACATGCGCTCGAAAGTTCAAATATAAAGTGGTTCCTTTTTATTTTATTCCTCTATTTTCGCTGGGATTGTGGTTGAATGCCATGGCTTGCGAATGCTATCTATTACATGGTTATTCTAGCAATTAAAAGATCAGGTTTTTGGTTTTTGAAACTGGCTTCAGCGCATCCCGACGGGAGTAAACACACATTAAAATTAGAAAAAAAAACGCAAGAAAAGAGCGACTAAATTAAACAACGAAGACATAAGAGTTGTCGACGAACAATAAAAAACCAAGAAATGCGTTGAACGAGGCAATATGTATCTTTGCGAAATGCGAGCATCATTTCAAGGCAGAATGCATGTTTGATGCGCGTGTGACATGCAATGTATTTTCTATAATCTTCAGCGAACAGTACATTCACTGCATGTTATTACTGCAAAAAATTAGCTACACGATTCACAATGTCTATTTGATATTTACATCGCATATTCGTCTTCTTCAAAGTGTCAAGTCTGGTCACTGAGAGCAACAAAAATCGATCGCTCGTTGATCCGACGAAATTGTGCCATATACTATATATCCATAACATGGTCATAGAAAGCTTATTAAGTATTTAAAAACATCGTAATATACCATAAAACAATCTAACCAGAAATCCTTACATTATAAGACCTGCAGTAAGCTAGCAATGCAGTATGTAACTATGCAGATGCAATATATATTAGTTCACTGAAGTTCTGTGATATTCCCGAACTACTCAATCCTGCATATAACATACAATTTTTTTTACATTTCGTCTTTAAAGTTTCAATTATCCGGTCTTATTAATAATAAATGTTCTGGAATTACATATAGCCTGAGTTTTGAGAACCGATGCAGGCTTGATCCACACTATTGTTCAATCCAGTCTCGTAAACAAATTTTCGCCATTGACACACATTTAATACTATACTGTCGTATAACAGATGTAACTGTCGTTGCGTTTGTTTTGCAAGGACCACATTCTCTGTACTTCCAGCCCGTGTATCTCATTTTAGTGGTTTGACTATTAATACAGAGTCACAGTCATATCATGACAAACAATTGACATCACGCCGTGAATTTCCCTCGAAGCGTCAGTGAATTCTATCCTTATATCGTCTCTTTCAGCTTTGCTCATATCCACGGCAACTTGTACGTGATAAACTCATCATTTCAAACATTTTCAGATTCTTCTAAGTAAATTTGAGGCTTGCTTTTCCTCAATATCTTTCAATTAGCCATTCGTCTGACATACTTGACCTCGGGACTTTACACTCAAACAATTGTAATTTGATCTCCTAGGCTGTTCTTGGTGCCCGAAATCCCAGCGGGACATCCGTACAAACCGTGATAGTAAATAACTATACATTTTACTAACAAAAAGGTTTGAAGGTCGCTTAAATTTAACAAAATACTCTACATCCTCTATTATTTTCCTAGTAGCACTCCTTCACTGATGCAGGTTCGGGACCACGTGACCTTTATTTTAGCGGGTTTCAACATCATTTTAGAACCCCTTTAAAGTTTGCCGGCTAGCCTAACCATCTTCTTCTATTAACTGTGATCATATCTGGGGCTATAACACTCAATTGTAGAACCGATTTCAGTGCACTGTTTGTTCAGATTTCTATCAGGTATGGGTGAACATTCGATAAAGCACGATAAGGTTTTGAAACTTGCGGAATCGAGTCTCGGGGAAATATCTAGACCTGCAAAACAGCCGACGGAGACAAGAGTGAGACATGCGTTGAAGGGGTGTCTAGTTTAGAAAGGCGACTCGAAGACTCGATTCAAAAACAAATAAAACAATAATGGACGGGGACGTGATGTTAGTGGAAATAATCAAGTGGTCTAGTTCACAACCACAGAAACTAAATTATTTCGGGAAGTGCGTTCACAATTAAAAACAAACGAAATAAAACGCAATGGTGGAGAAGAGCAGCAGGAAGAAGAATGGCTTGTGCGAAGATATAAATGGAAAAGGAAGCTAGGGAAGAAATGTCCAGTATTGCTTTGGGTACTTTACGATCAGTAAAATTACAAAAATACACAGTAACAGTATTTGACAGGGATTAAAAAGATCCTTGAATCAGTTGGACGTGGAAGTGGAAGAGGAAAATTAGCTTATTACTCGAACGGTGAAGGCTATTTCAGATACTTTGAAGCAGATCGGTCCCAGTACTTTCGTTAATTTCACACGGCCAAACAAAGGTCCTATAATAGTTTTGCAATATTCTCACTCACTGGGACTGTATCTACTTCACCAAATTTAGCTAAAGCGTGAGCCCGAAGGGCGAGTAATGATTGTCGCGCTACGCGCTCCCTCTTCAGCTAAATTTGGTAAAGTAGATACAGTCCCAGTGAGTGAGAATAGTTTTAATATAGCAAAAGTATTATAAGACGCTTGTTTGGCCGTGTGAAATTAATGAAAATACTGGGGACAGATGATGCTAGTTTAAAACGTTTCCTTCATGGGAGTAATGCTGTTACATTTTTAGAATCTTTGTTGCTTACCAGGAATCCATCATTGCTAGCTTTGAAAGTATATGGCAAAGCAGATCTAAAAATGTTGATGCACGTTGATCAAAGTAATTTACGACCAGTTTTCCTTCAAATGCCTAAAACCTTCCATTCTTATCGATTTCGCAAGTCCAGGATCCTTTTTTTTCCGCCGTTCCACGGATTCTTTGATAAATCCTCCAAATATGACACAAAGTTCGTTTATATTTTATCTTAAACATTCTCTTGTTGTTACCTTTTCTTTTTTGGATAAAGATTTCGGTCCCACTTCCAATTAAGTTTTGACAACGTCCTATCCTGTTTACTATATTTTTAAAACTAATAGCGTGGTCCCTTTGAATAATTATGGAATTACTTGATAATTTTTCAATCATCTGAGTAGCATGAAATATCAACATTGCAAAGATATTCTTACAGCTTTGTCTTGATGTTCGTAAATTTTAGTGAAAAGCACTGCTAAATTTCATTACCTTTGATTACCTTCATAAATATCTCATAAAACTAATAACACGGTTCGCACTGTAGAACTGTTTGACCAAACGAGGTCCTGTAAAGCCAACCCTGAATGACTGTCTGGAGGCTGTGCCTGCCTTGCAACCGTTATTGTTTGATATTGTTCTGAGAAAGCGCATGCACCCATACTGTGTGACTGGTGATATACAAAAGGCTTTTGTGTGGATACATGTCGTCGAGGAAGACCAACATGCCTAAAGAACCTTGTGGTATGACAATTGTACTGGCAGGAACATAATTAAGATTTACTAAAGCAAGGCCGTAGGAAGATGAAAAAAGTTAGGGGGGCTCTTCGAGCGATGAAGACACAAGTGCTTCTAGGGGGTCCGGGGACACGCCCCCCAGAAATTTTTTTCTATTTTTAACACGCTCAAACATGCTTTTCTGCCCTTTTGAGGTTAGTTTTACCATAATCATTGGATTAATACACGTGTAACACTGTAAACCGTTAAAAACATGTATTAACTTCGGGACTGAAAGATCTTTTTTAGGGGGGCTCAGCCCCCCTGCCTTTGAAGTTAGGGGGGCTCGAGCCCCCCCCCTGCCCCCGTGGTTCTTACGGCCATGTACTAAAGTTTTTATAGATTTACTAATTTTTTTTCGGCGCAACAATCAGTCCTAATGTCTTAGAGTCCACTTTACAAAAACATGTGAAAAAGTTTGGCAAGGAATACCTGGAAGACATTACTAAAAGATACATACGTAAAGATAGATAAATTGGCATAGCAACGCCAAGGCCTTGGAAAGCACAAGCGACACTGCTGTCCCAAATCATGACCATAAGTAGCCAAATGACGACAAGAAGAGCCCCAGAGCTATTAAGAAACTCAGAATACCATGGCAGAAATAGGAAGATAGACTCCAAGTAACTTTGAACGTTATGTTTCTCCAACAATTTACCTAGCGAAGTGAAAGATTCTAGCAGTCATTAACGGAGTATATGATATACTAGGCTTTGTATCACCAGTAACGATTGCATTGCCAAGACCATATTGTGGAGGGACAGTACGACCGCACACCACTTGTTGGCAGATTAGTGGACATGGTCAACATTCGTAAAAATAGGGTAAGATTGATCAAGGAATTATGTAAAACAACCTGGCATCATGTGCCTCGGATCAAAATGCAAGTGGCCTCACAACGCGAGGGGCTATACCTTCAAACCGGAGAGAATTCTGGCTAAAGCAACCGGCATGGTTGGGCAAGAAGTTAGTGTGGCCACAACTATTTGAGCTGGAAGCTACAAAGGAAGCCCTAGTTGAAATTTTCATGAGACGAGAGCAAGAGACATTTTTTTCAAAAAAAAGGCATGGGCGTCGTCTCTCGTTAAGAAATATAAGTAGTGAAAGCCACTTAGGATCACTGCCTAAATCTTGTGATTTCGAAGAAACTGTTCTCAGAATGGAATGTACGTTTGGTGGTCCTTTAAAAACAAACAGCCTTTTTTGAATTATTGATCGGGGTTATGCAATCGGCATTATCCAAGACTGTTAGAAAAGCTTTCCTAATCTTTTCAGAATTTGAAGAAACATTTGCTAGACGTTGAATGTTTTATGAACAACTGACCATTGGCTTATCCAGGAGAGGAGTTTAATGATCGAGCTGTCACACCAAGCATATTACTGAGAGGCAAACCAGCGGATTTATTAGAAGAAAAAAACAGAGGAATTCTCAGGAGAAAAACTCTTGACAAAAAATTTAATTATTAAACATTTCAAGACGATCACTGAGTACCTGAAGAAGTGTCGGGAACAATTTTAGAAAAATGCGTTAATGAGTAGTTACACAATTTGGACGAGAAACAAAAGCAAGAACCACAACGAATGGAAACGAAGCTCAAAGCTGGTCAATTCCTACTGATCAAAGATTCCCTGAAGCGTAGAGAATTGGGCGCATCGAAGGTAAAATTGTTGGAAAAGACATCGTGGTTAGGGTGTACAGCTGCGAATCACAGAATACAACTGAAAAGGACAAAGCAATTAAATTTAGTCCTATTTTGCCCGAGTTTAAACCTCAAGGAGATCAAAAAAAGCTGCAAAGAAAAGGGTAAAACTCAGTAAAATCTACGAGCATACGGTAAACTATCGGCTGAGCTAACAGGCACAAGTAAATTTTGCTCAGCGAATAACTTTCGTTTGTGGCAGGCTTAATCATACACAATATACGACTGCAGGAACGTGGAACTAATGAGCAATATTTAAGGACCTCAAGCACTTGACGTTTGAGTTGGCGTTCGACACACTCAGCTAAACCTCTGTCAGCATGTCTCGCTCTTTTGAGCTGCAATCTTCAAACGGTACTGGTCAGTGAGCTCTATTAATACTGGAACGATTACTCCAGATAAAAACCCTACGTTTGTGCGAAGCCAAGATGGCGGCAACAACTACAATGTCGTAAACAGTCTTAGTACTATTTTTCCGAGGTATTTGCTATTTTTAAAAAAGAGTGTATCGCAAACTAGGTTATAAGTTCACAAACTATAAAATTACCTCTTAAATCAAAATAAAAACATCAAATATCGGTACATTCCCAGATGAATGGTGTCAACCGCACCGAGAGAAACAATAGAAAAGGACAGAACTTGATAACCTATCGATAACTAATTTGGCTTCAAAGATGGCGGCCAAGATATCGTTCCAGTCTAATTTAGAGTTCACTGGTACAGGTCATTAAACGTCAAGCGGTGTGGACAGAAAATCATTGAACATAAACCTACATGTTTGTATAGTCAAACAAGGTTCTCTGTCAGGCATTTTCGGCCAATTCAATAAATAGCATCGGTAAAACAATTTCATAGTCAATGATTTTATTTCTATCGCAAGCGAAGTATCCGCATGAAGTTATAGCTGTTTGCCCTAAACATCAATCTTATATCTCGAGTTAAATCGAAACAACGTAACTGGAATAACTTTGTTTGTCGGCTGACAAAACGATGGACGTAATAATTATGTGCCATTACTAATTTGCATGCTAAATATTATGCAAGTTCCACCTAGTATTTGATATCAGCAAAGCTGTGATTCAGCTTTAACATAACTTATTTTTTTAGGATTTTTCATATTTTTTTGATAAATTCTTAATCCCGCCCGGCGCGACCAGCGGGACCGCTAGCTACGTTGGAATGTTAGTTTTGTCTGTAATTAATAGATCAATTGCTTTTCGGTATAAATTAGATTGTCCGTTAAAGACAGACAAATGATAACGGGAGAAATGGGTCATGGTGATGAAGTACGCCAATATAAAAGAACTATTACATAGAATTACTTATGTAATCATAGACTCGTATACAGTAACCAGCGGGGTGCATATAGGCCCGCTTGAAAGCTGAGTGCCCTTGGGGTTAAGATTCCCATCAGGCAATGTTAGAGGGATTAAGATTCCCCCTAACATTAACCAGTCCAAGGGGTTAAGATCACCTTGGACAGTCCCTAGAATTTGAACAAGGGGTTAAGATCCCCATAACACAATGTTGGAGGGACTAAGATCCCCTCTAACATTAACCTGCCCAAGGGGTTAAGATCCCTTTGGACAGTCCTTAGAACTATTTACACATATTATAGTAACATTAAAGATGTGAGTCTATGGTCTGAACGTGATTATGGGAGCACTTCAACCCATAACCATAGATGTTTATTACTAACTAACAGCCTGATAAAATACTATTATTATGTTAACCCAGTTCCATTTTAGTGATTTGTTAGCACATTTAAATAGTGTCCTTAAATAATATTCATATTCTTCTTGGTGTCCGTGCAGTCCGGTGCATATTACCATCATCTTCATGCTCTATGTGACGCGGTGGATGGGTGGGAAAATTATAGTAGCAGCTCCTATCTCTTGAGAACTTTTACACATTGGACCATTCCCCAATTGTACAAACTTTTAAATTCGAAAACAATTTTAGCACAGTTGGAAAGAGCTTCCTAAATTTAGTGAAATTGGAAAGTTTGGTTGCAAAATATTGTAAAATGTGGAAAATATAGTCCTGCAAAGTTTGCAAATTTTGTATATTTTTGTAGCTATCACGGACGGAAAAGCGTTACCACCACGTGGAATCGTGGTAACGCTTTTTCCCGCGTAAAACAAAAGTATACAAAATTCGCAAACTTTAAATTACTATATTTTCGACATTTTACAATATCTTACAACCAAACTTCACAATTCTACTAAATTTAAGAAGTTCTTTCTAACTGTGCTAAAATTGTTTTCGAATCATGGTGAGAAATCATAGACATGATTAAATATTCATCATTAAGATCCCTAGTAATTTGCATACATATCAACAATGCTATGCATGATTAACTTCACCACGGCAAATATTTACAACGTGCATGAACCTACACTAACTTGCGACCTAAAAAACTGGATGACCCCGCTAAGAAACATAAATCGACGAGTACCAGTTGACAAGGTGTTAAGATCATCACTTGAAGTTTTGAAAACATATAGAGCATGTTGGATATTTATGCATACTCTCGCACAAACTGAGAGCATCAAAACCTGAGATTTATTGAGCCTTGATGAATCGAACACTCTAGCAATCAATAAAAATAGGCTATTTTGAAGGCCGAAAACCGCAAGATCGACAAATGGAGAGGAATAATGCATAACACGAAGCATCAATGACATTCCTACTCTTTTCAAATTCGATTGAAACGGAACCGATATTGCTTTATGAACCCTGATATTTGAGTGGCTTGAAGAGATGGTTAGGCAATTTTTAGTTAGCCATTATGCCGCTTCCTATATAGTAGCGGTCTAGGGTTTCATGTTGAAAACCGCAAGAATCGTAACATTTATCAAAATTGCTTTACATTATTTCGAATGTATGTATTTTATTTTGTTTATATCCGATTGAAACAGACAGATAACTTTAAAAATGAATGTACTATGACTGTTTTTTGTCATTTTCCCAATGTAACTTTTCTGAATTTCAACATAGAAGTTTGATCAAATTGTTGCTTATTCACTACGCTTTGTGCGCATGCGTGTCCGTCATTTCTCGCCATGTTAAAAGTTTGTCTAATAGGGGAATGGTCCATTAAAGATATAGCTAGCGAGCATGCATTGTTATCCTTACAAATGGACGGTTTTTATTAGCCGATCAGATCTCGCCGTATCATTCAGAATTCTCATTGCTTATTTAAGACAACCTAGCATGATGTGTGCGTGCCCACAGCATGCATAGAGCGTGATTATTGAGCTGATGTTAAACAACGATAACCTTTGATCCATGCGTGAAACATTAAAAAAACACCTAACAGAAACATGAGAACTTAGCACAGCCAATATGACTGTGTGAAAAATATTCGAGGGGAATCGTTTGATACAGAATTTATGTAATTTTAGCTGTTGTACCCCGCTCGGTAGCTCAGTGTTTATATCGATTCAGCACTTTTCATCAGCCGGCTACCTAGTCAAAATAAATAGAAACCGAGGGCATTTTCGTTCGCTTTCACTTTAAAGTATTACCAAAAATCTTTCAATGCAATTCGTTAATGGGTAGATATGAGCGACAACACTGTATAAATACAACCACACAATTGGGGTTTGTCATAATGTCATCATACACTTGTGATGTGTTACATCGCCAGTTGTCAAACAGGAACGAATAGCATTAAACATCTACTTACCAATTCTGAGTCCTTCATGGCAATGCTTAATGGTGTGGTAACTAATACTTATTTTAGCCTTCGATATTTTGATGCTTTAAGGTTTTACGACATTAGAATCTTTTTCGTGTTCCAAGAATAAAAAATCAGGAAAACTGAGAATAGGATGTCATAATGAATTAATAGGGGAAATCCCTAAACGTAATGCTTGCAAGTAGGGGCTCGTTCTAACGTACATTACATTTGCGTAAAGAAAACCCGTTTTTCCGCATTGGCCTTTTAATACCGTAATTACGGATAGCAAATAATTTTGAATTTCGAAATTAGTTTTCAATGCTATAAATCATAGTGCTCGTTTTTTGCGTAGAAATTGGCTTGTGTGCAGTGGCGTAGCCAGCGTCGATAATTGGGGGGGGGGGGCGAATATTCATATACAGACCTTAAAAACAATCGATTTCAAAAGAAATCAATGATCCAAAACACGATATATGAATATTCGCCCCCTCCCCCAATTATCGACGCTGGCTACGCCACTGCTTGTGTGTGACAAGCATTTTATTTTCTAACGCTGTTGGCAATCTGACCAAGACTGCAAGAGAAGTACAGGCGTTTTTAACCTATACTGGCTTTCAATCTGACAACACTCATTGGTACGTTTAGGATAGCTTTGCAGGTAAATCTGCATGTCTAACAAATAGCTTCGACTTGTGATCACTACACTTTTGAAAACTATGAAAAGTGAGCTGTTCAACAAAAGTGACGCCATCTTGAATTTTGAGCATATAGCATTGCACTGTGGTCCACGATTGGGTAATCACACCTGGTGCCTACGAGCTCGAATAAATCATATGTCAAGTCCTTTCGAGAGAAGTATCTTCGTTGTGAATTAGGAGTAGGAACTGGACGTAAACACTCGTGTTTGTATACTATATACAAATAAATACAAAACACCAGATGTCAAGCTAAAATCACATAGACAAAAACGAGAAAGATATCGACAAAACTGTAAGTCACGTTGCACAATAGAATGTAGGGTGTGGCGAACATGTGAAATTATACAAGGAAAAAGAAGGTTAAACACAGTGAGTCAGAAAAATGAAGGACAAACAGAATGAAGTATTTGGGGTGTAAGAATTATTAAATATAATATCCAAAAGGTATTTATGAAGTGCCACTGCGAGGAATTTAATGCGCAACAAAACAACATTTTTAGATTAGTCTATAAATAGCGTTTTCATTTCGATATTTTGTTTCGTTTTCGAAATATTTAGGTTCGCAAAATATGCAAATTAGGTGTCTTTTGACTTCATTTACTCACGAATAATAACTATTTTTTGATGGATTTGTCAGAACCCTTTCTAACTTTGTATGAGTATATTGATTAAGATTGGGGGAAATTAAGTAAGCGCACACCACTGTTCACACCATCTTGCCATGGAGATTATTCGGATTTCAGTGTAGTATATTAAAAAATAAAAAATATTCATGACTTCCCTTTTAAACGAAATGTATTATACAGGTTGTATCAAAAAATGTCCTAAATACAAAATTGCTTCTAAATTGAATATTTGGAAAATTACAGATTCCAACAACAACCAACGGCTAAAATAGGAGATCAGGTGAGAATCTCAGTCAGTTTTGTTTTCATATGTTCAATTTGTAAGCTATTTAAAAATGCACCATTGATGCTAATGAGGTGATCTCATGCAACAGTGAACACGTGCATACATTAAACACATAATTGAACACAAAGACAAAGTAAAAATCAATTACGCATTTTTAAAACAGCGCCAAATAGAAAATACTGGATTATTAAGGGTTGCGCGTCGGTATTTACTAGATATTATTTTTCTAACATTGTTACAGATTTATAACAACATTCCATATTTGCTACTTACGCAAAAAACATTTTTCGTTTTAAAGTTCCTATATAACGAAAATTTCGTTGGTTGCGTTGGTGAAAAGATCTCTTAAAATCAAAGCATAACTTCTTTTCTAGAATGCTTGAAGCTCCGTTTTTTATCACGATATTTAGCATTCTTGGACATGCAAGTAATAAAACGTGTGACATTTCATGCATATAAAATGAACCCTGACCCAAACCCCAACCCTAACCCTAACAATCCCAATAATTTATTGGAGACAATAATTTTATCGGGATACAACGTTCGGATCGGGTGTTGAATTAATTTTTGCGTGCAAGCCACTTGAAAAGAAAGCATTTTGAACTCCCTCTGCTTACAAAATTTAGCATATGAAAACAGAAGTGGCTGAGATGCACACCTGATGTCCTATTTTAGCCACTGGTTGCTGCTGGCATCCGTAATTTTCCAAATATCTAATTTAAAAGCGATTTTGTATTTGGGACATTTTTTAATTCATCCTGTAGTGAACAGGTAGAACTGTCATATGAACGTTGCATTTCCTGAGTTTAAATCATGATACAGTGTAAAGAAACAATGAAAATGAAAACATTCCTCTTGCAACTAAGAAGCTACTGTTCCAAAACTGTTCAGCCAAACAATGGACACACAGTAGTGTGTAGCTAACAAATTGCCATACCCATGCAAAATTTTTAAAAGTTCTGCCTCATGTTTACAGAGATATTCACCTTTGACTGTACCTTATCTATCTCTAAAACGAAACAAGATATTGGGAACTGAAAACCCCATCAAGGCTTAATTGTCTAGAAATGTAATTTTACTGCGTCTAAAATTGGATCAGCGACATCTTCGTCGCAGTGACAATTTAAGTGCAGTGGCATTTTAAGAGCCCAAATATTGGTGGAGGAATAGTTGGACTTTCAGGTTTTACAATTTTCTATCTTAAATGAAAAAGTGGGGGAAGGCAGTTATTATGCACTAGGATTTATAAGACAATTCTTGGGCGTGTTAAAAAGACTATGTATCATTCGAAAAAATGTGAGACGTTTCTGGGTCATTATCAAACTATAAAAGTCATTCCTAATGATGCAATTAAAGAAGTTTAAAATTAAGGGGTACAATACTATAGATGTTGCGTTGTCATCTTTGCGACTAATCCAAGGATTTGTAAGGGTCTTGGTTCGTGGAAATTGCAGTTAAGTTTTCGGGATAGTATCTTGGAAAAACCTTTCTCTTTTTTAAAGTTTTCATTTGGGAGCTTTATTTTCAATTAAAAGACGAAAAATTACACTTGGTAGGCTTGTGCCGTAAGGATAGATCAGAGAGGAGTCCTAAAGATAACAATATGAGTCAGTTGGTTTGTATATTGCGTCCACAAATTAATATATAGATATTTGATCGGTCCTGTTGTAATGTTATTTACATTTTTAAATATGTCGGAGAAATTTATCTCGTTTATTGCGACTCACGTTTTATCTTTATAAATATTTATTTCTACATTCCTGATTTTTGAGCAACTGTTTGCTCGAAACATGGCTTGAAATGAAATGCATTAACTAAAATCGTTAGTTAGATGGAAACTTAAGCAAGTATCGTTACATCGGACTTCTCTCTCAAAAATTTGATACTTTTTTAAGAAACTTATTACTTTTCTCTAACTGCATAATAATTTCGTACCTCTTCTTGAAAACGTCACTGGGGTACAGCTGGGGTACGCCGTTGATGCGGTTTGCTACTGACCAGGGCTCATTTACCTGCAGGCGACATGAAATCCCCCCCCCCCGCCCCACGTGATTTAGCAATTAATTTTTTTTTAATTCTACATCATATAAAAATATTCATATTGTCATTATCGTTGTTTGAAATTATTTGTGAATATGAAATGAAATACTGCGCGCCGTTGATAACCTCTGCAGGTATCAGCGGGAAACAGGACGAAAGATATGAAAGGTAAAGTTCTATATTTTACATCACTAGTGGACTTGAACAACATAAAATCTGACCATGCATACTTTAATATTTAGTAATCAGATACGATGATACCATCACACCAATACAACAAAATTTATACATATGTCCATGCTTTATTTAAAAGAGCATGCTTTCCGATCAGAGGTCAGTTGTCTTGGGCTGAAAGAACCTTTGTTTGGTTTTACTCAACAATTTGTACAAAGTGTCAACACAAGTTAAATGTACAAAAAATGTACATCTTCAATAAAACTGTTTCACAAAATCGTTTTTACCACTTCCATAAATTTCTGTTTAGTTTAATATATCCATATTGTTGTTTGTTTTTCTCGAAAGTTTACCCAACAGTAACAATGCAAGGAAACGTGATTAAAATTGTTGGTTCTTAAATTACATCTCTAATGTGTATATAACGGCACTGGTGATAAATTTTATACATGTCATAGTGAATGCTTTTGACTTTTCAGGGGTAGTGTACTGAACATTACTAATTTTGCACCAGATAAATGTTAGCCTACATGGCAGTCAATATGACTCTCAGTCTACACATAATTTAAATTAGTGTGATCTCAATCGATTGGGATCCCAGGGAACATTTGCCTGAGTTACAAATTGCAAACCTAGACCATTTCACCTTTTCTAGCACCCCCCCCCCCCCAGAAAAAACAAACCCAGAAGCAGCATGCGCTCTGTAAATTTTTATAGACTTGAGTTGAAGAATTTTTCAGTTAAAGGCTAAGTATAATGATGTTATAACAAACAACAGAGCTCAGTGGTCGAGGAAGTAATTCAGGAAGTGTTTGTGGATGAAAACATGGGAAACGGCAGTGATATGGCTAAGGAAGAAAAGACTGATTGTGAAAAAGATGTCAAGGAAAGGTTAGCGGAGTGGTTGACTAAATTTAAATGCGGCAAAGATTATAATGAAGCTCTGTTTGTCAAAACTGCTAAAGATATATTATTGCCATTGGTTAGCTTTTGCCAAATAAAAGAATCAGAGACACAAGTAGCACTTCTGTCTCAAATTTTGTTTTCTTCGACAGTCAACGCCGCTGTTATTTTCAGATCTGAAAGCCAGTTATGGATCAAACGTATTCACCGAAGGTTTGCAAGGAAAAAACTACCCGAAGGCCATACTATTGTGAAATTCACATAGGCATACCTGTTGAAATGATTGACATCTTGGCTCGATCGCTAAATATTACTGAATTTAGGGAACAAAAAGAGGAAGGTAATTTCATTTACATTTCTTCCTCCATTAGAGCAATTTCTTAGTTAGCTTTTGAGAAAAGTGTGAGTGAGATTACCTATTGTTTCGAAAGAACACTCAGTGGGCGTTGCAAAGGTCACCAAACAAAAGTATTGATTTCTCCGAAAAAGGATTTTGCACTCACATACAGCTATGCAAAGGGACAACTGATTATTTCTTTCAATTATGGCGAGTGGAATGCACATGAATTTCCTCAGCACAATTGCCAAATTGCCTGATGATGTCACTTATGCACATTTGATATAACATTTGGGATTTCCTTTGCTTAAAATATTTAATAAATATATATTATGACAGTAATACAAATATTGAAGACAGCATTGTGTTATCAAAAGTATAAGATGCTAAAAACATTTTTACAGAAACAGCTTCAGTATTTGCCTAGGAATTCCTGTAGCATGTAATAGATTATGTCATTTATAACCTGTTCGAATTTCTAAAAATGACATGAATATTTTTGCTGCAATCGCAAGGATTGGGCTGGTTGTTCGAACAGCAATCAGCTTGTTTTGATACTGAATGACCAGAAATTTTGTGTGTTAATTGCATTTTCAGAAGATGTGCGTATGGCCAGCAACAAAATTCTACTTTTCCTTTTAAATTACTGTAAAACATACAGCAGTACATAAACCATTAACCTAGGAATATTCACTAATTGCATGCCTTTCAAATAACTGCATTAACTGCATCCAGTAACATTATGAAGCCAGGTTCGAAGAGCCGTTGAAATGTTGCAATACCAGTAACAGAGATAAGAAAAGATATGACAATTCCATCTAGCTATGACACTTTTATCTTCAAACTGCAGTGTCACCCACGCGGAAAATCGGTCAACTTTGGAACAATTTCAAGCACCATAAGAAGAGATATTTTTATTAATAAACCTTTTAGAAGATAGACTCACCTTGATTTATTTTTTATTGCGCCGCAAATACTATTAATTTTTAATTTCCTCGTGGCAGCCAACACTTTTACATTATCAGCTTATCATCTGTTCTGGTTTAGTCGCTTTAACACGCCTTAATGATCGTGATACTAATCCCAATTTCTTTTCCGCCTCACCTTTACTAGCTAGCGTATAAAATAACTTGTAAATATTGATAACTAGACAGTCTTCGCTTACGCTCTTGCAAGTGTAATCAAACTTTGTACTATGCTAAAATTTCCATAGGTTCAGGATAAGTAAAATATATAAAGAAAATTTATCAATGTTTGAGCATTCATTTGCGAACTCGTAAACGTCAAGCCCAGCAACAAGATGCTACTCGCGCCAAAAAACAAACTACATGTAATTATCACACCTACATGTACATTTGTCCCTGGGAGAATTTTACCCAATGCGTTATTATTAGGATAGAAAAGATGACCACTTTTTTACTGTTAGCAAATGCAGCTGTGGGTGACAGCAAACAGCATATCTGCAATACGTTTTGCACTGTTTAATATTTTTGGCTTGGTGCGCGTTGCTTCTAACATTTTAACTATGGCCTGTATCATCTTAACCCAGACTTTTAACTTGTCAACAGAGAAAAGAAAATTTCTTGCAGAGTTTAACTATCTGGCATGATAACGCAAGCAATTTTAGTAGCATCAATGGGTTAACAAGGAAGGCATGCAATTATTGCAAATCCACCCGACACAGCTATGTGGAAGCCTTTTTAACTTTATTAAGTATATCGTCTCTCAGTTTATGTTGGCAAAATCTGCATCCAGGCATTTGTGGAGCCTTTTTCACTCTGCAATAGCAGTAATTTTTCTTTTCGGTAGCACGTTTTGGGATATAATGGACTGCCACTGATGACGATTTGTCAATGTTATATCCCTTTTTCTTAACCACAAAAACAATATGTATTCGTGATGAAATATTTGTTCCCACCTGTTCTGGTAAATAGTGTTGTGAGAGTATCGAGCTATGGAGATGTGCTTGGGTTCCCTAACCTCCATTGAATTTAGTGCAAGACCCATGCCATATGTTTTCTTCATTTCTCTTCTGTGGGCTGGAATAATATTACCAAAATGCCATATTGTAGGGTGGTGGAAAGACCCCCAATTCAGCTTAAATAATGTCCTTCAGTAATGTTCAAGCTCAATCAGTTCTTCATCAGGGATTTCAATTTGACTGAACAAAAAGACACAATCTTGCACGGTAAGGCAAAAATATGCAAGAACATGTACAGTAAAATGTCTTTTAGTGCCTTGCTGTGCTGCAGGTTCTACCACATCTATAAGATACATGAAATTATGTAAAAAAAGCCTGGATTTCTTTCCTGTAAACCTGTAATCCAAATTCTTCCCTTCGGCTTGTGTTTCATCAAACCACTTTATAATTTTCTTGCTAAGTCTTGGAAGACAGCATTCTGTTTTCATTCTACTTACATACCTGGAAAACGGAGAACTGCTTGGAATTTCTGAAAAAATTTTAATTGACTTTGGGAGACAGGAAATGGCAATGACCTCATGTAAAAGGTAGCGATGAGCAAGGAGACATGCGTTGTTCTTTAAATGTAATGGCTGAATATAAGTTCGATCAATAATGGCTCCTAAAGCTGGAATAAACTCTTGTCTGCTTTTCTTCTTTGCAATTAATGCTGTGATTTTAGATCTTTTAGTACGGTTTGACAATTTTTCCTTAGAAAGTGCTTTCTTTAACACTTTAACCGCTTTAGTCTAGAAGTATACTAGAAGAATACTTCCAAGGATGCCAGGTGTTACTTACTCCCCCCCCCCAAAAAAAAAAGTTCCATTAACTTCACTTGCATTATTGGCACAAACGTCTGCAAAGGAGGAGAAATACTGTGCACTATTACCTAACTCTCCAATCAAAAAAGCTATCATCTTCATGTAATTTGGAAGCTCTGCAATGTGAAATTTAACATCAACAGTTACCTCACCTTCAGGCCATCATACTTACAAGGAAAAACATTTTGTTCAATATGATTACTAACAGTCAAAAGCAATTTGATATATTTCTGCATTGGAATGCAATTCTCAGTGCAGTTCGCCCAAAAAAGTAAATGGTTTTCATGACTGCTTAGAGCCTCACGTCTCATATTTAAGAATCCGACTAACCATGCACTTGCAGTGTCATCCTTCCCAAATGGGGCCCCGTCTACTCCCAAGGATACATAAAAGGTATACTCTTCTCCGAACCAAGTGAGGGTATGACCACTTTTGCCAGATAGGTAAAACTCTGCAAGACTGAGGAGCAGCTTCTTTAAACTGTGATAACAACCGTTTACCTTAACACTTCATCCAGATCATCACAAAGAGTATCGTAAACACTGCAAATATTACCCACAGGTATCGACTTAATATATCGCATGAACTTATCATGTTGTACAAGCCTTTGAATAGGGCATTCATTGATGGAAACACAGGTAGGATTCTTACCTCTACCACTGGTCCTATACAACTCTTTCTATAAATTTTCCGTTATTTTCTTTACTGGCTATTCCTCCACAATAGTAGACACTTATGCTCATGATCATATTTGCATCTGAAGATTCATAATTACTTAGATTTCTCTTATATATAGCGGGCAATGCATGGTTAGTGCATTTTTTGCTAGCAGACATGACATCGACTAAAACATTTGAGCTGCACTTGACTATGGCAGTGTCTACTAAACCAATGGCTCCTGGTACTGAACTTTCCTTGCTACCTCAATGAATTTCTTGGGCCACCATAAAGGTTTCCTTCCTTCCCATCCTAGTGTTTACTGGTTTTAATGTTATTTTTCCATTCTCAAAACCAGTTGGATTCTTCGTTCTATTCTGTAGTGCCTTTTCTGGCAAATGGCTAGCTCTGCTATCTTCCTGTTTAAGTTCTTGCTCAATATTGTTAAAATCTTCTACCTGATTAACAATGCTCTCAACCTAGAAAATTATATGATGTGGTTCATTTAGGAAATCAGTTTTCTGCCCCAAATAGATGTTTTGTACCATAGGTAAAGTAATTTGGCCCCATAAGCAAAGTCGTTTCGCCTCATAGTTGTTTCATCCCCACCTCAAAGCTTCATATATAGTTAACAAAGCCGCTTTGGCGGTGAAGTAGAAGGACTCTCAGTTAAGCCAAATGAACTGAGGGTGAAACAACTATGTGGTGAAATGAATGTGGGCTGAAATTACTGTGGGGTAAAAAATTATATATAACTCGTAAAATTATAGTATGTATCAAAATTTGAGGTGCCCTACCTTTCTATCGAGATTTCAAAGTTTTTCTTCCATTACATGCGATTGTTTTCTCTTCTTCTTCAAAGCAATTTCACGTTGTACTATTTCCGTCTGGATCTGCACAATCTTGGCAGTGCTTAATACCTTATTATTTTCTATCTGCTTTCTTTTTCTCATGTATGCACCAACATTAAATCGCGGCATATTTAGGCTAATGTTTAATCGTAAGTCGTTCGACAAATTGCTTGAATAAACTACATTCCAAAAGGAAATTCACAAAATAAAAAAAAACAACACTATGCAGATAAAGGTTCAAGCCATTTAGAAGAGGTAAAATTCGTTTCAAACAAGCAGTATTGTAAAAAAAAACAAGGCAGAAATCCTGCCTGGATAATCCAAAAACGACAAAGCCAAAACTTTCGGAATCTTTGCTCGCTCGCGATATAAAAACGAATTTGCAAGCATATACAAATTTGATGTCAAAATGAAGCTCAAGACAAGCTGCGTTCAACACACCAACTCTATTTTAGCTTCGCCATAACTGATTGTCGTCCAACGACGATGAAACAAGCTTCGCCAACGATCGTAATTTCGCACCCAGGTTCCAATTTTTGAAGCTCGGCCAACATGGTGGAATTCGCACGAAAGTGCCTGCATTTTTCGCGTATTTTATGGCCGCCGTGAATTTTCTCACCTCTCTGCCTATAATTCCATGTCCCACATTCCACAATGCAGAAAATTAGATCCAACCCCTAAACCCAAGTTCTTAACCCTAAAGTAAGCTAATCAAGATATGTTGTATGAATCATGGAGTCAGTGATTGCATTTTAGTCTAGACTATGGTTTAATTTGGTGTATTTTAGTACAGAATGTTTATCAAACACAAGACTAAACAGATTTACTTCAGGTGCCTTCAAAGAAAATACCAATTTCAGTACTGACTAACAAAGCAGTTTGATGTCTAGGGACATACATAAGCAAACAACTCTGTTTGGGGGTGTTGGTATACATAGTTTTGATTAACTGACAGAATCAACTCAGCTGATAATTTTGGTTTACCAATTTTCAATGAATATGCATATCAACAAGTCATGCCCCCGACCTTCGAAGCGTACTTTTTATAGATAAGATAAAAGAATTGCGAACTTTTTATGAACTTTTTAAGGTTTTCTGAACAATTTTGTCAGCTTCAACTTTTTGTGAGTTTCATTTCAACTTTGACAATTTTACTCTTTGCACAGTCCTTGTAATATATATAAATTCATTGTCCACATCGTTCCTATCACCTATTTGCAGATAATCATTTGCAGATAAGCATTTCTAAAAACTTTTTGTGAATCCTGGTCGCGCATCTAGCATTTTTAATAATAAGATGTCATAAGTAAGTACAAGGAAGGGAAAGTTTGGAGCTGTAAGGGCACATTTGCCATTTGCTCATAATCGGTGGCAAGGAATGATGGCATGCAAGGCGGTATTTATAATTTAGTTTCTACTTCTTTCAAGTCTGTCAATTACTGTTCGTGTTTGCGGAGGTATTAATATGTAAGACACAATTCCCATTATACATGTTAAAAGCCACAAAATAAGACCACGGAGAATATCTTATTACCCAAGTCTGGATGTTGTCAGTTAAAAATATTTTGACTGAATTTAAACGCCTGCCGTTGTCTAAACGAACCACAGAATACATGGAAATATGGCTATCACACACGCAGTAACATCTTCTTTTTAATCGACCAAATATGGTCAGTGTAATTAAATTTTCGGAGGGAAGTTTCAAGTGTCATTAAAAAGCTACTTTTACATTTCCTAGGGCTTGGCAACATCATTCGTGCATGCATGAATTAGATCCCACTATCCTGCACCAAAAACTATTCAGGAACCGAGGAAGATTGGTAATTGAGGGGCACATATTCATATAGTCGGACTCTTAATTTCTTTTGAAATTGACTCTTTTTACGGTTTGGGAATCCCAAGATATGAATATCCCCCCCCCCCCTCCCACTCAATTACGGATCTTCCGCGATCCACGTATTTGATATATTATGCTTTTAGCTCAACAATTGCTTCTGGTCAGGTACTAGTTTACGCACGAGCAGTTTTGTTGAAATAGACTGTAAGCCAATAAATTAAGTGACACGATATCTGAAAGGTTTTCATGACGATTTCCAGCACTAAAAAGGCTTGGAAAAGATATATTTTATTGCAACATGTGAAGGAAGTTTAAAAACTGCAAAACAAGCATCCGTTTATTCATGAGATTCTTGAGTTTGAAATTTTTTTGTTCCGCCCATTTTTCAGTTTGCATAACGACTCGCCATAATTTGTGCTATAGATAATATAAACATTTTCCTCAGAAGAAACTATTTGGAAAATAAAAGTTAATTAAGGTCTCAGGACAAGGATACATGACATTCGTGATATAAGGTCTCACGTAATTAGTGAGAAAAATCAAATTCAAATTGAAGTATCTCATCAAGCATCAGATATACTGCTCCATGGAAACGCAAGTTGCTCCCCAAACTTTTAAAACTGTCTGTGTTAAATGTCCTTCCTGTCGTCCGTTGTCTAGTGTTGCAGGTAAAATGTGTTGCAAGTAGCCTGGTTCATCCTCTGACCTCAGATTGCTCAGAATATTTGATAAATTTTACTGTTTTGGCGTTCGTTTTTAGAAATTAACAACGTCACGAAATATAGGCTAAGAAACGATTCCTTGAACATGCAGTTTCGTATATTTCACTTATCCGATTATCTTTTTGGGGACAACGAATAACCACAATCTTATAAATATTTTTCGTGCTTAAATTTAGGTACCCTGTTAATGGAGCAATGAGCTCTGTAGGAATCACCGGTCAGATTTGGCAAAGCTTGTAAATAAATAAAATGAAATAAAGTAATTAAGATTCGAGTTTTGATATTTTTGTTTCAAGGAAAATAAAGCAAAACCACCAAGAAATAAACTTATTATAAAAGTCTAGATATTGTAGGATTTTAGCGGTATACAGATATAATTATTTGACTAAAAGTGGCGGCCACCCGTCGCGACAACTAAGCTATTACAAGTAATAAACCGTAGTAGTGGAAAAAGTTTGCAGCTGCATCACCTTTGTAAATATTAATAACCGCACAACATGGTCTGTTAAATTTTGGATAAAAGCTAAACATAGCTCAATCCATTTAATTTAACTTTCTTTTAGTGTTCTTTTGATACAAATGCTTCTGGAAGCAGGTACTACTCTTCCCACGAGAGTTCTATTAAATATTACATTTGAAAGTAAAAAAGTGTTGTCACATGCATGTTAATAATACTTCATTTCGCCCAAGTTGTTGCTAAATAGATTGTTGCATTTATCTTAAAAAGATTTTTGTGTTCGTTGTTAGAACGAAATTGTATTCTTAGTACAGGAGTACAAAAATTGTGGAACATCAATAGATTAGTAATTCATTTCCTCTTAATGAAGAGACATTCTTTGTGACTCCGAAGTAAACGCATTGTAACGTAATTGAAGGATTCGCTTGTTATATCTATAAGTTAATTTGTAATTTGATTCTAAAGTATGTTAGTCTAAAGAAAATCTCATGAGAAGATTAGAAGAAAATGAATGACTTTTAAGGTATTACCCAGTAGACAATTTGAGGGTGTAGTAATCTTTGAATATTCTACACGTCCTATGAACTGTGAACTGAATTCTAACATATTTCTTGATATAAATTTGTGATTCTGACATATGCATGACGACCAGAACATGAAACGATCACAAAATTTCTCTTCGAGGACAAGCATCATAATTTAGCTATATTTTGCCTGGAACATCGCTAAACCATAATTTCAATAAATCTGTCTTCAAAAAAAGAAAAGACTTTTTATTTATTTATTCAATATACAATATACACTATTCAATGTACAAAAGTATATATACAATATATGATACAATTACACGTAGGTGCATTACACATTAGCAACAGCTCGTGCCAATTACTGCGGTCCCTATATTCATTATAAAAATTCCTTAAGGCGACGAACATAATGCTTCGCTGATTTTCTTCATTATCATCGCTGTTTATTACTGCAGGATAGATTACAGAATTAATACTTTACACTATTGCTGCACTGGTACCAGTGAGTTTATTAAACGTTAACGTACGTTAGATTAAAGTCACAAGCGTGAAAAGAAATCTTGTCTCAAACAAAAGTTATAAGGACCAAAACAACTGAAATTACTTACAATTAGCGTGGAAATAATCACATAAAATTTTATTTTAATACAAAACTTTATTTTCATACAAAATTTCATCATGCGGAAATTATAGTAGAGCCTTTCGAAAATAGCTCTGGTTCGCATAAGGTATTATTAGCTATATCGTATATTCATTATTCTGTATTATTCGATGCCTTGAATGGGGTTTGAGGTCTATTCATAGATTAACCGTATATATTTATGATGAATAGCCTCCTAGCCTTATGGCAATAGGACATATTTTATGCATGCAGATAAATTCAAGAAAAAATGAACAATAGCTGTAAGTTAATTGCATTTTACCGGTACCAGTTTACGTAAAATCGATTCTGAGTTGAGATTTGGAAATATGAATGTAGCACCAGGTTTTAGCAAATTCCATCGAAATGAGGCAGACTATATACACCACTTATAACAATTTGTTATAAGCATATCGATTGAAGAGATCAAAGAGATCAGACCAAGGTTTGCTTTGCAAATTTTCGAATTCCTTATACAATCTTACCTTGCAGAATCAAGCATGAGGCTTACACTGGTTTGGCTGGCGTGTTTTGCCGTATTAATTGTCGCCTTGGAAGGTAAACAGTTTTGATTTTTACCTGGAATTTTCAAAGTTTTCAACCAACAAATCACTTTTCCCATCGCAAACAATATAGGCCTACTAGCTATGTAGAAAAGTATCTCTTTTCTGTCCTTGATGTGATTTTCCTCTATAATAGGAACCTTACATGTTTTTATTTGTATATTCAAGTATTGAAAAAACAAAAACCCAATTCAATTCAATTCAATTCATTTATTCATATGCTGCCATCATCACCAGATAACTCAAGATATGAGTTTAACGTCAAAGCTATCCACAGTAAATGTTCGGTATTGCTGTCAGGTAAATTATCCACCTGATGAACCTTGTGACGACGGATTTTAGAACGGGATGAATAACACTTCATTTCTTAATACCAGTAGCATATTATTTTACGTTATCGGAATCTTCACTCATATTATAATTATAGAATCGATTTTCAATCGAAAAACAATTTTTAGCGTCAACGTGATCGAAATGTATTTTCTGTGCGATTTTAATGACTTTTTGTGCTATTTAGAAATGAGCAGGAGTGCTTTATGAGCACAACATGAACTGCGAGTGTGTCTTATTTACGTATACATTTTTAACATAGATGTTGTTTAAGCTTAGAAAATCAAAGCAAATGTTTTATGTCGTATAACATGAATCTTTATCACGTATAAAGATTCTTTCATGACGATAATTTTCCTTGTGTCTTCCTCATGAATTATGGACGAGTTCTGAAAATAACCATACAGAGCTGCATCGTGGTCAAATTTCCACTGGACAAAGTGTGTCCATAACGAAAGGTTTCCATGGCTATCCCAAAAGAATCACCCGGAGTAGTTTTCTCGCGGCGCCAGAGGAAGTTGATGTATCATGTGCACCGGACTAACAATCATTTTAACATGCGAAAAATTGTTTTCTCGGAAAAGAAAATGTCCAGGAATAAAATATTTTTCCGGGTTCTGATAATTCTGGTTAATTAATATTTCAAGTCTGGTATTCAGAAGAAAGATAATTTGATAAACTTCAATTAATGACATTTGCATGTACATAGGCGCAAAATTGCCGATGACTAATGATGAAGAAGTTAATAGTGATAAAGTAGACGAAGGTGACGCAAAAACTGGTGATGTGCAGGTCAGTATTCCTAACACTTGTTTGTACTCTATCGTATTCCAATATCGAGGACAATAATGTGAGTGCGAAACTTTCACGATGCATCGCATTCCTTCCTAGCAATAGCTATACACAAATTCTGGACATCAGAAGTATTTTTTCATTCCCGTTAAATTAAATTAAATTAAATTAAATCAAATTAAGGTGGATTAAATGGCAGGGCAGAGCTATATAGGATCTTCGATACGATGAAATTATCAATTGTTCTATATATGATAGTGAATTTGCGAAACCCAAACAGTATGTATGTTTTCAAATGGGATTTGCTGTTTTCCAATCGTGCGTTCGTTAGCTGTTTGGTTTAGCTCTTTCCGAAATGTGTTTCGCATGTTGGATCGAAATCTTATCACGTCACCAATGATTTTATGGACTTTAGCCTTGATTCTCTTCGGTTTCTTTCGCTGGATTTTTTAAACTTTGTGCAGTTGTTATAGCCTATCAAAAGTTAGGCATATCCAAAATATAAAAAATCTGCGAATAGGTTTCTCAGCAATCGAGGTCCACGAGTATTTCAAGATCTAAAGAGCAAAACCTGCCTTCGAATTTTGATACCTTTTTCCCTTATAGATCAATAAACATCTAAAAAATCTCAGAAAATTTGATCGAAAAGAAAGAAAGTTATTGTCAATTCATTGTGAAATTAAGCATTAATACTATAGAAAGTTGGACAATATAGTTACCATAGCAACGCTGATTTTGTTTCTATTTTCTGTATATGCATTTATAATATAGCATTTGTAAATCCTGAACGGTGATTGCTTAAAGTGCATATGACATGAAATTTTATATTTTAGAATCATACAATATATTGTGTGGTGATTATCATTGTGTAATTTATTTTTCAAAAACACGATGCTAAGGGGACTATTTAAACATTTTAATACATGACCGTGAGGCAAAAACTGTGCATGGGAACGAGTTTGCACCAAAATGACGTCATAATCATAGAGATTATAAATAACACTAGAGAGGACATCAAGGGTAAAATTTGGGAGCGCGGCGATTGAGGGGCAAATTCAAGTCCCGGATGTTCACTCATTCACGATGTCCCATGCATAAAAGAGGAGTTTAGACGAGTTTTTCTGCTTTTTGTAATGTTTTTCCTCATAAAAATATTGAAAATATTATTTAAGATTGTCTAAAATAATAAAAACAATTGAAAAAGTGCTATTTTGCCCACAAAACCGGCAATACGACCTCAACAACGATAAGGAAAACATTCATACAGATTTCTGCTGTTGCTAAGGTGGTTGCTAAGTAAGCATTAGCTCAGCCAATAAGTGCCTGGCCCTGCATCCGGGACTTGGATTTGCCCCCAAAAAAACGCGTTCCCTTTTTTTTTCAGTGAAAAAGATTACGATGCCTCCTCTAGTGTTATTTATAATCTATGGTCATAATGACGTTAGTGGTTTTACCCAGAGTTAAATCCAGTCAATGAACATAAAATACATCTCATCATTGACGTCATTTTGGTGCAACTTCGTTCCTAGTCATAGGACAGTTTTTTGCATCACGGCCACCTTTTAAAACGTTCAAATAATTCCCTTGGCATCATGTTTTTAAAAAATAATTATAAATTACTCTGCGATAATCAACGCAGAAAGAAGTCTGTAATTCTAAAATATAAAATTTCATGTCATATGCACTTTAAGCGTCGTGTTTACATAACTGAATGTAAACACGAAAAATTTCCCGCCACTTGTAGACACGCAAATTTTTTGTATCCTTCGGGCTTTTGACACTGCTATATTATGAAACAAATATAAAACACTGTTTCCGCATTGATGTACAGTTATATCGACACTCGTGGAAGTCGGGAAAATTCGAAATTGTATGAAAACACTCCGCCCTTCGGGCGTCGAGTTTCCATGCAATTTCTCCTTTTCCCAATTCCACTCGTGTTGATATAATTGTATATCAACACAAAAAATTTTTTATATTTGTTAAATAAAAGACCTTCATATGTTTCCTGAAAACGCTCACATTGCCCTGTTTTAGGTGCAGTCAGTGCAAATTTCTTTCCAAAAGCCTAACATCTTTCGATACAATAGGGAGGCAATTAAATTAATAAACTTTTTTTATCTCGAAGTACCTTTTAACTAAATTGTTGTAGCTTAATAAAGGTAGATTGTGTAATACTATTCTAAACTGGAAAACCATCCCTTAGCAGAAGCTGAGACCCATTTCCTCCCGAGTATGCTAAATGATGTATACTATTAAGCTCATCTTACGACGATGATTGATCTTGTGTTTTCATATGATATAAAAAAGTTTATTAAGGGGGTTATTACACCAAAAATTTAGCAATTTAGTAAAAAAATTTTTTGTCTTATAGGAAGCATTAAGCAGTTAAGAATAATGCTACTAAAGTTTGGGATCAATAACAAGACTTTTAATATGTTTATAAAGGCTTTTTGATGGAATTTAGAGCTGCCCGCGCGGTATATTCTTAGTAACTAGCTTCGTTTTCTGACACTAGAGACAAAATGGCGGTTAGGAAAACAAGCTTTTCGAAGCGTGAAGCTTGCAGTGTTTACTGCCTAGATTTAACCAGAATCAGTTGGGCTAGGACATCATAAATATCCGAGGAGCCCGATCTTTGTTACACGAAGAAGTGTGTCATAGAAACACTCCGTAAGTCGTCGAATATTTTACGAATTTATACACGACTCGGTAGTGCTGAGAGGCTGATGTTAAATCTTTCCACAAGCATTTGAAATTATATGGAAACTGGCTTCATATCCGTAAGTTAGAGGCTATGGGTCACGGAAAAATTTTTCACAATTACCCAGAATCCTTTATGGTCGTAATATCCTTTAATCTCTTTCAAAAGCCTTAAACAAAGTAATGCGCGAGTCCAAATCGATATAAATTAAGAACGTGCATAAGAAAAGTGCCAGCTGGAAAAGTAAATTTTTAATTGGGATGTTGTACATTTAAAATTCATGCAAAACCCGGTTGAATGCAAAGATCGTGCAGTAAATATTGCTGGTTGGGCAGCAATAAATACTTTTGAGAGGATAAATGCGGAAACAAGCGAATATTATGTCGACAAAGTAAAAGAGCGCAAAAACAGCCACACAAAAATAGCAACAAAGGCACTACAACAAGCCTTGGAAGCATGCCGATAACCAAAAATATTACCAGATAATAGAAAATAAAAGGAGACCCTTAAGCCAGAATACTTTTGAGAGGCTTTTCAATTAAATTTTGTAGCTTTAAAATTATAAATTCGTAGATACTTTGGAACATATAACTTTAAAGCTGTATTTCTCAAAATTATATAATTCGTTCAATAATGAATTTTTCATACACGATATCAATGGCAGATTTTATCCAATTCGACTGAAATTTTTAACTGTACAGCATGTTACATTAGGCAAGGTACTAAACCAAAAAAAGTTTTCTGAAAAATGTTTTAGAAATATTCCCATATTTTTTCTTTGATACCACATTGTTTTTTCAGAAATTGCTATTTTCCAGGAAAAACTTCAAAAAACAGTGATGCTTGCCATTACTTGTTTAATTTGACTCCTAATTAACATCGTGTAAAGTCACAATGTGAAACAAAAATTAAAGTTTTCTGACCATCAACTGGAGCTTAATCAAGTCTGAAAATAGGTGCTTATTTTCTCAATAGGGGGTAATTATCGTGGTAACCATGGCAACACAGATGTACAATAATGCATTTTTTTAATCACATTTATGTACCCTATTATAATATAAACTTTTCTTTGACCTGGTGTTGATTGAAAAAAAATTTAAAAATGGGTGTAAGACCACCTTAATGTACCAGTGCGGTGTGATGATTAAGCATTGCATTAAGGTGAAAATATTTAACAGTTATTCTACGAACTCGTGTCGTATATGAGGTGTTGGTATAAATTTCCAGGTGACTATTGATTTTCCTGTATCCTGATTGGTCAAGATTCATTGTCTCTAAAGTGATAGTCACAGACCAGTGACTATAGCTTTTTGATTTTTGCTTTTTTATACAGTACTGAAGTGAATTTTTGTAAAGTTTGTGGATTATTATTAGTAGACACCTGGAAATTTATAACACAATTAGTCGCCTCAGGCTCGGTGATTACAAGCCTATATTCACTTCGCCTTCGGCTCAGTGAATATAGGCTTGTAATCACCTCGCCTTCGGCGACTAATTGTTAAATAGCTGACGAAGCGCGCAGCGCCGAGTCAGCTATCAGTCATATACGGCGAGAGTGAGTAGAA
Source organism: Muricea muricata (assembly GCA_963855995.1). Taxonomy (NCBI): domain Eukaryota; kingdom Metazoa; phylum Cnidaria; class Anthozoa; order Malacalcyonacea; family Plexauridae; genus Muricea; species Muricea muricata. The sequence goes on along the minus strand of OY979716.1, from coordinate 93,352,390 downwards.
TAACTGTTTTATTATATAAACAACAACTGCTACCAAAAAAACTTCCCAGTGCAGTTATATTTTAATGAAATATCTTATTAGTCAGTTTAGCAATGCAAACAACTTCAGCTAATACTGCATAAAACACTACTTATCGTTATTTAAAATAATGTTTTAAACAAATTTTGTCAAAGGTTTTAAATTCTTAAAAGATGTAAATGTTTTGGGCAAAACAAACGCTTGTTGACCTCAAAATTGAGCAGAGTTTTTGTCATTATATGTAGCAATTCAAAACAATTATAATCTTTTCCAACTTTCGGGAGACTTATTCAGTATTAATTCGTAAAAAACTGTATTTTATACTTATTTAGGTACCACTTAAATCTAGTAGTACCCTTCAAAATCTTTATTTAAATTTATGTGTTGTACGTCTGGCCAAGAAAGGCTGCCAAAATGCTAAAAACAAGACTTTTTGCGATCAACAAACATTCGGCTTCCATCTTGTTTTCTCTGCTAGAAGGATATGAGCTAATATCCTACTAGTAGCGAGCCAATCAGATTACAGAATACTTAATATCCGATGGCAGTCTATATAATAAAACTTGATATATAAATGCCATGTATAAAGCCTTTTACAAAACATCAAAGCTCAAATGGGCGTAGTTTGGTTTGTTACAATTTCTCTGGTTGAATATAACACATGTACAAACACAAATTTCGAAGACGGATCTTTCTCTGCTTCTTTTCCTTTTGGAAGACTGGTTTGTAGTCCGAAAAGCAAAAGACGCGACATGCCTAGCGTGTATGTAATGATAAAAAGATCTTTGTGTTGCAATTGTTCAAAAATATTTTGACGATTGTAATGTTAGTATTCTGCATTTGCAGCAAGATGGCGACGAGAATAAAAAAGAGCCAGAAGAAAATGTGAAGGATGAAGAGGTATGTCTAAAACTGTTGATAAGTTTACATGAATACTAATAGTAATAATTTCTACTAATACTGCACCGATATATAAGTGGTACTGCAAATAATTTAGTTGAATCTTATTGGGGGTGGGGTGAATTTAGGTTAACTGGACAGGCGTGTTTATATGTAGTTGGGCTATAAACATCCAGAAATCATACAGGCATCAAACGTTTAATTGGAAAAACTACAAACATCCTTGAAAAATCATAACTGAATGGTCATATTTCAACATTACAGACACACACTGTATATTTTTACGTTTGAATGAGGAACTTTCTTAAATTGCCAAGAAACAGTGCTGCGGCGATGAAAAAATAAGGATCAGCAAAGCTTTGAAAAACCATAGTATTTATGATCAATGAAACTGTGACCAAAATTCTAAATTATTTAGCTTTAACAAACTGAACAACATGTTTCTTAAATTTCCCCTCCCTCGTTTGTTATATAGTTATTGAAAATAATTTTTTTGAAATTTAATCATTAGATGTAAATAAGATTGAAAGGGATTCAAATTTTCAAATGAAATATATCTATCTGCAATTTTTGTTACAAAATGAGGATATTCTGTCATTTGGTGACAATTTCAGCCTCATGATTCTTGCAACAAACTCTTTCAAAAAGTAGATGATATGAGCAATTACAACTATTTTTGAAAATTTTTGCGTCGAGTTTGTGACGTTCTTCGAGTTCTTTGCTCCATAAGCAAATATTCAAAAAACGAAGATGGTACGCCTTGTAATGGCAAACAAGTTTTCTGAGAGCATAACTGTGTTTCATGATTTTTGTGAGATTATGTTTACAGCAGTTTCGAGTGATACGCGACCACCTAACACAATATGCTTAAGAGCGAATCTTGTTCTTCACACTTGAGCGTGCCGTTGATCATTTAATAACACAAACTTCACAATTGACAAAGCCATCAATTTTGAATAAACTGAGGGAAAATATTTCATAATAATTATTTTCGACAAGAAAGTGAAAAAACCCAACCCTAAAAAATATTTTGCGTCGATTGGTCATGTGTCACTCAAAACTGCTGTAACACTTCGTGCCAGCTGGAAATTTAAAGTCCAATAGAACGAAAATTTGTCTGTTATTTTCCTGTCTGCATTGCGAAGATCACTTGAAATCACAATATAACTTCTTTCGTAAAATTTTTTTAAATCCGATCCTTGTCGAGGTATTCTGCTTTCTTTAATATAAAGAATTAATACAACGTGGGACATCACATTTCATTTTGACTTTTGAAAAAGCTTCATTTATAATAACGAAACTGTTGCACATAATTAAATGAGGATGCTTAGTGCTTAACATGACACACAGACAAGTGCTGTTTAAGTTATATTCTGTTATTATAAGCTACAAAACAAGCAATCTCATAGACACTCATTATGCCGTGTGTTGTCACACGTTGTATTTGGTAATAAAGTTGTCTCGACTAGGAACACTGCTTACAAAGAAGTCATATCGTGAATTTAAGTTATCTTTCCAACTCGAAGAAGAAAACCCTGGAAAAAAATTTGCTTCATGGGCTCTTGAATAAAGCAGAACATGCACTCCCAGGCAATCCAGTATAAACGTGCGTAAATATATGTAATAGAAAAATGTGTCTTAGCAGGCCGAAGAAGAGGATCAATCAGAAGCAGAAGACACCGGTGAAGAACCCGAGGAAGAGGTCGGTATCATGCGATACAATTTTATGCTGTGGTCACCATTTGAATATAGAGATATTTTGACGAAACTTACGTCGTGGAGATTCATTACAGCCGAGTAATCCAACAAGATTATTAATGAAAAACATTTAAAGTGTTTATCAAACGAAATTTTGTCCAACATTTTGATGGTTGTATTGGGAAGATCAAATAAAATAACAATATAACTTCTTTGGTAGAATCTTAGCAACTCCGTTCCTTGTCAAGATATTAAATTTTACAGGATATGCAAATGACACAACCACCGACGTCATACTGCATAATGAGTGACTGTTAGATTGCTTATTTTGTAGCATATAATAGTGGAAAATAATTAAAACTACACTTACATGTGTGTGGGCTATGTTTAACATCCAGACCTGGGTATTTAGGTGTTAAATCTTGAGTACTTTTTAAATTTATGCAGCTTTTTTGAAAAGTGATTATGCACAAATACGTCACTGGTTGTGTCATTTTCAAATCAAATAAAATTGAATATCTCGAAAAGTAAGGCAGTTACAAAAATTCTATCAAAGAAATTATACAGTGATTTTAACTGATCTTTCCAATGCAATAAGAAAATTGTGGGAAAAAATTTCGTTTTATAAACACTTTAACAATTCCAATACTTATTTGAATTGTAATTTCATGCACATAAAATGAGCCCTTACTGTATATATATCGTAATCATTAAATTGTCGTAATCATTGATCTTGTTACCAATTGACTAATTAAATTTACACAACAACGACAATGCAGAGCGATAATTATAAATGATTCAACGAGGTGCAGCGAAGTATCGTGATTTTTTGGTGGCGAGCAAATCAATTACGCCGAAGGCATTGACATCTAACTGATCTACCAGTCAGCGGCAAATCACGATATTATGCGAGATCTCGCTTAGTTCAATGATTAGCTTGCTACAATCTCTAACAAAGCTTCTTATAAGACTTTATAACTCGGAGCAATAAGCAGCAATGCTATCACAGCCAATGACTTTAAACATTTAGCCTAATTCGAGTAACACCGTTTTTTGGCAAAATTTGGAGAAAAATTGAACAAATACGAGTCAAAAGAATATTGTTAGCCAAACACGCACGTGTCCATCTTTATTGAGAGATTTTGACGACTGCAATAGAGTTCAAAAGACATGAAATCCTGGAGCACAGAAGTTGCATTGGACATTCATATTTCCAAACAAAAACTTTTTGGTTTGAGATAGGAGGGGGTTTATCGCATTGACGTATTTCTAGCGTTTAAATTTCTCCTTTATTTTTGTTAGCAGGCCGATGATGAAGATGATCCAGGGAGCGATGATGACGACGAAAAAGAGAATGATGAAAAATCAGGTGATGAAGAGGTAAGTATTTTTCATGCGATATATAACCTTACGAGCTCTCCTTTTCTTCTCGTAAATTTCTAAAAGTGTGTCATTAAAACCTTGAAGTGGACATAACCCTCAAAATTTCTTTCATGAAATATGAAAGACTGTAATTTTACAAGATTTTTGATGTGAAAAAAATTCAAATTTGATGAATTCTCTGCCCTTGAGTGACGCTGAGACTCTATTTTCCTTGGTTGGCCGGGAGAGTAATTCAGTGACGTAATTTCCGGACATTGCAACTAATTCCAGTGTTATAGACTCTGCAGGCGTTTTGTTAGGGGAGGACTGTTGGGGGGGAGTCGTCAACAAAATAACTGTAAAGCTTTATTGTTGTCCGGAGTTGCACATTACCTACCAGGCTGCTGGAATGGATAGACAACCGCGAACTAAAATGTTCAATTTAATGGTGTAAAAATGGTCTAAAAAAATTTAACACTAGAGCATAAAGAAGAATCGGTTAACACAGAACTTTGTGATACTTGATTTGTTATTACTATGAAAAAAATTACTGAATGCTGATTATGAATTTCAAAATAAACAAAATGTTCCGTGCTTGGCCTTTATTTGTCTAACTCTCCTCTCCCATCTGTTATATAAGTATTGAAAATATATTTTTTGAAATTTAATCATTACATGTAAATAAGATTTAAAGGGATTCAAATTTTTTAATGAAAAAATCTGCCATTTTTTGTTACAAAATGAGGTTGGTCAGTCATTTGGTGACAAATTTCAGGTTTATGATTCTTGCAACAAACTGTTTCAAAAAATAGATGAAATGAGCAATTAACTATTTTTGAAAATTTTGGGCTATTTTTCAAATCTAGTTTGTGACGTTCTTCGAATTCTTTGCTCCATAAACAAATATTTAAAAATGAAGATCGTACGACTTGTAATGACAAATAAGCTTTATGGGAGCATAACTGTATTTCATGATTTTTGTAATATTTACAGCAGTTTCGAGTAATACGCGACCACCTAACACAAAATGCTTAAGAGCAAATGTTGTTCTGACACTTCAGTGCGCCGTTGATCATTTAATAACACAAATGTCGCAACTGACAAAGCCAACAATTTTAAATAAACTGAAGGAGAATATTTCATAATAATTATTTTCGACAAGAAAGTGGAAAAACCACAAAAAATGTTTTGCGTTGATTGGTCATGTGTCACTCGAAACTGCTGTAACGTTTCGTATACCGGCTGGAAGTCCAATAGAACAAAAATTTGTCAGTTATTTATTTATTTACAAAATTCGCCATCAAATAATATAAGGACAAAATTGACAACATAAAAAATACAAAGGCAGGGGCTGTCCACAGAGAAGAACTCCAATTACGGACCCCAACAATTTTTGGTGAGGGTTCGTAAACCTAACCTTAACCAATCACGCTAGTTGTTAACCAGATCGGTTTATTATTTTCTTGTTTGCATTGCAAAGATCACTTGAAATCACAATATAACTTCTTTCGTAGAATTTTGGTAAATCCGATACTTGTCGAGGTATTGTGCTTTCTTTGATATAAAAAATGAATACAACGTGTCATATCACATTGCATATTGACTTTTGGAAAAGCTTCATTTATAATAACCAAACTATTGCACAAAAATGAGGATGCTTAGTGCTTAATAATGGCGTACGTTCACACAGACAAGTGCTGTTTAAGTTATATTCTGCTATTATATGCCACAAAATAAGCAATTCTATAGACACTCATTATGCGGTGTGTTGTCACACGTTGTCATTATTTGCATATGCAAAAAAGTTGTCCCGACTAAGAACACTGTTTTACAAATTAGTCATATCGTGAATTTAAGTTATTTTTCTAACTCGAAGAAGAAGACTCGAAAAAATTTCGCTTCATACGCTCTTGAATAACGCAGAACATGCACTCCCAGGCAATCCAGTATAAATGTGTGTAAATATATAGAATAAAAAAATTTGTCTGAGCAGGCCGATAAAGAGGATCAATCAGACGCAGAAGACACCGGTGAAGAACCCGAGGAAGAGGTCAGCATTTTTCATGCGATACAATTTTATGCAGTAGTGACCAGTTAAATATAGAGAAATTTTAACGATTCATTACAGCTGAGTAATCCTATATAAGATTATTAATGAAAACACTTAACAATTCCAATACTTATTTGAATTGTAATTTCATGCACATAAAATGACCCTTGACTGTATATATATCGTAATCATTAAATTTTCATAATCATTGATCTTGTTGCCAATTGACTAATTAAATTTACACGAAAACTACAATGCAGAGTGATAATTATAAATGATTAAACGAGGTGAAGCGAAATATCGTGATTTTTTGGTGGTGAGCAAATCAATTACGCCGAAGGCATTGACAAGTAACTGATCAACCAGTCAGCGGCAATTCACGATATTATGCGAGATCTCGCTTAGCTCAATGATTAGCTAGCTACATTCTCTTACAAAGCTTCTTATAAGACTTTATAACTCGGAGCAATAAGCAGCAATGCTATCACAGCCAATGACTTTAAACATTTAGTCTAATTCGAGTAACACCGTTTTTTGGCAAAATTTGGAGAAAAATTGAACAAATACGAGTCAAAAGAATATTGTTAGCCAAAGCCGCACGTGTTCATCTTTATTGAGAGATTTTGACGACTGCAATAGAGTTCAAAAGACATGAAGTCCTGGAGCACAGAAGTTGCATTGGACATTCATATTTCCAAACAAAAACTTTTTTGGTTTGAGATAGGAGGGGGTTTATCGCATTGACGTATTTCTAGCGTTTAAATTTTTCCTTTATTTTTGTTAGCAGGCCGATGATGAAGATGATCCAGGGAGCGATGATGACGACGAAAAAGAGAATGATGAAAAATCAGGTGATGAAGAGGTAAGTATTTTTCATGCGATAAATAGCCTTACGAGCTTTCTTTTTGTCCTCGTTAATTTCTAAAAGTGTGTCATTAAAACCTTGAAGTGGACATAACCCTCAAAATTTCTTTCATGAAATACGAAAGACTGTGATTTTACAAGATTTTTGATGTGAAAAAATTTCAAATTTGATGAATTCGCTGCCCTTGAGTGACGCTGAAACTCTATTTTCCTTGGTTAGCCGGGAGAGTAATTCAGGGACGTAATTTCCGGACATTGCAACTTATTCCAGTGTAATGGCCTCTGCAGGCGTTTTCTTAGGGCAGGACTGTTGGGGGAGGGGGTCGTCGACAAAACAATTGTAAAGCTTTATTGTTGTCCGGAGTTGCACATTACCTACCAGGCTGCTGGAATGGATTGACAACCGCGAACTAAAATGTCCAATTTAATGGTGTAAAAATGGTCTAAAAAAAGTGTTTATGAAACGAAATTTTGTCCAACATTTTGATGCCATTTTTTGATACAAAATGAGGATGTTCAGTCATTTGGTGACAAATTTCAGGTTTATGATTCTTGCAACAGACTGTTTCAAAAAATAGATGAAATGAGCAATTAATTATTTTTGAAAATTTTAGGCTATTTTTCAAATCTAGTTTGTGACGTTCTTCGAATTCTTTGCTCCATAAACAAATATTTAAAAACGAAGAAGACTTGTAACAGCAAATAAGCTTAACTGTATTTCATGATTTTTGTAATATTTACAGCAGTTTCGAGTAATACGCGACCACATAACACAAAATGCTTAAGAGCAAATGTTGTTCTTACACTTCAGTGCGCCGTTGATCATTTAGCTAATAACACAACAGTTACTACTGACAAAGCCAACAATTTTAAATAAACTGAATGAGAATATTTCAAAATGATTATTTTCGACAAGAAAGTGGAAAAACCACAAAACATGTTTTGTGTTGATTGGTCATGTGTCACTCGAAACTGCTGTAACGTTTCGTACCAGCTGGAAGTCCAATAGGACAAAAATTTGTCAGTTATTTTCTTGTTTGCATTGCAAAGATTACTTGAAGCCACAATATAATTTCTTTCGTAGATTCGATACTTGTCGAGGTATTCTGCTTTCTTTGATATAAAGAATGAATACAACTTTTGGAAAAGCTTTATTTATAATAACCAACCTATTGCACAAAAATGAGGATGCTTAGTGCTTAATCATGGCGTACGTTCACACAGACAAGTGCTGTTTAAGTTATATTCTGCTATTATATGCCACAAAATAAACAATTCCATAGACACTCATTATGCGGTGTGTTGTCACACGTTGTCATTATTTGCATATGCGAAAAAGTTGTCCCGACTAAGAACACTGTTATACGAATTAGTCATATCGTGATTTTAAGTTATCTTTCCAACTCGAAGAAGAAAACACTTAAAAAAATTTCGCTTCATAGGCTCTTGAATAACGTAGAACATGCACTTCCAGGCAATCCAGTATAAATGTCTGTAAATATATAGAAAAAAAATGTGTCTTAGCAGTCCGATAAAGAGGATCAATCAGAAGCAGAAGATACTGGTGAAGAACCCGAGGAAGAGGTCAGCATTTTTCATGCGATAAAATTTTATGCTGTAGTGACCAGTTAAATATATATATAGAGCAATTTTGACAAAACTTACGTTGTGGAGACTCATTACAACCGAATAATCCAATAAGATTATTAATGAAAACACTCAACAATTCCAATACTTATTTGAATTGTAAATTTAAGTACTTAAAATGAGCCCTGACTAAATATATATCGTAATGATTTAGTTGCTGTAATCATTGATCTTGTTGCCAATTGGCCAATTAAATTTACACGACAACTACAATGCAGAGCGATAATTATAAATGATGGTATAAACGAGGTGAAACAAAATATATCGTGATTTTTGGGGGCAGACAAATCAATTACGCCGAAGGCATGGCAAGTAATTGATCAACCAGCAAGCGACAAATCACGTTATTTTGCGAGATCAGTCAATTCAATGATAGTTTTTATCATTCTCTTATAATGCTTCTTATAAGACTTTATGACTCGGATCAATAACCAGTAATGCTATCACATCCAAAGAAACATTTAGCCTAGTTTGAGTATAACACCGGGTTGTTGTTTTTTTGCAAAATTTGAAGAAAAATTGAACAAATACGAGTCAAAAGAATACTGTTAGCCGAGCACGCACGTGTTCATCCCTATTGAGAGATTTTTACGACTGCAATCGAGTTTTAAAAAAATATGAAAGTCTAGAGCCAGAAGTTGCATTGGACATTCATACTTGCAAACAAAAACTTTTTTGGTTTGAGATAGGAGTGGGTTTGGCAGGCCGAGGATAAAGCTGATCCAGGGAACGATGATGACGACGAAAAAGGGAATGATGAACAATCAGATGATGAAGGGGCAAGTATTTTTCGTGCGATAAATGGCCTTGCTTTTTGCCTTTTGTCCTGTAAATTTATAAGAGTGTCTCATAAAAACCTTAAAGTGGACATAACTTTCTTTGTTAAGCTTAAGTCATGATTTTTTCATGCTTAATTTGGGTAAAAGCTAGCTTGTAAACTGTAGCAAAATAGATGGAAAAGTGTACCTAAAAAGTTGGTATTTCAAGACTTAAGCTTTACGAATAAACCATTTTTTTGTCGCAAATTTTGAAAATCATTCAAATAGTCGAACTGAATTTAAACTTTTGGAATGGGACTGTATATTATAAAAAATGTCTCAGCAGGCCGAAAACGAGGCTGATTCAGAACCAGAAGATGGCGGTGAGGAAGAACCCGAGAGAGAGGTCAGTATTTTTTATGCGAAACAATTTTCGAAAACAAACAATTTCGCTGGTGAACATAGATTTATTTTGGGGAAATTCCTTTCGCAGGGATTCTAGTTCAATAACTTCGATTTTTGAACGTTGCCTGTACATTATTATCGAATGCAGTAGAGAGAAATTATTTGCATACACCAGTTGCTATAATTATCGGTCTGTTACCAATCATCGTCCGTAATTATTGGCCAATTCATTAATCAAAAATTCACCCGGCAACTACAGTGTATAATAGTAATATTATATCATAATACCTTGTGTAGTGTATTACACAGTTTATAAAAAAATAATCGTTATGTAAGGTATTCAGTTTTTAATCTGCCGAGATTGGGCATTTAACTATGTTTGAGCATAACTTTTCTGCAAAATTTGAAGAATGATTGAGCAAATACGAACCAAAAGATTATTGGCAGCCGAAAAAGCAATTTTCCGCCTCTGAGCTATTTACGGCTATAAAGTTCAAAAAGATGAAAATCCACAGCACGGTAATTGCATTGAACTTTCATATTTCGAAACTTTTGTTTTTAGGTTTGAGATATTAGGGTATATAGTTGCATTGGTGTGTTTTTAGTGCACGAAATTCGTCCTTCTATTCGTTAGGAGACTGAGAAGGAAAGTGACGACAGCGATGATGATTCAGACAGCAACGATGCCGGTGAAGAAAAGAATGATGAACAGCCAGACGACGAAGAGGTTCGTATTTCGATCAAAAAACTTTTGCAACTTTACTGCAAATCATCAAGAGTGTTGCGCCGAAATTCACTGACAAAGTTCAGCGCTACCTAAGTGTTTGTCTAGACAGAAAAAATGTGGCGTAGCAACATCGACATAATGATAATTTCGTCACATGTTTTTAGTGCAAAAAACGAATAATTTGTTAACTATGTAGAGCTTAATTTGGAGGGCTCGTATTCAATTGAAACACTTGCGTTCTGCCCAAAGAATTTCTTTTCAAATTGATTGGAGTTGAAAAGAAACTAGTGGGAAATTGAATATCACATGGATATGAATGAAAACCTTTCCTTTCATGTCTATGCAATTATAATTGGGCGCGGTTGTTTTTGCTTTGAAAGTTTTACAGCACGCCTTGTAATAGCCTAACTACTTAATCAGCAAGAAATTTCTGTGCAGTGTGCAACAATTTCTTGGTAACTTTTACTTGCGAATTAGCCCACGAACATATTATTCATTATGCCGCTTGATGTATAAATTTGAATTTTGTTTACGACTTTACAGTCAGAGGACGAAGAGGACGAGGAGAAGGATGAGAGTGATGAAGACGAACCTGCCTCTGATGAAAAAAAGGTCCCTGAATATTTTTCAAATCTTAAAAAAAACATTACAATTTGAGGTGTGCAAATATTGCTTACATCTTCCAGCATCAATAACATTACGTACAACGCTAAAAATGGACAACCTGCTCAGGGCTGATGCAAATAAAAATGAACAATGTTTTGTTTGTTTAATGCTGCCAACAATATTGAAAAAATATTGTTGAGTTTTAATCAACTAGCAATAAGGTGTAACAATTTTGATTAATAATTTTGACAAGAGTGAATTATGTTGGCAGCAAAACCTGTTTAGACTGTTTTCATCAGCCTTAAACAGGTTGTCAATTTTTTTGCTGTATACAACATCCTACTTGGACATTGATATTCCTAATTTTGACATTCATTTAAATACTTTATTTCAGCATTGTTATGTACTGTGAAGATATTTTATTTTTTACCACCTTTGTAGGAGGACCAGGATGATTGCAAAATGGATAAAGAGAAAGATGAAGAAAATTTTGATGATATATGAACAGATCAGTATTGCTGATTTTGATTTAATACCTCGTTGCGAGGATTTAAAATAAAAATATTTATTTTGGTACGCAGGAATGATTTCAGAATAAAGAATCCTAAATATTTCGTTGATTTTGAATCATAACTGACCTAGCGTCGTTACACATGATACCAGCTAAACATATTAGAGGCATAGCCAAATATATAAATTAATCTATTCATTGTTCAAATTTAGCAGGCCAATAATTAGCGCACACAGCTACAACTAAGTTAGGAAGTTTAACGATAGTTCAATTTAGTTAAATTTATTAAAAAGTTGTGAAACCACGACTAGCATCAGGCAAAAAAGATCTTTGCAGTTTGTATAAAAACCTTTACCAGCAGACAATTTAATAAAATATAAGAAAAAAAATACTCCGAAGAACAACATCTTTTAAACTCAAGATATGAGCTGTTAACAACAAGACAACAGTTTTATGGTGATATTTCGACTCTATTTCAAAGCGATTGTAAAACCAGAAGGATTTGGTTTAATAACAATTCCAACTACAGACCCTCAATACCGTCTATTTCAAGATCATATCTCCTCACTAAAGATAAATCATTCTTCGCATATACGGCTACTCCACCACCTCTATTCGCCGCTCTGTCCAATCTAAAAATCTTATAACCCTCGATGGAAATTTCAGAGTCCGAAATTTGCTCAATTTACCATGTTTGACTTAAGGTCAGAAGATGTAGCTATTCCGGCTTGAACAGAAGAACAAATCAACCGTAACTCGTCAATTTTCTTAGTTAAGCTTTGTATATTTTGGTGCACGATCTTAAGGCTCCGGTTTGTAACTAAATTGGCTAAGTCAGGCAGTAACGGAAGGGTACTACCAGCAGAATTGTTCGGGGATAGTACAGGAACAGCGCACAAGAAACAATGCTTAGACTGTTCAAACTTAGAGCCAAGGCAACTTAAATGGCTGTACAAATCACATAATCATCAAGCATTGTGCATTCGCCTGGGACCTTCTGATAGTCTTATCGCAAGTAGGACAGATCAAACCACGGTTGTTTGACCCAGGATTTACCGACTTATTATATTCATTTTGAAATCAATGGTGTTTCCTGCAATCTGATTGGCTCCTAGCAGTGCGATTTCAGTACGGATCGCACCCTGAGGAGTGCGATTTCAGCACGAATCGCACACTTTCATAACAGCAAATCAGATCTGAAAGCTACACTAAAACAACCAATCAGCATTAAGAAATAAGAACACAAAATTTGGCTTTTCAAACACAGAAAAGTTTTTCCAAAATTCTCAATTTTCTATAGAAAATGGATGAAATTGACTACTCACAGTTTTGGAGAATGACCTTGACATTGCAGAAGATGAAAACCTGTTATTTGAAGATACACTGTCTCCTGGTGATGTCTTTGAACGTAATTTTTCCGACATGAATCCTCGAGATGAGCGCAATGATGAAAGCCATCAAACTGAACAGCAAGCTACTACAAGCGTCCAAAACAATGAAACAATAGATGTGGCAAGATTTTCACAAGTGCCTAATGAAGAAATACAAAAGCTTAAATCCTTGACAGTGAACAAAAACACCACTCGCTCTACACAACTGTGGATGAATGTCTTAAAAAGGCTGGCTCGTCGCATTGAAAATGTAAACATCGAAACAATGGCAACACAGGAGCTTGACAAACTTCTCAGTAAGTTTTACGCTGAAGTTAAGAAACAGGACGGTACTGACTATGAGCCAGACTCGCTACGAATCATGCAAAGTGCCATAGAGTGCTATCAGCAAAAGAAAAAGGATATTCAATTAGTATTGCACGGGTGAGAGAATTTTGCAACTCACAAGAAATGTTGAACGCAAAGGCCATGCATCTTCGTCAAGAAGGAAAAGGAAAACGTCCAAACAAGGCACAGCTATTAGCCTCAGAAGCAGAGTCATCTCTATGGACAGAAGGACAACTTGGGGATTACAACAGGCGAGTATTAACAAATGTCAACTTCAAGAATTTAACAGAGCAACTTGAATTTCGAGGAAGGCAAGAGCACTATGATTCCTACGTCGAGAACTTTGTAATACGACAACAGGAAGATGGAGGCGAGGTTGTGGAATATCGTGAGAATCCAACCAAAACCAGATGTGGTGGTTTAAGGATAAAGCGAGGGTCGACACCTCAAAAATTGTTTAGCACCGATGGTGGTGAACGAGACCCAGTACGCCTTTTTAAGGTATGACTATCCAAAAGACCAGACGGCATGAAAGACAACGGTCCACTGTACTTGACAGCAATAAATCGTGCAAAATCAGCAGACGTGTGGTATGCAAGAGTTCGTATGGGAGAAAATACCATCGGGAATATCGTTAAATCCATGGCCACTTGCCTGAAAACGACCAAGAAGCTAACAAACCACAGCACGCGAAAGACGCTCGTCTCAAAACTCAAGAAGTCAGGACAAGCGAGAAATGTCATACGTGAATCGAAATTACTGGGCATTCACGGGAATCGTCGCTTGATGACTACGATGAAATGGACGAAAACCAGAGAAAAGACCTCTTGCATATCATAAGTGAATATCAAAACACCTAAAAAGAAAATCCCAATGGTCAGCAGCTTGTACAACGTCAACGTGTCTTACCACCGACAGCTTCCATCAACAATCCAGCCTCTACTGCAGTCACTTCTCATTACATACAACAAGCGATCAGCCTACAAATTTCCCTCCATATTTCTTGCCGTGCCAGCATGGATTTCCCTTTTTCCAAACAAGTCATGCACCTACTCCATCGTTGGAAGTGGCAACGACGAGCAACTTTAATTCCGTTCCATCGACTGCACGCTATACAGGCTGCACAATAAACAATTATTTCACGAAGTCGCAGGACACTCCACAACCACAAAAGAAATGACGAGCTTTTTGCATGGAATCTGACCACGAGGTTGAACAAATGAAATGCCTATAAATACTTTGATTTAAACATGTAAATGACGATTGAACTAAACGTTTTACTTGTGTGAATTTACTGATCGCATCACGAACGTTGAGAATATCTGTCCTATGATTTTTGTCACATGACTTGATTGTAAATGCTATTTCTGTTTCCGCTTTCTAAATTAAATTATCACGTTTGAACAATATATATTTTGTTTTATTGCAGAATTAATTTCCTAATAAAGTGTATTCATATAAAATTGGATTTTGAATTTAAAGGGCATTGGCACTAAAAATTCTTATTGTTTCATCCAAAAAAGCATGAAAAAAAAAGTTAATTAGCCGTTTAGTGTAATAGACAATCTCCTTTAGTTCCGAAGTTATTCGCAAAAATGCGCAAAATATAAACTGCTGATTCAGCAAAAGTTGTGACGTCACTAGTTGGGTAAGTAGGTTTAATAAATACATAAACGAGCATAGCTCAGTTATTATTCTCATGTACTGACAAACAACATGGCGGATGACAGCTCCCATACAGTCGCTATTTCAAATTCTTCTACATCTGTTCAAGATTGCATTACAGACAGTCTGAACATAATATTGAAAGCGATTTTAAGCTAGCTTTGTGTGAGTAGGTCAAATTTTTTGAAACCAAATCAACATTATGAATACAAGTATTGAAATAAAGCAATATAATGATAGACTATTCCGCGCAAAAATTTAAAACAGTTAATAATTAACAGAATCTGGATAAGTGTAAATAAATTGTTCAATTTGTCCTAATTTTGTATGTCTTCTATTTCAATTGCACAGATAAATACTTGAAAATCAGCAAAAGGAGATGAAGATATGCATTTCATGTTTTGCTAAGCTTGTTTTGTGCAACGCGACGCTTGAAGTGCACTGAAATTTATCAGGCTTCCGGTACCGACAATTGCAATGAAGTTAGCACGGTTCACACCACGATTCACACCAATATAAATTTAAATAACGAGCTACGTTTAATGTAATAAAACGCAACAAAGCAAAAAATAGTATGTTAACAATGTTTAGCACTGTGTTTGGATAACTTTACGCAATAAAGTAATATTAAACATACGATTTTGCACGGTTCACACTTTGACCTATAAAATACATATGATCTCATATTTTGATATTTGCACACTTGGTGTGAATCGTTTAATTCCATAATTTTTCACATACTTTGCATTACGTTAAAAGTCTAATATGAGTATACATAATGCTGGGATGCCCTTGCAAAGGTTCACGTGAAAAAGCATCGCCAAAAGCCTAAATTTTGTGCCTCAAATCCCTAAAAGGTTTGTGTGAATCAAAGTGTGAACCGTGAACATGCATGTTTAATTAATTAATGAAGTGATCATTTTTCATTTGCTTCCCTTACATTTAATAACTGCGTAATACGCTTTGGCATACTCAATAAAAGATTGTTAATGAAACTAACTGGCTTTTCTAGTAGCTATAGTTTTTTTTTACTCTGGCTTTAAATTCGTGCCATAAGATGCGCGTGAACATTGAAGTCCACTGAGCCGAATAAGCTCCTTCATTATAAAATTCGCATTAACTTGGCGTAACTGATCGATACTGCGTTTTAAATGCCGGCGATCACGAACTGAGAACTTTTTTGGTCGTCCAATATTTGTTTTTCTCTTATTCTTACGCGTGTTTTTAAACATCGTGCTACACTTGATTTAGAAATCGTAACCTTTTTAGCGATTTCTCGAAGAGAATACTTGTTTTCCATTTTTAAAAACCGAACAAGTGCCCGTGTTTCATCTGATATCTGTCGTACAAACACTATTGTAGAAACTAAGAATTAACAATATAACGAGAAAACGACTTATGTACATGCACAATATATACTATTGCATTGTATCACTTACTCAGCCCAAGAACGAACGTCACAATTAAATACTTGCGTCAAATATGCACATGCTATACGCAATAGTTATCAGCTTATCCATGCATTTTACTCATTAACAATTGCTATTATCAAGTTTGTAGCTAAAATTAAATTTAGCACTTGCGCAAACCTACAACTAAGCAATTGCGCAAATATATATTCCCACCGAATATAATTTCATTTGTTTACTTGCAATAAATTGTGTTTTATGCTATATTTTCAATACTGATTATGTCAGGTACCAAATGGCTAAAATTTATGCCAACACCATTAAAAGTTAATAAACCATATATATATTCCTTGAATTTTTACAAACAACTTGCCAAAGTTCCTACTAAACTAATGACAATTATAAGTATGCATTACTGCAGACAATCATTTTCAAAAGTACTTGGGACACTAGCATTTTTTCATGAAAAATCAACGTACACCGTTGATATATTCATAAAATCCATATTTTCCCCTCCCCGCCTCCCCAAGCAATGTTGGTTTCCCAACCTCAACGCCCTAACGCATAATATGTTATGCTAGGTGGGTCACAACATTGAGAAGGGGGCGCGGGGGAATGAATTATTTGTAAAAAATGAGAAATTTCCTCAAGTGTCCCAACACTTTTCAAAATGATTGTAGTTTATCATGGATTCAGATCAGCGATAAGGCCATTACTTTTGCTAATGGAAAGTTTAAATGGATCGATGGTCTCGAGTTTTTAAAATTATTTGTTGAAACAAACTTGAAGCTCACAGGCAAGTGGTCGTCGCCAAGTGGCCATTTAAGATTGTTCAACGAAGCTTCAAATCAAGTTGTTATAAGGTATTATACAAATACATTATCGTTTCTATTTCAAGGAGATAAAGGGGACGAGCTTGAGAACGGTCTGGCAGATAAAATTAAGAGTTTTTCACAACCTGCCAAGAGTGGTAACCTATTATCAGGCTGGGCATAACATTAGAATACCCGGCAGGTGAGAAGACGCTGTGTAGCAAATGGCTACTGGCTACGTGGCTACAGTATAAGTACCATGCATAATGTAGCTACATAAACTAATATTAATTTAAAATTTTTTTTATTGTGTGATACCAACCGGTGTCACAGTGATATGGGTACCCACGTGTTTTGTGTATCCCCATACTCATATAACTAGCAAATATGTCACAGTGGACTAAGACGTAAGCGTACTGTTTTTCTATATTCAACTTTATAGCAAAAGACATTATATTTAAGACTGTTCTCTCTCACTGGGACTGTATCTACTTCACCAAATTTAGCTAAAGCGCGGGCCCGAAGGGCGAGTAATAATTGTCACGCTACGCGCTCCCTCTTGGTAGTCAGGTACTAAGGTAGTAATAGATATTGCACGTAGCCATGTAGCCAGGTAGCCATGTAGCCAGGTAGCCATGTAGCAACGTAGCCATGTAGCCACGTAGCCACGTAGCCATGTATCCACGAAGCCATGTAGCCATGTAGCTGCGTAGCCATGTAGCCACGTAGCATGTGGTCGGAAAAGACACAAATAGAAGAAAAGTAGCCATGTAGCCATGTCTCATGATCCAAAGAAAGCGCGAACATTTGGCGGGGTATTCTGAAATTACTCCTCAGGTTGTTTGAACAGTACATCAATTGCCGAAGGTTCAATTGTTAGTGACTTTGAAGAAGTTCATGAGTCTATCACGAATTTTTGTAACGCTAACTCAAACGATCTTTCTGAGAGAAATCTCTCAATTATGTACTGTGTTGATAATGCTTGCCAAACTCAGGAAACTGGCGAGTGGGAAACGCGAGATTTTCATGTGTGTAGGGAGAGTCCATGTTTATGCGAACAAGTCTCATCGGATATTAAAAACCTTAAAGCTTGTATCTCTGAACTGCAGTCTACAGAAAGGAAACTACAGAAAAGTATCTCAAACCAAGAGACGCCAAGCAAACGTCTCATAACCTTATTGCACAGGATAAATACGGTCATATTAGTGATGCTAATCGACCTAGCACAAAGACCAGTATGCAAAATGCAAATAGAAGTTCAAACAATCGTGTTGATCATTCTATACTCAATGAATGGCAAAATATCCCAATTAACAATATGGCTAATCCCACGGAAAGCAAACATAGGAAATCTTCAGACCCCTCCAGTATATGTACTGGTAATAGATACGAAATACTCATGGATGAGAGCGATAAAATTAGCTCCGAACAAAAACAAGAAAACACACGTGTTCCTCAACATGTAACAAGTGACACGGCAACATTGCCCTTGCTCAATGAAGTATTGTCCATAACAAATGAATATCCTTTAACGAATGACATGAATAACCATAAAGATGAATTAGTAACAATTCAAGATAGTCAAAGGCAAGATCAAATCCAAAATGATAGTGTTTGCTTACAAGACCTGGCCGGAGATAATGAGATTAATGATGTGAATGAAGTGGAACCTCAATCGAAAACCAAGCATCCAAATGAAAAATCTTGTATTTTTATGATAGGTGACTCCAAAATAAAGCACATTGACCAAAAGAAATTGTCGAAGAATAAAGTATACAAGTACACTTATCCAGGAGATACTGCTGAAAGTATTGCTACAAAGGTCTGCGCTCTTAAACCTCAGATTGCCCCATCACATGTAATTATACATGCTGGCACAAATAACATTCCAACAGACATTGCAGACGAATGTGCTCAGAAAATTGTGAATCTTGCAGACAAGTTAAAGGAGAAGTTTCCTAACTCCAAGATTGGTTTCTCAAGCATAATCCAAAGGCAGGATATCCAAGTGGCTACCAAAATTGATGAAGCTTACAGAATACTGAAGCAAAAATGTATGGATATTGGTATGTCCTTTATACATAATCATACTCTAGACTGTACATGCCTAAATGGCAGTAACATTCATTTAAATGCTAAGGGATCGGCCATTTTAGCTACTAAATTTATTACATTTTTGAGGGGCAATAAGTCCTCAAAGACAAGCCATTATCATGAGAATTTTCTCTTGACCACTTTACATCAACTGGGGAACTTACTAAGAACGATAGGCATTTTCCCAGTACACAAATATCAGAAGAAAAAACGCCGCTAGTTGCTAGTTTGCTCTAATCGGCTATTGAAGGTGATGAAAGCCAGCGGCTCCTGAAGCCAGATATTGCACTTAACTTAAACCAATTAGATACTTTAGTTCCAAATCAATGAGGCCTCAAAGTAGCAAATCTTAATATAAATAGCCTGTTTAAACACATAGATGAATTGATAATCAATATGGCTGATCAAATAATAGATATTCTTGGAATTAACGAAACGACTCAAGTGTACCCCAGAATTTGATTTCTCTTGAGGGCTACACATGGGTCTCGAGGGATAGGAATAGATTTGGTGGAGGTGTGGGTTTCTATATAAGAAATACCATTAATTTTCAAGTTAGATCTGACTTGAATAAGAATGATATTGAGTTTCTTACTATTGAAATTAACAAAGACAAAATTAAACCTTTCCTGATTTCAACTTGGTATCGACCACCAAATTCACCGATTGATTTGTTTAATAAATTCGAAAATATTCTACGGCTTATTGATATTGAAGAAAAAGAGAGCATTATTGTAGGAGATTTGAATTGCGATTTGTTAAATAAAAGTCAGGAAGATTATAATACGAAAGAACTTAATTTCATTATTAACTTGTACCAATATGATCAACTAATTGACGAACCTACGAGAGAAACCACTTGCTCCAAATCGTTAATGTTTCGTCGGGATTGAGGCGACAGGTTAGCAATACAATCAAGGAATTTCGCAAACCGTATTAATGATATGTTTGTTAATACCAAAGTATCAAGAATCAAAGTATCAAAGTAATTCGATCTAAATAAAGTACAATAATATAATAGTATTTACTTGAAATATTTATAAGCATGCATAAAATTAATGTTGCATTATACAAATATCAAAACTGTCGTATAATGTAAATAAACCGTTCGAAAATATGTCAAAATGTCTTACTTCTGTGGCGATATTCCTCGATCTTAAACAGTTCCGGTTAGCTTCATACTTTCTTTAACACTATCTCAAAACATGCGTCTTATTTCGTGTTTATTTACTCTTATAATCCCGTGTTAAAACTATAGTTCTCCTTGAAAATATCAACCTTAACTCTCAATATGTCAACATGCAAAGTTACAAAGTTCACTTCCGGTTATCTTCACACACGTCTTTCACGTGAATATCACGCTGCTGATCCACTCTCCCCCCCGATGAGGAGACCTCCTCATCCCATTGTTTACTGTTACTCATCTCCGTATCCTTCTGCAGGGTATAGTACTGCGATCTTCGTAATGGGTCTTTCGTAGTAGGTGGTAGCCGTCTTAACCTTTACATTGCGCACTCTTCCATCTTTTCCAGGAAATACGTTCACAATTCTGCCCGTAATCCACTTTCCACGAACAGCATTAGAATCTTGAACCACGACTATGTCATCAACTCGAACATTTCTTCTCTCAACCTTCCATTTCTTTCTGGTGACTAAGGATGGGAATACGTCTCTGTACCAACGCTTCCAAAAACTGTCGATGATCTTCTGAATAAATTCAACACGATGATGAGGATTTTTCGTTTCACGGAATGGTCCTTGTGGTACCATGGCTGTCGCTCGACCAAGAAGGATATCGTTTGGACAAATGAAACTACCGTCATCTGGGTCGTTCGGGATCCTTCCAATAGGGCGTTGATTTATTAGGTTAGCAGCTTCCAATAGGCAGGTATATAGCTCAAATGGCGTCAGGATTTGTTCACCGATTGAGGTTTTCAGTGCTTTCTTTGCTGTCTTGACTAAGGCCTCTGCACATCCGTTATGGTGCGGTGCGGCAGGGGTAACGAATTTCCACTCCATTCCTTTCTCTGCGCTGAATTCCTTTAACTCTTGCTCATTCCATCCCCGGACCATTTCTCGGAGTTCACGCTCAGCTCCCACCAGCTGCGTACCATTATCACTTATCATCAAGGTTGGTTGTCCACGGATTGCGAAGAATCTACGTAATGTTTGCAGAAATTCCATCGTAGAATAGTCTACTGCGAGTTCCAAGTGCACAGCACGAGTATTTAAACAAGTGAAGATAATGCCGTAATGTTTTGTGGTTTTGTTTCGACCAATTTTAACTACATAAGGACCAAAGTAGTCACAGGCGGTGCGATAGAAAGGTGGCGTGTGTGGCTCCAGACGGGTTATTGGTAGGTCTGACATGAACTGCTTCTCGACTTCAGCTTGCATTCGGCGACATTCTACGCATCGGAACTTCACTGATTTGGCTAAATCGTGACATCGTATGATCCAATAATTTCGCTTGATCTTCGCAACAGTTGCTGCAACACCTGAGTGGCCATTTAGGTGGAAGTAACGGGTAATCAGTAGAGATATCCAATGTTCACGTGGCAGTAAGACTGGGTGTTTGGCATCGTAAGAAATTATTGCTTCACTCACGCGTCCTCCGACTCGGATTACATCATCTTCATCAACAAAGGGTGTTAGTGCTTTAAGTTCTCCCTTTTTCAGGCGGTGCCGAAGTGATTTCTGACTTTGCTTGATCCAGTATTGTTCGGCGTGCTTTAACTCTTTCGTTGAGATTGGTTTAGGCTCTGTCGTGTCCACTGCTTGAGATAATTCAGTATTTTCCTCCATTCGATGTTTCTTTTGTATTTTGTTAATAAATCGGAGCACGTAAGCAGTGACTCGGAGAAGCTTTCTCCAGTTGGAAAACTTCTTACACGGAATGACTTCTGACGCTTCGGTTAGTTGTAAGACGGGTTTTACCTTTCGGCGTTCCGACTGATCGACTTCTATAGGGATGGTGGTTGGACACGACTCCTTTGGCCACTCTTCTTCCGGTAATTTCAAGAATTGCTTCCATCTGCCTATCAGTTGTTGGGCGGGTATCCCTCGAGATACATCATCTGCAACGTTTAGCTCTCCGGATACGTGCCTCCACTGGTTTGGCTCTGACTTGGTCTGGATCTCGGCTATTCGGGCGGACACGAATGGTTTGAACTCTCTTGCTTGGTTGCGGATCCACGATAGGACAATGTGACTATCAGAAAAGAAGATAATTCTTTCGAACTGCATTCGAGACTCTTCGATGATGGAACGACACAATCTTACTGCAAGGACTGCTGCTTGTAGCTCTAGACGTGGTATGGTCAAAGTTTTCAGAGGCGCTACTCTCGACTTTGCCGCCACAAATCTGATTACAAAGGTGTTGGTTTCTGTTTCCCATCGAATATAGGCACACGTTCCAAAGGCTTCGATTGACGCGTCGCAAAATATACAAAGTACAGGAGCTCCAATCACGTTATCTGGCGTAAGGGACCTTTCGAAGGTGACGTTGTTCAAATCGCTCATTTCTTGGAAAAATCGTGACCACATTGCTTGGTATTCTTGTGGTAATTCTTCATCCCACTGTAATCCTGCCAACCACAGTTTTTGCATTCCTATTTTGGCACGGACTAGGTAAGCTGCAGCTGCGCCAAGGGGGTCGTAGATTCGAGCTACTTGGCTTAATATGCATCTCTTCGTAAGAATGTTAATCTCAGGGGGATTCACTTTGAACCCAAAAACGTCATCGCGATGGTTCCAGACGGTTCCCAAAACTTTCTCTTCAACTGGGCCTTGTAGCAGTTTCATTCCCGGTTCGCCTGTCTCATTAGTGATTTCAACATCCTCCGTTAAGGCTACATTAGAGAGCCATCCCTTCACGTGAAAACCACCGTTGGAAAGAACTTCATCAATCTCTGTCGTTAATTTTCTAGCTTGCTCCGCGAAATGAACCGAATCACATATGTCGTCCATGTATGTGTTCTTTTTTAGGACTTCAGCAGCCTCAGGATTGCGTTTCTCTCCTTCCGTGGCGGTCTTTTGTAGAGCAATCTGTGCCATTGCCGGGGCTGGCCTGTCACCAAATGTCAGTACCGTTTTGACATAAACATCAGGCTTTCGATCCGTTTCCAAATTTCTCCATAGGTACCGGTGTACGTGCTGGTCTTGCTCCGGGATTAGGACTCTGTGATACATCTTAGATACATCCGCGCTGATAGCTACTTCATTCTCTCGAAATCTTAAGAGTATTCCAAATAGATTGTTCAAAAGGTCAGGGCCTTTCATCCAGTAATCATTAAGTCGGTGCCCCTTATAGGATGCAGAGGAATTAAAAACAATTCGGATCGGTGTGCTCTTCTTCTCGGGTCTAACTATTTCGTGGTGCGATATGTAGTGGATGGGACCTTTGTACGACTCTAACTCTTCGCTGGATAATTTTCGCGAGAAGTTCATTTCCGTCATCTCCTCCATCTGCTTATTATACGCTTCAGCATGGGTTGGATTCATGGCTAGTCGACGTTCAGTTGCCTCTAATTTTTTCTCTGCTTGGCTTCGGTTATCAGGTAATTCTGTTGCATCTTTAATCCAAGGGTAGGGAACTAACCACTGACTGCCAACCTTTTGACAGGAGCTTTCTATAATCTTGGCTTCGTAGGCTTCGATCGGGCTTAGCTTCTTGGTTTCACATGAGCACATCTTTCCTTCCACTCCCATAGACTCGGTAGTCCAAAAGTCAGACATATCGATTGGATTTGAGCACTTAACGTGAAAGACTTGACTGACGTTTTCTAACCTTTCATCAGACGTTGCGCCAAAGACAACCCACCCCAATGGTGACTGTCTTGCAACAAGACTACCAGCTTCCTTTGTTTCACCAGTGTGTAATTTTGGGTGATCGATTCCTAACAGGATATCAACTGGACCATTTTTCCTGCGTAATTTTTCTCTACCAAGACCAAAGGTTTCAGCTACGTTATCCAGCTTAATTACCGAGACATCATTGCTAATACTTGGAATCCCCACAGCAGTAACTGTATGAATTGAATGATTCTCTAGGGATCGAATACGAAAGCGATACATCTTCGTTTCCATTTCATTCTCTTCTCCTCCGACTTTTGCCATTGTTATGGTGACCGTTTTACCTTTGAGACCGAGTTCCTCTGCCACTGTCGTCCGTATTAAGCTGATTTGAGCACCAGTGTCCAGTAGCACATTCACTTGTTTCTTGATGTTGTGTGATCCAAGGATTTCCGTCTGAATAGTAGGTAACATAGTCTCTCCGCTTGTTGTAACCGAGGACACAACAGGTTTGTTTGCATTGTGTAACAGCGGGTGATGATAATGCTTGCACTGAACTCCGTTGACAACCTCACTGCACTGACGCCTTCTAGAACACGTCGCCATGTTGTGATTTCTGCCCGCTCTTTTCAGACAGCTATAACAGGCATGATTTTCCCTGACTACTCTAAAGCGATCGCTGGAACCCAAGGCAAGAAACTTTTGGCATTGGTCGGTCCAATGTTCTGAGGTTTTACAATACCAGCACTTGTGACTTGTTTGCTTTCCATCTTCTCTTCCAGCTACATGTCCAACATGTTTGGGTGATTGCCATAAATTTCTTAATGGTGCCGTTGCTCTCATTCTGGATTTCATCTCACTCGTCATCCAAATAAGCAATGTCTCCAACGTAACTTCACTCTTGGTACTTTCAAGGTAGCGTGACCAGACTTTGCGATCGTCCGATGACAATTTCTGTTCAATAATGGCTAGCATGTGGTTGTTATTCATGTCATTCTCCCGTCCCACTTCCTTGAGAGTGTTAAAACTCCGCTTGACCAAATGAACTAAATCACAGAATCGGGCGTCTTCTCCGTCCTTTATTGGCTTAAATTTAGATATGTCTTGCGTGATGATATCAGCTACAAATCGAGGGTCTCCATACACCGAATTCAGATACTCCCATGCAGCGTCATAGTCTTGGCCAATACCCTTTATCATTTCCAATGGTTTTCCTTGTAGGCTAGATCGTAGAATCGTTACCGCATCTCTTTTGCTGTATCTTGTTTCAACCAAATGCTTAAAGTCAGCTCTAAATGTTCCAAATTCTCTGACGTCACCAGCGAATTTCGGCATTTTAGGTTTCTCAATTCGAAAAAGACTTTGAGCATGGTTAACATGAGCTGCTGTCACCCCGGTATTTCCAGCTGAGTCAAACGAATCATTAGTAAGAGCATTCGTTTGCACGTTGTTGCCTTGATCTTCTTGAGTCAATACTGTTGTTGGTATCTCGCCGATGTTTTCAATTCCTTCATTCGCTGTCAATGCATCATTCTCTTCGGCAGCGGGCGTTTCTGTATTGGAACCTTGAGCTTCAGGTGGAGAATTTTCTGCGGGCTTACTTGTACTTCCGGTTTTAATATTATTGTTTAATGTCTGCTGTTTCATATAATCTTGAGCATCTATCTTTAATCGGAGAAAGGTTTCCTGACACTGTTCAATCCACCGTTCTTCTTCTTCGAATTGTGCCTCGTCTTCGATTAGCATTGTAACTTCTTCGTGTTTAGCCTCGAGTTCGGAATATACTTCTTCGTAATTGTCTAACGTCTTTTGAATCTCTTCATTCGAGCGATTTCCAATTATTTGCATATTAATAACTTTCCCAATACGTGTTAAAGCCGCTTTGCCATTTCTTCGCTTTTTTTTAGCTTTCTTTAATTCTTCTTGAACAGCCTCCATTGTTTATTTCTGTTAATAATTCGTCTCAACTCCTTTCGAATACGCGGTTAGCAAGAAATCGAATAGTGTTTCGTCGGGATTGAGGCGACAGGTTAGCAATACAATCAAGGAATTTCGCAAACCGTATTAATGATATGTTTGTTAATACCAAAGTATCAAGAATCAAAGTATCAAAGTAATTCGATCTAAATAAAGTACAATAATATAATAGTATTTACTTGAAATATTTATAAGCATGCATAAAATTAACGTTGTATTATACAAATATCAAAACTATCGTATAATGTAAATAAACCGTTCGAAAATATGTCAAAATGTCTTACTTCTGTGGCGATATTCCTCGATCTTAAACAGTTCCGGTTAGCTTCATACTTTCTTTAACACTATCTCAAAACATGCGTCTTATTTCGTGTTTATTTACTCTTATAATCCCGTGTTAAAACTATAGTTCTCCTTGAAAATATCAACCTTAACTCTCAATATGTCAACATGCAAAGTTACAAAGTTCACTTCCGGTTATCTTCACACACGTCTTTCACGTGAATATCACGCTGCTGATCCAGTTAATTGATCACTTTTACTCCAATAGGAAGCAAAATATCGTTTCAGCAGGCGTTTCAAGAACAACAATTAGTGATCACTACCTTATTTATGGTATCAAGAAATTTCCTTCTCTTAAAGGAGAGCAACGATTCATTGAATTCCGTGACTTTAAAAATTTCAATCTTGAAAATTATTTGCATGACATTTCTGAAATTAATTCAGTAAATTTTGAGCCATGTTCAGATCCTAATCAAATGTGGTACATGGGGAAGAGCAAATTTACTGAGCTTACTGATGTTCATGCTCCACTTAAGACACGCAAGGTTGGTAAGAAAGTTCAACCTTGGATAACAAAGGAAATTCTTGACAGTAAGAGGAACAAGAACTTTCTTAAAAAAAAAGTTTCCAAAACTAGGAGTCCAAGGGATTGGAAAAATTTCAAATTTGCACGTAATTCTCATAATAAATTAGTTAAGTTGACCATTCAGCAATATTACTGTTCTGAGATTAAAAATAACCACTGTAATAACCACATGAAAGGTACTTCGAAAATAATTAATAAAATAATTCATAATTCAAATAAGACTAGCAAAATCTCAGAAATTCATGACAAAGATGGTGAAAAAATTGGAAACAGGAATATCCCAACAGCTTTTAACAATCATTTTATCGATCTTGGCTATAATTTACCGAAAAATATTCCTTTGTGCTCTAGAACGCCTGCAACGTATATCAACCAATTAGCACAGGAATTTACTTTTAGTGAAATAACCGAACTGGACGTTTACCAATTGTTGTTATCTTTGTCATTGACTAAGGCGCCTGGTCTTGACAAACTGCCGGCAACTCTTCTTAAATTGATAAGCTTAAAAAATGACAAAGTCAACATTTCATATTTAAACGTTTAATTTCAATCACATACAATTTTGATAACGTAAAGACTTTTGTAAAAAATGACTGCTCGTACTCTAATTAAAAATGAGTGTATTTCTCTATAATTCTCGATTTTTTTTTACAAAGGCAGTTACCCGGAATTATTAGGCTTAGCTCTTGCTTACTTTTCTCGTGTCATATAATAATGACGTGCATTAACGCCGAAACGTCGTGCTTTTCATGAAAATTTTTGTTTATTCTGAAATGAACCTTGGAAATCTTTTATCGCAAAATTTTAGGGTCAAATGCGTAACCAAATCGTTTCTAATTCGTAATGTCGTAATGTTTTTTGAAGGGCAACCTTTTTTGAGTTGTTGGCTGCAAAATAAATATCTGCATACATAGCTTTATAATTAAATTAGCCGTATATTATCAGATTTAAAATTTCATTTGTCTTTAAATGTTTAAAGAGTGGAAAAATAAGGTGCTAAGGTCTTCAACGCTGCTCAACGTGTGTGTTTACCTTTCTAACGTAATGCAAATTAATGCAACATTTTTACTTCAACCGAAAATGCTGCCTTTATTTAAACATTTATATCTCAGCTATCACTAAACAGAAATGTTCAAAGTATGTATTAAAATTTTGTTCAGATTTGCTGCGTGCAATAAACGTCATTGCGATAAGAGGGTAACTTTCGTCTTTTAATCACAACAACACAAAGGAGAGATCGTTATTTTTGTGCCACCCAGCAAATACATTTAAGTGAGCTTCTCTGGGGTTAATCCAACATTTCTACGGGAATAATATAATTCAAGTTTATAAAAATAGAAGTAATCATTAAAATTTATTAAAAAACATCTAAGGTACCAATCGAACTAAAGAGCTAGAATTGCTAACGCACTTTCCTTGTGAATCAGCCTTACGCAGACCACAAAGGTAATTACTTTCTTGGCCTGGCAACATCTGTTCTTCCTTCAAGCCGGTTTGAAATGCCGAGACTAGGCCCTAGACTACACCGCTACAAGCTGTAGCGACGTTCTTGGTACTATACCACGATTAACTGATCCGTTTTTAACTATACTTCTCCATTTGGATATGACAAACAATACATTCATTAATGGGTGATTTAACCATATTAAACGCTTGTCCAACGTGTTTCCGTACTTTCTAGTCCATAGCCCCAAGTGATAACTCACTGAGTGGAGCAGCGGTTGAGGTTTGGAAATTGACCTAAGATCAGTTTGGACGTGCGGCATTGCAATTGCTGACTGAATCCAAACTGATATAGTTTGTACACTGTAAATCTGGAAGTGTTAACGCAACACCAAAATGGGTGTAAATTGTTGCACCGCTACCGACACCAGTTAGGTGTTATCTAACACTAATTTTGGCGTTTATTCACACTTTCGAAGTGTTAGATATTTGCCATATGGTTACATGTAACACTTCAGTGATTTACAGTGTAAAATGTATATATATAGCTGTAAACCAAGGTCCAGCTTCCATATCCCAGTAAACTTGAAATGATTTACTGAATGTGTGCTGGATCCAGTAAATTCTGAACATTGCAAATTTATTTGCTGCTCGTACTTCTTTACAGCATTGTCCTGTGTTTAATTTTGACTCACCAAAATCGCCAAAATACAAGTCATGAATATTTTATAATAAGAGGGTCTGCTTCGCAAAAAAATAATAATAATATGCATGTATTCTAATATTTTCCAATATTGTTTATTTACTCACAGTTATTCGCACATCTTGATAAAACTTCCACTTCCCAGTTTCCTTACTTTTGCCATTTTTTGTCGTAAGTTTTCTTGCTGAGTCGACAATTTACGACACATTTATTTGACTTACTTCTGTAGAAGAAACGCAAGCGTGCTGATTCTTGAAGACACATCAACGACAGTATGATTGGATATAATATGATCTGAATGCAATGAGGATTAAAAAAAGTGATAATATAAGTCATATATTGCAACATGAAGATACGTTAAACAAAGTGTCGCAAACTCTTAACGCAAGTCTCATGCATGTAAGTCAGAAATGAAGATCTCAGAACCGATGAAGCAACAAAAAACAATAAGCTTTATTCTACGCTACTACACACGGTTTTGCTCGGGCAACACTCTAAAAACTGGTGTGTTGAATAACACACCAAGGTGTGTTTTAGTACACACCAAGGTGTGCCTAATAGCACACCAAGGTGTGTAATTTTAACACACCTTTTTACCTATAATAAGAAAACACACTAAGGTGTGTTGGAAAACACACCAAGGTGTGCTGGAAAACACATCCGTATGTGTAAGAAAACACACCAAGGTGTGTACAAAAACACACATTGTTTTTACACACCTTTTGTTACACACCTTTAAAAAATGCAAGCTGTGTTAGGAAACACACCTTTTCGATGAAAATACACCATGGTGTGTTCTGGAGCACACCATGCACAAGATTGAGAAACACAGCTAGGTGTGCTAGAAAACACACCTTGTTTGGTGTGTTACGAAGCAAAAGTATGAAGAATTTTATATGGTGAATATAAATGATGTATAACTTGTCATCATCATGTTAATATAGTGTTAATTTCAGTTTATCCGTCCCAACATGTCGACTCAGAATATCGAGCTTTAAGTCTTAAATATTCAAATCTGGGTGTGCTAAAAATATTAGCCAAATATTATTAAATCTCTTACAATGCATCAAATCTATGCCGTCCGCTTGTCCAGTAACAGTTTGATAAGAATGTTGTGCATCTATTTGGTACCCAATAAATATGTATACTATTTGATTATTCGTTCCGCGGACAAGTAGATTTATATCCAGTTACTTTTAGAGATCAGTGATCAGTTGGACTCCATATTTTTGCACGTTGTAATATATCAATGGTAATGTTTAGAGCAAAAGAAACAGTATTTTAACCAATATTGTCCAAGAAATAACTCCTAATGCACTACAAGAGAAGGTGTAAAAGTCAGGTAAGCACATTGTTTTGATTTTGGAAAAAAAAGCACATTTAACTTGTAATATTTACTTCCTTCCATTGTTCATAATTTTAATAGAATCGTGTTGCATTTAAAATTTGAATTTTGCGCGATAGTATTTGGAAATAAATAGATCTGTTTTGGACTTTGTGCCTGATTTTGGGGGGCTGCCGGAGAATTACCCGCGAGTTCGGACAGGTAAAAAGGCATTTGCTGAGTTCAATCAGTGGAAGAAGAAAGCGTGACTAAAATCAAGTTTTATATCAGCATATGACGGACGAATAATCCACGAAATTGTAAGATGCTATAACTGTGTATGTTCTAGAGTGTTCACATTAATTAACTTGGAGTTTTACTATGTTTTTTTTTCAGTTGACTCTGCATATATATCTACGGCTTTTTACACGTAAACAAAATTACCTGTACGAGAGTTACGGTTGTGCAGAATTAAAAATTAAACGTCTGTCTGACGTCGTGGTATTTCACATAAAGTAGTGCCTCGCTACGAGGGCATGAAACAAGATCTAAATTCATTTCCTTTATTTTCCTTAATGCGTAGCATTTATCTCAATTCTACTAACCTGTTTTTGTTGGACTGGGAAGGTTTTAATAGTGTCTCTTGCCTTGATTGCCAGATGGGGTCATGTTGTGATGTGGCCATTAAGTCATGAAGCCAGACTCAGTGACTGACTGACCATCTAAGCAGGGAAATTTAATGGTCTTTAACCACTTTCTACATTGTTAAGTTTTTAACATTTATTTCGATACAGAAATATAAAAACTTTCATTGTTCAAACCATTTCATTAGTGCTCAAACTGTTTCATTGTAAGATTTGTTATGCTGCATTAATATGCTCCAATAAAAAAGTTGCTGGCTATCCAGTTGGAACTAATAGTCTACTAGGGGTTTATAGTTTTGAATGGCAGTAAAATATTTTGGCTGCAACGATAACTTGGCTTTAATGTGGCCAACTATATGAATGCTTATCAACAAAATATTAGAATCTTATCCTTATATCACTTATTATTACAAGCATAAATGCTTGTTAAGCTGTAAAAGATAAGTCAAAATCATTAAACACTGTTATGTGTAAAAGTGAGGGATACTAATTGGCCTACTATTAACATCCTATTACCGGTTCTGAAGAGTCCTTAACATTGGACATGTTTGACCCCATACTGCTTAGATATGTGTCATTTAAATAAAGACTTCCTGCCCCTCTAGTCAAATTTGCTGCATAACAGGGAGGAGAGAAATAGTGTTTGACTCATGATAATGATAAAAAAATATTGTGTGACATTGGAATCTGGGTAAAGGATTTAATTCAGTTTTAAGGGGGAAAGTGCAAATGTCTAAAATTGCATATCAGTATACAGTACTTGATTTAATAATGTCAATTTGCCTGACACCAAGCAATTCTACTCATCAATGAAAACCTGCGACTAGTCAAGCTGTTGAATTAAATGTAGAATTATAAAGTGAGCTATTTTATTATTAATTTCTGTTAAATGTACTAGGAAAATTGCTGATTCTCGTTTAATTTATCATTTTTCTTTGTCAAGTCCAATAGTAGAATATTTTGATTACCTCATGTACAGTATTACGGCATTGGATGCCTAAGTTATACCTTGTTATGTAAGATATAATACCTATCTTTAATATATGACTTATTTTATTATAGACCTACAAAATTTTGATTGCATGCATGAACTGCCCGGAAACAGCTTTGGGTAAACTTACATGTGAAGTCAAAGCAAGTGATGCAAGGCTTGGTGTAAAGGTGATGAACCAAGTGCTGCAAGGTTCCAACAATTAGATGCAAGATATTTTGATTTATGAAAGATATTCAGCCTTGAAAAATATGGGATTCCAGTAAGCAGTTTAACAGCATTTGAACATGTTATTTGAAAATATGTGACGATAGAAAATTTCGAACTCTGCCTAATTAGTAATTAAGTAGTGATTACCTTTTCATATATGTAAGAAACATACTAACTGTAGCCAAGACCATTGAGTGGTTGATATACACGTCTGTGACACAACCAGAAAACTAATTGGTCGAATTATTCATAAATTTGTTGGTTAAAACAGCTTAAAACTTGTGTTACTAATCTAATACAGTAGAATTTAAAAGTGTCATTTATGAAGTTACCAGTTAAAGTAATGTAACAATACATTCTCAACAAGTTCCTCTACCTGTACTTATGTAATTATATAGTGTGTTTTCTTCAAAAGTAAACTCAATTCATTATGTGCTTTTCAAAAGGTGTGCAAAAAGCATCTTTATTGGTGTGTTATATTACACGCCTTCTGTCAAGGTGTGATGTAAAGCACAGTTTTAGATGTGTAACAAAACCCACCAAGATGTGTTTGAAAATGCACCAAGGTGTGCTAGAAAACATACCTTTATACAAAACCCACTTTAAGGTGTGTTAAAATTTGGACAAGCAGAAAACACACCTTAAGATGCGTTTTGTAACACACCTGAAGGTGTGTTTAACACACCTTGACGTGTGTTAAACACACCTTAAGGTGTGTTGTAAAATCCAACTTAAGGTGTGTTAAACACACCTTCAGGTGTGTTTTAAAACCCAACTTAAGGTGTATTAAAATTTGGACAAAAAGGTGTGTTAAATTAACACACCTTTTTTTAGAGCGAACGGAGTTATATATACACATTTTTAAAGTACATTTAGTAGAAATTTCATCAGCATGCATGCTGACATGTAAAACGAAGAATCTTGTAGCTCTAAAGTAAACTTTGCAAGGTTTGCTGACGGAGGGGATCGAAACCTCGACTTTCGCATAAATTTCAATAATGTTTAAAAGTACGACTAATTAACCGACTGGGCCACAGGAGCCAACCGAAGTATTATTCATATTTCTGATGGGTTTTCCTCTCTTTGCAGTACGACTGCATGGTCAGCATGGGCAAGTGGTTCAATCCGCCAAACACATGGTGAAACAGTTTGCTACGTCTTTTCGTAGCACATGGGCGTTCTTTTCTACGCATGTGGTCGAGGGTTTGAAATGGGTTTCATAAGCGATAATAACTGAATCTATTCAGAGATCCCTTGTCTACGAGAGTCCTCCTCGTTCGCAATAACTTTTGTGCTAAAGTCACTATAATCACATTCAGCTTAATATTTTAACATTTTGCCTTTGACATGATCTTTTTGCGTTTGATTGTGTTGACGTTGCCAAGAGGATGGCCAAAATTTCGAGCAGAAAATTATATAGAAAATGGGGAGAGTTCTTCTTTTTGAGAATTTCTCAATAACTTTTGGACTAAAGTCACTATAACTTGAAAACGAAAAATATAGCGATTAGCGAAATAAACAAAATGGCAAAAACCACCACAACATTTGCAATGACTCGTGACATAACGAATCGCAAATAGGTTTCAACACTGACGACACGATAATTTGCTCTCTATTTCTTTATGCATCCACGACCAAACGTTATTCTTTTGCGTCAAAAATGTTGAAAGTTGGGCGATAATTGAAACTTGTCTACAATGACGAAGTGCGTATAAAACAAGCTTAGAATAATTGGAAAATGTTTAAACTACACATTCTTTATTTCTAAAATTAATGACGTTTTTACCAGAATCAATTGTGGGTATCAAGCAAAGACGATTAAAAGAAGATGCCAAGAAAACACCCAAGAACATAGAACTTTAACACAACGAAAAAAATAACCGATTCTCTTACTCTTGTTCTTTAACAAACATTAATTTTCTTCTGGAAATAATTGCTGACTAGTTTGGTCAAATGTACTTACGCCATCTTTTTCGTTACAGTCAATTCAATCAGATCAGTTAATAACATATTTGCAATAAATTACTCCACGGCTATTGAGGCTTAATGTTTCTCAGGCAAAGTCGACGTCATAAATCCCTCAATCGAAATCATGCTCAAGAAACTCGAGATTGTTTGAAAACTAAAAAAAATACTATGCCCCGTGTCGAAATGTGTGTTTGTCAAAAGCTTTGAAGAGAAGTCTTTGTTCCGTCATCTTAACAATTGTATTAATTATGTCGCTACGTTATGAAGCAAAAATTCCGCTGGTAGGACTCTCACCAGTTATGGTTATCTATAGCTTTTTTAAAACATTTCTGCTCTAGCTATAGATTGGCAAATGTACATTGCACTTGCAGCATCAATATCTAAAACTTAATTAAAAAAAACGTTGATGATTGCTACATAGACTTGTATGTTTATATTGTAGTACTAGAGACTATACACGGATGGTTTCTTTTTAAATTGTTAAAAAAATCTTTGAAAATTATTCGTGATAATAATTCATCATCTCTCGTATCGTTACAAAAACATAACACTATGACCCGCTATTTAGAGAATCTCGTAACCAGAGCCCGCAATATTCTGTGGAGGAATCGTGCGGCTCTGGGAATGAAAGGATGCACGGATTACGCTGCATTCCATTGATCGGTCTAGTAGCCAACCCCACATTTTTTCGGTTTCGCTGCACCCCAGGGGTGGCAAGCTGTTCTTGGTACCATTTTAAAGCTTAGAGCCTGCAGATTACAAATAAATCTGCTTGTTAACATGTGTTTAAGATGTCTAAAAGGCTTTGTAACCAGGCCTGAAGTACCCATACTCCTTTGCACTAAAATTTTGTAATTTTGCATTTTTACAGACTTTACACACGTTATTGGGTGGAAAACATCACAAACTTTTCTCTTTCTCTCACGGTACCTCTTTTACAGCATTAAGAACAAAAATATTTTAAAAATTATCATTTCACATCGTTTTGGATGAATTTATAGCTAATTGGTCAAAAACAACACAAAAATTGAATCAAAATTTCATTTTTTGATATGTTGACACTCTATCAGTCTGTACTTTCCCTCTTACATGAAGAAATATTGATCAATTAATTGCTTTAAGTCGAAAAAAGTTGCAAAGATTGCTCCAAAACAAAGAAAAATTCATTATCTGGCTCTTGGTTGAAACCGGAAGTGCTATGAAATTTCACTTCCGGTTTTATTTTTCTTTAGTATTACCAGAATTTTTCAAGACCAGAAGATACTGTCGGATAAAGAAGTGGTTTAATTATCTTTCAGTAGAAATATTGGCCACTTTGGAATGAAAATGATAAAATACAGCTACTCAGCTGTTTTCTTTAGTGTTTCACGAAATGTGTTCTTTTACTATCATTGTTCATCATTATCTTCTTTTTAACTTGCGTTTTCACTTTGGTAGTCGTGAGGGTTTTCACAGCTATCCTCACACTGACAACCATCTGAACAACAGTCAATTTCGTTTGCAAGTGCAATGATTCGTAGAACATTTTCCTAAACATCCACAAATTATCAACTTCATCAAAGCCTCTGGAGCAGGTGTTAGGGACATCCAGTATATATGTATGCACGTAAAACTTTATTTAAACACGCTGGCCTCGACAACTATTTACAGCTGATTTCCACGAGGGGTGTCACGCTAGTAAAAATATCTAAAGTATTTACAAAATCACAAGAAAAAAATTTACAACAAAAATAATTTTCAAGTATATACAAATGCAGATATATTTCGGTGCAGTTCAGTTCAAAACCGGCAATCAATTTCTTAAACGAGGAAACAGAGTCTGCTGCCCATAAATCTCGAGGCAGAATACTCCATAGCTTTGCGCCATTGTACCCTGGAGATCGTTTTAGGTATTCGGTCTTTGGGTTTGGCAGAGTTCTGTGCAATTGTTCCGCAAATTATATGAAGTTTGAACTTCATTTCTTTTATTGAATAGTTGTTTTAGATTTGGGGCGGAGTAGTCATGAAGAATTTTATACATCAAAACCGCATTGTTTTGAAGACGCCTTTTATCAAGTGTCTCCCACCCTAAGCTTTCCAAAACGTCTGAAGAGCGAGTTTCATAGTTTGACTCCACTGATAACCCTGGCTGCTCTGTTTTGAAATTTTTGCAAATTATCTTGCAGTCCTTTACCGCATGTGTCCCATAATCGTGAACAATAATCAAAATAAGGCATTACTAGTCCGTTAAATATATCTTGCAATGTTTTACTAGAAACATGGGGTTTAATTCTCCTCATTATCCCAATTCCAGCGCTGACTTTCTTATAAATAGAATCAATATGCTTTTCCCAATTCAGCTTCCCATCCAGTTCAACTCCCAAACAAGTGAACGCTCCGGTTCGAGGAATTGGGGCATTATTGATTAATACTGGTTCGTCCCCTACCTTACTTAGGTGATGTGGAGAACCAATAAACATTACTTTGTATTTTTTAAAATGATGTTGCAATTTATTGTCAGACAGCCATTTATGAATGTTGTCCAAATCAGTCTATAGCTATAAGGCCATTCTCTAGTTTCCATCCGTGGTTTTCAAGCGAAAGGATATCAGGATTGGTGTCAAGTGCATTCCGCCCTACTGCTGCTTGATAGTTGGATCGTAATGTGTGTCTGTGCAAAGCATCTTGACATGGTGGTAGACTTTGCGATTGGCTTTGTTTGGCACAGAACATCACATAGCGGCATGATTCATTACGCTTGACAATTCGGGTCTTCTATATAACTTGCATACAAAGCTTTCACATGCTGAGAAAGGAACTGCTTCCTGGTTAACGTACAACTAAGGGCCCCCATAGTTACGCTTGCTGCTGGGTCAGTCTGGCAGAGCTTCAGTGGACCTTTCTTCCCTCTACCCAACAAGGCACTGGTTGAGTCACTTCCAGTGAAGGCATAAAGTCCATGCAAGGCATTACACACCGAGGATCCTGCAGTATTTGCTATTGCAGCAATGTCAGTAGCGGCGCCAGCGCGATAAGTGAGGGGGACATATTCATATATTCGTGTTCTGCACAATTAATTTCTTTTGAAATCGAATCGATTTCAAAAGAAATTAACTGTGTAGAACACGAATATATGAATATGTCCCCCTCACTTATCGCGCTGGCGCCGCTACTGAGCAATGTCCAGGTAAATATTCCTCGTTCTTTCTTTTTTGTGATGTGAAGGCGTGCTGGTATTGCACTGCGAAAATGGCAGGCAAAAAAGGCGACGTCTGTGCCTGGTGACATGAAGATTATGGTTGACTCGCCATTATCAGCCGCATGCTTTGCGTGGAGAAGTAGCTTCCTATCTACTTCCTCATGATCGCTGTTTGACTCAGGGACCTCGACACAGATGACTTTACCAGCAAAGACAGGCAAAGAGAAGCACTTGTTTTTGATAACATAGTAGACTTTGCGGCTTCCAATTTGATCCACATAGGTGTCTTGGGACCACTGTTCAAGAAGAAACTTTGTTAATGTCCTCTGGCTCTCTACGCTACTTAAAAACGTCTTCCATTGTTTGGGGCATTTTTGTCGACCACCTGTTATTTTCACTCTTACTGTTCCTTGGGAGGCACGCCTTTCTCTCTCTCTGGATTCTTTATCGACATCTCTGGAAATCTGTTAGTGACAAAATCTATCCTTCTTGCTAATGTTCTTTGTGGAACATCTGTATGGAAAATGGTCACTGCCAGCTCTTCAGATGTTCCTGGGACGTTTTTAAGAGACTGAAGTACTGGCATTCCATCTACAATAAGTGCAGCTGTTGGAGGGATATCTTCAGCTGGTTCAACTACGTCAACGACAGACTCCAGTAATTTAGACTTGACACTCTTACAGAGAGATCCATCAGCTGAAGCCAAAGACCAGGGGACAGGGCCAAGGGAATAGGTAAATACTTCGCGTAGATCAGTCTTTCTTGTTTGCGCGGTGACAATAAGACGAGCAAAGAGGTCCCGGTCAGCTTTCAGTATGACTTCTTTCCCACCTATCTTCACTTTAGAAAGTGAAATGGATGCAAACGTGGATAACTTCATCATTGGTACTGGGTCATGGAATGGAACTTCAGGTTTGACTAATCTTCTTTCGATAAAGGTTTTCATAGCTTCTTTCCTCTTGTCATAGGCCATCAAAAGGTCACCTTTCACGTTCTTTGAGGCTGTCTTTCCAGATGCAAGGTGACAAATCTCGTCTGTCTCAGAAGAGGAAGAAAAAGGATTTTCCCAGTTAGTCAGAGATGCTTGAACTTTTTGACATCATTTTCGTCTACAGTCATCCTTGATTTGCCAGTCACTTTAATCACACCATCACCATCTGTAAGAGATACCCTACTATCTCGCAACATGCTTCAGTGATCGCAGCACGTTCGTGTGAGGTATGAAGCCATCGCTGTACAGCACCTTTGTTCAAGCTGAAGCCAACAATCCCGCCCCTGGATTTGGTGTCTCTGTTGACTGTAACAGTGATAGTTTTATTAAATAGAGATTTTTGAAAGATACCAACAGTTACTATAACTGTAATTGGGACATGAAAAGGTGAGAGTGTGACTAATAATCTATCTGTCTGCTCAATTGTCTGATCAACAGACAATTGACTGAAAGCATTGCGGGAACGCTGAACCACCAAGTCACCAGCAGTGAAGGCTTCACTGACAGAAGGATGTGCATTTTCCAGGGAAAGCATATCGCACAAGTAGACAGGTAGGTACCTAGAAAGATGATACAACAATTAGATAAATAAACGAAATCAAGTAAAACAAAATAATATTAAACAGGTAATAGATTACCTTGAATAGTTAATGCGGTCATAGGCGAACATCCAAGGAAGCATGTTTTGAAGGCAATTGAGATGCAAATTCCAATCGCCTTCTCTCATCGACCTAATGAAAAGCAGAAGTACACCACCCATGTCGATGTACGACTGCCAGTATCGACACATCTTATTGCTTGGCTTGCGAACTTCTGCCTTAGCTATTCCACTTGCTTGGTTTGGTAGAGTTTCTGGATCGTGGACGACGCAACATCATTGCAGACTTTGGCAGTGTCCAACTCCACGGCTTGCATGAGCAGCTGCACCTCTGAGTTCCGTTCTGTTTCGCAAAGAAATGCTAGCCTGCTGAGACGTAACAAGGACTGCAGTACCCCCTAAGAATGAAAGAAATAATGGTAGTAATTATTGATATTATCATTATACTCAGAGTCATTACGATGGCATGCTAGTACGCATGAACAATAATAATGTAGAACTTTATTTTGATTATCACCTTATGCGTACGCACTGCCCTGTTGTAGTGCTTTCCTTCAAGCACGCCTTTCAGCGAGCCACTCCCAACGAGTGTAGATTCAAGCAGAAAGTCTCCAAGGCCGCTGTTACCAAACCGCTTTCCGATAACAGATAGAAAGGCGCAAGTTATGTGGAAACTTCCCATTCAAGGTACTACTCTTGAAAATTCTTCTCTTTTCTTCCATGCTACTTCTAGAGCCTTGGCATAAATTGTCTGATCTAAAACTACAACTGTGTCTGTCAGTTCTAGCTTAGTTGCCATCTCATCGGACCTCTTGAGCAAAGTGTACACTGTAGAGAGCTCAGTTTGATAGGCGTTTATGAGCTGACTAAATCCAATCACGCTCTTCGATGGGACTTGTTGTTTGTTTGCAACAAAGTTGAAGCCAGTCCATCCTGGTACAGTTTGCTGAGTGTTGTCATTCGAACTTGGCAGTCTTGCTAAAAACCATGCGAGGTTCTTCATTGAGGCCTTGCAGCGACTTTCTATGCCGCTAACAGAGTTGACATCTACAGTCTATTCTCAAGGACCACACTTCCTCCCAGCATTGTAGTCATAAATCTGTTGATATCCATGTGATTTCAAAGTTAGTTATAATTAAGTTAAGTTATAATTATAATAGTTAATAAGTTGTAATTATTACACTGTAATGAAAATATCGTAACTAAAATGAAAAATCAAAGGACGAATTTTACACATACCTGGCTTGGGGCAGCATGGAAAGCACGCTTCCGGGTTTTCCTTTCACGAGTTATAGTTGATGGTGGGTCACACCCTAAGACTTTCCATTGAACTACGATTCCATTTGTGCAGTGGGTTGTTCCTCGTCCTGATAGTGTTTCCTCAACCAAACCAATGTTATCCCAGCAAAACATACTGAAGACATTGTGTGAGACAACCTTGGGGAGTAGAACACCTGCATGCTCCTGGGCTTCCAACTGGCTCTCAGCAATTCTTGTCTCGATTTCAAGCACTTGGTCGTATGATATTCCATGTCCATATCTGTTTAATAGAGTGAGAACTTCTTTCGATCCAGTAAGGTTTTTACTGTCATAGATAGGCCAACATGTTTAGGGATTTTGTGCCTTCCCTTTGATACATTATACAAAAGGTCTTGAGCAAGGCAAATCGGTAACATTGTTCTTCAGTACCAACCTTCACTTCGGTGTCTTCAACCGTTCTGTCTTGATCACTCAGGATCCATGCTAGGAGGTTATAGGCAACATTTGGCAACGAGATATTTTCTGTTTTTATGTCACTAGATGTGGTGGCCATGACATGGTTGATCCTTGATTTTAAAATGCAACTCGAACAGTCTTAGCAGCCTGATAAACGTAGTTTTCGTCTTTTGGACTACGTCTGACTGGAATTTCGTTCTCTAATTTATTTGTGCTGATAATACTGTACTCCACAATCTGACCTTTGGGCACTTCATCAGAATACAAGATCTCAGCTTCTGAACGGTATCGTGGGTGCAAGAAGCTGATTCTTCCTTGATACGCTCTCTGCATTCTAACCTTTAACTTCTCAGCTCAATAGAAAGGATTTTGTAAGCCTTGTTCATCTAAAAGTTCAACATACTGTTTTCGCAGGTCAGACATCCTCAAAACTTCGCGATTATGAAATAACTTTGGTTCTTGTTCGAATCGTAGTGCTTGAAAAGCCGCATCATACTGGGATTCAAGCTTTCCCTCTTTATTCTTTTTGAAAGCGTCTAACTGCTTTGCATTAGCCGTTTTCACACTAGTTGACGAACAAGTCGTCTAGACGAACAAATCGTTTCAGACGGACAAATCGTCTTACGTGAAAGCGGGACGGACAAATTTTTACACGACTAAGTTGTCTGAATTTGTCCGACTATTTGTCCATCGGTCAAGACGACTTTTAAGAGACGATTTGTTCGTCTGGATGAACAAGTCCTCAAAAATCGTCTTGAATTCATGTGAGTCGAACAAATCACGGACAAATTAAAATGCCGCTGCCGGAAGAGTCGCGGAACTACCTCTAACAAAACAAAGTAACAACAATGGCATCCAACGAAACAAGAACAAATATGTATATATATATATATATATATATATATATATATATATATATATATATATATATATATATATATATATATATATATATATATATATATATATATATATATATATATATATATATATATATATATATATATATATACAGGGTGTATAAAAAAAAGTAGACTATTTTGAAATGGCTCTCAACCTCACGAAGCGGCTTGAAGTATGAAGTTTTTATTAATATACATTGCTTGGATACTTACGGTGTAGAATAAATGAAAATATTCTGAAATTTAAGTGTTTCAAACCCAGGGGTGTGCGTATTTTGAAGCACATTAAAAATGGCTTGCGCACGAAATTTAAAGGCTTAAAAGTAATTTTGAGTTGGTAGGTAGAAAGTATGTTAGGTGTTTTATTGCTGTTCAAAATTTCAAGAAATTTGATTGAGTTTAAGCCACTCAAAACGTCGCGCGAACGTATATTTTTTCTCAATAAGAATCGTTTTTCTGAAGAAATGTTCCAATTTTAATTAAAAGTCCCTTGGGAGCTGTATGCAAATTAAGTAAATACATAAATTAAACATGCACAAAGCTAATTTTGCTAAAAATATGGGAGTTCGCGCGACGTTTTGAACGGCTTAGACTCGAGCAAATTTTCTGAAATTTTGTACAGCAATACAACACCTAACAAATTTTCCATCTACCAAGTCAAAATTACTTTTAAGCATTTAAGTTTTGTGCGCAAGGCATATTTATATTGCCGTAAAAGACAGAACCCCCCGGGTATTGAAGTTTTAAACTTCTTATTTTTTCGGTTTATTCTAGATTATAAGTACCAAAGCAATCTCTTTTAATAAAAAAACATCGTATATTGTAGCGCTTCGCGAAGCAGAAAGCGATTTCAGATTTGTCTACTTTTTTTTATGCACCCTGTATATATATATATATATATATATATATATATATATATATATATATATATATATATATATATATATATATATATATATATATATATATATATATATATATATATATATATCCGCACACAGATATATTTTCCTTGCTACCTATTGTCCGAATTCAAATTACATGAACAAAGTAATAGACGATTTCTTCGTCTTGACGACTTGTTCGTCAACTAGTGTGAAAAGAGCTATTACTGTATCTGCGGTAGCAGGTCCTATGATGGCAGAGTTCTATTGCGACAGGATCTTTCTCAGTCAATGCTAAAATGAGTCTTTGGTTTCCTTGGATGTTTGCTGCATTTAGTCGTGCTGTTCCAGCTTCCATTGTTTCACAAAGTGTCAATTTTGCTTTTTCTCTTCTGTCTATCGGATCAATCTTTTCGTGCTGGCAATTAGCGCATTTTTTAAGCTCTGTACTTGAAATAGAAGATCTTCTAAGGCATGGATTTGACAGCTTTTCGTCTTCATCCATAAATGAGTTGCTGTCCTTTGGCAATGATTGTTCCTCTAACTTTCTTCTTTTTTCAACACGCTCAAGGAGATTTTTTGCTGTATAACTTTGGTAGCAGCTACGGTGGTAAGAGCCAAACGGCCCATCTTTCCAATTCCCAGACATGTTACCAGAAATCTGATCATGTCTAAGGTTGGCAGCTGCTTTAAATGTTTAGCCTGTACACCATCTTTATGACAAAAACATCTATCTGAACTAATGCTTTTTGTAGTACTCTTCGGTTTTAGTGAAAATGCCATAGCATTGATGTTGATTGTAGTAATAAGGAGCAAAAATATTAATCTTATTGAACATACCAGTGTACATCGAATCTCAGTTCGATTATTTTCACTTTAAGAAGCATGATTTGGTTAGGGAATGATAAACTGCACTGAAAACCAATGCATTGCAAACAGAAGTACTATTTTGACTTAGTATAAACATCTACTTATGCAAAATATCATGTATACTTACAGAACTTTCAGATATAGTTCCACCCGTTTCACCACATGATGGCGGCCATCTTGGAACTTGAATAACCGCTGATCAAACACAGGTAGCTAGGCCCAAAATTAAACTTTATGAAATTGTCTACAGAAACTTTTACATTTTCAAATATTTGATGTCAATGAATGACGTTTGTTTGTACAAAAGTACGAAAACCCTCACAACTACAAAGGTAAAGACGAAAGTGAAGAAGAAAATAATGATGAATAATGATAGTAAAAGAACACATTTCGTGAAACACTAGAGAAAACAGTTGAGTAGCTCATGTATTTTTGTATTATTTTCATTTCAAAGTGGCCAATATTACTATTAAAAGATACTTAAACCACTTCTTTATCCGACTGTATCATCTGATCTGGAAAAATTCTGG
Source organism: Muricea muricata (assembly GCA_963855995.1). Classification (NCBI taxonomy): domain Eukaryota; kingdom Metazoa; phylum Cnidaria; class Anthozoa; order Malacalcyonacea; family Plexauridae; genus Muricea; species Muricea muricata. The sequence goes on along the minus strand of OY979716.1, from coordinate 93,308,555 downwards.
TAATACTAAAGAAAATAAAACCGGAAATGAAATTTCATACTACTCCCGGTTTCAACCAAGAGGAAAATAATGAATTTTTCTTTGTTTTGGAGCAATCTTTGCAATTGTTTTTCGACTAAAAACAATTAATTGATCAATATTTCTTTGTGTAAGATGGGAAGTACGGACGGAAAGAGTGTTAACAAATCAAAAAATGAAAGTTTGATTCAATTTTTGTGTTGTTTTTGACCAATTAGCTATAAATTCATCCAAAACGATGTGAAATGATAATTTTTTAAATATTTTTGTTCTTAATGCTATAAAAGAGGTATTGTGAGAAAAAGAGAAAAGTTTGTGATGTTTTCCACCCAATAACGTGTTTAAAAACTGCAAAAATGCAGAATAGTAAAATTTTAGCGCAAAGGAGTATGGGTACTTCAGGCCTGGTTACAAAGCCTTTTAGACACCTTAAACACGTTAACAAGCAGATTTGTAATCAGCAGTCTCTAAGCTTTAAAATGACACCTAGAATAGCTTGCCACCCCTGGAGTGCAGCCAAACCGAAAAATAGAGCCTTTTTAGGATTTGGCTACTTGACTATGACTGTTGAATCCCGTAGGCTAGGCAGACGCGCAATATTTAAACTGATGAAGATTATTTGAAGGCTGACTCTTAAAAAATGGGCATTTGTTTCATATCCCTTTGATTAGTGCATAGGACGTAGCTTAATTAAATTTGGTTTTATGCTTTTTGACTGATCCACTATGTTAAGAATACTAAAACAAAGCAACTATAACATGCTTTTGCTGTTGCAAATTGTGTTGCTTAATTATCTGTACATACAGTATTATTGATCCATATACTATCTATGCAATCTAACACTAAAATTCGCTTAAAAAGCCCTCCGTCAAAAAGAAAGACTTAAGACGCTTAACAAGACTCACTTTATCATCTATCATGCCGATAGGGCACGAAATGACAGAGCTCTAGGTTCAGCTTGCTTCTTGAATAATTGAAATTGTCTAAATTTTATTAAAAGGAAATCAGTTTAACTAATTATCAAACAGCCAATCAAAAGATTGTTCCCAGAGCCCCACGATTCCTTCACAGTGGATCGTGGGCTCTGGCTACAAAAATGCTATCAGGCCAATTAGATGCGAGAGTGAAATATGTTGACATAATCAAATTTTAGTGTAATATAATTCGCCTACACGGCCAGAAATATCACAGACCTGCTGCAAGCTGTTGATTTTACCGAGCTGGCGCAGGCTGTTATCATAAAGTAGCAGGCCTGTTCATTTCGTCAGGCTGTAACAGACCTGTGGAAACAGGCCTGTCGCATATTGCCCCTTGCAGGCCGCAAGCAAGCTGATCAAACGACCCTGATCAATCCTGTTGAAAACAGGGAATAACAGATCTGTTATAACAGCTTGCAGCAAATCCGATGAAATCAACAGGGGCCGGTTGTATAAAGCTCTTAACTGCTTTTTAACTACCCAAAAAGTAGTTAAATAGTGGTTAACTTTAACCACGTAGTTACGCCGGTTGTACAAAAAAGCAGTTAGCGTTAACTGCAGTTAAAAAGTAGTTAAAGTTAACTATCCTCAATGGCATAGTTAACTTCTCAAAACCTAATTAAATATGGCGGCTGTATTAAGAGTGAACAACTTTCATGAGCGAGATAATATCGAAAGGCAACGCTTACCTAGAGTTTTTAAGCGTCATCTTCCCTGGGAAGACTTCTCAGATGAAGAACTTTTAAAACGCTATCGTTTTGGCCGAGAGTCCTTGCTTTTCATAGCGCGACTCATCGAGGACAAAGTGAGACCACTGACAAGGCGAAATCAGGCTCATCGCCTAATAAGACTTACAGTATATTTTTAGCAGTGGTAGTGGTTGGTGGTCTTGCTGCAGGACGTCCACCTGTTTTCCTTTGAGACTGCATTATCCCAGGATTTGTTGGGGTTTTTTGTCAATTTGGGCCATGTTTTGCCATTTTCCCGAATTTCTATTGGTGTACGTTTTTCATAGCTGTTAATCTGGGAAGCAAATAGTTTCACACAACTTTTGCTTTTTGGCATTTGTTATTGTGCTCGAAAATTGGCCCCGTAATGTGTCTAAATTTTGCTCGACTATATTAAGCAGTAGGCTGCATTCTTCTGAATTAAAATTTTGTTTTGTTTTCTTTTCTTCCCTTGTTTTGGATTAGTTTTGGATTAGCTTTTTGGGCAGATATTTTGAATTTGTGTATGTATGTAATTGAGTAATTCAACTCAATGTAACTGAGTAACTCAAAATACCTGTAAGCTTGGCAACTGTGGTTACATGGGAAAATATGACATGATACAAGTACACATCCAGTATGACATGAGTTGTATATTGACTTTTGTTACATCTGACAACACATCAAATAAATATTATTGTGTATAACACAATATTGAAAAATATAGTATACCATCTAATAGTGAATAAACTCATACAGATTGAGATATTTAAACTTTAACAACATTAGCAAAGTTGGTTTTAATCAAGGCCAACCCAGATTAGGTTTTATGATGAAAATGACTTGAGTTTATTTATAAATTTATCCATACTGCAGAATTTTCTACAAGATCTTGGGGGTGTAAAATCTAGGGGTATAGGGGTGCAAAACAGTACAAAAGTAACCAAATAGGTATTAAACACAATAAAATTTAGAGATTTGAGTTTTAATTGCTTAAATAGTGAAGCACTTCCCAGGGGTACTAAAAACTTTTCCCAAAAAATCTTGGGGGCAACTCTGACCAACTCTGCAGTCTGGTAACCAAGGATAGTACAATTCACAGGATGAAAAATCAGATTAGCATTACATTTTCAACCCAGTGCCAAAATGCAAATGCCATGAAGCAACAAATTGGCTATTATATAGTGCAATTTGTGTGCAAATTTGATCATTTGAAAACTCGTATATTCATCTTTTAAACAGATATTGCTCCAACAATTTGCCACATATTTGAATGATTTGTGCACGTTTGATGCATTTGCATTTTGGCACCCAGTGTGAATCTGGTTTTTCATTTTATGTAAGTGTTTCAAATGATCTTATTTGCACACAAATTTGCACTATATACCTAATGTTTTGCCTTCACAGCATTTGCATTTTGGCACTGGGTTGAAAATGTATTGCAAATCTGATTATTCATCCAGTGATTCTGTAAGAGCCAGTCATTATTCATGGGGGTTTGCACCAAAGAAAAATGTTTTCTGTTGCCAAAAACTTGCTGATTCAATCATTGAAATATTGAAGTAGTTTCTGTAACAAACTGCCACTTATAGCCAAAACCTTTACAATAGGATACCATTAAGTTGTCACACATGTATTTCACCACTACTATGACATGAGTTTGACAACTGCTTGTTTAATTAATACGTGACAGTGTAACCCCCACTATAAACAATGACCAGTCTCCAAATATGAAATATCTAGTAATCCATTTCCAGTACATGTCTTGACTTCGCTTTTCTTCATTAGCATATGTTTGCAAAATAAACATTTTAACATCTTTCCCAAATCTGCTTGGCACTCTCGATACAGTCAGTGAGTCAGACAAACAAATTGCACAATTTAGCACATGTGACGTCCAGTGATCCAGACAAATCATTTGCTTGGCCAGTTTTAAGATCGAAATTTACAAACCAACGAATTAGTACTTTCTTCAATAATGGTGAATGTTTGTATTTGTACGAAGAAATGTATAACGATTGCTTTTATCACAGATCACGCGCATTCTTCTGCAATTATTTGAATCGAATTTGTTATCCATTTTCAGAAATAAACAATACTTAATTCATTTTAATTTATGTTAACTGCCCAACGCGAGCCCCACGCAAGTTAACTATGTGATTAGTTAACTATCCGACTAACTGCGTTTCGTGCAACGCAGTTAAGTCGTGCAGTTAACTAACTACGGTTAAGGATTTAACTAGGGTAGTTAACGCTAACTGCAGTTAACTTTAACTACTTTTTTATACAACCGGCCCCAGAGCTGTTCCGACTTGTTCAAACAGACTAGCTTTGAGCTGTTGTCAAAAAGCTCGGAACAAACTGATGACCATCTACGACAGATCTGTTGCTGTCAGTCGAAATGCGACTTGTTTCAAATCGCGTTAAGCTGGCGATATATCTCTATAGTAAAAATCTCACATCTTGTTGACAAGATGTTCGCTTGACAAGATTGTAGCAAATTGTGTACAAGTTGTAGCAAGCTTGTTCTTTTGCAAAATTGTAGCAAGCTTGTTGACAACAAGCTTGTTTTAACTATAGGCTTGTACTTACTGTTTTATAGTAAGATGTTTGAGCAACTTGGAAAAGGCTTATTGAAACAACCCACATCATGCTTGCTAGAACAAGTTGTTTAAAAATTGATGTCGTCGGAGTTATGTAAGCAAATCCGTTCGAACAAACTTTGTAGCGTGTCTGGGTTGACAAATTTGCAGCACTTTGTGATCGTCTATTGTGCGGTGACTAATAGATGTAACAACAGGATTGCCAACGGCAAGAGTTGTCATACGACGATTTAATCTGTTTAAAGTGGACGAAATCTCATACAATTGGTTGTTGCTATGTATTAAAATGCAATCGGGCTGGCTATCACGACAGCAAGACAAACAGAACAACGGGACAAACATTTTATATTTTGAAATGCGGTTCTCTTTCGAAGTTTTGAAGAGGAAAGTTTGAAAAAAAACATGGTAAGTTTCCCTTTTGCCACTAATTAGGTTAGCTTAAAATGATACCCTTTGTGGATATTGCAAAATTATCGTGTAAAACAACGCTTCTGTTGTTTTCGGGACGAAAACACGCTTAAACGGTGGATAAGTCAAATCTGAAAATTTTAAGTTTTGTGGAATAAATATTTGGTTTAAGGTGGCTCCCTACGGTTTTAGTTAAAAAGTGCATTGTAGCCGTTAAGACCGTCTCCTTTCCACACCTTTCATTATAAAACTATGAAATTCAGTACAAGTGTTATTGAAGTCTTGCTGAAGATTTTAAAGTGGTGATTTTTTGCTAGAAGATTGTTGCCATGGCAACAAATGGATAAGAACATGGCTTGTGTTTCGTCTTCTTTCCACAATTTTCGAGATTTCCTTCGGTGAATTATTTTTTAATTGAACATGTTGTATGGTACTGACGTAAGGGTTTCACTTACGCACTTTAAAAAAATTCTATCAATAGGTTTTTATATTATGTCCTACAAAATGTCAAAATTCAATATTAAAAAAAGTCCCTTTGATAAAATTTTTCGAAAAAATGACATTTCAAGCACTTGAGCGATGGTAATTGATGAGCAAAATTTTAAAAAAATTCACCGAAGGAAACGGGTAAAATCTACAGTTGAATTTTATTATATTTTTTTGCTTTGACGTCATAAAATTTTTGAAACCAGTTTTCACGCGTGGAGTCCGGCACATTTCGTGGACAACAGCCAGAACAGCGAGAAATGCGTGTTTTTGATAATAGCCGTAGTATTTTTTCGCTTGAAATTTTTGGTTTAACCTTATTTAAGAAGAGATTAAAAGACATTCATATTGCCAAAAAGTAAAAACAAGACATAATAAGGCTTCAAATCAAACCACCGGCTGCTTCTTAAATTCATTCTTGTCATTAAAAACCGATGTACGAAAATATTTTCAAAACTCATGACTGTATGCACGATAGTTATTAAACTATGTTATTAAAACACAACAGACTTCCAACCTTAATTAAACAAGAAAACTTACAAAAGCTTCGGTAACATTTCAGAAGAGCCATGAAGTCGATAAAGACAATACAAAATGGTTCAGTCGGAGTCCATACACTTTCGTAAAATTTCGAGCAACAAAAATTACATTACCGGACACAGAAAAGCGCCAAAATATTGTTTTAAAACAGATTTAAAGCACCTAATACTTGAATTTGGAAACACAAACGATTGTAAGGAAGAACTGTCGTCTTTTTTGTGTGTAGAAACACAAACATATCGGCAAAAACAATGTTTTCAACTTTGAATGTGAAAAATTTTATAGCAGGCCACGAACACTCCACGCGTGATTCGTGCGGACAGCGTCTGATCTCTATAAATCCGGTTATAACTGAACAAAACCATATGGAGCCACCTTAATATGTGATTGTTCTTCCCGGGTAAAAATATTTAGCTTGCTGGTTTTTGCAAAAACTTGTCCGATATTTCTGACTTATCAACCGCTTAAGCTAAACGTTTTTTATACGACCGGCCGCAGTTCAAATTATACTTTTGAAGTAAAATATTGTTGAAAAATAACACCAAATTATGGCCTAGCCAAGTCAACTGTAGTTTTATTTATGTTATACTTTTCTATGGATAAATTATGAAAACCAGGCATCATTGAAATGCATGGTTTGGCCCTAAAACACTGCAAATCTTAATATTTGTGTATGATTTCAAGTCTGTATAACTCTACAGGAATATTTGTGGTATCCTTCACATCCTTGCTCTCACTGGAATTGTGTATTGGCAAAATTACAGCCGTTATATATCACCACAAGACAAAGGAAGCAAAGAATCAAGGCAATTAGCTTGAACGCTGGATGCAAAAGCACTTCGTGTACTATATGAAAATACGTGTACAAAGAAGTATTGACTCTATAATAAGTACAGTTATTACCTGTAATATATAGCTAAAACCATTGTAAGTTTTGATACAAAAAGATTGATTAAAATTCTGACCAAACGGTCTAACGAGTGTTCTTTGTAAATTAATAATGAGTAATTCGTGTAAAAAGGAAACTGCAAATCGCAGCATGCGGCAGGTCTGTTATGCACAGAGCTGTTACGACTTGTTCACTACAGCCTGCTGCAATTCTGTTTCCAACCGCATTGCCGCGGTTCTGTCACACCAGTTTGTAGCAGATCTGTTCCCAACAGCACTGCTGCAGTTCTGTCGCAACAGTTTGCAGCAGATCTGACGACAGTCTGTGGCAGGCATGTGACGACAGGCCGCAACATGCCGCGCGAACGCATCTGAGATGCGGCCTGTTGACGACATTCTGCGACAGGCTGACGACAGACCTGCTGCAACCTGCGCGTTTCTGGCCGTGTGGTTGTCATAAAATTTAAGATTTGTTTCGATCAGCCATGTAGCCGTGGTTTCTTACGTTTCCTGACAGATCCTTTGATCTATTTTGCCCCACACAAGAATGCAAAACGAACATGATGTTGAATGAGCCCCATTCTTTTACATATTGTTAAATTTTAAGGTATGTAAACACACGAAAATATTTGCATACCCTAACCAAACTGTCGCGTTCTACGGGTTCTGCACTGATATTAATTTAACATCTTTATGTCAATTTCAGTTCATTGCTGTTTATATCTACTGCATCCATGACTTCCACTTTAAACGATGAATGTAAACAGCTGTTTACCTTTAAGTTTCGACAAAAACATGTTGTTTTTTTCTGTAAACAAATATGAAAATTCATGAAAGGTCCGACTTTAAAAGCAGCTTTGACGGGATTTAAACGATCACGTCATTGCTATCTTCACTAATATCTATGCAAGCATTATAAGCATTGTATTAACTCGGCTGGAGATCATGGTCGATTTGGAAAGTGAAAGAATTTGCCTCGATTACCAGAAAAAGCTCTTCTAGAAACTAGACAGATAAACTTGTAGATCTTTGTTGAAACCAGCTGCAAGAAAAACGGGATACCTAAATATTAAAGATACTGTCATGTAAGAATCATATTTATACCAAGTAAGTTTGAGGAATGTGTTTTCTCTGTATAATTGACGTTTAATTTCCGTGTTGAGCTAGCGAAACGTACTTAGGTTCTTGAATCTTTCCATGTCAAATATTTGGCTCTATTTTAATTAGCATATTCTCGATACATAATTAATATAGGGATGGTATAGATATATGATTTTGATAGACCTATTTTCTGTGATCTCAAATCTTGCAATGCATGATGACATCGCTATCGTGTGAAACTTAGCGTCCTGTTGTTCTACCACTTTGAACTAACCTGCCTATAGAGCAGGTAATGGTACCTAGCAGAAGTGGTTAAGTACTTGATATTTACTTGGAATAAGGTCAAATCTTATTTCACTTTCTAGAGCAACTTCTCTGTATATTGCAGTAAAAATGCATAAAATTTTAATTGGAGATGCTAGAATAACTCGGTTCCAGTGAATGGGTAAAGAATAAGGTCATGCTTTTGATATTTCTTCGTTTATCTCTGTGTATCTATAGCTGTAAATACACAGACAGAGATATAGATACGAATTTTATAAGAAAATAACACTTGCCGTACCTTTAAGAGTAAACATCTTATATTACAAGATAATGCGCAATCAATTCTAAACAAAATGATCGTCATTGTGTGTGTAATGAACCATTTCTGTTTGTGTCGATTTATTTCACTTGCACGTGGTATTTTGCTGGTAACGAATGTTTCTATTTTACTTTTGGCAAAAACATGTGGGTTTTGGCAGGAATTAAACGATCCCGAGATCGATGGTTTCACTAATGAAGATACTGAAAATATTTAACTTTCTATTTTTAACATAACGCTTTGTATTAACATTCCCACGTATCGTGTCTAATCATGCATTATAAGCATTGTATTAACTCGGCTACTGTGGCCGATTTGATTAACAAATTAAAAGCATTTGCGAACGATTACCAGGAAAAACTCTTCTAGAAAGAGAAACGTAATAATACCAAGTAATATACCAATTAAGTTTGAGCAATGTGTTTTCTTGACGTTTAATTTTTGTGTTGTGCTTCACAAACGTATCCTTGACCAGCAAGTGTGGTTTTTACTTTAAACACAGAATGGAACTGACATAGCTGTTTTCTCTATATCAAATACGCAGATATGCAAAATTGAAGGCATAACGCATTTTTAACAAGTAGGGCAATAACACCTTATAATTAATTGAACACTTTCACTACAAAGCTTGCTGCCAATAGGCGACTGCCTTCTTTTTGCTTACTATTTATATTTTTCATGCTAATATCATGATGACAGTGAAACAACTTATGAGGCCTTTTTGTTTATCATAGGTCAAATTAAGTCAACAGATCATATTGCGAAAACATCGAGCGGGGGAACAAATTTTATATAATATAATTCAACATTTATTGTATCTCAATACCGTTTGAGCTCAAGGAACACTGAAGATGTCCAGTTACTTAAAATTGCTACGACACAATACCCTCAATAGATACGAAAGGGTCAAAATATCATTCCAGTAATCAGATGCACAGATTTCGTCAGTTCATCGGGCAAAATTCGAGCATACAGCCGCTGTTTGACCTGAGGCGATAATAAATTGCAGAATACAGTGAACGCAAAGAGACCTGTGCTATTTAGAGTTCACTGGTCAATTGCTAAAATACCAGCACGCAATCAAACTGGACTGTCTGCAATATTTATTAACTGTTTGGCAATTTTTACCTACGTCAAGTGACCTTTCTGACCACCCATAGATCCGCCCCTGCACCTACGCAAGTAGCTAAGATTCTGGTACTTTCGATATTGAATAACACATGACATTAAAGTAACGCTAGAAAGTTTAAATGGGTAGAAAGGAATTTTGTGAGTGGATGATTAGATTGTGGTAACAATCAAACATTTTTGTAAGATTAATATTCCTTGGAATTTGATCTGGAACACATCTTTGTTTGGTAGCAGCATCAGGCTCTCACAATCTGAGGAAATTTCCTCAGATTTATGCCGTTTCTATGGGGGTGGTATCAGTCATAATGAGGATGCATTATTTTCAAAAGTTTATTGTTGCCTCATTCTTAGCTACTCTAAGTTGTGAGAGCACTGACCAGTATGCATTGCTCTGATCACAAAGCTTCACTGATTAATAACTTTTGAAAAGTTATTCGGATTCAGATCGACTTTGTTGAAAAGGAACCTTATAAACTTTGAGGTGTACGATTCTTACCATGACCTGCATGATAGAATAAACACGCATAAAATCCGTTTAAATACGGGGTGTATAAAAAAAGTATAAAAATCTGAAATCGCTCTCTGTTTCGCGAAACGCCTCAATTTACGATTTTATGTATTAAAATAGATTGTTTTGGTACTTATAATCCAGAATAAACCAAAAAACTGAGAAATTTAAAACCTCAATACCCGGGGGGGCAGTTGTATCTTTTACGAGTTACATATTACAAGTTAAATATGCCTTGCGCGCAAAACGTAAATGCTTAAAAGTAGTTCTGACTTGGTAGACGGAAAATTTGTCAGGTGTTGTATTGTTGTACAAAATTTCAAAAAATTTGCTCGAGTCTAAGCTGTTCAAAACGTCGTGCGAACTTCCATATTTTTAGCAAAATTAGCTTTGTGCATGTTTAATTAGTGTATTTACTTAATTTGCATACAACTCCCAAGGGACATTTAATTAAAATTGGAACATTTCTTCAGAAAAACGATTCCGATTCTTATTGAGAAAAATATACGTTCGCACGACGTTTTGAATGGCTTAAACTCAATCAAGTTTATTAAAATTTTGAACAGCAATAGAACACCAAACATGTTGTTTACCTACCAACTCAAAATTACCTTTAAGCCTTTAAATTTTGCGCGCAAGCCATTTTTAATGTGTTTCAAATTACGCGCACCCCTGGGTTTGAAACATTAAAATTTCTGAATATTTTTATTTATTCTACACCGTAAGTACCCAAGCAATTTATATTAATAAAAAACTTCATATTTCAAGCTGTTTCGCCACATTGAGAGCTGTTTCAAAATTGTCTACTTTTTTATATACCATGTAGACGACATTAATACGACATGTAGACTCATTGTATACGACACACCATGGTCTAGTCATGACACTGAACTATATGATAAGATGCAATCTACAATCTGCATGTGCATTACGTACATCGTTATTTACACAGTCTTAAAACACAATCTTCCTCTGCTGTTCAACATTTTTTCGTCAACCACCTACTGTATCTGTAATAAGTGCTAGTGCTTTTGCAGAACCTGTATCAGCTACTTTTGATGCTTCCGTTAATTAAGTATGTGTCCCATACCAGAGGAAAGAAGCAAAAGTCATTCGAGTGTATCTAAACATACCCTGTCAAAGATATTCATGTAGACCTTTATAATCCATGTTTTTAACGGCACCATAATCGAAGGTTGCTGATCTTTTCTTTTCAATGGGTAATGTCAGGGTTTGCTTCCCCAACAAAAAAGTCACGCTTTGCATCGCCAGAAATTCGAGACATTGAGCCCAAACTTGAACAGCGGTTATACGCTAAAACGTTAAGCAAAATTTGGGCAATGGTCAGTGTTAACAACTATATCCGTTTTAAATTTTATACCAGTAACTTTATCTAGTTGCTTTGCATTTGAAGCCATCAAGCCATTGTCAAGAGAACAATTTCAATTTCCCGCTTCAGCGCGCGCGCTAGATAATTGCATTAAATGATTCGTCAAGTTTTCATGACGTTTGAACAAAGGAATGACCGCTCCCAGCAACACTGCCGTCAGTTAGAAAGCTCTTTTTTCAAGCTTTAATTTGGTATGTTTTTCGACTTCTAGCGACGAGTATTTTGCAAAATATTTGTTATTCAGAAAGAAGATATTGCAGTATTTTTGAACAAGCCTGCAATGGCAATTTTAAACTAAAAAGACCTTTTTTTGTCAACAAAATGGAACTGTTTATCGATGTATAATTTGTCAAATGGAGGTAGTCATATGTAGTTCAAAATCTCAAGTCTGTTATACGAACTGTACAAATGGACAAACGATGCTAAGTAACGCATGCGCAATTAGCACGTCTCGAATTTCTGGCGATGGTTTACTTCTGATAATTTAACAAAGTGTCCTGAATCGCTCACATCAAATTCTGACTAAAGTAATACTTGTAAAGTTATACGTAATAATACTTCATTTACTGTCCCATGACTTGATATTACTCGTGTTTCAAAATGGCGGCGACGACATTGATTGCATTAATGGATATTTTACACGTTGGAAAAGCAATAATCCAAGAAGTTTACACGTATAATTCGCATATATTGGCATAGCAGAGATGCGTGTATTTCACTAGCGATCTGGTCATTGCGTCCACAGCTAGAGCTGAAAACAGAACAGCAAATTACAAACACTTGCTACATGCGATACTTGAATTTCAAATAGTCATTTCCGACAGTGAAAGACCTTTTAACAAGTTTGAAACCCAACTGCCTTTTGCTTGTTCGACAAATGCCAAAAATTGAGGGGAGGCAGACCAAGAACAACTTGAATTGAGTGTTTACGATTCTTCTGAACAACTTGAAAGTTTACGATTCAAATTTTTTGAAGCGTTCTTTTAGGGCGGAAATGACTTTTTGAATTTCAAGTATCGCGAGCAGCACGTGTCCACAATTTGTTGCTCTACTGTTTTCAGCTCTCGATAAGGGTGCTAGTTAAATCCATGCATGGGCTACGAAGTGTCTCTGTTTAGATCAGTGACTTAATTAACATGCAAACATAGAAAAACGGCGGGAAAGTAAACTTTCATATTCAGGAACGGTGTTTATAGCAGTAACGGTTGTGTTATTTTAAATCGGATGTTTAAAGACTTTAGAGCTCTCCAACAAGTAAGTTTAAAGGACATTGGCAACGAAAATTTTTATTGGCTATTTTAAAAGTGTTGCGATAACTTATAATGGATATGATAACAACTCACTATCAAAATCCTCTATTCATGAGTTATGTGCGTTTCAAATTCTAAATTGGGCGCCATTTTGAATCATTTTCTCAAAAAATTATCTGTGAGCTAAATTGGCGGATGTGACGACATAGGATGGGTTTCTGAATGACAACAATATATTTAGTAGAGTGTATATTGTGGTTTGTAGCGACAGTGATACTGTCAAAGTGATGTTACAACCTCATCTGACGAGGATGTCGACCACGAGTTTGAAAGAGCAAATTCTTCGCGCCTTTTAGATCTTAGTTGGTGTAAATGTGGTCATTGCTTATTATCCACTAAGGCTGTTGAATGTTTTTGTTGCCAAGAGAAGGCGCTGGAGTACGAGTACGAAGTGCAATCCGCGCGGTACAAATTACATGCAGTGTTTGTCGCCTACATTGTATATTAAACTGATTTTTCATGATTGAATATGTACAGAATATGTACATAAGTATTCCCGCAATACAACATTTCATTTGTAATACATGCTATTGCAACACTGGTCCGATTTTCCTATGCGGCAGCGTGAGGTATATAGTATCTGGGAGCAAGTTTTCGAATGGAAGGGTTGACAATGAGATTATTGTGAAACGCTATGCTTGCGAATATATTTAAAATTTGAATGAAACTTACCATCATTAACTCGTATCATTTCAAAATTACACCGATTCTTTCATGCAATGCTTGTTAGTAAAGAAATGAAGCTTATATTCAAGCGCTTTTGCACTGAAAATTTCGATTGAATACATGGAATAAAAGCTTATTTACAAGCACTTTAATATTGTCGGAAATTTCCGTACGAACACGCTATTGGCAATATTCTCACGTTATTCTCAGCGAATTGAGTGCGTATAGTTGTGAAGCATAGCTCTCTAAAAAAAGCTTTTCAAAGCGATTCTGTTAGTACAATTGCCAAGAACCAAACTATGGAAAAAGCGGAGATATTTTTAGTGAAATGTAACTGTTTACAATGTATGTTTATTCAGACAATGAAATTTATCAATATTTTGCAAGATATCACATTTCATATAGTCTAAATGGCCGTTCATCGGCTGCATTGCACTCTATACAAAAGCCAAAAAGACATTTTGATAAAGCTTTAATTAAACGCTGATTCGAATGGTGGTATTTGTTTTCTTTTGCGTTGCGTAAAACCCGAGCTATGCCAAGGCATACGGCAAGTAATCGTTCTTTGAAGAGTCTAATGATAGGAAAGAGTTTTAACAGATGAAATACGCACGTTTATTGCAAATATTTTTAAAAATATGGCCGCAAGACAATGAGGTAGAGCTGTTGTACAATTATGCAATTCGATTTTCCCGTTATTTTCCATTTCAACAAAATATTCATGCTGCAAGTTGTGAAGTCAATAATAATCAATAGAGACCTTTAGCATTGCGTTTTTTTGAACCGCGAACCTCAAGAAATCACGTGAACAATCCAAGGTGTCCCGTTTGACGTAAATTTCAGGCGTTTTCGACGGCAAAGTATAGGATTTCAGGTAAGTCGATTACCTCAGCTTTTGTTTTCCTGAATATTGTTTTTTTCTCGCGTATATCTGCTGTTGGTATACAGAAGAAAGTGTATTCTTTCACTTGCAATATAATTTGGTGTTGTAAATATTACTTTTTAGTTTAAAACTATCGCGAACATCGAGCATCACTTACCATGAATAAAATTCAATATGGAGGCTGTTCTCAAAATTCAATCCTACAATAAGCGTTGCAAATAAAAAAAGTAAAACAATATAAACAATACCTTCTTGCTGCCGCCATGTTTATTGCCCAAAATTCCGCTACTCGTTTTGAAAAAAAAACCGCTTTGCTAAAATGTCGCAACTTTGACGGAAAACGTCAAACGCGAAACTGCAATTTGACGTTTGCGGTACGCCGCAAAAACGCAATGCTAAAGGTCTCTAATATTGTCTGATTTCCCGAACCCATCTTATGTCGTCACAAATGTCTGCAAGCATAATTAGCATACGCGTATTTTTTCAAAATGGCGGACGACTGTTTAACATTTTCACAATTACCTGCAAGACCTAAACGCGACAAACGCACAAAAACTAAAAATTAAAAATTCCGTAGTTAAGTTTAATGGATATAAGAAATAAAAATTTTCGTTGCCAATGTCCTTTAACGTTTTAAAGAATGCATGAAATATTTGTTACCTATTCTACAACTATAATTACTACTTGTTTTAACTGTACTTGTTTTAAATCGAATAAAATTATTTGTTTATGCTATAAATTTCGGCGTGTTCTAAACGGATTGTTGTGCTGCAAAACCCGACGGACCAGTCTCAGCTATGACAATATCTAGAACAAAATTATACCTAGAAACTTCTTGAATTATTGCTTTTTCAAAGTGAAGATATCCAAAAAGGCATTCAATGTCGCCGCTTGCTGTTTTGAAATACGAATAATATCAAATCATGAGATACTTAAATGAAGTATTTGGAATTTTGGATGAAACCGCTGACCGCTGCTATAGTGGGTCAGGTTGCATATTTCGACCAAATCTTGTATTTTAAAGTCTTATTAAAGTCTTATTTTTCGATTACAACGTGTTTATTTTGATGTAGGTGTATAAAATATGAATGAGTCTTAGAGAACAAGTGTTATACCTTAACGATGTGTTATAATTTCATAGAGGTAGTTGTATGTATTCTGAGTTAGTTATATGTATATAATTTTGAAGAACTCATGTATATTTTAAAGTAGTCGTGTATAATTTATCAAAGACGTATTATCGTCCGGATCGGCGCGCCATACAAAGACGCCGTAACATGTGGTTATTTAATAAATCTTTGATAAAATAAGTTATTGACTTTTCAACCGATGGAAGACAATAATTATCTGATTAGTTATTAGTAAATGGAGGCGTTCCACAGGGCAGAATAATTGGACCTCTCCATGTCCTTATTACGGTAAACGAGTAGGTCATCATTATAAAGACACGTGGAAATATTTTTTGACGACACATCCCTCTGCGAAACAGTGGGTAAGGTTGGCCAATCTTTACCAGTTGTTAAAGATTGAAATACTGTAAACTGTTGGTGCTCATAAAATGATATGATGCTTAACTAATCAACATGCAAGAGCCTTAACATTTCATTTACTAAGAACAAACCTAATTTTAAGCCATTGTTTATTGCAGAGGGGTATGGGGCGCCAAATGTCTTTGTATTATTTAGCTCAATATCATTACTTTTTATCATTATTTAATAAATAACCACTTTTAAATCACGCTCAAATTTGGTTATTTAATAAATAACCACTTTTAAATGCACGCTCAAATTTGGTTATTTAATAAATAACCACTTTTAAATCACGCTCAAGTTTGGTTATTTAATAAACAACCACTTTTACATCACGCTAAAATTTGGTTATTTAATAAATAACCAAATAATTTTCAGACACTCGGCGCGCATATCATAATCTAGAAAACGCAGCCTCCCCTGGAGAGGCTATAATTTG
This sequence comes from Muricea muricata, assembly GCA_963855995.1. Lineage (NCBI taxonomy): Eukaryota > Metazoa > Cnidaria > Anthozoa > Malacalcyonacea > Plexauridae > Muricea > Muricea muricata. Next base: position 93,292,388 of record OY979716.1, on the reverse strand, counting down.
CAAACGCCCACCTCCGGCCATGCCAATAAAATCGAAAGAAGGCGCGCGAAATGTATATGTGTGGTTTCGGTTTACTCAGATACTGTATAAATTGTTGCGGTCAAACGATAACATTTATATATGGCGGAGAATTCAGACAACGCTATGGCAAGAAGGCTAACAAACGCAATTGGAAGAGCCATCGCGGAAGCAGATTTCGATTCCGTAGACGGTCGGACACCTCCAAGATGGCCTTCAAGCCTATATCTCTGATAAAACTAATAGATTTTTCTTTTTAAATTTTAATAATCCAATCCCTGACCCAAACCCTAAACCTAGCCCTTACTAAAATCGTATAAAAGTAAAAAAAATATAAGAAAAAAAGTTTGACGAACTTTAAAAATAAAAAAAAGCTCGGATGGGATTCGAACCCCTGCCAATAATCTATTTGAAGTCGCACGCCTAGACGACTGAGCTGAAAACGAGCTCGCTAGAAACCGTCGAAAACTTCATCTAAATAAGCCAGAGCAGTCTGGCAACGAGATAATGAGGTGCTCGACCATCTGGGAGGTGTCCGACCGTCTACGGAACCGAAATAAGCATCGCGGAAACCTTAAATGCGGGAGAGGTAAACAAATCGCTCAAATCAAATCAAATGTAAATTTGGTCTTGAATTAATGAATATTATATTAGGCCACGAGGCTCACGATCCTACTCATCTCAATGTTAAATTAAATTATGTTGCTGTTTCGACTATTGCAGTACTCATTTGAAGCTCAGAACATCCTGGCATTTTTTGTGATTAGGTCGCTAAAAGTGCAATGTATTTGATACTTAAATATAAACAAGTTCAACTATACTGATGAATACACATGAGTGTTCCTTTTCTTACCTATGGCACTGCACATTTGTATACGTTTGGCCCATATGGTTAGCCGAGTTATCCAAAAAGATTCTTAAGGTGGCTCCCTACAGTAGCATAAAATGTCAAGCTTTTCATGAAAAATCAGCTTGCAACGAAATTTGTACCGACTACACTTGAAACAGGGCAATTTGAGTGCTATTAGGAAAGATATGAAAGTGTTTGATGTGCATATATAGAAAAATAGAAACAAAATAAGCGTTGCTATGGTAACTATATCGTCCTATTTTTTGCAGTTTTAATGCTTAATTTCAGAATGAATGAACAATAACTTTTTTTCTCTTCGGTCAAATTTTCTGAAATTTTTTTAGCTGTTTATTGATGTATAAAGGACAAAGATATCAAAATTTGAAGACAGGTTTATAATTCAGATTTTGATATATTCGTGGATTTCGATTGCGAGGAAACATATTTGTAGATTATTTTTAAATTCGAATATGTCTTACCTTAGATATGGTATAACAACTGGACGTAGTTTTAAAAAAATTCACCGAAGGAAACAGCGGTAATCGAGGCTAAAATCCATAAAATCATTGCTGACGTGATAAAATTTCGACTCGACATACGAAAAACATTTCAGAATGAGCAAACGTAAAAGCTTACGAAAACGCGGTCGGAAAACAGAAAAAAACAGTTGAAAACATACATACTGTTTAGGTTTCACAAACTCTTTATCATGTACAGAACACTTGGTGATTTCGCGGTAGAAAAACCTCAAAAAACAACTTTTCATGTGTCGTTCATTTCAAAACATTTGCCGGTCGGCGAAGCTCCACACTGAACAGCAGTGGCAGACCAGCACTGGAGCACTACTTTGCGTCACAAAAGAAACTGCTCGACATAGACCACTTTGTTTTGTAATGCAAATTAGTGTTACGGTGCGGGATCTGCCACTGGACAGTCTTTGCTAGTTTTTCCACAATATTGTATTAAGACATGTGGTGAAGTTGTCATGGGCTATGGTGGACCTAGTACTCCCCCCCCCCCCCATGTCTCATTGGTAGATGTCCATAGTATTAGAGGTCATATAAACAACGGAGCCGAAGAAGGACAAAAAATGCCAGGATGTTCTGAGCTTCAAATGAGTACTGCAATAGTCGAAACAGCAACATAGTTTAATTTAACATTGAGATGAGTAGGATCGTGAGCCTCGTGGCCTAATATAATATTCATTAATTCAAGACCAAATTTACATTTGATTTGATTTGAGCGATTTATTTACCTCTCCCGCATTTAAGGTTTCCGCGATGGCTCTTCCAATTGCGTTTGTTAGCCTTCTTGCCATAGCGTTGTCTGAATTTTCCGCCATATATAAATGTTATCTTTTGACCGCAACAATTTATACAGTGTCTGAGTAAACCGAAACCACACATATACATTTTGCACGCCTTCTTTCGATTTTATTGGCATGGCCGGAAGTGGACGTTTGCAAATTTTAGCCTCTCCAGGGGAGGTTGCGTTTTCTAGATTATGATATGCGCGCCGAGTGTCTGAAAATTATTTGGTTATTTATTAAATAACCAAATTTTAGCGTGATGTAAAAGTGGTTATTTATTAAATAACCGAATTTTAACGTGATGTAAAAGTGGTTATTTATTAAATAACCAAACTTGAGCGTGATTTAAAAGTGGTTATTTATTAAATAACCAAATTTGAGCGTGCATTTAAAAGTGGTTATTTATTAAATAACCAAATTTGAGCGTGATTTAATTAAATAATGATGGTTATTTATTAAATAATGATAAAAAGTAATGATATTGAGCTAAATAATAAAAAGACAAATAGCGCCCCATAGAGGAGTGCATACCCCAAGTCTCATTCGCAAAGGTTCTTTGCTACAATTTTCCATATGATCTCAGTTGATCGTTGCATATTAATATCGAAAGCCTTAAAGAGACTATACTTTTTACGAGTAAGGTATAATTGCCGTAATTGTGTATAAAAGTGACCTCTTAATGTCAAAGTCTGTACTACATGTATTCGAGCGGTGCTTCAGTATGCGTGCTAAGATTGGGACTTAGCCCTCCTGAGTACTCTAATGAAAAGCAGATAGAGTACGTTCAGAAACAAGCACTATCATATCGCGCAGCTCCATTCGAAACTAGTATCTTATTACTCACCTAAAGAAGGAAGGTTCGTGTGAATCTTACTTTAGAAAATTACTCCATCTGGAACATAAATGAAATGTACTAATGCTTTAGCATTGTAGTGCATAATAAAGAAATTTAATAATGATACATGATTATATATGCTTAGTTTTCGGTAACAACCTGGCTTGCGGGGTTGGGCTTCCCGTTTGATTTAAGAGAGATGACAGTCAATTGAGTCAAGCGTGGTAGTCTAGGTGCATAGAAAGTAAAGTTGTTATGACAAGAAGTTTAGATAATGTTGGACACTTTCTCCCAATGAGCAAGCCCGGCAAATATCGCTCATGTAAACAGCCCTAATTTTCATTACAATCTACGAACCGATACAAAAAGTGAAAGAATTAATTAATTGATGAAAGGAGACACCCAAAACGTACGGGGAATAGACCTTTTGCGTAATAGCATCTGGCCGCAAAGAATGACGGTAGGAGGCTGTATGTTGCTTCCGAATGAAATGGCCGACGAACAGGCGTGCAATTTTGTTTGGAAGAAAAAATATCGGCTTTTTGCAAACAATTTGAACTGATCGGTAGTATTTTTGTATGGAATATTAAGAAGGAGCTTATGGCTAAGTATAACAAAAATATTAAAAAGATTTGTGTATTGACAGCGAAGAAAATGCCTCGCGAAGCGGTCGTGTTGTGAACGTTCTTCGGAAGAATTTGCTTGCAAAAAATCGACTGCTTGAAGTTAGAAAGGTGAGTTAGCTTGTTCAGCCGCGATCGGTCGATTTTTTTTTAAAGCAAGTATCTCTGGTATATTTTCCAGCAGGAAATAGGCTTTACTTACTTTTACCCATGTTAAAATGTGATTTTAGGTTCTGTGAAATCGACAAATGTTGTCACGGTTTTGTTCGGATTTGACATTACACATCCTGGTTTTGTTTGGCGGGAAAATATTTGAATTTTAATAAGTTTACAAAGTTTATAACACGAAATTTGTTGATAAAAGTGATTTTCTTGGTTCATTACTGTTGTTCATCTTCTGCCTCAGACGTGTTTTGGTTTCTCTCCTCCATTATAAACTATTTAAACTATGGTGGTAGGAATATGAATTTTTAAATTAATAATAGTTGTAGTGCTGTAAATTACAAAACATGGAGGAGGGTGCCAGTAATTCACTTAGAGCAGACAATGAAATCCCAAATGTGCAAAGATGGACAAGGAGCCTTAATGGCCTTCCAACATTTACATATGAGATGTTAGCAAAACATTTAAGCATGGAAAATTCAGGTGCTGGCTCTCAGAAACACAAAAAGTTAGGCTAACAAATGCTTAAAGATAAATATGTTGGAAAAGTCGAGGTTAAAGCAAATGTTGGCAAGCATAACATGTCATGCTTCTTGGTTAAAGGATGCATAAATGCTGCCATAAAAAGTAATTCATACACTGTATATGTTCATTTAAATCAAGCAAATGGGGAGGTTGTGTACAGCAATTGCACATGTGCAGCTGGCAAAGGGGGAAGATGTAAGCACATTGTGGCTCTACCATTTCAAATAATTGAGTACAAACAATTAGACATGACTGAGATACCTGATCAGCTTACATGCACTCAACTTCTGCAACAATGGCATGTACCAAGAAAAGTTGAGTCAGACAAGCCTGTTTTATGTGAAAACATTGCATTCAAAAAAGCAGTTTACGAAAAGGATGTCCAGGGTAAAAAACGAAAGAACAGTTTCCGTGAAATAGAATATGACCCTTGTTCTGAATTTCCAAAGACTATTGAACAAAATGACATTAAAAAATTAGCAAATTCATTAAACAGCTTTGACCCAAACAGTTACTTGGGAAGGTTATTAGAATCAAATGAATGTCAACCTTGTCACTTTGATAGTCTGCATGAAGATCTATCATCAAAAAAGATGCACACTGAATCAATACAACTTAATATAAATGACAGCAGTGTCCGGGGTAAAATTTTACAGAATTTGCAACATACATTGGATGAACAACCACTTGACTCAGCAACAAGCCAATTAAATTGGTCAGTTAAGATAACATTAGCAGAAGTATTAGAAATTGAGAAAAATACTAGGGAGCAATCTTCTAGTTAGGTTCCCTGACTAGTTAGGTTCCCTGACTAGTTAGGTTCTAGACTCGAGTTAGGTTCCCTGACACCTTTTCTTTTCAACACTTACATCCACTTTTTCTTTAACTCATGAGTTTTGGGGATTTTGTGAAATGACAGTTCTGGATTTTTTGGATTGTTGTTATCACATTTTGTCACGCAGCAGTACTTTTCCACATTCGATGGCTAGGAGCTTCATTTGGGTTGTTGTTACTGTTTGCTCTAAGTGAATTACTAGCACCCTCCTCCAGGTTTTGTAACTTACAGCACTACAACTAATTATTAAAATTAATATTCCTACCACCTAAAATTTTATAATTTTACCTATGGTTTATTACAACCAAGTCAATTTTAAAAATTTCAAAAGCTAAATTTAACTATATTTATTATTCTAAAAATGACTTTAAATAGACGTACAATAGATTAAATACTTTATAATGGAAAAGAGAAACCAAAACACGTCTGAGGCAGAGGATGAACAACAGTAATGAACCAAGAAAATCACTTTTATCAACAAATTTCGTGTTATAAACTATGTAAACTTATTAAAATTCAAATATTTTCCCGCCAAACAAAACCAGGATGTGTAATGTCAAATCCGAACAAAACCGTGACAACATTTGTCGATTTCACAGAACCTAAAATCACATTTTAACATGGGTAAAAGTAAGTAAAGCCTATTTCCTGCTGGAAAATATACCAGAGATACTTGCTTTAAAAAAAAATCGACCGATCGCGGCTGAACAAGCTAACTCACCTTTCTAACTTCAAGCAGTCGATTTTTTGCAAGCAAATTCTTCCAAAGAACGTTCACAACACGACCGCTTCGCGAGGCATTTTCTTCGCTGTCAATACACAAATCTTTCTAATATTTTTGTTATTATTAGCCATAAGCTCCTTCTTAATATTCCATACAAAAATACTACCGATCAGTTCAAATTGTTTGCAAAAAGCCGATATTTTTTCTTCCAAACAAAATTGCACGCCTGTTCGTCGGCCATTTCATTCGGAAGCAACATCAGGGTTGGTAGGGCTCCTGCGCAGCTCGGAGCCAAATATGCTGGAAAAAGTAGCCAAAATCTACCAAAAGAGGCCAAATTACCAATTTTTTAACTCAAGGCAAAAAGAATCAAATTACAAGCTCGTACCCAGGACTTTTGACTTCTCTGTCGAGTAATTACCAATCAGGTTGATTAAATAGAGGCATTATTCATAAAAAAATATGGAGTAACAAACACCTGGATGTCACAATATTTAACAATTATTAACAAAACTTTAAAAAATATGGATATTTATCAGTATTTCTGTCCGATCTCAATGTCAAAATTGTCGTTGTCATTCAGAAATGATTTACAATATACATGCTATAAAAACAGTTTAATCTTTGTCCTCACAATCATACATGTTTTTCGCATTAAACAACTCAAGCATTGGCTTAGTCACCTTAAAGTTTATGCAGCAGCTATCTGACAATTGAAGCTTAGTGCGAATACGAATGATCGCATTCAGCAACTCCAATCCCATTCTATTGCGTTGTTTAGTCTTCACTGCCGTCACCAGGAAAAACGTTCTTTCTACCACTGCATTGCTTATGGGATTGGTCAGGCTGTTCAAGGCATACGTTCCTAAATCTTTAAACGGCTTGTCCCCGAGACAAGTTTGGAACTGAACAATTCGAGACCAAAATTCCACCGTTGTATCAGGTATTGTGCCATTAAAAATTGGTTCCTCCTTCCAATCACGATGAACAATTTTTCTGTACTGCTCCTCGATCACGTTGCCTTTCTCTGCTCGTAAATGAGGAAGCGGCAGCTGACTGAACGGGACTCTTGAGGTTACATCCAGGACTTTATTTGGGTGAAGGGCGCTTAGACCTTTGAAGATGTTACGGGCAGCAGGTAGACGCTTCTCCACCTGAGTCACAGCTTCGAGAAGAAATTCCAGACAACGTTTTTTCACTTCGAGGACTTTAGCTTCAGCAGTCACTTTGTCTTGCTGAGCAGAAACATACTTCGTGGCTTCCAACAAGAACTTACAGCCGAAATCAACTTTCTCAATGGCAAGTGGTTTTCCATCCAGGTGAAAAACTCTCCCGCGTAGACTTTTGTTGTGCAAACTCAACTCCGTGAACATTTCGTCTGGATCAGCATCTGTTGCCTGGAAAAAAGCATTCACCCTGTCGAATTCTGTGACTAGAGGCGATACGAAGTGGAAATATAGGCACATCATCGGGTCGTTTAGCATGTCCAAGAGAATACGTGCCTTGAAACGTGCTGCCTGCGTACTTGCTGGTTGTGCAGTAAGAAAGTAGGCCTTCAGCTCATTCCAATTTGTAAGAATACGAAAGATAATCTTTCCTCTTACCAACCACCTCGTTGTAGAATACTTCTCAAACGGTGCAGCGTTTTGGCCATCATCTGGATTCATCACCTCGTAGAGCGTCTTGTATGCTTCTGTTCTAACAGTGCTCTTTGAAAACCATTTAGGAATTTCTGCCAGAAGGAATCCAAGACTCGAGGGGAACTTCTCAAACGCATGTTGAACACACAGGGACAATGAATGGCAAATACATGTCATTTTGATGCAATGCGGAGCAACTGCTGCGATTCTGGTCCACACCGAATCGTGTTCCCCAACCATCACCGAAGCACCGTCACTGGCGTAGCCAACACGGTCCACTAAATCGAGTTTGATGTCGCTAAGACAATCTCTGATTGCATTAAAAAGGTCGTCTGCACAAGTGTGGATGACAGGAACCAGGTCAACAAACGCTGTAAGAATCTTTTTCTCGACTTCGCTGTAATACCGTAGTATAACGCAGAGCTGTTTTGCAGTGGAAACGTCAGTTGATTCATCGACAATTAACGCATACTTTTTCCCCTGGACATCAGCGATTAATTCTTCTTTTAATGCTGGACTTACTATATTTGTCAAAATCTTTGTGCATTTTCGTCTGTGCATTTTAATGTCCCCGAGTTTGCTCCCTTGCGCATAGCGAGTGATTACCTCCCCGAGATGATCCATGGTCAAAATTGCAGAATGACATGCCATTGTAACTGCTAGCTCAATCTCTGCGACTTTTACTTCGTCCGCAATTTTTGGGACACGTACGACTTGGATTGGCTTATTGTTAGTGGATAGTTTGACGCGCTGCATGTGTTTATCACTTTTTTCATGTTTTGTTAAATTCGATTGTTTGGGTTTCATCGTGGCATGGCATAGCTTACAAAAAGCATCTTCACTGCCGTCCGATGCTTGAGAGACCCAGCTGAATTTACTTTCCCAAGCTTTGTTGTACTTTCTCCCGCTATCGTAGGTTCCCTTCCATTTTGACGCCATTGGTTTTTTATAATAAATTTAATAATCAGTTTCCTTACAGCTCTAGTTGTACTTTCAAGTTCTAACGCTACAATCACGATACAAAATTCAATATACACTGCCGTTACTATGAAAGGTATGTCTGGTGACACTAACAGATATTCAAAAATGTTACAATCCAGTTAAGACAAACATAAAATAGCTAACGATAACTGATTTGGAATGTAAAGTATTTCCTGTCCGTTGATAAATATGTCACTGATATCTTATAAAAATATAAAGATAGATAAAAGGACACATGAAAAAATGACTGACGTTATCGCTAATTAGCCTGCAGAGGCGGGTGTCTCCAAACAAACACAGTCCTTATTCAATTGTTATTAGTTTTGAATATGAATTAAATTATTTAAATCGTTTTTACAATTAAAGTTCACTAAGTGAAAAGAGGCCAAAAAGAAGCCAAAAGGCCAAACTTTTTTTTCGAGGCCAAGCAAGAAAAAAAGAAGCCAAAATCGAGTTATTTGGCCTCCAAGAGGCCAATCTACCAACCCTGAGCAACATACAGCCTCCTACCGTCATGCCTTGCGGCCAGATGCTATTACGCAAAAGGTCTATGAGGAGCTACTGGACTCATTCCAACTATTTTTTACCTTCATTCTCATGCTTAAATTCTCCAAAACAGTTGATCATGTTTTTTTGCTCTTTAGAACATTGCAAGGCATCATTCAAAAGTGTTCCTGAGAAATGGTTGTTGAAATGATGCGCAATAATTCGAACTAATCTATGAACAAAGGTAAGATAATTAGCATAGTTTTTCAGTTTGTGTACTATTATTCCAATAATATTAACCGCATGATAGGCGCCATACTGGAGAATGAATATTCTGATTTCTTTTGACCATAGATTGTTTTTAACACTGACTCAAAAAAGAAAGCATATACAGCTAATATAAAGGTCGTCCTTTCAAAAGTGTAAATATGAGCGCGCATTATTTCATATTTTCACCTCTAAACACGGAATTATTCCTTTGAAACAGCGTCGGAAGAACATAGGAAACATACGACGGCAAATTTACTTGGTAATTCTCTCAATATCAGGGCCTAAATGAACCAGAAACCTTCATCCTCTTACACCGTCATAGTTCACAGTTTGCGCTTTTGGAAAGACAACATTTGGCTCGTTTTCTAACTATAGAATTTGATATCGTGACGTTGCGGATCTCGTACCCTTTAAATGGGGTTTAGTTGCAAGACCGTAGCTTGGACGTTTTTGGTTAGGATAAAAATAGGTGGTGGGTAGTAACAAATTTATGCTCTGACCAGCTATATACATATATTTCAATTAGCTCTTAAATTTATGACAACATTACGGAATTTAATAACAACTAATCATATCAACAAGGATAAGGTCTGACTTTCTTTGGGTCGCCGGAAGATTGGAAAAAATTTAAGAACATGAAAGTTTCAGTAAGAGAAAGACTTCGCTCATCCGCAAGCGCGTCAAATTCACCGACCTGTTTCTTGATTACAATAATTTATGCTAATTGTAATAAAATGGTAATGAGTTCTGTCTAAAAGAGTTCTGTCTAAAAGAGTTCTGTCTAAAGTCTTTCGTTGACTTCATGTGTGGTTCAATTTAGTCTGCATGACAAAACCGTTGAAAATATCATTTGGTGTATTGATAAATTTTTCCGTCAAAATAATATTAAAATCTGCAGGTCATCCAAGTCCATTTCTTACTGCCTCACCTCGCGCACTACTTTTTCTTCCCTCATACCTACCATTCATAGAAAAAGTGGCGGTGATAGCAAATATGACCGTAACCCAAAAATGTCCCCCATACTAATGTCATGACCGTACTGAGACGCATCTATAGCCACAAACGTCGAAGCCATTAGTCATGTGTATAGGTCAAACCATGTGCTCACTAAAATCATAATGATCACATTTTCTTTAATTTTTGAATTTTAAATTACCCTTTTTGACTATATAGTGTGGTCTAAAAGTGGGGGCATATTGTTCAACACTTCTATTTTTACGATGCCTGGATTTTAACGCATATTTTTGAAACATTTCAGGCTTGTTCAGCTTCAAAGTGAAGATAATTTTGCATAAAAAGAAGTTTCAAGATTTTAAAAGACTCGATTTGAGGGGATAGTTTGTGCCGAAATAGGTAAGAAACTTCGACTTTGGTCATGAAATGAGTTTGAAGCGTGGACAATCAGAGCTAATAGGCTTAAAAATCGCACGTTTATACTCGCCTTCGTTGCAGGCTGACATTATTTCACCAATATACGATCGATCAGTATTGTGAACCAGCAATCTCCTACGCTTCACGATAAATGTTAGAATTTCCGTTTTGCGCCTAAAATACAGGAATCGACCAAAATATGTCACGTGTGGTGACTGTACACATGATAAATAGCATGAATACAAATTATAGAATAACTCATTGGTTTTTCTCGTTTATTAGTACTCTTTGTACAGATAAAAACTAAATATTAATCGATAATTAAAAAGATTAAATCACTACAGCTAGAAAGTGCACACTGAGATTAGTAAAATGACAATGCCGTAAAGAGTGGAAAATATAAAGCCTTGAAAAGTTTGCAAAATTTTTTATTTTGTGTTTTGTAGCAATTATACTGTACACATACCAAGTTTGTAAACTTTACATGGCTTATGTATCGCACAATTAGCTTTTTAACATTTCGGCACCAAATTTTGCCAGTTTGTTAAATACATCATTTTTGTTTTCAGTAATTTTCTTTTTGTTCTCTAAACGAAAAATAGTCTGACATGCAACTTTCATTAGCATTCATTCATTCATAGTGGAACCTTGGTAGTGATCGCATTTCAAATAATTATGACAAAAAAGTTCCGTCTCGTATTTACGATACATTGCACGAGTATGATTCACAGAAAATACAACATGGTGGCATTACCAGCACAACGTGATACAATATTTTTATACCAACCACGCGCATGCGCACTATCATATATTATCGTTGATTATTAGAGATGCATTATTGGAGATTGTGCGGTGATTAGATGAATAATCCATTCCGTACGAGGCTACGCAGCAGCTTTCGATCTCTTTTTGCGGATTCTCAGTGCTCCTTTACCCCCCTGACACTAAGCAATGGACGATACTGTCTGTAATTTTTTCTGTCACATCGCAGCCTCAAAATTATTCACTAAACATCACGTAGAGTTAATCACATGTCAAAGTACAGAGATAGGGAGTGAGCAGCCTCTAGATGATCAGAACAGAATACAACCGTCAATAAAGAATACAGCAGTCAATCAGAGACAGCAAAGTCAAGAATGGATAGCGTTGATGCATCTTTATCCCCAGACGTGCTATGCTTGGTGATGCAATCAAGAGGTAAGGGAGCGAGCTCTTGGCCAAATGTCATACCAGTCAATGAACAGGGCTTGGCCCGGCAAGAAATTAGGGACTCGTTATGAATGAGATATAATCTGCCTTTCCATGATTTGCTAAGTTTTTTTTCACGTGGAAATAGCTTCAACATCAACCATGCCCTCACGTGCAAAAAAGGGGGTTTCGTGGCGCAAAAGGCATGACGGAGTGAGCAACTCACCTCGCTACTTAGAAAAGTTTGTAAGAACGTGGAAATGGAAACACATTTTTTACCACTTCACAAGGAAAAATTCAACTTGAGATCAGCTAGTACAAGTCCTTAGGTGAGGTTGGATATAGAAGAAGGCGGTTTTTGGTTACGCGAATCTACGGCACTTTTCAAGGAAAATGAGAATGAAAAGAAGAGAAAGTATCAACAGAGAGTGTTAGATGTTTAAATGGGCACATTGGTACCTCTTGTTTTAGGGACAAATGGAATGGGAATGGGTGTTGATTGTCAAATGTTTCCTAAAAATTTCAAAAAAAAATTGGCAGAAAAGGATCAAGAGCGATATGCAGTAATGATAGCGTGGTTGAGAACCAGAATATAGTAATTTAAAGATCTGTCCACGTGCGCGTCAGAGGACTAGGTCACCCTTCTATAGAAAACATTGTGAAGTTGTGGACGATTTTTGCTTAAACGTCGAAACAGCGGGAATATTTTAATAGTTGAAGCAGGGGGAATTTTTTAATAATCGAAGTGCGGGATTTTTTTCAATATTTGATCTTTCTGATTTTATTAAATAGTATTAGTTGTTTTAGCGCTAGCATGTTTATTGTATTTAGAAACTGAATATTCTTTTATAAGATAGCTTGATAGATAGGTGATAAGATTTGACCAACATTTTTAAAAAATAAATTGCTAGGATCGAGTACGCATAGAAAGCGTATCGCCCTTTTTGTTTGGATCGAGACGCATAAAAAGCATACATCAGTATGTTGCCACTTGAAAGACCCGACGTGATCAAAGACAGGAAGTCGTATGAGATGAGAAATGAATATAAATGAAGATCTGCCAATGAGACCAGCTTAAGCTTGCAAGACTTGGCACGATTGGTTAGAATTTAGAATGGCCGTGTGCAATTATAATTCTCGCTTAGCTCGATTAAAAATTAATTCTGGCCGAACGAGGCCGCCCCGTTACCGTTTATTTTTATCGTCTCATACTGTATCCACAGTAGCAGTTTTGAAAATCATGCTTTTCATGATCACAAGATGTATTTAATCGACCATCATCATCGTTTATTTGTAACAACGAGCCCTTCAGGAATTGCGACATATATATGGTTGCAAGTTATGGATGTGACAAAGAAACGACGAAGTATCCGCGAACAAAATTGTAAGCGTCATTAAAAATTTAGTATAACAGCCTACTCACTTAAAAGACAAAAAAACAGCTGCAAGTATTTAAACTTCACTCTAAGCCTTCTACATGAAATTTCAATTTCAAAATATATAGCATGATTACTATATCTAGATCTCAGCTAACGGGTTGCATGTCAGTTGTTTGCTGTCATTATTAAATATGCATGATTTCATTCTTCTTTCTTAATAATAATCATAGTAAGAGGAATAAATGGATGATTCAAAACGGTCAAAATCCTAATACAAATAGGATATATTTCTGTAATTTTGGTAAGGTTTATTCAGCATTACGGCGCTTCATCGTCGCGTGCCTATCGAATTTTGTCCCACTGATGAAAGTGCTATCATTCATCGCAGAGTTTGATTGAGATCAATTATGTGACAATTTAGTTATTGCTATATTGACTAGGGGCAGCTGCAAAAGTATGTGTTGTAGAAAATAAAAAGAGTCGGTCATTCTTAGTATTGTTAAAAATCTAGATCGCCTAGTTAATTTATCTTCATGTCTTCCTGAGCTACAATGTGCGACTCTGTAGAGATTTCTGCGAGTTTTGTCTTTTTTCAAAAAAAAATTTGGAGCGTAACTAGGGCGAACACTCTTTGCAATTTCTATTTTGAATACATTTGCAATGTATTCAAAGCACTTTTTCGTGTCGATACTTTGTCAAAAAAAACCCAGATCAAAATTGGCTCCGTTTCCCATGGAGCAAACGTGCACCATTTGCTTGTGTTGATCATTGTTTCGTAGATATTAAAAGCTTTCTTCGTGCATATGTATTAAAGATTTTGATGATTGAGATTGATGTTCACGGCAAACGGCTAACCACAGTAGACTACTTCGTTTGCGATAAAAATTAAAGCAAAATCGACGGCGAAATGACTTTATATGCCACACAGAGGTATAATGTATGAATATAGAAACCTGCAGGTTACAGCTTGCCGTTCGACTTGTATGGCGCGCTTTACTGTCAAAATCAATAGTTTTGAAATCGAGAATAAACAACATAAATCAAACCACCCTTTGTGGAAACGAATGTATTGACTCCTGTTTCAGCAATTTAAATCGATCGATGCTTACTGGGCTTTCGAATCGATCAACACACTCTCCAATCGAATCAATTAATCGAATCGGATCATCAATCAGCACTTTAGCAAATGTTTTTCCACTTCACCTTTATGACTTATTATTTCCCAAATAATTTTTCCGTCCAATTTTCCGTAATGATGATGATGATGATGATGATGACAATATTTTGTCAGGGACATCCAACTCAGCATAGCTGGTTTAAGTGGAGCCCTGGCAAAAGTGAGAATTACAAAAACACACATTTACATACTATAACACATGTACGTATAAAACTAACTACTTTCTTGGACTAAACATGTTCGGACCTTAGGTACTTCTTCAGATCTATTTCAAATTTAGAAAAACAGATTTTAATGGCAACCTACTCCGTATTTTTGCTCTGTTATATCGGAAAGAATTTTGATATTTTGTTGTCTTAGCTACAGGTAGGTGGAGTTGATCTTTGTATCTTGTATTATAAGCATGAAATCATAATACAAGATACAAAGATCAACTCCGCCAATCTCTAGCTAAAACCAAAAAATATCAAAACTCTTTCCGATATAACGGAGCAAAAAAAATTACCCGAACAACATTTTTTTTCTTTAAAAATAGAATATCTAAGTGGTCGTTTTTTCTGAATTTGTCAACCACAGTGCGTCGACACTGTATAGGGACTAAACAGTAATAACCATTGTATAGGGACTAAACAGTAGTCTCAGTCAGTGGGGCAAAGTGCCGAAGTCACCCGACTTCCGGTTTGGCCGCCATGCTGTTAGCAAGGAACGAGGAGTTGAGATTGAAATCCTACTAACACATGCACATACATGTCTCTAGATCTCATATTTCTTAATAATTGCTTTATTATTATCTTCTTCTCTTGGCCACGATGTGAAAAGTTCCATAGCTGCTAGACTATTCATTATCCTCTGCTCATGCGCAGAGGAGGGTGTCTCTCGTGGGAACAGTAAAAGAGTTTCATGCATTACTCTGTTGTTTTTCCATCTTTGTTTAATTTTGAACTTGTACTCCTGTAGAGTCAATATCCATCGAGTGAGACGAACTTTGAGTTCTTTCAACACTTGAAACCAGGTAAACTTTGGTAGTCCGTAACAATATCAAATGCTTTATCGAGTAAATATGGCCACCAATGGCTTACCGACCATACAATAGCTAAGCAGTCCTCCGTCGTAGAGCTAGTAGAGTCTTTCTGCTGCAGTAAGTGCCAGACTGGCATACGCAATCACGTGCTCACGTTCACCTCCATGCTGGGTCAAGACTGCTCCAAGACCGAGATCACTCGCATCTGTGTAAGGGAGGAGAGAAATCTGGCAACGAAAGTATAGGTGTGGAACACAAATGACTTTTAAGCTCTTTGAACGTTCTGTTTGCCGATGGTGTCCAGCTAAATTCTGGTTGACCACCTTTCGCCATGTTACAGTACAGTCCTAATGAGACTTAACATCGCACATCGAGCGCGCAACGCGTTTTCGCGAGTATTGAGCGAGCGAGAAGTGCCTAATTTCTGGAAAGCATCGAGTATCGAGTGTTACGAGCGAGATCACTCAAAACAGCTATCGGGTGCTTCAAGTATCGCACGATTATCGAAATTTAGCTACGGAATATACGGAATTTTACGGAAGAGCGCAAGTGTAATGACTAGTGTTAGTTTTCATTTCCTACGCATTATATCGTCTTTTATAGCAAAAAACGAAAAGTTTCAACTCTTTATAACTATTAATATATTAGTATGGCAGTTAAAACACGCTTATATTCTGTATATGTTGACATTATTTACCTTGAAGACCATTTTCCATTCCACTGTTGTTGGGTCAACTTAGATTTGTATCTAGTTTGTGAAATCACGCAATCCGAAGTTCTTTCGACATGATAAGTGTAAAGCATGTTATATGCTATGGTAAATGCATGTGCTTCTGAAAAGTTTGCCAAATAAATCGCTTGCATACACTGTATATGAATTGTTACCACGCGCTTCAAGAAACGTAAAAAAGACGATGTGGATAATTACAGACAAATTTTTGTCATTTCTGTAGTTGCAATGGTTTCTGAAAGTCAGTCTGGAATAATATTTTTAATCTAAATGGAAAAAATAAAAGTTAACTTCATTATCTGAGTCGAGATGGGTTCTGCAAAAAAGAAAACTTTATTTGTCTACACAAAAGCATATACATGGAAAAAATTTTTTACCAATGGTTTTTCTGGAATAACATTATATTTTCCATGTATAACATTACATGCCCCAATACCTGGGAGCAATTATGTTAATATGTTTCAATATCTGGGAGTAATTATGGAATATTTGGCCTAAAATCTGACTTAAACCCTAACATTTACCCTAACCCCAGTTGGCCAGGTATTCTATAATTGTACTATCTAATACTTGTTCCACTCTCCTCCACAGAGGCTTTTTTGATTTCTTAAGCTAGCACCTCCTCATTAGTCTTACATGACTTTTCTATAGATAATGAGGTTCACGGAGGATTGTGGGAAGTTGAAATTTGACAAGGGATGCCTCTGCCATATAATGTGTTCAACTGAGCGATTTCGTGAACACGGCATGGTGTGGCGATACCTCCGATATAGATATTCGAGAGATTCCGTCGCAAAATCTTATCATAGATGGCAAGTGAAATAATTACAAATATTTTTTCATTTTGGAGAAAATGTATATGCTTTTGGAATTTGCTATATCTTGAAAGAATTTATCATGCAAATCGGCCATCTTGAAAACATTATGTGGCAGAGGCTTCATGGCACGGTTACTACTTATAAAACAAAAAAAAGCCTCTGTGGAGGAGAGTGTACTTGTTCAGTTCTCGTATAGAACCGTCAAGTTTTTTTCCCATCAATTTCACTATCACGGGCAAATACTCGGTTTAAATATGCATACATTTAATGTAAATATCCAAGTAACTATCGGTGAAAATACACTAAATACAAAGTCACAAAAAAGATCTTCGACCACACTACTATTTTTCTCTTCCGACCGTTTGTCCCCAAGCTCTTGTCTTTGTTTACATTTGGTGAACACAACAAATAAAATATAAAACTCCAAAACATCCCCCTACCGAATGTAACTACATTCATTAGGCTTAAGTTAAGTTTGGTGCAATTGTTAGATCATTGTCTCTCCAGCGGGCACAATCTGTGTACTGCACGGACATATTCTGTGCCCCCAACTCGGATATTCACTACCCTGAACAAGTCATCATCACCTCAATACGTTTCAACGACTCGACCGAGCGGCCACTCGCCACGTTTTGCATTGGGCTCAACTAAAGGTACGACGTCTCCTGCAGTTCTCGCTTTGGATTAAACCATCTTCCTCTGACATTCAGGCTCGGCAGGAACTCTTTACGTCATCTTCCAGAATTGTGATACTAATTTTTGAATACGCCACCAACGCTTCCAAGGGTTCAAAGCTTCGTTTGAACTAACTTCCGCGCGAGGCGAACTGTCCACCGGTACCCAGACTCCCTACCAGGAAATGATTAGGAGTATGTGGTGCCAAGTCATCCGGATTGGAGCTGACAGAGTAATCGGCCTCGAGTTTAGAAGTCCTTCCGCTCCACAAACTGCCTTGTGTAACTCCTCGTCTGTAATTTCGTCATTTCCCAAGATCGTACGATTAGCTCCCTTGGCACTTTTAATCATACTGTCGAAAACGCCTCTGAAATGAGGTGCGGAAGGCGGGTTGAATTTCCGCTCGATCCTGTGATGTTGGGTTGTATTCTTCACTGTTTTCTCTTGGCCGCGTATCTTCTGACACATCTCTTTTTCAGCCCCGACAAGCTTGTCCAGTTATCCGATATCACATAAAAGGCCGCCCCCCTCCGTGCAGTCATTCGTACAAATGAATTTATAAATGCATCCGTATCTAACGAATATGCCATCTCTAAGTGTACCGCACGGGTCGCCAAACACGTGAATAAAAAAGATATCGTTTCATCCGGGATTTTGCTCGTCTTTGTTTTGTAAAGAACGGGCTGGCGAAATCCGTAACAATTCTTTCCAAGGCTCTCAACGGTAAGGTGAATCTCGATGTAAGAAGGGGGCTATCTTTTGACCTACGGGCTTTGCAAGGAGTCTTCGTTGGCATTCAGGATAATTTCCGACAATTGTTCTAACCATCAATCGACCTTTCACAATCCAAAATTGCAAACAAAGTTCTGTCAACAGATGCTCCGTTCCTGGGCCGAGACCAAGCTTTCGTGCGCGTCCATAAGGTCCAGTCGTGTCACATAGTGGTTCCTGGGAAGAATAACTGGGTTTCTCGTATCACAGGATAAGTCGTCGTCAAGACGCAGCCGGCCATCCAGTCTCAGCAATCCATCTTTATCTAACAACGGCGAGAATCGCAGCAAACGTTTGTCTTTTTCTCCGCTGGGAAAATTTTCGAGTTGTGCCTTTTGTAGCAAAAACGTTTGGGCGTCACTTAGCTTGGTGCTCTGTAAAATTTGTGACATTTGTGAGATATCAGCGGTAAGGACTACAGTCGCTCTCCAAAACCAGGTCAAGACGTCAACCAATTTCCGTTGTAACTTGGGTCCAAAATGCATGGCATCATTTAAGTTTTTGCCCTCTAATTTTGCAGCAGCGTCAAAGACAAAAAATTATTCGAACTTTCGTGGACGTCTTTTTGTTATTTACCACGGCAAAATGAGGCAGGAACAATTGTTCCTCATCCATCATCGGTACTTTCCTCACATAGTCTTTATCAACATAGTCCTTGATTATCTCACAATAAGCACTTGCAATCTCGGGCTTCTTCAGGAGCGACGTTTTAAGATAGCGCAAACGTGAAAGGGACACCTCAAAATTATTCTTGAATTCCGGTTCTCCCTCCTTCCAAAGTATTCCTATCTCGTATCTACCATCCTAACGCACTTGGGTTGATTGTGCTGTTTCCATCGCTTTTGTCCCATCCTTGTTCATTGCGCGTATGCTGTTGTCTCTAATTCTAATGGCATCCAGCTCACATAACTTTCTTAAGAGGTCATTTGTGTCGTCGACGTTAACCTGGCCAGTGCGGTGGGTACGGGTCATGTAGGCGTAGGTGTTGGCCGATAGGTAATTCTTGGAAATGGGGTCAAAGCACACGCACCCCAGGGATGTTTCTGAAGCAACAAGGTCTTTTTGGTGCCTTCCATTAACTTACCTTAAAACGTGGTGGAAAACTGGATGGTCGCTTCCAATTAACATGTCGATTTGTTTGCGATTAGAAAGTCTGTCGAATACAATTGAGGTGAGATGAGGCGAATCATTTTTCAAGGTGCTACAATCAATAGTTGGTGTGTTTCCGGTGATATTACCAAGAACATTAACTTCAACAGGTGCTGAGAATTATCCATTCATGGAACTCATTGAACATTCTACACGTCTGGATTGTTTCTTGATTACTGTACCACCAGTTCCCGAAATAGTCAAATTTTGTGTTTTACCCTTTAGTTGCAATTCTTCAGCGGCACTTTCTGTTATGTATGACCCAGCAGGGGTCTAACATAATATTAAACTCTAACTTCTTCGCACCATTTCCAATGACAGCAGGCAAAACTATCAACGAGATTTTTTCAACTTGGGCTGTATTGTAGGTAGTTTTGTTATTGTTATCCCCGTTTGTGACCATAGTCGCGTTTCTTTCATCGGTAGTTTGCTCTTGACATGGTGGTGGAGTATCTTTTCTTGTGTTTTTCCACTCCGGGTCATGTAGGTACAGGGGCGTAGGAAGCATCCGAAAACTGGGGGGCACCGGGTTCCAGGGGCGCTTTGGATAATAAAAAGGGTACCTAAAATATAGGACGGTTTGATTGCCAAAGCTCCAAGGATAGTGTGTTTTGTGATCGTGTTCTCAAAAAGATTTTAAAATTTAGAATAATGACATGGCATTTCCTGCGTTCTTACGCCAGTGAGTGATGGTTCTTGTTTATTCGGTAAAATTAAATGTCTCAATTATAGAGTCAGAGCTGACGAGGCTGTTAACAAAATGTATTTTGTGTGTCATTTCTGATAAATATTTCGAATTTATATTAAAATGTTTCAGCATTTATCGTTCGTGAGTGTCGAATATATAAATACAGTACGTTGAAGGAAAAAGGACAAGGAAGAAATGTCAATAATTGGCTTCGATAGATGGACTTTCGAAACTGTTAGCTGGATTAGAATTTCCCAAAAAATTGATTATGTCGATATTTTCGGGTCTCTCCTTGTAAATGTTAAGCACCAGGAGATTATTATATTTTTTCTCTGACATTGTATTTCTGAGATAACTTTTTATCTGTCGTTGTACTGAAAAGGATTAGGGCCAACAGGTATATTTGAATCAAACGCACAACACTGGGCAAGAGTTCTCTATTTTGTCCATTGGTTGCTACTGAAATCACAGTGTCTAGTGATGTTACTCGTTTAACATCAGGGAAACATTGGTTGATTAAACTAGGTATAGGAATTTCAGTTCAGCTGTAGTTTGATCAAAATCAGTTCTATTGCCGTAAGTTTTTCTCAGGTTATCGTTGAATTCGAATGGCTCCCGGTTAGCAGCATTGAGGAGAGCTTCTTCAAGCTGTTGAAGTGGTGCGTATGATTTCTCATCGAATCTTCGATTTAACTCCGCCAGACAGGCATCGATTGCGCAGCATTGCCATGCTGCAAGCAGCGAGGCACTTTATGTGGACGTGGTTGTGTTAGCTCTTCTACCATGCTAAGGACTGCTGCTTTATCAGATATTTGCCCATAGAAAATGTCGTAATAATTTTTTTGATGCTGTTGAAATTGTCTTTTAAACATTGTACTCCTGCCATGACGGTCTGAGCTAGGATGCCTTTGGTTTGTATTGTGGTGGAACGTTGTTCTGAAACGCTGAAAATGTTGACTGCAAAATGTACGTGTAGTCCAAAAAACGTCGTAAACTTGGTCATCTTCTTTGCAAGGCCATTAGATTTATCACGTATTTCACTAAAAAAACCAGTTCTAGAAATACTCTTCAACGTGTCGTATATGGCTTGGATGGCCTTAGTTCGGACAGTCCAGCGAATGGGGCAGAGGAGATGCAGGCTTTCAACATGCTCGTTTTGTTTCAATAACTCACTTGCTATTATCTCATAGGTAGACATTCTCGAAGGAGAGTGACGGATGAAATTTTGCACAAAGCTCAGAGCATCGCCAATAATCTTGCTTTCATTTGCACATCCTTTCAAAGCCAAATCTAATCTCTGGTTTGCAGAATAGATACGATGAGCGGTCGAATTTTCACTGCAACTCCACTTAGATGACCACTCATCGTTGCTGCCCCATCGTAAGCTCGCCATAGACAATCATTGAGGTTTAGACTTCATCTCAGGTACATGCCAATAAAATGTTCATGGGCCATCAGATAAGGCAGAGATACATATCGAAGTATACATGTTAACGGCTCCTTGTTGCTGATGTCGCGAGACTTGTCTGCAATTAACCCAAATAAACCAGAGTTACTCTGGATATCCTCTAAATTAGATCGTACGATTGAATTACCCATCATTTCAAGGAGCTCATTGATTACCATGGGACTTAGGTAATGTCTATTTTCAATCCACTTATTCAGCTCAGGAATATCCTCGACCCTTGTTTTAAGCAGTTGAATACGATTACTATCTATACGTTCGTGCAGTCCACGTAATGCAAGACCTTCGCGAGCCAGATACTTCAGGCTACTGAGTTGTTTCAAGAAAAGATATCAGTGACATTCTTGGTCATCTTTGTGTTGCTTATTAAGCTGAGCTCGAACATTCATATAGCATCGCCCAAGCAATTAATTTTCTCCACAGTCTCTCTGCGGAAATGTGAATAGTGGTGCTTTTCGAGTTTTTCTTAGTATATTTTTTCCAATTCCAAAGTTTCCCGAACAAAATGCATTGTTCTTGTGGTGACTAAATGTTACTAGCCCCTTTTCGCCCGCTAGTTGTTTTGCAGAAATAACATGCTATAGTGCCTTGCGTTAGACAATACGTTACCCACGCATACTTGGAAAAAATCGATAGTGGACACTGTCGATGTTTCCCATCTGGGCACATCTCCTGGAAAGATGTTTTCTTCAATTCATTAGAGGTTGGCTGGTATACACGACTTTGTGTGCAACATGGACACTGACAGCCTGCGGGGCTTGAAGGCAGAGTACTGGTAGAATCTGAAGCTGGTGAAGCTACCGTATCGGGAAATTCATTTTCCAGAATGGCTAGTGGTCTTTCTGGATATAAATTCCTTATTAGTTCTGTTTGTATTGAAATGGCTGGAGCAACAGAAAACGAATCGTCATTGTAGTTGTTTGTTTGAGACCAATCCGGGGGGTCGTTGTCCAGTGAAAACGAATCATCCTCATATCGTTGTTTGTTTTGGATTCGGTGCCCGCCTGCTTTGTGTATGTGGTTAATCCCGGAGACGTAGGTATCTCGACGTCAAGCTCACATTCGTTTTCAGGCAGGAAGTTCGAGGAACTATTAGTTGCTTGACTTCCTTCACTTACACCATGAGTATTTGAGTCTTGAACCGACTCTTGCGTTATCTTTTTGAAACCAAAACTACCAAGTTTTGGCACATCCAAAGCTGCAGCATGGAGTTTCGTTTCCCGGTTTCTTTTGCAGTGCTCTTTACTTGGCATTTTTTATTGTTAAACTTTGCTGTAAAAATTTATTTTCCTGAAATACGGATGGGCCTATATATAATAAAACTTGATGTGTTTGAATAATGTTCGTGTGCAATTATACTATACTAATCTGAATATATGAATATACATTATTTCCATGCACCCCTCACCTTTCCATCAGATGCCTGGTCGAGAAGGTAGAAGGTACTCAAATTTCGAATTATATTTATTTAAATTTCGAACGTTTGATAAACGTTTTAGACAGTCCTTCCACTCAAATTAAATGAACTTCTCTTGAAAAATATCGAAATTTCCTATAAATATATTTCAGGAAGGTTTATAGTTACATGACGCAGAATAGGTGTCATGCAGTTGCAGTCTAATAACTTTATTTACAAGAAAAATAGCTCATGTACAAGGGCATTTTAATAGTAATGTGTTTCGCCAGTTTTGGAAACAAAATGGGCACTTTTAAGCTTAAAAATGTTTCACAATTTTAGCTTCTTTGAAAGCAAAAAGGACATAAGGACAATGTGTTTAGGGCATTTCGATCTTAAATGTTCAGGAAACAAAAAGGGCACCTTTAGATGTTAAAAATTCAATTATTAAAATAGTATTTACAGCAACTTATAGTTTGTACAAAAAAGGGCACTTTTCATCACGAAAAAGAGCACTTTTGGTCCTTTGAAAATAATTGGGGGGGGGGACATGCCCCACTGTGTCCCTGGTTCCTACACTCCTGTGTAGGTAGCTGCTATGCTAAAAACTCTCACATTCGTCGACTCTACACTTGCGATTCCTGGAACAGTTTTTACTGCTGTGACCCGCTGCAAAGCATCGGAATCACCGTCCGCTTGTGCTGATCAGCTCCTTACACCGTGTAAACGGGAGTTTTTTGAACTCTGAACAAATCCATAGAGGGTGGTCACTTCCGTCCACACTACTTCCGCTTTAAAACACTATAGTCACATTTTGTTACAACACATTTTATAATATAGCATTTGTGAATCCTGAACGCTGATTGGTTAAGAGCCGTGTCTATATAACTCAATGTAAACACGGAAAATTTCCCGCCACTTGTAAACACGGAAATTTTTCGTATCCATACAATTTCTCGTTTTTCGTGGTGTCCTCGATTATGTCTGTATCCGTCTTTTCAGTTGCGTCGTTTGTCAAACTCATCCGTCTCCTCCTTTGCTTCATCGATTATCTAAATCCTTGTATCGATATACTCAACCAATTTCTCGAAACTATTTTCATTTCTCTGTTCATGCAGCCAAAGCTTGTACTCTCGTACATACTACTCCGGAAGCTTCTCTTTCACCGTGAATCCAAGATGTTGTCTCTTGACCTTTTCTTTACATCACGTCTAATCTCAGTCTTAGTGCTTGGGTACTCTGTGTTCAACTTCAACTTCAACTTTATCTAGGCACGGTACTATTTCATAGCATATTAAAGTATATTATTTGCAAAAAGAGAGAAAAAAATTATCTTTCAATGGGCCGTATAATAATTTATTAATTAAACGAAACTTACCTGGAAGTTGAAGTTTAATGGGGATTCTACCAAATTATGTTAGTACAGGAGGGTTAACATGAGATGCGCACGCACCGTCGTGAGATCAGTCTTTTAAATTAACATTTTGTGTTTTCCATATGAACCACCAAGGAGAGATTATGGTACCACTGGTGTAGTTGATTGCAGACAATGATCACAACTAAAATACACTTATCTGCCCGACAGAGGGAAGGGAGGGTAACTGGGCATGTTAACCTGTAGTAACATAATTTGGTAGAATCCCTATCAAACTTCAACTTCCAGGTAAGTTTCGTTTAATTGGTAAATTCTACCAAATCATTATGTACATCCGGGCTAACATGAGACTTTAAAGCAGAAAATACAAAATGTCCACAGCGGACAAAGCAAAGGGAATAGTAAATTTAATTTCACAGGAATTATACTTACATGACATCAGATCACACTAATCATGTCCACTAGCGGTTTGTAACACAGCCTTACTCATCTGGTCAGTAATGGCTACAGGCTTTTTATAATACTTACGAAAGGTTGATTCACTAGACCAACCAACAGTCTTAAGAATAGCGTCTGCAGAAGCAGAAACAACAGCCTTGCTAACCGAAGCACTGCGCGTGCTATGAGCCGAGAACTTTTGAGTATTAATACCCACTTGCTGTAATAACAGCTTAATCCAGCGTCCAATAGTGCTAGAGGTTACTGCATTATAAGGTTTAATGCAAGAAACTAAAAGTTTTGAGGATGTTCTAAGCTTAGAGGTTACGACAAGGTAATATTGC
The DNA here is from genome assembly GCA_963855995.1 of Muricea muricata. Classification (NCBI taxonomy): domain Eukaryota; kingdom Metazoa; phylum Cnidaria; class Anthozoa; order Malacalcyonacea; family Plexauridae; genus Muricea; species Muricea muricata. The sequence continues at coordinate 93,267,145 of OY979716.1, read as the reverse complement.
AATGTTACATAGACACACAATTCCCGTACCAAGTACTTAAACAGACTCAGAGGACCAAACACATTACCAGGTCGGTCTTGTTTAACATGGTCTGTCAGGGTAAAACTGTAACAATTATGATCTTGCTGCATACTTCCTTCGGACATGTCCAAAAGGGTTAACGTTCGACAGCTTTGGCCAGTGGTAAGCGCGATCAACTTGACTAACTTTAAGGTAAGATCCTGCAGAGTGATCTTTTCCAAAGGCCATAGCAATTTCAAGTAATCCAACACCTTCTCCACCGGCCATATAGTGTTATACCTCGGAACCGGACCATTTTTATTGAATACACCTTTAAGATACCGACACACCAAGAGATGTTGGCCAACTGGCTTAACAGCGCTACTGAGAGTCACCTCCAAATCCAGATTGGAAATTACCGAGCGTGCCGTATTAAGGACTGAATAGCTCAAACCGTTCATAAATAGACTGTGGAGGAACTTGCAAACCCACGTCACAGATGGATGCATGGGATCAATTTGTTGTTGATCACAAAAGTATAGCCACTTGTTGATGTAGACAGTGTACTGCTTGTGGGTAGATGGTCGCCAGGAGGACATGATGACGTCAGCAATGTCCTCTGAAAGTCCTGACTTTTGTAGGAGTTCCCTGATAGCTTGCATACCAACAGATCTAGCTTGTTGTGTAGAGGATGCGAGCGCACCAAGGCTGGGTGAACCAGGCTGGACTGGCTGGCTTTCACGATCCGAGGAACATCGATCAACATGTGAAGAACTGTTGCAAATACTGGTTGGTTTGTCCACAAGGGGATCACCAATATTCCTGTCGCTTGCTCCTGTGTAATCTTTTGAACGCAGCTAGGTAGCAGACAAAATGGAGGAAATGCATAAAAGAACATGTCTGACCACACAACTGTGAAAGCATCGACAAATTTGGCCTGAGGGTCTGGCTTCCATGAAACATAATCGGCTAGTTGTGTATTCAAGCAACTAGCAAAAAGGTCTATATCCGGTTGGCCGAATATATTAATGATTTTCATAAACACCTGGCGTGACAACATCCATTCTAAATCTAAATTGAGATGACGTGATAAATTATCAGCAGCAGCATTGGAAACCCCAGGTGTGTGAGCTGCTGATAATCAAATATTTCGTGTAATTACCCATTGCCAAATGTCACTAGCCAGGGCATTACACTCGACAGATTTTGTACCACCCATGGCAGTTATATAACTAACTGCAGTGGTACTGTCACCCAGGATTTGGACATGAATTCCAGTCCGCACATTGAGCAGAGAAGACAAGGCCAATTTGATAGCTAACAACTCAAGTACATTGATATGTTTCAATGATTCAGATCGGGACCAAATTCCCGCTGTTGCTGCACCCCCAGCTATTGTTGCACCCCATCCCACACCAGATGCATCAGTGTCGAGCACAACCTCAGGTGTAGGATGAGTAATCTGTTTGACAGCGGTGTTAATATTGTCGGCCCACCATTGAACTTCAAGCAGACTGGAGGGTGATAAAAACATTTTAGCATCAAAATTCCCTGAACTAAGCCGGAGGTATTCATCTTTATCAGCAATCAGCTGACGATAATGCAATGGACCAAACTCAACTCCAGGGAAAGCCGATACTAATTTGCCAATAAATGAGGCCACCTGCCGAATAGTAAACTGTTGTCAAGAAGATAAAAAGATAGACATAAGGAACTAATTTTATCTCGTTTCCTGGGTGCGAGATAAACACTCATAGTAACAGAGTCAATAATAAAGCCCAAAAATTCAATAGATTGAGAGGGCCGAAGAACTGATTTCTCGGAATTAACATTAAAGGCTAAACGAGTTATCAAGTGGACCGCATGCAAGGTAGCTTCGGCACATTCTGTCGCAGTGTTACCTATGTATAAGGAGTCGTCAATGTAACTCAGACAGATATGACCAAATGTGCAAATTAGAAAAAATTGGTTTCATAACCTTAGGAAAAATTCTAGGGGTACTTGATAAACCCATAGGCAAGCAGGTAAAGGTATACAAAACATCCTTCCAAAAGAATTCCAAGTATTTTTGGTGCTCTATTGCAATGGGAAGGGAATAATAGGCATCCTTCAGATCAATGGATGTCATATAACAAAAGGGCTTAACAAGTTGTAATGCTGTCTTCAGGGTATCCAATTTGAAATGATGATAAGAAACTGAATCATTAAGTTTCTTAAGATTAAAAATAACCCTATGTGACCCATCTTTTTTAGGAGTAACGAAAATTGGAGATACAATGTCTCCGGGCTCAAAAACAGTGGACCTAATTATACCCTTCGCTAAAAACTTGGCAATTTCATTGTCAATAATCTGCTGCTCAACCAGAGAAAACGAGCTATGTGGTCGAGTCCTATTAATTTGTTGATCAGGCTCGTGATCAAATTCAATATGACAGTTTGATACAGCATTCAAAATAAATGAATCACTTGTAATTTTGGCCCACTCGTGGACACATCTTTGTGCACTTCCAGCTTGGAAGGGAAGTTGATTAGAGAGGACAGACAAGCATGTTTGATATAATTGACTTACCTCAGTGGACACAACATTCACAACTTGTTCTTGTGAGGTCTTCCCGGGGGAGGGGCCCGAGTCTGGCCCCGTCCTGCCCCTAAAAAAGGACGCAAAGGTCTTGAACTTCGTACTGTCGTATCGTGCTGTCCATAACGCGAGGGGGTCTTCACGTCAGATGTAGATGGAATCCGGTATGGGGTAAACCGGTGTTTGTGATGAACTTTACCCCTGAGTTTGTTTGATTTCATCAGTTCCTCCACTTCTTTATTGAGGTCATCCCCAAACAAGAAGGTTGACATTGGTGTTGAGGGATTGCATAATGCCCCATATTGCTTGTTCGTAGCAGATCTCGCCGTTTCGAATTCAGCTCTCGATTAGCGGACATCAACAGCACAACGGCATGAATTAAGTGGTGCATAGGGACACCCTCATCATTCTGGCAAATTTGCAGTATTGCATACAAGCCGGTCATTAAAAAACCCTGGGCTTTCTGAAAAGCGGAATCGACCAGAATTGCGTGTTTCTTGACGTAGTTGTTGCCAGATTTGCTTATTGATTTTAGGAGAAATCAGATAAGGACAGTTGTCGGGGCGAAGGTATGTCTCTTGAAGGTGAGCCAATTTCTCTTTCGGAACTTTCTCGTTAATTTGAGTAAATATGTAGAGCTTCGAAATTACAGACCGAACACACGACGTTGAACTTTGCACTGATCTCACGACGGTGCGTGCGCATCTCATGTTAGCCCGGATGTACATAATGATTTGGTAGAACTATAATAAGTATGCAAGGAATTTATATCTTAATATTTTGTTAAAAAATCTACAATTGTTTAACCTTACTTTTAAAAGTTGCTATACTTCCTAGCGGTTTCAAGTCAATTGGGAGAGTATAAGCCTCTGCACCTCTGTAGCCAACATTGAAATTTCATTTCGAGCTTTTGTCAGTTTAGTTTTCGCAGCCTTTTTTCTATTTTTTAGCTTTAAATACCGTGTACTCTCTTCACGTCCATTTCTTGATTGTCTCCATCCATATTTTCCTGTCCGTTCGGTGCTTTTTGCCGTTTCCATCATCCATACTCGTACGTATCGAAGCTCGTAAAGTCGCCTGATCCGGCTTGAAGGACCAATTGTTCTCGTAAGAACCGCCAAGTGTTTTAAAGGTCAATTTGACTATCACGGGCAAGTACCCGGTTTAAATATGCATATATTTAATGTGAATATGCAGGTAACTATCGGTGAAAGTACACTAAACGCAAAGTCACAAAAAAGACCTTCGACGACGCCACTATTTTTGTCTTCCGGCCGTTCGTCCCCAGTCTCTTGTCTTTGTTTACTATGGGGGGAGGGAGGGTGAACACAACAAATAGAACATAAAATTCCAAAACATGTTCACTGTCTTCCAAAATGGAACTATCTTGAACTTTGTTGCACACAGGTAGCGGCACTCTCCCGTTGGAAATAATGCATTCTACTGATGGTGACTTTCATATGTCAGCGCCATCCAGCGCCATCTGATGCCTAATAAAAGAAGCTAAAAATACAAGATGTTAAAGAGTCTACGACATATGTCATATCGATTTAATGCTACCCTGGTTCACTATTGGTTGCGTATTCAGTCCCCTCCAGTATCTTTGAAGTATGACACAGTATACCCTGTAAGGAGATGCCAGTAGCGTCTAATCGTCGACAACTGCTTCGAAGAATTTGGAATCCACCATCTTCTTTAATCTTTGGATAAGGAGATTCCAATGTCTGCTTAACATGATCATGTCCATCTTTTTTGTTGGTAAAAACTACACGTTAATCACCAAGCTAGGCCTGCATCTCGAGCTTTGTCAGAATGGTTCGGCACCGTATTGCAGTCGACATTAGGCAAACATACGAAATGGTAGGTCCACGTTTCCTTTGGCTGACATTTCTTGCAATATGGGGCTGGCCGATAACTGTTTGGAAGTCGACTTTTTCCCGATAAAATTTCAGGAGATGTAGGGCAAAAACAGGCTTCCTGTCGTTCTGCTCTGAGAAAAAAATGCAGTATGTGTACTGGCACCGATGGTGTGACGTCACAGCAAGAACATATTTAATCATATCGATGCAGCGGCAGGAGAGAATCTGGGACTAGAGGCTGAGCGGCAAGCGCTAGCGTTTAACACAAACATTCCCTCTCATAATCACACTCTATAGGGCCAATCAGCAGTTCAACTTGTCCCTTATACCTGTACGCAGTTTAATAAATCTACTGGCTAGAAAAATGGTGGAACAGCTGGGTCCAATGGCTGGGTCATGGAGAAAATGCATTTTAATGACCATAATCTGCATAATGAACATGCGCATTTCAATGCGACATGCGTAGACACGCAAAGTTTAAATGGTCCGATTCGAGTGACACTTTTTTTATTGATCTTCTGTGTTCATGTAATAAACATTGCACGTCAGCTATTCATATTTTATAGCTCAGTGGAATCCTACCACGTGTCACGTGATCATTTGTGACGCCGTCCTCGACATCTGATCTGATGCATTCGTTGAACGTAATAACCCGCTCGAATAATGATTTCAAGGGAATTCCCATATGTGTACCACGAATTCGTGTTCATTGTCCTTGTTTTTACTGATTGATTTGATTCAAGAATCTTTGGAAAGAACTATACTTTTGGCTATGTAACATTTCTATCAGAATTCTCTGATAGAATTGAGGTTTGTATTTATAAATGTCGTTTTCAAGTTGTATTGACTGTAGCGAATTTTAGACTTAGTTTCAGTTTAACGTCTAGTGCTGTGTTATATAAAAATTGTGCTGACTCATGTTTTGGCGCCGCCTGTTTTGTTCTTCTATCTTACTCTCATCCGGACGGCTACGTTGACAAAAAAGTCAAAAATATTTTACATCAAATTCGTTGTTATCTGACTATAAACCTAATTTATAGTTGTAAAATCTCTGGCTCAAAGATGGTAGCTATCCATTCTTTGGTTATGTCCGAATACTTTACCAATTCATCATGATTTTATTAACTCGTAAGATAACTATTTATTCTGCTGTCTTCCTTTTATATACGGTATATATGACACACATACACATGCAAAATTTTCCTGTTAAAATGAAAGTAATAGGTAAATTAATTGTGGCCACAGTATATACAGTTTATATAAATATGAAAGTTGAAAGCTTAGCAATATAGCTTTTGTCTAGTTTATCGATGTGGCATTTTGCTCATGAAGCTCTCTTAGAACCCTTGTATACAGAAACATGAAGACTTAACCTAATTATCAGTATGTGTGCTATAAAACACATTTTTTCCTATTTCTTTACATTCCATTTTTCTTTCAGCCACTTTTATTTCCTGCATACATTGGAGCAAATTGAAATGCAGTCTTAATATGTACATATACTTTGCTTTTAAGATTGAGAACATATTTTCAGTTCCATTTTGTTTTGAAGGAATCAAAGATGTCTTCCTGTTCATAAATTTAGTTGTGAAAATGTGCAAAAAAACTCTGTAAAATGGTCTTCCTGTTAATCAGTGTTTAGTTTTTAAAAGTTTGTTGCCGTAGGATTGTTAATCTTCGTCCAATCATGGCGTTTAAATGTGTTGAATTAGAGAGCGCATAATGTCCTTGATAGTTTATTCAACACTGTATAACTACCAATTTGATTTAAAAAGTCATGAGACTTGAAATCACATTGGTAGTAATTCACATATCTGCATACTTCTGCCATATGATGTCCCTAGAATGTGTACTGATATGTTATGCTATTTTATATAAATTCTGGCATTGTCCGCTTTGATAAGTCAAAATAATCGTGTCAACACACAAATACACCATACTTAACTGGTTGACTGAAACATTAAGTGCTACCACTCCAGTGAGCTGGTGCTATATCGCTTAACGACATAAGTTCAGATGATATAAAATATGGTATTATGCCCGTTATTACACTTTTTTGCTGTCCAGTTTCCTTGTTTTATTTATTAGCCACTTTTAATGATGATGGAAAATGGTTAAAAATTAGTTAATTTATGTAACAGTGTGTAACACACAAGTCTAAAACATGGTAAGACATTTTCCTGTCATAACTTATAAGTTTGTTTTGGGCAACATTTGTTTACAACGTTCAGTTAGGACATCCCACTAAAATTAAATGAACAAATTTAGACAACCACACCTAAATTGCAAATTATGGCAACATCATAAAATTCACATAATTGTGTGTGAGATGTGTATTCTGTCTATGCAGACTGTTAATTGCATTATGATAATGTTTTCAAGTAAATATAATTCTAGAACATATACGTCGTACACATTTCAAGGGATTTCACAAAAAGTTGAAAATATGAATAAAAAACATTGAAATTCTAGTGAGAATGAAAATTTAACCCTAATATGTGGACCAATCTGGTGTAAATGTCATGTGAGACCTGTGATAGTGCCATTCTTGGAGAAGAGAAACTCTTAGAATTACTTTACCTCTATCACTTGCAAAATCCCCAACCCTTGGACAAAGCAAGCCCAATTTCCTTTCCCATCACCTGACCCCCACATTGTGTGCTTATATTGCTGATTAAGGTGTATAATTGCAAAAACCCCAGCTGAAGTAAGCACAGCAAATCTTGAAACTCCCTAGTTTATGAGTAGCACCTGCAAAGCTACCTTGCCAAAAGGCTTCACTGAGCTGTAAGGGAAATGTAATTTTTAAACTGAAAACTTCAAAAGTGAATTTGCAAATAGCAAGTGAAGAACTACCCCATCAATAAGATAAAGTTGAAGGCAGAAAATGCATTGAAGAAAGTGTCCTGCTATTGTAAGTGCATACAACACAGTATACTTATTCTGTATTATGTGTGTGATTTTTGAGGAAAAAAACCAGCTTCACGTTGTGACCATCAACTTCTGATCCTCTTGTATGGTGATTATATTAGATATATGTATGTTTGAGCCATTCTAAGCTCACAGCTCCATCTTACAATTCATAATCTATGTGTATATGTCAGTGAGTTGTGTGAAGGTCCAAGTAAATGAAAAAAAGGTCATATTGATGCTGAGAAAACTATTAGCAATCTTGGATATATATGGTTGTTCTATGTATTCGCTTTGCCAAAATTTACATAATAATGTAAACAATCGCAAAGCGACTGTCGTGCGCTTGTAAAGACCAATTTCTGGAATAGGCAAATCGCAAGTCGCGTTCAAATTCGATTTTGGCGTATCTAATTGAGTGAATGCGTGTATAAAAATGTCGGATTTCAAATGTTGCCGTACCTGATAAACAGAAATACAGATATAATGCGCGTTAGCAGTGGTTTTCATACGCCAGAATGACAATCTCGTACGACTATAGTCGCATCTCAGACCTTAACTATTTCATTAATTCCGTAAACTTGATAGATATATGACGCTTCCAATAAATGATCCCGCGAAGATCCTTGGCAAATTGGCTAATCCTAGTCTCCATTTGGTCGTAACTATCGTAGCAATTAAAGTCATTCTCGACGATGTGATATAGTATAGATCTACCTTTTTTTAGTCGGCTGTATTGAAATTAGTCATACTAAGTGTAGATTAGCGTACATAATCTATCACAGTGGTCTCTTTGATGTACTCACGACTAAATGGAACTAGGCTTTCGTACCGCTAAAGGCTTATTAATTCGTAGTCTAAACTCATTTTGTTCCCCTTTTTAAGTAGTGATTTGAATCCATAATGATGCAAAATTAATATGCAGTATGTAAGAGTTCTTAATGTGCATGATCAATATCGCAAGTACAGGTATTAAAATTACAATATTCCTATCGTAAATACTAGACGTGAAATTCATGTTCATGCAAAGGCAAAGACAGTTTACGACGTGGTGTCCTGCCTGGCTGCATGAAAAAAGTATATTATTTTCTAGGAGCACAAAGGCAACTCCTAAACACTAAAGCCCCGTACAGACGAGCAAGTTTTCCTTGACAAGTTTTTTGACGAGTTCACTTACGCATCTGTGCGACGAACAAGCTTTCCTTGACAGGCTTTAGTTGTTCCTGTGTACGCGAAATTTGGCAATGTTTTTTCTTGACAATTTTTACGAGGGCAGATGAATTGAGCACGTAAACAAACAATTCCCCTGTCAAGTGTATGGCGTGCCGGACGCGTGCAAAAAACAGGACTTGTTTGGAAAAATCAAACTTTCGAAAGAAAATAAAGTACATGTTGCAAAAATTAAACATTTCAAAAGAAAATAAGACTTGTTCGAAAATAAGACTTGTTCGACAAAAAAACTTGTTCGCAAATAAGACTTGTTCGAAAAAATAAAACTAATCTGGAAATTACAACTGATCGCGGACGCACGTAGGTTGACCGCTGAACACAAACGTACATCTATATCATAGATATATGAATATTTTGAATATGACAATATGGCGGAAAACGAAGGTTAAGTTGCAATCAATCTAAATCCATACTTTCAGGAAATTTGTTCATACATTTTAGTCGGTAAAGATCTTTTTAATGTGATGAGCAGAACTATATTCACATCTGAAGGGTAGGCCGAACTTCTTTGCTCCAGAAGCACTGCATTTCTGTAGGGACTTGTTGCAATTTCAAGAAATCCCGTTTGGCCACAAAATATTGTGGATAGTTCAGAGCAGACACGCGGAGCAGTTTGACAGTTTTGGTGGAGAAGATTCGTCACAGTACTTGTGCTCTAGCCAACAGCACAATTCCGGGAAAGAACGACCAAAATTCTTTGCTCCTCGTTCACAGCTTGTTGGTCTCCGTTCATTAGATTTGACTCGGAAGGCAATCTTCGAAATTCTTGGGGTGTCCGAGAAAACCGTTGTGCGCCGCAGGAATGAATTCTCATTGCCAATTGGCGAGAACACTTACACTAGTATGACGGACGAAGAATTAGATGCGAAAATAGTATCTACTCTTAACTCTTCGCCAAACTCTGGGGAAAGAAAGGTTATTGGGGCTCTTACTGCCAGAAACATCAAGGCTAAAAGAGAGAGAGAATGCGTGCATCAATTTCTCGAGTAGATCCAGCAAACACGTTCGGCCTACCCTTCTTCAGGTGTGAATACATTTCTGCTCATTCATTAAAAAGATCTTTACCGAGTAAATAGTATGAACAAATTTCCTGAAAGTATGGATGTAGACTGATTGCAACTGCAGCTTCGTTTTCCGCCATATTGGCATATTCATAATATTTATATGTCTGTGATATAGATGTGCGCTTGTGTTCAGCGGTCAACCTTCGTACGCCCGCGATATATTGAGCCCGCGATCAGTTGTAATTTTCAGTAGTTTTATTTTTTCGAACAATTCTTATTTTCGAGCAAGTCTTATTTTCGAATAAGTGTGATTTTTCCAAACAAGTTTTTTGCACGAAATATTTTTGTCCCGTCCGGCGCGCCATACAAGTGTTCGTTATTGCACGTACACGCGAGCAAGTTTCCTTGTTGAAAAGCTGGTACGACAAGCTTACGGCGAGCAGAAAAAATGTCAATTTTTTCGCGTACACACGAGCAAATAAAACTTGTCGAGGAAAACCTGCGCGTCTGTACGGAGCTTAAGACTGTAAGTTAACACCTAAAACCAATTTTAAAAAAAGCTAGATTTATAAAAAGCGCAATGTAAAATACACCAAACCTACTCCAATCTCTTTATACAATATACAGTTAATATTCGAAAGCTTAAATACACCTTCTAATCTGCTTAGTCAACTACACCAATCCATTTCCTGACTTTGATCACTTATATGCGTACACTATTACTATTTAAATTGCAAGTGTGCAAAGATTTTAGAGGATGCAAGTCAGATTTTTAACAATGAAAGAATCACTAAGGATATGGTATCACTCAAAGCATAAAACTGGGTTGCACACTTGTATTCAAACGTTTGAGCGCTGTACTGTATGTGCTTGCAAAAAGCTACCCCTTCCGTAATCATAGCTGGCTTCTTTGATGACATATCCCCATAATCCAAATACTTGCTATCGTAATGTTCATGTTGCTCCGAGTGCATGTAGTTTCTTTTCATTGACGACAGGCTGTTGCAAGTTGTTAACAGACCCTTGCAATAAGATTGTTAAAACTTGTTATCCGCAGGTTTGCTGCAAGCGACAACTTGCAACAAGACTGCGGGGGTTTTGGCTGTGTATAAGCACAATCAACCTATTTCACCATTTGTCGAACATTTTCGTTTTAGTTGAAGAACTAACATGAGTAGACAGTATCGCCAGATAGCAAGCGACATTGCTGAAATAGAGAACGAACAAAACGAAGCTTATGTAGCTCCTCCAAGTGGTGAGAGCAGTGGTTCTCAATCCAGTATATTAGCAAATCGACAATCCTCAGGCCCAGATAATAGTGGCGAACGTGCCCAAGCCAACCGCCCAAATACTCAGAGCAGTAATGAAGCAAGTCCGAATAATGCAGGAAGCGTTGAGAGGATTGATGGTTTTGACGAAGTTTTTGATCCAGCAGTGAGCACAGATTATGAATGTCCTGTGTGTATGCTGGTACTGCGTAATCCTGTTCAAACGCAATGTGGTCATCGTTTTTGTGCAGCTTGTATAAATCGACACATCGAGTAAGTTTAAGACAACAACAATACAGAGTAGTTTGTCGTCCCAGGACTTTCCTTAACGTCTACGGGGTGGGGCAAAAAAAGTGACTGTTTGAATTTAGAAAAATGAACACTGAACGAGGAACGACTCTAGAACGTCAAGTTTATTGGCATTTAGCGATGACTAACTTAAATTTTTATAGCATTTGAACACGAAGAAACATTCCTGGAACTGACTAAATTGGCTAAGAATGCCTCACAATGTTCTTGCTGTCGTTTGTTCAGTCGGTACAGCAAGGTTCTCCCAGCGGCATCCGTTTAGCTCCTTGAGCATCGCATTCTCTAGACATAGCCAAATCTTTTGGTCCTTGGATAAATGAGGCATCTTTCCAACTACACTGCGACATACGTCTCTTTTTTGGCACATGACAACACATTTCTTGCTCCCACAGATATCCAATACCATATTGGAACAAATAATAAAATCAGCCTTGTGCACCATAGGGCCGGAGATCCGGTTGTTTTTGCCTTGCCGGAGCCGGAGTTGAGATGTCATTTTCAGCGTGAAATGATAATAAGAATGTTTAATTGTTTCGCCGTTATATAAACCGTACAAATATAAAGAATGCTTTGCAGCAACAGGTGTATTCTTTTGGAAATCGTAATTGTAATAACCTTTACCTGCAGACAGTTTAATAAAATATAAGAAAAAACATACTCCGAAGAACAACATCTTGTAAACTCAAGATATGAGCTATTAACAACAAGACAACATTTCTTCCTGTTTCTTTGTATATAAATTTAGTATAATAGCAAGCTTGCAAATAGTTTATTCTGGTTTGACAATGACTTCGAAATAGAGTCGAAATATGCTGTCTTGTTATTAGCTCATGTCTTGAGTTTACAAGATGTTGTTCTTCGGAGTAATTGTAATTATAGCATAGTTACTGCTCTTATTCTTTGACTGTAGTATTGAGTCGCTGGTAACCTTTTACGCATAAATATTGTACAATCTAAACTCTGAAACAGTGTTGACAACCAAAACAATCCGAAAAATAAATTAAATGTGCTGTTAGTGTTATTTCCCTGGTGGATTCCAGTTTTCATATTGATTGTTTAAATAGTAAAGAAAATTAACAAGTATATATAATACCGGAGCCGAGCCGGAGCTGAAAAACCGGATTTTTCACAGCCCTACTATAGAGTGTTTTTTCCCTTGACAGAACGAATGGTCAAAAATGTCCAATTGATAATCAAGAGTTGAAGCAAGAAGAGGTATATATATTGTGAAGCCAGCGCTGTGTATTAAATATCGCCAGTTCCCGTTAGTACGAGAGGATTTCACGACAATGACATCTTACTGTAGTTTATGTTTCTACAATTTAGTGCGAAATGGTCATGAAATTTACTCCGGAAAACACCGTGTACGTTTGATCTCCATCAAAATGAATTTAATTTCAAAATAAATAGACTCTTTGGATCTAGTCCCCTTTTCGGGATTTTCGTCTGTTTTAAGCAAGCAAATTAAAGGCAAAACTGATCCCATCTTTTCTTGAGCATTCAGAACTAAAATTGCTAGACAAAGAATATCTTTGAAAACAGTTAGGGAAACGTCGGTAATTTTTTAACGACAGTACATTACTCTAAATTTTTTTTAAGTTTAAATAATGTAATCTTTTTGTTTTAGTTAGGAAAACATTTCTGACTTGATAAAATTGTTTAGCATTTAGTATGCGTGTAAGTAAGGTCCTTTAAAACTATTTACATGCACGTTCCAAAGCAGAACATAACTGCAGTATGGGTCAATTGAGAAACTAGAACTCCTTGAGAGTTCATTTCGATAGAATGTTAAGTTCGTTTGCATTTAAGATTTTCAAGGTCGACGATTTTTTAACATAGAATATTTAATAAGTTTGATATATTTACTGGATTAGTTCGTGAAAGAAGTTGACTAGCTGAAACCAACGGACTGGCCGCCATCTGATATTGCTTTCTTACCCGAATTTACTAACTATTTTGTTTCTTCATATGTGGGATTAAAGACCTTGTTAAATTTGGTTTCTATTTAACTTCGAAAATCAAAGTCAACACTTGCATTTAGGCATTTAAATTACGTTGTATTATATGTTTTCATTCTATTTCGTTTACAAAGTTGCAGTTTTAACAATTCCAGATTTGGCCCACTGAATAATCATATCTTGGATTTCATTTTATTTTTTAAAATGCCCCTATAATTTTTCCTAACATTAGTGGGGACATAACGTGACATCATTCATGGTCCAATTATAGATATACGCAGATAATTTTGCCAAAAGAGAAATAAGTCAATTCAAGGTGAAATGCCGTACTTTGAAGAACAAAAAGGATTGTCCATGGACTGGAACCTTGCAAAGTATCGAGGTAAATAAAGATTAGTCCAAAATTGAGGAGACATTGTTTGTGACCCAGTACGCATTTTATATGTATACGTATTTCTATGCTAGTTGCGTATTTTTTTATTATGTGGCAAGTGTTTCTGAGCCGCCCATCCACCAAAATAGATCATTTTGATTGGTTCCTGAGCGGTAGGAAACCAACGTTGTGGACCGTTGTCGTTTGACAGAAATTTTGGGGTTTGAATCTTTGAGAAATCTTTTTATATTTTTTTTAAAGAAAATTTTTGTTTTTAAAACGGATTAAAGTATAAAATATCTGAATGTGAGGAAGACACGAATGCTTCTTATCACAACACAGTGACCACAACCGGCGCGGCCGTTAATTGAATCCAGCTGCGAAGACGAATGAATTAAGGCTTTTTCTTTTTTTAAGGCATTAAAAACTTTTTGTCCTTATCCTTCGTACACTGTAGCCAACAATATTTTAGAAAACACTGTTTCAGCTCACAAGGGAAAAAAGAACTCGACCGTGCAGTATACTTTGCGGACCTCTCGCTCAGTCAATAGGGAGCTTTAGCAGCGACCACTACGAGTACGAGATTCGTCATTTTTGCGCCAAGCACATGTCATATGGTAACGCCATCTCGTACTAAGGAGAAAAAGTCGTAGCCGTCGCTCATTTGAGTACGACATTTTGCAGAAATCTCGTAGTCCTCACTACGACTTTTTAAATACTTTTGAAAGTTAGTTTACGTTGCTCATCTTCAAGAGTAATTTGTGGAAATATTTATCACAGCCTTCGACGTTTATCCAGCGCCTTTTTTCAAGCGGTAGCGTACGTTATAACGGGAAATTTTGAGCTGCACGTTGTCACTAAATTAGCTATCCTGGATACATCATATGTCCACGAACATTGCGAACTACATCGCGAAATTGTAGCTTCTGTGTGATTACGGCTTTGTGATTTACTATGTTATGAAAAATATATCCTAGAAAAGTTAAAACTCTAGGTAAGTTCTGAGTTCTACAGCATTTAAATACAAGTGGAGTTGCGACCAAATTATAAATATTATCTGGTTTGTTTAATTGTTTTTAACACTATTTATTCAAAATGTATTTGAAATTAATTCGCACATTGCTCTTCGTAAAAACAGCCAATTTTGTGAAGGGTTTTCGGTTACATAAAATGTAGTTTGTGGAAACTTTATTTCTCGTCGTTTCTTTTACTGCTAAAGGAACATTCGAACAGAAACGACAACGACCACGACTTCTGCCCACGCCATCAAATCTCGTACTCGTAGTCGTACTCGTAGTCGCTACTAAAGCTCCCTAATAACATCCATTAACCATCGTTACTAGATCAGCACGCCATCGTGTAATAACCTCTATATATACATACATATATATATATATATATATATATATATATATATATATATATATATATATATATATATATATATATATATATATATATATATATATATATATATATATATATATATATAGAGGTTATTACACGATGGCGTGCTGATCTAGTAACGATGGTTAAGCAATTGGAAAGGCTATTAAACAAAAGCAACTGTATGGATTTCGTTTTTGTTGATCATGCCCCTTTAAAGTTTATACTGATTGAATTTGGGATAATACTTTGGTTGGCTTTAACACAGATAGTCAATCCTTTAAGGCGATTTATCTGGTGAACAATTTGTTTGAGCTTTTAACTCTTGCGAATCACGGTTATCTTTATTATTTCCAAAGATATTTGCAATCTTGTGTTGTGGTTGAAATACGTAATTTCTGATTGCATGTTATGACTGTACCCATGCTGGCATTGGAAAATATCCCACAGAAAAATCGCAACCGGCCAAGACGTACCATTGTTGGAGAGTTCGTAAAGCTTGGCGATATTGATAATCTAACAAAATTGAAGTTAAAGTAGTGTCTAAATGTCAAGAAAATGAATCTTTTTCCAAAAGATGGATTCTATAGTTAACGCAAGCGGAGAGGAGAGAGTATGTTTTCGTCTGTTGGAGAATGGTTGGCAAGTGATATCTGTTACTATGTGAATTTCTTGACACTGGGATCGTTACAAGTGAAATAAGAACATGTTAGAAATTCATGGTGAGAACTTTTGAAACCAGCTTATTTCAAGAAGGACTAGTGAAACGCAATATGTTTACTCGCCACCAGAGATCGCTGGAAACACCTCGTTGAGTTTCTCGAGCTGTAGTGCAGCGCACCGATCTAGTGGGTGATCGGGTCTGTAGAGCCAAGTTACCACCCTTCAGAGTGGGTATATTCTGTTCAGTGAAACAGTTTCATTGGAGATTTCTTGGATACAAAGTTAAATTAAACGTTTAAGTGACGTAATTGAGAAACAAGGGGAAGAGATTGTTGAACTCTGAGAAGAGAACAAGTTTTTGCGTGGAGTCTGCAGTATATACCCATGTTATGTCAGACAATTTAAATTCAACTGCGTTCTATAATGTTTATCCTCCGTAAACGCTGATACAAAAACTGCATTCATTCAGCCCTTAATGAAAAGGCAACTGAAAGCCCATTAGCCAATCCTGATGGCGAACTGGCATCCTAAATTGAACCTTACTCAGTCAGCGCTGTATTTGAGACATTAGTAGTAGTAGTAGTAATAATATTTAATCAGGAAACTTTTTCATATTACATGATTTTTAAAAAGGACCTGCATCAATATAATTATTACAAGCAACAATAAAATATACTAATTATATTATATAACTATGCAATACTGTTCTATACTATAATATATATTAGCTAACAGTGTAGTTAATGTGACTAACGGGAGTCCAAAACACGCTGCCTCAGAAAGTCAAGTAGGACATCCGAAGCGTGTGACATAGAAATTCAGGTGGAAGGCAGCCAAGTTGATCAGGCATCACAACAGAAAGAAGTTCCTTCTAAATCGTCTAAGAAGATCACAGAATTACGACAGGATAAAAACATGGCCGAAAAAAGGTGAGGTTGTTGATGGTTTTATTGGTGTCAGGAGACAGCGAATACATACTAAGCGTTCTTTTACCAGTGGAATTTGTTAAAAAGAAGAGATCCTTCGTTTTTTAAGTAAAAAAGGAAATCACACGTATATCAATTAGCCTCTTTCCAAGCAAGCGGAAGGGAACTCAGTCTGCGAAAATAAACGTACATGTAAGGGACGGGGATTTAATTATGAAAGATGACTTCTGATCACTGTACGTGTGCTGTAGACCGTGAAAATCTAGAAGTAGCCTTTTAGAAGAAAAACCAAAGAATGCAAAGAAAACTGATTATACACAAGAAAGGGAGATTCTCAACATACGTGTAATGGAGGAAAGTTCACAATAGGAAACGAACTCAAAACTACCAGTTACGGGAGATTTTTAACACGTATGTAATGGCTCAAGCAATCCAAGCACGAATTTCATTTCGAGTGCGTCAAAGTTATCGTAGATGGTTCTCCTCGGTAGCTAAGAACTGCAGTAATTTGATCAGAGTTCACAGAACTAAACCAGTCAAAAATAAACACATGTTGCCTAATATTTTGTCTTCAAACGCGAGATCTATTCTTAAAAAAACTGACGAGCTTGCGCATGTCATTCATAAGTGTAATTTCTGACATATTCATGGTGTCCGAAACCTGGCTTTCTAAAGAAATTCCAGATGAAGCATTTTATTTTCCAGGAAATTCGAGTTTCAGTGTAATAAGGAACGACCTATCGTTGAACAAAAGAGGTGGTTGTGTGGCTGTCTTCGTAAAGGACACAATTTCATTTCAAATATGTCGTGATTTTATTAGTTTGGACTATGATTGTCTATGGATCATTTTACGTCCAAAATGGTTACCTAAATCAATTTCAAAAATTGTCAAGGCATACGTTTATCTTCCTCCATCGTTAAATTGTGGAGAAATGGAGGACTTTTGATTATTATTGTAATTGACACACTCGCAAGCGACAGCCCAAATATAGCAATTGTTGCTGATGGGAATTTTAATTCTGCAAGGAATGGTTTTTAAGAAAAGATTATTACAAACTACTGACAATTAAGGCAATTAGTTAGACAATCTACAAGATGCTGAGCGACCCTTGACCTTACTTTAAGTAACTTTTACACATTTTATAATAAGCCAAATGTGCTCCCCCTCCCGGTAGCTCTGACCAGAGCATTATTGACTGGAGTGAAAGAGAAGAGTAAAACAAGGAAAATCATTACACGGCCAATAAAAGATTCCAATCTTCAAATATTTGAGGTGCTCATTAGTCGGCAAATTTGGTCAATGCTATGTATACTGTACAATTCTTTGTGTGTAAATAGTATGGTGGACGCCTTTTTAAACGACGCGTCAGAGATGATCGATATTGTCTTTCCTCTGAAAAGCTTTAAATGGAGAGGATGATAAACTGTTTATCTCCGGCAGAATTAAGAAATGATTTCTAAAGCGACAAATTCTATCAATAAGGTAGCATGGTAGGTACAAACTATTGCGCAATAAAATTGTATCCGAAATTCGGACAGCAAAGCAAACGAAAGAACATAATAGCTTCTGGAAACTTTTACTAACAATGGTGTTCGGCCAGCGTTGTTAGGATGGCTTGCGTCTTATTTCCAAGGAAGTTCGCAGTTTACGTATTTTGGGGTGAACAATTGAACCTGCTAGGGCGGAGTCCCACCAAGGAAGCAAGCTAGGTCCGATAGCATTTAGCCTTCCACAAATTGCCTGTTCTCACAAACAGGAAAAGACATGCGAGGCATCAGATGATGAAGATACAGTCATGTTCATTCATGATACCACCTTGTCGAAGTCAGGCAGCTCAATTGGTAACACTCAGCGCAACGTAAACAAGGTTATGCAATTTGCGAATGATGAAAAAATGGATATGAACGGGAGGAAATGTAAAGAAATGCTAATTGACCTTCGCGGAAATAAAACTGAATTACCACCAATTTCTCTTGATGAAAATCAAATATCTCGAGTTCAGCCGTACAAATTGTTAGGAATGTTGTTGGATAACGATCTGAAATGGACTACAAGTACATATTGTAAAAAAACTCCTACAAAACGGCATTATCTATTAAAGATTTTAAGGAGCTGCGGTGACCCGAGAGTGATCTATTAGTGTTCTGCACTGTAATTCGTTGGGTGTTGGAGTATGGATCGCAGATTTCGTGTGGTGGCTTTACACAATTACAGAAGAAAAGTATAGAAATAGTCCAAAAGAGGACGCTCCGAATAATTAATGCCGGCCAAGTTGAGCATGACGCATTACTAACTCATGCAACTTGCTGTCTTTGGAAGAACACAGTAATAATTTGTGTGCGTCCTTGATTGAGGATATGCTAGAGCCATCGCATAGACTTCACAGACTATTACCAATGAGAATTAATGAAATAAGAGAAAAGCAGCTATATGTAATGATAATTAAATTATAACTTTTTTTCTAAAACTGAACGATTTACACCCGTTATCAAAATTACGCGCTGGCCGAAAATAGCTATACCATGTCAGTTTTATGTTAGACGATCATGAACCTCAAAATGTTCAAATATTTAAATTTTGTCGATTAGTGTCAACGTATATGGTTGGTTTGCTATATAAAGAATTGTTTTGAATGGTTTTCAAGACATTTTAGTGATAATTATTGCAAAAGTACGATTCATATATATTTGTTTACGTTCGCTGTTGCTATTTATAGATGTTCGTCGAACATGAAACTGACATTTGCAACTAAAACTATTTTTGGCTTGGTCGCGTAATTTTGAAAACGGGTGTAAAAACAGTCCCTTAATTCATGCTACTCGCGAGTACAATTTTAAATTGGAAAAATAAGTATTTTAGGCTATACATACTTGCACGACTGCATGTGTGTTTATTGATGTAAATAATCTTATTAATGTTCTCAAATTAGTTTCTTTTACATAGCCTTTAACGTAATAATTTTTGACATTGTAAACACGTTGTAATTTAGCTCATTCAGCTACTGAACATGTATTAATCAACCCACTTTTTTATTTATAAATGCTCATTTCAAATACACTGTAGTGTATATGACTTGCTACAAGACAAGATAAGTCAGTGATTAGTGGGTCTTCAATTAATGACTAATCAATTGTGTCATCTTTCAAAACGACGACCTCATACACAGATATATCAAGATAAATAATGCATGCTTTGCGTGCCCACTTACCCTGTGATCACGGTAAAAAAGGCCAATCTTTTTCTAGGGACATTTAAAAACATGCGAGTTTGTTGAAGTACCATGCCCTAAAGGTTGCAACCAAAATGTGGAAAGAAATGCTCTGGACAATCATTTGAAGAAAGAGTGTGCGAAAAGAACAGTCACCTGCACACATTGCAAAACTGAAGTGCAGCACAAGAATTACAAGGTATAATGTGGAAAGAAATTTTTTTATCGATAATGTTGTCAATGGGTAGGTATAAAATGCAGGAAGATCAACGAATACATTGTGATTTAGAGACAGTCTGTCGTGTATTTTAATTATACTGCTGATTTACGGAAACTAAAAAAGTAAAGCACTGAAGATATTTTGCATGGTTATTAGAAAAGGTTGACTGTCTTAGATCACATTTCTTTTATTAATTAACTTCTTTAACCTTTTGTATGTTTTAGGATCACTTAGGAAAGTGCCAGAAGGTATCTGTTTCATGCCCAAATTGTAACAAAAAGATGCTGCGAGAAAAGGTATTTACCATGACGTGCACAACTACTGGCATTTGCTTCCAGTATGATCTCGATCGTCAGACATGTGATTTGTCTTTTTACGAGAATTTTATGCATCTCAAATTAGCAGCCCAGCTTTGTAGATTTGACGTTAACTCTTGAATAACGGATGGGGTCGTGTATGACCCCATGATGTAACATCGTAAATTTTCCCATTTTTTACCGGGTTTTGCAGGCTAATATTTGTTTCGACGGTTGCAATGCAATCTGGGAAGAATTTGCTTTCTTCTCATACCAAACATGCAAAAATATATCAAGAGTTTTTGAAAACATGCTGCTTTTTCTTCGGAGAGTTTTGTCATCGATGTGATATTGAAGGGGGTCTTATACCAAAAATTTAGCAATTTAGTAAAAAAATTTTTTGGTCTTATAGGAAGCATTAAGCAGTTAATTATAATGCTACTAAACTTGGGATGGATAACAAAACTTTTAATATGTTTTTTAAGGCTTTTTGATGGAATTTAGAGCTGACTGCGCAGTATATTCTTGGTAACTAGTTTCGTTTTCTGACACTAGAGACAAAATGGCGGTTAGAAAAACAAGCTTTTCGAAGCGTTAAGCTTGTGATGTATTTACCGCCAAGATTTAGCCAGAATCAGTTGGGTGAGGACATCATAAAGTCCGAGGAGCCCGATCTCTGTTGCACGAAGAAGTGTGTGATGTAAACACTACGTAAGTCGTTGAATATTTTACGAATTTATACACGACTCGGTAGTGCTGAGAGGCTGATGTTAAATCTGTCCACAAGCATTTGAAATTATGAAAACTGGCTTCATGTCCGTAAGTTAGAGGTGTTGAAGTAGCGCTCTAGTATTTTGAAATGTTTGTATTGTACAATGCTTGTGGACTTTTATATTTTCTTTGTTTTGGCAGGCGGTTATGGGTCATGCCAAAATTTTTCACCATTACCCAGAATCCTTTATGGTCGTAGTATTCTTTAATCACATTCAAAAGGCTTAGACAAAGTAATGCGCGAGTCCAAATCGATATAAATATAAGAAAAGTGCCAGCTGGAAAATTAAATTTTTAATTGGGATGTTGTACATTTAAAATTCATGTAAAACCCGGTTGAATGCAAAGATCGTGTAGTAAATATTGCTGGTTCGGCTGGTTACGATGAAAAAAGCGAATTTCCAGATGAATATGTTGCCGATGTCAAAGATGAGTATGATCAGTCAATATCACTGCCTGATTTGAGAACAAACCTTCCAGCAATGAAAGAGAACCAGTGGTTTTTCTTGATGGGGACTTGAATGAGGTAAGCATCTCTTATTTTTATGCCTAGTTTCAGAGATATATTTCTTTTAGGTTATATTGATATACTAATATTTACCCACTATGTTTTGAATGAATCCAATGAAAGAAATGCGACTTAGTATAGTAATATATTGTTGCCCTTTCAGGGTGAATGTTCAGATCATAACAATGAGTATGATGAAGAGTTTGATGAATTGCCAGGAGGTCTTGTAAATTGCCTATCTGGAGAGTTTTATGCAAATTCTATGCAAATCCATTAGTTGACTCTATCAGAAAAATATAACAAAATTTTCTGTCATGTAGCTTTCACCAGAGTCAGCTATTGCAAAGAAGGAGCCTGAACCAAGCCGTGAAACAGCAATTAGCAGTAAATCCTAATCACAGACTATCACAGAAAACCGAAGCGAAATATAGTTACCAAACCCTGTAAATTTTATCTATTATATTGTTTTTAATCCTAAAATAAGTAAAAGTTCTATATATTTTCACAAAGACAGAGTATTGAGTGTAAATAAAGGGTCATTATAAAATCCGAGAAGACTGCCATGAATTTTGAATAATTATGTGAACAGTAAATGTGGAATTACTCTGAAGTGACTCATTGAATTGAAACCAAAATGTAGGGATATCTTGGCCATATGTATTGTTAGCATTTTAAAATATTTGTGGCAAAGCCATGGCATTTCTGGAGTTGGTAAAATTTCTTGAATTCACAAAATTGTAATTATTATGCCTATTGTTCATCGGAAAATTCTAAACGACTACCCCCTGAGAACCATTCATGACAAAATAAACTTTGTGAAAACATTTTTTTCATAATCTACATTATATACGCTTTCCAAAAATGTATAGTTTCCCATACCTATTGTATGTAATTAGCCTGTTTTTTATGCTTGAAAAATACTATGTTAATTTCGACAAAAAATTGGCCAAAAAATCAGTAATTTAAGAGTTAACCAGTAAATGTTTCATCCAAAAGCTGCTGAATGCTGTGATCCTAAATATTAGTATATATTTTTACAAGAAAATATGAAACCATTATGTTACAGTTCACGTTGAATAAATAGAGCGAAAAGAAGGCTTGTATGTTTTATGGTGGGAATTTGGCGAGAAAACACACGCGAAACTTGATCAATAAAAACGCGCAGCACTTGATGTAATACACAATAAATTTGATATAAAAATATGCAGCGTGACTAAATGTTTTGATGTGAAAATATAACAGTTGATATACTGTGGAACAAAAGTTTCTTGACTTGAACAACTTGATGTTAAAATTTCATACTTCTTATTTTGTCATGTTTGGCGTTGCATACAATACTTTTAATAACACGGAGCAGTGACTACACGTACAGCGTTGTACTGATTATTAGGAATGTTCCTTTTTGACATTTTTCTTGCTCATGCAAGTGGTCACAATTTGCAAAATATTGTGAGAATGACCATGCATGTTTTAAGGTACATGTTAATTAAACAGGTCAGATTGAAACATCATTCAGAAGTTCGATTTCTTATTAAATTTGACAGGCTGGGAAGAAACTGCACTGGTTGGGTGTGTATAAGGACAAAGCAAAAATTGCAAAGACATTCGTTCCTCAACTCCTTTTCAAAATGTAAATTTTTACTAAGTTTTGAGGTGCATGTACTTGTATTAAAGACAACGCCTTTGCTCTGGATTGTTTTGATTCTCGGGGGAATTATTTGCTCCCCAAAACACGAAAGAAATACAAGAAAGGATGTAAAGATGTGTATGGGAGTATCATGATTTGATTTTCATTATTTAATATGGCGTACAAAAACTCATGTTCATAGTTCGTAAGTAAAATCGGAAAGGAATGTATGTTTAGTCTGCATCTTTATATATTGATAAAAAACCCAATTTTCTAAGCCTTTTACATTTAATGTTTAAATATAATTTTATTTGAGTTTATTTTTGAAGTTGCTTATAAAATTCATCTCCGTTCTGGGTCAATGTATCGAGATAATCGTGCAGAGCACTCGACGTATCTTTATACGTAGGTAAATCACAGCCTGCACTCATTTATCAAGCATAACATAAAGTCCTATTTGACAACGAATAGAATAGTCTTAAATCGAATAACCGTAAATAGAAAACCTTAATATGTTTTTTTTTCGTCTCAGTCAAACAACATGACTTTCAGAAAACTTTCTCAATAAGCTTTCTAATCATTTTGGCATGGTAAAAATACGGCGAACATTATAGAGGATATATGTTTGTAACTACACATGAGAGGAGTCACCTTCATTTTTTCTAGGTCGAATATATGTGCCATTGAGTTATAGAACACGAGTTTTGCTTTAAACACATTATATGTGCTTCCCATTATTGTGGTGTTAATTTTGCACCACCTCAGTAAAAAATCTATATATCCCTCTATGCTCTGAGCAACTTATTTACTCGAAAGTTGTCAAGGAAATGGGTTGTTGCTTGCGCTTAAGTGTATCTAACATGGCATTGACATTGTTTTGCTGTAGGTTTATCGCTTAAAAACGATGATACGCCGTATCTACTGACTTAATGACAGATGATATACTGACGGTTGCTTTCATAAGTTCTTTTTCTGAACTTTCATTATGACCCCCCCCCCCCGTGTAATTTTTGCAATTGTCAATAAACTAATTTCTATTATGCAAATTTGCTCTAGTTAATCGCTGGACATGAAAAGGAATGCCCAAAAGCACAAACTGTTTGTGACTTTAGGCAGTATGGATGCAAATGGACGGTATGCCGATACCTTGATTTAATTTCCGAATATATACCACAGTACAATGCAAGTCTCGTTTTTATCATGATGAGCTCACATTAATGTTATACACCCCTGTTTAGTCTTTTTTTACGTCCACTCAACAATTATGGACATTTAGTTTGTGCAGGGAACTTGGAGAAGCAACAATATTGAAAGGAGACCATTCGACTAAGATTGCAACAGGCAGTACAACTCATTACGAGGACTTCTTTAGGAAGATAAAACGATTATAATATACAATTCTAAGGCATTGCTAATTTTTATGTGAATAGCTTACTAACTATTTTGCCTATAACTTAGTTTTTGCATTTTGAGAATGTTTTTTTTTTCAAGACTGTGAAGTTTAAAAACGACGTTTCAGGGCTGCAACAAAAGCATCGGATCGATTACTTGACTCATGCAATATTTATGAGTTTTATTACAGCTTGTCATTGGAAAGTATTCAAAGTTCTCCTATCAGCATGATTTAGGCAAAAAAGTTAGTAAAGCTGTCCATATGTACAAACACTTGCCACCTCGCTAGAAGTTAGACTATGCAAAAGGCCAATATTTTTTATTCTTGTTTTACAATAAATTAAATAAACGGCTTTTTACTGCTATAGGGTATTCGAGCCCAACTCCAAAACCACCTTTCTGACGAAGCTAGCATAAGGGCTCATTTATCCATGATAGGCGGATCTCTAACGCCGCTAATTCCTGCCAATGGGCAAAAGAGCAAAGGAAGTGCATTAAAACCTGAAACTAGTGTTGGTGGCAACGGTAGAGGAGGAAATGGTGCTGCGAGTGGAAATGCCCTTGACGAGTTAAGCCGTCAAAGAAACCGAAATGCAGAAAGTATTGCCACTTTGGAAGCCAAGGTTGAACAAATGGAACGAAAATATCGCGATCTGATAGGTGAGTGCGTTAGATATGATGGTGGACCTTCGGAGTATATGTTCTGAGAGCTGCAGCGAAACCAGCCTGAAAATTTGGTCACGTTATGCAAATATTTCCGTCTTTATAGCCATGGGAACGCCTAATTTCTAAAGAAATGAATAGTAAATATGATTTAAAATTGACTTAGGATGATGAAATTATCGGACTGTCAAATATGTAATGGGAGATTAGGCGACTATTTCTCACGAGGAAACAATTAAATATATGTCATTCAGAATATGCCTATTGTATACGGCTTTCAACCAATATCGTTGCTGATTAATCATATCTAATTTTCTTTGGTTACGTGGCACCAACCGAACCGGCGATGAAAATTCAAGAAATTTTAGACAAAAATTCAGGCTGTAGAATATCTCGGCATTTTATTTTAGTTTTAGTCCAGTAATTTGTGAATTGGCGTTCAATTTATAATACTTATACTGATTATCTTGAGTTAAAACTTCTACTATCTTGCAAAAAAACTTTGTACAGGACTTTTGAGAAGCTTAATAAAAGGCAATAAAATATATTGAAGTTTCATCGCCAGTTTCGTTGCTAACACTGAAACTAAAATTCACCAATCAGGGACGTATTCAAATAAATGTCGTCTTCACGTGTTTCATTTTTGACTCATTTTCTCTCGGTACGTGAGCTCTAATTTTTCAACAGACTTATCAAAACTGGAAAAAATCTTTGCGTTTCACAGGCTTCTATATATCGCGTTTCTTATATCTGTCTAGGTCGTACTGAAAGGCAGCACAGAGAAAATGATGAAAGTATATCTGCTTTGAAGAAGTCGGTAGTCGAATTGGAAGCGCGTATGTGCAACGGTGTATACTTGTGGAGGATCAATGATTACTCCCGTCATCTTGACAGAGCACGTGACAATACCGTGACAGCGCTACACAGTCCACCATTTTACACCAATTTTTATGGTTATAAACTTTGCCTCAGGTATGTTTACTTGAATCCTGTCGAAGTATAGGGCTAATCGAGGTTCGTTTGGAAGGGTTTTCGGAGACTGCAGTATATATACTGGTGGTACTAAAAACGTTTGAAAAATGTAAGAAAATGGCAGATATTCGTCGGAAATTATAGATTATTATTATATGGCTGAGACAAATGACGCACGCTGATTGGTTGGTTAGCGGTCTGGAAAAAGTCATCTTGCCCTCTCAAGAAATTCATCTTGCCCGATCGTGTAAACATTGCACAAATAAAATTTTAATGGAAATTAAAACTTATCATGCCGTATAATGGCGACAAAAATCACTCCCCGAGCGAGTTTTACTATCCTGAATAAACAAATGACCTAAATAAATACGGCTGAACGTTTAGCAGCGAATGCGTTTTGGTCTTTTCTACAAAGTCATCACGAATTGCAATCCAACAAAGCCATATAGAGATCTCTTATTAACCTCGTTTGCTTGGTTTGTACGGGAAAGTATTGCCTTCGGTTTTTATCGCACGACCTCGCTCCTTTGTCGCTCGTTCTGTACGAAAAACCTCAGGCAATGCTTTCCCGTACAGTCCTCCCGCTCGGTTAGTAAGTCCTTATTATTATTTGTTAGAGCACTAAGAATATCATAGTGATATGAATTTTTTATATCATAAGATTATTCAAAATGAAATTTTCAATCATTTCAACGATTTAAGGTTACTCCACATCTTGGAAACGCTCATTTTATCGTTTTTGACATTTTTACTCACTCAAATTAAGGGGTTGTAGATCTTTTAAGTGCCGTAAATTTTATTTAAAAAAATAAAATGCGACTGAGATTTTAGCTTTTCGCGATTTTTTGCCGGGGAAGTTGAAATTAGAATTGACAAGGTGCACACAGATGTGATTTTTAAAACCAGATGTGTTAATGTTGCGTCCTGTTTGTTTAAGTAAATTACTAGTTATTCCTTCCAATAGCTGCCATGTCCTCGAGAAGAACTTGTTTGCTGTCTACTTCACGTTCACTACAATCCTCGCTTGTGTTTTCGTCGCGTAGCACAGACCAATTTTCACATTTTCGTTCGGCCCCTATAGATGGCCCTGCAGCTTTGCCTACTTTGCGTTTCGCCGGCATAATCGAAAAAAAATGCTTGTGGCTAAACACTTAACTATTTCAGTCTGATTGGCTTATAGTTGAAGTTATAAGAGCAGCCGGATAAACATAACATGGGGCAGAGAACTATAACAGAAAACGAAAAACCCGGCCAAATATCTTTTCGTCTTTTAAGGAGAGTGAAATATTCTGAAATTGTCGCCACAAAAACAGAAATGCACCGCGCACGTTTTATTCGATTCCTTCCAAATTTTCATGCAATGTAGAACAATAGTAGAGGAGCAAAAGCTAGTGTAATATTTTTCAAGATATAAGCCTGCATTCAGTAGCTTTCACAAAATTCTGTTAAGTGAACCTGTGTGCTGTATATCAAAGCAAATACAATACCTGTCAAAAAATGCGAACACGGTTTTGTTCTGTGATCATTTGATATGGAAAATATGATATTTCGGAAGCCTTTGAGGTAAATCAGAAGCGTGCAATTCTTATCACGCAAAGAACATCGTATTCTCACGCAAAGAATATCGTATTCTCACGCAAAGAACATCGTATTCTCACGCAAAGAACATCGTATTCTCACGCAAAGAACATCGTATTCTCACGCAAAGAACATCGTATTCTCACGCAAAGAACATCGTATTCTCACGCAAAGAACATCGTATTCTCACGCAAAGCACATCGTATTCTCGAAGGCAGCTCGCAGCACATACAATTTTAAAAGATGCGAATTTTTTCTTGAATGGGTGGCTTCAGTGACGACTTATCAGTGTACATGCGAAACTTGATGGAGAAAAAGTAAATATTGAGTGCGCGGTGAGCAATTTTCTGAAATGAATTTCTATCATGTGGAGTAACTTTAAGGTGGCTCCCTACAGTAGCATAAAATGTTAGGCTTTTCAAGACAGATGAGCTTGCAACGAAATTTGTACTGACTACACTTGAAACAGGGCAATGTGAATTTTTTCAGGAAAGATAAGAAGGTCTTTGATGTGCATATGTAGAAAAATAGAAACAAAATAAGCGTTGCTATGTTAATTATTCCGTTCTATTTTTTGCAGTTTTAATGCTTAATTTCACAATGAATGAACAATAACTTTCTTTCTCTTCTGTCAAATTTTCTGAAATTTTTTGAGTTGTTTGTTGATGTATAAAGGAAAAAGATATTAAAATTTGAAGGCAGGTTTACAATTCAGATTTTGATATATTCGTGGATTTCGATTGCGGGGAAACTTATTTGTAGTTTTTTTTAAAATTCGAATATGTCTTACCTTAGATATGGTATAACAACGTAGTTTTAAAATAATCCACCGAAGGAAACAGCGGATAATCAAAGCTAAAATCCACAAAATCATTGCTGGCGTGATAAAATTTCGACTCGACATACGAAAAACATTTCGGAAAGAGCTAAACGTAAAAGCTTACGAAAACGCTGTCAGAAAACAGACAAGACCAGTTGAAAACATACATACTGTTAAGATTTCACGAATTTTTTATCATGTACAGAACGCTTGGTGATTTCGCCGTAGAAAAACCTCAAAACACAACTTTTCATGTGTCGTTCATTTCAAAACATTTGCCGGTCGGCGAAGCAAATTTAGAAACCGTAGACGACTGAGCTAACAACGAGCTAGCTGAAAACCGTTAAAACAATTTCTATTTATAATAAAACTTCGTCTAATCGAGACGAGAGGAATCTGGGAACGAGATCAATGATGCTACCGACCATTAAAGATGCTACCGACCGTCTACGGTTTCTAAATAAGCGTCGGCGAAGCTCCACACTGATCTATATAGATCTAATCTGCAACTGTAGGGAGCCACCTTAAAGAAAGTATTGAGCCAAAGTAAGATTTAATCATATTTCCTTTATTTTATTTCATCATGTTTACATATTTCTTTTTCTGTCGAGTTTTGACTTGACACTTTTAGAGTGGTTTGAAATGCATTTAAAAACAATCTTAGTAAGGGATTTTCCTAGTTTTTTCCCCGAAAATGTATTACTTTATATTACCATAATACTCCTTTACCTCTAAAGAATAATAATTGCGGGCTTTCGTGCGCATATTTGCAATTTTCGCACTTTTCATGTGTACTTAGCCACCCTGAAGTTGACGAATTTGAACGTTGAGAACTGTGGCCACTGCTCGCGTTTCACCGTCTTATCTTTAGTACTGTAGTTGATGTCAACTTTGCGATTTTACATATTTTTATTATTATAAGTGAGCCATTGACAACATTAATATGACTGTCTCTTTACTCATTTTCTTGATAATAAAATAAAATCATTCAAGTAATTTCAATCTGTGGGCAAAAACAGTAGTTACTCATTATTAAACACATTATTTATGTAACTCTGTAATAGAAATTTGAAATTTAAATCCAGAAATCACGCCCAGCGATATATTAGAAAATCAGGGCATGTATATTTCCTGCATTTGAGCAGTATCACTTTGGCAGTTCGTGACCAAACGATTTTACGCTGTCGTGACAGCAAAACGTGTATTTTGTTCTATTGATAAATTAACGTTCATTTGATATGCATCTGTCTGTAACTTTGTCATCCAGTGTCCGATGGACAAGTTATATCACTCGCCAAATAATGAAAACACGAAAATCATTCGAATTTACTGTTTGTGTTTACAAATTTGTAATATGAAATTTCAAAGAAAGACACTGAAGATCGACAGGAAATATATAAATTTTATCCTGTGCTCGCACGCAAAAAATATTTTTTCCACCACCGTTTAGTTTCGACATTTCGTCAACCGAGGGTTAACAAGGTCTATCTGTGTTCTGGGAAGTTGGGAGAAGATCACTTCTAAACTTTCGGAAGCTGAAACAAAAATTTCAGTTGCATAAGCTCTTGGAGATAGAAAATCATTACTAACACAAAATTAATTGTGATGACCGCCTTTGTTCAATCTCCTAAAAAGTCAAGAGTGATCTTCTCCAAACTTCTCAAACTACAGATAGACCTTGTTAACCCTCAGTTGACGATTTGGCTTTGGACTCAAGATACAGTTTTATACCTGCTGCATGTTGCTTAAATTGAGTTGCTTGATGCCCTAATACAACTTCTTAAAATGTTCATTTGATGTGATCTTGCTTTCCAGAATAAATCCAAATGGGGTGGACACCGGATATGGTTCTCACATCTCCTTGTTTGTGCACATGATGCAGTCAGACTGGGATGACACCCTGGAGTGGCCATTTTCTGGCAGAATCTCCCTATCTATCCTTGACCAAAGTGATGACGGAGAGTACAAACGTCACATCAGTGAAACCTTGGTAACCAGACCAACGCTTTTGGCATTTCAGCGACCAACAACCCCACGCAACCACAAAGGCTATGGATACGTGGAATTCGCACACATCGAAACCTTGCAAGATCGGCAATATCTTAAAAATGACTGCCTCCTTATTCGTGTGCAAGTTTTTCAGTAAAGCACATCCATTGATTAGTGTAGCATTCAAGGCGTGTTAGGTTGGTTATATGTGTTTGTAAAGTGTCAACAGTTGTGATCTTGTTGTAATGTTTAGAACTGTGGGAAATGCAAACTGCGTTTGGAGTGTGCAACAACAGGAATGTTTGTAGAAAAGATATGTTGGCACTGTGGTCTCCTATTTCTCGTTTTCATGGTTGCCGTATGTTCTCTATATCTGCTTACCCCTAGTTTACGGCGTACATCAATGCTACAGATGAATCACAAAAAAAAATTATGTGTTTATGTGGATTGTTTACCCATTTAAGTTGATTGTGATGTGATATAAGAAAGTTTACATTTCAATGCAGAAGCAACATCTTGGTTGATGATGTAAAGAATGAAGATGAATATAACGTTAACATTATGATTATATTATAATGTAATGGAAGAATTCAGCATATATTTTGAACCACACACAAAGCCTTGAAGAAAAAAACAAACAAATGAAGACAGCACATGAAGATCTTATACGTTACCAAGAAATGCAACCTTGATGTGTCGTATAACCTCCTAATATAATCTTTCACTGAGTGGTCTTTGTATTCTTGGTAATGTTGATTAAGATTCGAAAACCAATGTTGGAAAGATCGCGTCATATGCCAACGAGATGGTGGCTCGCCCCCTTTCTATTTGAGCAAAATCTGCAGAATGAAGCTACATGGTCAACCAGCGATAGCTGGCGAGGGAGTTGGAAGTGCTTGCATGATTACTTGTTCAATAATAATAAAAAAGTTTCTTCGATCAACGGAATATGGACCTGATTTTGTATCTCTACCAATAAAGTTTTCGATTTCAATTCAATGAGAGTAAATTTGGAAGAGACGTTTTAATTTCAAAATTTAAAAGACAAGATAAACTTCGGACGCTTTCAGCATCAGTTTTTCCTGAAGAAGAAAATATATTCCAAAATCTTACCTAACCTAAAAGTAAAAGCGTATATATATACTTATTTCTTGTAATTATGTTCTTTGTAAATACGCTTAATTTTTTCATATTAAACTATATATTCTGTTTAGTTGGCACCCACACAATATGGCATGTATTTCTGTAACATGGAATGTATATTTGCTTTAATATTCGTTGGTTCACTTTTAGACAACACGCGTTTCATGCAGTATATCAACTGTACAAACACAGTGAAGTCTTTAACTTGGCTTGAAGAACAGGAAGAAACTGTTAAAAAGATATATGAATGATTATGTAATACCCATTTCAGCGACAACGCTTTAATGTTGGATTTTGAAGTACTTAATGAATATACCCTAACCCTAACCCTAACCCTAACCCATCGAAACAACGTGTGACGCCATTTCAGTTCAACGTATTCCGATCAAAGAAAAAAAATACGAACAATGGATACCCTGTTGATAAGATACCTAACAAGTGCTAATAGGTCTGAACTAGCTTTTTTCTAACGGAGACATGGTCAAATGACAACATATACTGAACAAACTAATATATTACACGTACTGGGTTACGGTATTGGGAAAGATGGCTAAATAAGGAATGCATGGAGGTCAAGGAGCATGCGTCGCATGTACTGTATATTATTTATACTACTATTAATTTAAACGTCGTAATTTGGAGATCTCGGTTTAGCTTTTTGAATGTCTTTGGCTCATACTTCGCTCCCAGTGGACACTACACGTGTGATATCAGGAACTGCAGTTACAGTATTGTACGAATTTCCTTTAACACCTACGCTGAAGTATTTGTAACTGATAGCAAAGCGCAACAGAAACCATGATTCGGGTAGCGCTGAGCTCTTTAAAATTACAGATAAACTATTTGTTGCAGAGGTTCGAATTGACAAAAAGAACTTTTACCATGCTCTAATTCACAGGATCTAAAAACAATCTTTCTCATCAGCGTTTAGCTCAACATACACGTCCTACGTTGTAAAATGCATCAGTCAGGAGATATGGGTCTGTGAATCTCAATATGGTGAGTTACCACAATCATCAGCTGTGTTAGCCTTTGTTAACTTATACAAATGAGTTGTACTTGGCCATAGAGACGCATGTGAAGGTACTACTTATACTTCCTGACTGTAGAGAAGCTTATGATTTGGTGGATCATAATAAGCTATTGGAAGATTGCAACAAAATTTCTGACTGTAGAGAAGCTTATGATTTGGTGGATCATAATAAGCTATTGGACGATTGCAACAAAATTGGAATCAGGCCTCTGTGCTCGTTTCGTGGCTGGCATTGTACCTTAAGAAGACAGGATATAAGTTATCAACTTCAACAGACAGTTCTCATTTAAGATGTTTAACGGCGAGTTCCTCAATGTATAAAAATATGACTCATCGCATTTGTTCACGTAAATGATCTTCCACTCATAATAATAATAATTGAATCGATAATAATCGTATACTAAAATTCTTAGTATGCACATTGATCAGCACTTCTCCTGGAATGTCCATGCACGATTTGTGTAAAAGCATGACTCTGGAGTAAGTGCTTTAAAGCGAATAAGGCCTTTTGTTAATTTAAATACATTGTTAATGATATTTAGCAGCTTGATTCAACCTTATTTCGACTACTGCTATCAGTAGTTTTGGTTGGCTGTGGAAGCTACCACCCTGGCTGTTACAATTCAAAAACCCCAAAATTGTCCTGCCAGGATGTTAACTTCAGCAACTTACGATACAAGTACCGACATTTTATTTGAAAAACTTGGACGGAAAGATCTCCAATCTCGACGAAAAATTGTTAAGGGTACAATGGTAATTATTATATACTGAGTGTCAAAGTTCATTTACTCCTGTTTCTTATTGGTTAAGAACGTATCACGTGATAGTAGAGAAATTCTACTGTCTCCCTGGCAACGTAGCCAAGCGGTGGACATTACTTTCATTCACCAGTAAACAACAAATCCACAGAGCCTCACGGAGCCTTGTCAGGTAAAAGGTTATCCTTTTTATACATGTTTGATTGATTTGTGGTACTTTTCTTCTCTTTTGACACTCAGTATATAATAAAATACTTATTGACTGAAACCTCGGGAAAGCAGTATGTTTTGTGGACCCTCGACTGTCGATGTTTCCCTCGGCTTCGCCTCGGGAAACATCGACAGTCTCTGGTCCACAAAACATACTGTTTCCCTCGGTCTCAGTCAATAAGTGTTAATTGTGTATTAAGCCTTAAATAGCTTAGCACCTGATTACCTTGCGCACAAGTTTATTATTGTTGTTTCGTGAGAGACTCAAGTAACAGTTACGAACCCCTGTTAATGTTTAATTAGATAAGACGTCGGTATCAATTTACAAGTTGACATATATATATTGCATGCATGTTCTGATTATTAGTTATAAGATTAGAGTTTCGGCCGAAAGGACCTACTGGAAAAGCTAACCTAGTAAAGTTAAATTGTTATTCTGCTAACCTGTACCTGTTATTAATGTAGTCTGTCCAGTAACCCGTCAAAGAAGTAAGTATATATAGAACTTTGAAGATTCTCACGAACATTTGGTATGTACATTTATAATATTGTTACTTTATACTTTATACTCATAAACCCTTTTTGTACTTAATCTTAGATCGAATAGTCATTTAGTAAGAAATAAATAAGTGCATCAAAACTATACGATCCCGGGTTTGACTACATTGCGAAAGAGTCGTAAAACTCCGACGGAACAATTGTATATACCATGGCACTGATGAACACCAAGTAATCTTGCCTATATTATCTTAATTAGCATTGTATTCTTTGTAATTATATTGTATTTCTATGTTCCTGGAATCTATGTAAATCCTGACGAGCATATCTTGCTTAAATAAAGTTCTGTCTTCACTAAATAATGCAGTAGTTTCCGCCTTTGATTTCCACATCGCGGAATTTTATTGACGCGAAACTTGATTTGTATGGCACGGGTAGTCTTTGCATACACAAACATGGTATGTATCAAGAAAGCTAAGGAGAATAAAGCAATGGCAGTGCGAACAATTTTATAAAGAAATATTCAACTTAATCCCAAAATTTGTAAAGTTCGCACAGTGATAACTTACTTAAACAAATGGCATTTTTAACCTTTTTTCAATGAAATATCGGATGGCAGATACCCAAGTATCTTCCATAGTTCAACGCGAAAAACGCAACTGGGAATAGAAGTCCAGTCTCCGTAACATGACTGAACATTAGCTAAGTAAACAAAGGCATCACGAGTAACCGATGCTGGAGGTCAATAGTTGAATCAAAGTTAATAAAATAAGATGGTTTGGCTTGCGGGACACTCCCCCAATTATGTTATTGTTCTCTGTAATTGGCATCACGTGACAGTGTTTAGTGCATAACTATGAAGCGTGAAACATAATATTATGCGTTGTAATGTGATCTTAGACATGTCGCTACATCGAAAATCTTAGCGCATATCTTGTTCCACTACAAGTGTTGATGTTCTTTTTATGGCTACATTATGCCGGGTGCCAACTGCGCACTTTTTGGCTGTTCAACTAGTCGAAAAAGCGACCTTTCGCTTTTTAAAATACGTACTCCTGCGCGAGGCGATCGAGAGGAAACTGTTGGTTTGAAGAACAATGCTCGCACAGAATGGCGACGTGTGATCCTCCGAACAAGGGAAATGACACCCGGCTTAAAGCAGAGAATTGATAAAAACCAGATTTACTTGTGTGAACGCTATTTTAAAGCAGAATTCATTGTTGACCGTAAGTATTGACTGTGGTATTGACATACAGTTTTCCGCATAACATTGTAATTACACGCTTCGTTTATGATTTTATATTCATGTTGTAGTAAAACATTTGCACGCTACAGTATATTCAAATAAACTAGTAAAATGATATTGTTCTCCTTTTTATAGATGGCAAGAGAAAAGCTTTAGATACTGGAACTGTTCCAACAGAAAATCTTCCACTGAAAAGCCACGAAACAAAGAGCACTGAGCGTAGACCTCTTGTGAGACAAGAAAGAGCTTCGCCACCCGTGGTGAAACAGGATGACTTTTCAAAATTTGCGGCTAAAGTAAAGAAAATCGTTCTTGAGCCATGGGATTTAGCTGCTTGCAACGACATTGAAATCAGAATCGAACTTCGTGACACGGACTATTCAATTCCAAAGTATGTGATACATGTTGATTCGACTCTACATTTTTCACTGCATGTTTTCAATTGGCTGCTTCACTGGTAGTAGTTTTTTTAACTAATCATGAAAAGACTTGATATATTGTAACCAGGACTGGTTACATTGATAACCTGAACTAAAAAGTGGTATTTATTGTTTTACCCACACTTATGCAGGTTCTCCCTAAGGCTATTATTGCCTCACCACCAATATCATTTTTGCTCTAAAGAGAATATATTGCATCAATGTGAGGCTTAATGTTGAGGATAATAGACTAGTACTTGGAAAAAGCTTGCACAATTGCTATAATTATAACACTGGTGTTAATGTAAATTACACTGTGGTACTGTAAATACACTATTTCTAGAATATTTAGGGAGGGGTTTTTATCTTTTCTAAGTCAAACAACTCAACTGTACAGCTAATTCAATAAAGGTTGTCCTTCCAAAAGCGTACTAAACTGTAAACTATGAGCGCGCAAGGGATGACATATCACTGCTTATTTTCATTTGTAAACACAGAATTATTTCTTTGAAACAGCATCAAGGACACATAAAAAACTTATGATGGCAAATTTACTTGCCACAAACTAAGGTAATTTCGTGAGTATCAGGGCTTATATAAGCAATAATCCATCATCTCTTGCCTGCTCATAGTTGATAGTGTTTATTTATGCTTTTGGAAAGACAACCTTAATTGAAATAGCTGTATACTTGAACAATAGGAATCCAGGCATATTATGATTGTATAGAAGTCCTCTAGATTGACCAATTACTTTTATTGAGCTTAACTCAAAGAACCAATTAGAAAGCTCAATAAAAGTAATTAGTCAATCTAAAGAACTTTGACCATACATAGATATATTTGTAAATAAACTACTCAAAACTTTTTATTTAGATAGAATCTTGTTGTAAATGTATGGTCAGGGAAACAAATTAATTAAAATCATCTAGTTTGTACAGCATATAAATATGGTATAAGACGGAATAAAGTTATTCAATATGGTATATGGCATACAGTATTAAAATTACTACTTATCACTAGTTTTTCGTTTTAATTCTTTTCTCAGTGCTTCGTTCTT
Organism: Muricea muricata; assembly: GCA_963855995.1. NCBI lineage: Eukaryota > Metazoa > Cnidaria > Anthozoa > Malacalcyonacea > Plexauridae > Muricea > Muricea muricata. The sequence continues at coordinate 93,230,272 of OY979716.1, read as the reverse complement.
CCCAGTTTTTTGTTGCATTTTAAATTTATTAATGTAGTCTTTTGCATAGGAAAAGCTACGAACCTTTAAGTAAAGCATATAATTATGTTCTCCAGGCAAATCCTGTGTACTTGTTTTGAAAGTTCTTCACCACATCCTTATAATATATTGTCCCATAGTGATTTTACTAATGGAGAGTCAAGAGTATCATTACATAACTTCTCGCAAGGAATGCTCTTCACCACACTTGACTCATTAGCTGTAAATTGGCGAAACACAATCTCAACAACTTCCAGTATCTGGACTAGGTCACTACATGGGGCTACTAGACCTCCTCTGCTGCGGGGCTCAATGTAAGTGTTCTCCGAACTGGGGCACATCATGCTGTGTAAAAGTAATTGAAGTTCATCATTTGATGATTTCTTCCGTAGCTGAGACAGCACATACCCTGCTATGTATGACAAGGGGCCACGTTCTGTTTCACATAGTTCTGAAACCATGTTTTGTTCAATAGCAGGATGTTGCTGTCTCTTCTTGAATAATGAAACTAGATGGTCTGGAATGGAAATCATGACCAAACTGCATAATTGTTGATTATCGCATTGCAAAAGTTGACATGATGTTGGAATTAGTTCGTAAAAATCCGTCAGGAAAATGTCCTGGTTTCGTTTCCGACAAAATCGACAGTAAATTGGCAGTATATGGTCGAAAAGGGTTTTGGTTGATTTCACTGCTTCCAAATTAGTTGTAATTTCACTGTCCCAAAAACCATCTTTGGTAATTTTGGCCTTGATTTTATCCACGATAGAAGCTAATTCTTCTTCAGTGAATGAGGCAATTGACGAAGAAAGAGCCTCTTTTTCCCCATGCGCTTTCTCCCTGCTTTTGATTTACAGATTTTGTCGCAGTTTACGCAAGGAAATTCCTTTTCGCCTGCCATAACACTCACGGCATTTTCGAACTCCAGTTCTACAGCTCTCTCATCTTCTTCGATCACAAACATGGCTACAGCGAAATGAAATTCGTCAAAACGCTCGTAACATATGTCTTTTTCGACTTCTTGATATATATCGATCCGGTGTCTTTATGTAATTCGTCTGGCAGCGAAACAATCGTATCTAAATCGTCGTCCATAGCTCTCACGCATTTAAATTTAAAAAACAAACCAAATTCAGTTTGATAACCCGCAGTTATTTGGCGATAAACGACGAAAACAATGAAAGCTGTAATATGATCTATACATATTTCCTTTACTCCTATGCACTAAACTCTGCCACGTGACATTATTCTCTTTTTGCCTCAACATATTTGCCGCCTGCGCTAAATCCCTTTGAAGTTTGCCGTACTAGCCAAACCATCTTATTTTATTAACTTTGGTTGAATCTATCATGATGGTAAGGTTTGATTTTTTCTCTCAATTTAGGGTCTTACATATCATGATCAGGATTACTGGATGAACTAAACTGAAATTTTTCATAGTAGAAACTAAAAAAGTGTAGCAAATCCGTCTTCAACTATTTTATCTCTACGGCAAAGACAGAAAAGCATACCCTTTTTAATCTTATAAGTAATTTCTAGAAAATTCAAAAAACCTAACCTTTTTCCCTCCAAAAAGGGTACCCTTTTTTAATGTTGCCACCAAACGGCGATGCTTTGATTTCGTCAACATCAAGCCTGTTTAAAATGTCAAAACTGGTTTGTCAATGCTTTTCTGCGAATGAAACTTCCTCCGCAAAGTGAAAAAAAGGGGTAGCACTGCAAAAGAGGAAAAAGGTACCCTTTTTTATCAATTTGCTCTTGCGGCGACCAGACGGAAGAAGTTCCCTTTTCTATCAATTTTGCTGTCACTCAGAAAGGCTGACAAGGGAAAAACACCGATAAGGGCATCCCCTTTGCTAAATTAACTGTGATCAAGCAAATAACTGGGTTGGTATAGCTGAAATCAGACTCGGACTGGCCCCAATTAAGGGGCCTTGCCACTGAGAGGAGCCTTGAAATTTTTTGCTGTCCTGAATGTTTTAGGTGAAGATTTTATGGTATTCTGGAGAGAACACGATGAATTATTTAACCGCTTCCCTAAAGAGTTCAAAAATTCCAAATCATTCCCATCCGGTGCCTTTTATTTTCGTTTCGTACTGCCTGATAGTCTGTTTTAAACATCTTTGAATGTTTACAAATACGGAAATTAAACAATTGTCAAGGGCCCATTTGTTGTCCCAGTAGGGGCCCATGTGCCATGGCACAGTGGCACATAGCCCAGTCCGAGCCTGGCTGAAATGCGCAAAACTATGCCCGCTTTTGTTTCAAATAAATAACTAAAGGGAATTGTATCCAATCCCCAGAAATTGTGGAATGTTCTGAAACATGCAGGCGGCGTACGTCGCGCAGAATTCTAAAGAGTAAAGTAGTGAGAGACTGTGAAAAAGGATTATCGGCAGATTGTCGAAGTTTTGCAACAACCTTTTGCGGACGTTAGACGAGGCTTTTCCGAAAGAAGTGTTCGTTTGTTCTTCTCAAGACATGGGATTCAACAAAAAGTAGATAATATTATTTAACAGCCTGTAAATAACAGTACACAATTGTTGCATTGTTCTCGGAATACAACACATCCTCATTACTTTTGAGTGCGTACATACATAGTCTCCATTACAATCCGAAACCTCACCGCAGTTGGTATTTGCTGTCGTTTTAACTCCCTCAACCACGGAATGGTGACTCGACAAACAAATTCCTTTCCAAACTATTGACCAATCAGCGTGATCCAAGATTCGGGAAGTCGTTGGTAAAGCCCCGTACACACGAGCGAATTTCCTTGTTGAAAAGCTGGTGCGACTAGCTTTTAAACCATATATATGTGTGTATATATGTGTGTGTGTGTGTGTATATATATATATATATATATATATATATATATATATATATATATATATATATATATATATATATATATATATATATATATATATATATATATATATATATATATATATATATATATACACACATATATATATATATATATATATATATATATATATATTTATATATATATATATATATATATATATATATATATATATATATATGTATATATATATATATATATACAGTCATTGCCATTAAGGTTGTCCAGACGAAGTATACCTAAATATATAAATATCGAACACGTGACTACATCATATTTGTCGGGGCGTAAGAGTGCGTGCCATTGATCTGAATAATACTGGATCACGCATACATAATAAAATTTTGAAGTCATCGCCGCCATCTTGGTACTCCAGGTCCAGTGTTCTTTGCGGGTGTAAGAGTAATGATGATGCCGACTTTAATGATGATGCCGACTTTTCATACGGAATTCAGTAATATTTCCACGCAGGGGCCTGGATCATACCTACAAGACGAGCTTCAATTTCCGCCATCTTCGCTTCAAAATTTCAGCTCCACGTAGCGTTCCAGTCTTATTTGAGTTCACTGGCTTTTAAGCAGCGTTTTCAATTTCCGTAAATTTCCTTAAAATAAGGAAGTTTATTTATCTATTGAAAATGCTGATTGTCCGCCATCTTGGTACTCCAAATTCGTCATTTCTGCTGGCTTCACTTGAGGCATATGTATGCGTGATCCAGTATTATTCAGATCAATGGTGCGTGCTAGTTGCGGGACTGATTAAGTTTGCTGAACTTTGTACATTGCCAAGTCCGTATTCGGACGATTTACGCTGAGGAATGGTATCCAAAAAACTTTTTTTGAGAAGAGCTATAAAAAAATTGCATTGCAACTATTTGTTAGTCCAAAGACTGTGTATCGGACGATTAGCACGTTTTTAAATACGGGTGATGTAAAACCTTGCCGTCTCGGTCGCCCAACTGGGAGTAACTTTATTTCCCCATGAAGAGTATATTATCATGGTTGCATTTATGTATATGTATTGATTGCTTAGTCTGATGGGCATTCAGACATGCATTCACAGACATTCAGTATCTGTCTGCATATGACTACATCTGGCTATCTAGAGAATACAATTTTTACCGTTTGTAGTTCTTTCCATTCAAATAAAACCTTGTATCAAGGCAATGTGTGAATATCAGCGTTTTATTTCAAATGCTGTCGCGCGAAATTCAAATATATATAAACTGGAACACGTGTTTGAAATACTTGAAACAAATTAAATACTACACGGCAAAAGGGCTTTATCGACACAAAAAGTATAACGACCATCTCACCTGATATCACGCTGTCTTTCCTGATGTATGAGGAGATATTTCATTCGTCATCACGGTTATTATTGCAATTTTGTTTGCTATAAAGTGACATCATAATTGAAAGAATTAATAATATGGCTTCGAAGCATGTGATAACGCTTCTCGGTTTGCATTGCGCGTGGAGTACGGTTAGGGCTATTTCAGATATGGTAGAGTACCTAGTTCCCAGGCCTGTGATACTTGTTGCGCGGTTAGGTTTATTAAAATGGTGATTTACCACGAGTGAAAAGATGTGAATGTAAAAACTTTGGTCATTATGAAATCACAAAACTTTACACGTCCATTTGAAATAATTTGACCATAGACAATCAACAGAATGGACTGGAAACGCAAGCTAAAGTATCAATGTTGCTGACGCGACATCCGTGATACGGCCTGATATGCTGTACTTTGGAACCCTGTAACTTAACTTTAAATATACTTCAGGACTTTCTATTTACATATTTTAAACAAGAACGGCAATCTCTATGGAACTATCGACTTTTAAAATTCTTTATGAATATAACAAAGCTAAAACCCAACGCTGAATGTTTGCATTCTTTTTGACTGCAGAAATGTCGCCATTGTTGTTGTTGAAAAATGTTTACGGAAACATTAAATGGTGATTTTCCGCCTCGTTTATCTCTCGGAAAAGTTTTAAAAGTCGATAGTTCCATTCACATTTCTGTTCTTGTTTAAAATATGTAAATACGAAGTCCTGAAATGTATTTAAAGAGAAGTTACTGGGTTCCAAAGTAAAGCGTATCACGGATGTCGCGTAAACTTTAGCTTGCGTTTCCAGTCCATTCCTTAGATTGTCTATGATTTGACATAGCTATATACGGTAAGTTACTACTGCATATTTTTACAACTTTAATGTAGATATTTTATTTTAGAATATTTTATTAAATATTACTCTATACGCACACGGATACGATAATATTTTCAACAGCAAAATATAGTTATGCATAAGGCCATAGGCTACTGAAACAAGTTTCATTATCATAGTTTCCTTTGTCGATAAAAAAATCACAGCCAGAATCATAACAACAAACATTTAAATATCGCAAATTATTCAGATCACATTATATACTGACTTACTGAAGTGATTTTACAGTATACATGTAGACATATTACCTCAGTTATATGCAAATACTATAGTACAGTACAGTAAATTTGTTCTTCAAATATATGTAGGGAAAGCTGATAAAAAGGTAGCAAGATCCATGTTATAGGATTTTTGGAATGCCTGTCTATTAAGTACAAGGTGAAAAAAGAGGTCACAAAAATTTCTGGTATGCATAGTGAATTATCTTTCTCGCAGACATTGGACTGGCTATTGCACAAGGTCAATAGTTATTGGTTAACTTGATACAACCAATGCTGGCAGGTATACTATATATATAGCTGATTTTGATACTGTCTCTGCTTAAACCCATTACAAAATAGACCTTTTTTAAACCTACAAATTACCCTATATACATCTCTTCATTAATGCAACTGCAGAGCATTATAAACATTTTTGAATAGGCATATGTGCATGTATTAAGAGAGAGAGATATGTCGCAAAATTTCTGAACTCTTTCCTTGAGGAAGGGAAGAATTTTATTAAATATGTAAGAGGTTTTATGATTTTTAATCGATTTATTTTAACTCTTTCCCTCTGACTTTAATGAACAGTCACTTAAGGTGGGCAGTAAAATTCTGAGTTGTTTTTTAAGTGCTGATCTTCAGATTCAACACATGAGATGTGGTAGGATTGATGACATCTTCTACATTCTTTTTCTTTTTCAAGAACTGCTTCTTTGCAAAGTGGACATTTGGAAAGTTCTAAGTGTCGAGACCCTGATCGACGCCTCAGACAAGTCCCTCGTATTTTGTTTTAAATCCTAACACGCATTGCATATGTGTCACAGCTATCACTCATGGATTTTCCTTGCACAAATTGTGAGGCATACCAGCAAACCAGGACACCACAACTTGAAGAATCAGTTTGAAGAGTATGTGGTGTTGAGGTGATTTGAAATTCAGAAAGACCAAATTTTCTTTCAAGAAGTGAAGGTAGGAACTTTTCTAGGACTTGCATATATGTACTGTTTTGAATTTCAGCTGCTGAATTCAAAGGGTCAACATAAAAAATGTTTTTATTTTGAAGGTCTATGGCAACAAATGTCCAGTGATAGTCGTTTGGGTTCCAAGGTGCAATAATAAATTGGTTTTTTTCATTGCTTTTTTCTAACCACAGCCGGCCTGCTTGACCACCATTTTGCAAAGAAAGTATTGACGTGGAAGCTGCGTAGAGAACGTTGACATACTCTTTCTGAAGACACCAGAAAAATGAATTGATTACTTCATCATATAACCAACCAGGTATGAAGGGTTTTTCATTGACACTACTTAGTAAAATCTGTGTTCCTCTGGGTAAAAATGGTTCTAGTGACTTAACTTCCAGCAGAGATACAAAGTGTGGTCCGTTTCTTAACAGTTTTTCTGTTATTGATGAACCCGCTCTTATGATTGGTGTGAAACTTGTGTAGTGTGTGGATGGTTGGTCAGGTATTGATTTATCATTTTTGGATGGTTGGGTTGTTTCTATTTTTTCCAGGGACATAGCAGTTTTAAAGAACTTCCTCATCATTGCTGCCCGCTCACCAACTCTTCTGTTCGATGGATGTTTCTTCTTTGGTTTAACAGATAATAGCTTTGTTAATCTTGGTTTCTTCTTCGGAGAACCGTTGGTTGACTTTTTTGATTTTCTTTTCTTACATTTTAAAGAACTGCAGCTCATGTCACGCGCCGTAAGTGTTAAACCAGCGTCAGTGTTACTGTTATCCTCTAACGCCTGAAGTGCTGACGCAAGATTCTTTTCTAGGTTGGCCAATGATGTTGAATCAGTGCACTCGTAGATTAAGTTCTTTATTCTCGATAACAGGTCACAGCATCTAGTAACAGCTGTTCGTTTAGGAAACACTGGTTTTGGAAGGTCAGCTGTCGTAGTTTGTGTTGTAGTTACCTTCACTGTTTCTCCATCATTGTCCCGAAAGTCTGTCTGTGCGTCGGAACTCTGCTGCGTATCATTAGCTTCGTCCAAGATATGGTGAATTGGTTTACACAATATGTCCATATCTAAGCTCAAAAATGGAGACTCTCTATACGCAATTGGCAATGTTTCCCATCCCCAAGTATCATATTTCTTGTCTTGGATGATCCCTAATAAGTGCTTACATGGCAAGTAGTTTCTTTGCCAGTCAAGGCACTCGCAGCTGGGTATATCATTATCTTGCGGTGCCTTAAAATAAACGCGGTAGTTGTGCTTCCCCATTTCACTGGGGACTAAAAATGCACCAATTGAATCATCCAAAGTAATTGAATTGACATCCTCAGGGTAGACCAGACGCTTCATGCAATGCTCAACCAGGTAATTTGGACGGTTATGCAGAAATTTTGGAATTTGTTTGTTGTACCGTTTATATGCCGTTGAACATTTCGTGTTCCCGTTGATATAGCTGCAACAAAAAATATAATATAAAAAATCTCAAAATAATACCTATGCTAGGTCAGATACGAATCCGGAAAACTGCAGTGCAGACGTTGTACTATAATTCTGGTACATATTATACTCACCCTTCATATTTGTCAGGAAGAAATTCATTTACAAGGATGGTGAGCATGGCACTGAGCGAGTGCTTTCGTAGAGTTTGTAGATATTGGTGTTTGAAGACCCATTTTGTCGTTCCAAACCGTTGTTTGTACTAACATGAACAAGCAGACGCTCCTTTCTAAATGCCCACACCCATCTCTGTAAAAAATAGAAATCCATGAAATGTAGATAGTGGTTGTATGTAGATTTTAAAATATTATTTAGAGAAAAAGACTTGCATTTCACCGTGCAATTGTTCATAGTAGTACTGCAGTACATTCTGAGGGCACGCAGTTGCTTTGGTTAAACCTGTTGTTTCTTTGTACCTTTTTGTGTCGTAACCATGTATTCTCTAACCACTTTTTAAAATTCTTATTGGTCTTCCATTCGTGCGTGTCCGTTAATTGCTTCAGGGCATTTTCGTAGGCATCTTCAGTTCTTGCTCGTGCCAATTGTCTTATCAAAGCCAATATACACTCGCGGTTCTCTGCAACTCCATTGTCTTTTTTGGCTGTCCAACGCTCCCATGCTTGTTCACGGTGAAAGTCACAAAGAGGTACTTTGCAGTCTGAAAATTAAAATATATAATCCATACACCATTTAACCATTCTGTATTATTTTACCTTTAATACCCTAGGACACCTATAATATAAATTGTTATTAATTGCACCAACTTTTTTATGTCTATGTACTGTAGGTGCTGCATATTTGCTTTTAATAACGAACATCAATTGGGATGGCATACAGTTCATGCATCATACCTGGAAAAACGGACTCTATTGAATTTATTTCTTCTTCGCAAAGATCTGTCATCATATGGCGTGGCTTCCATTCTGGATTCCATTGACGCAGAATACTCAAAGCTTCTGTAATACTTGCGGTGGTTTCATCTTGTACAATAAACGATGCAACGATAATGTAATTAACATTTGTTTTTACAGCGACAAAAAATAATGGCAAGGAATATTGAGTGGTTTTGTAGGTGGCATCGAGAAAAGCGAGTTCCTGACCATTTCGACCAAGTAACCTCGATTGCCAAACCGTTTGATGTACAAACAAAAGACGCTCTTGTTGTTTTTCAGCAGTCGTTATAACCTCCTCGTCTACAACAGCTTCATCATCGCTATTTTCTTCATCGGTAAATTCCGTATTTTTGTATACGCCACTCCCTTCAACGTATGGACGGAAGTGGAATCTATCAATGCTTGAACTCTTTTCGTTTGTCCATTTTTCTATGAGTCGCTCAATGTTGTCTTGATCCATGAACGAAAGTCTGGCACGCATTGCCGCGTTATGCATATGATTCTTTATTGTTTTAGCGCGCGGAAAGTATCGTCGATTGCTACGCTGAGGTTGTTCTTTTCCTCGAAAAAGGTCGTCATGGACAAATATTTTTGAATGACGTTTCATCTCATCAACGCTTCCAACTCCTTCACCGACAAGTTCTTTTATTTTGCTGATAACCCTTTTATCCAGTCGTTGCGTCATTCCGCTGTGCTAAAATAGTAGAAGACGAAGTGAGACAACAAAACAGTCTTGCACGATTTTGGTTTTTTAGCTTTAACGATGGGTATAGTATATTAGAATATTAAATTGGCCTGCAGGTTACTGCACACAGCATACATAGAACCTTAGTTTGGGTTTAAACGGTATTGTTATGTGCCTCACCGTTTTGGACTTAAAATATACTATGAATCATAAAGCATGGATTACGTATTTTAGATATGTAGCCAGGGCGTGAATCATACTTCTAAAATAATCAGGATATTACAAAGTTTACTATATACGTTTTCAATATACCCAGCACTTCCCTGAGCTACCTGGGTTCCACTACTGCTCGCTATGATAGTTTTGAGTTTTTTTCATGTTTTATTGTGAACTTATAATTACTTTTTATCTAAATACTAGTCTTTTCAATATATACCTAAAAGAAAACTCACAACTCCAAGTGTGTGTGCGGTGTGCTCCTCTGACCGTGGAAAGGAGATATATATTCTGCGTTCTGTTTTAACCGAGCAACTGGCATTGTTTAACTTTGTTCGCAATTCGGCAGAGGTGGTAGCGCGCTTCTTTTTTTAGCGTCACAAGGCACCTAAAAATATATTTTCAATATTTAAAAAAAAATTAAAAAAGGCTAAAAGCCCTTACTACAAAGTGATTACTTTCAGCACCAAATAAACTTAAACAGGACTTAAACTTAAACAGCAAACATGTAGTGTAGGTTTGATATATTTATTAAAATTCCTGCTGACGGTTGAGCTACCATGTAGTCAGTTGCAAACTTTCAATCTATACTACTTTCTAGATAACATACCTTATATTCTGGAAATTTTATTACTTCCCTCATTTGTATGGTTGCTGTGCAATTAAGTTTTTTGTTGTCTTGCTTCCAAAAACGTCTCTTTTTCATTGTATGATCTCCTTCCTAAATAATCATCGGACCAACTAGATTAGTTCATTTCATTGCACCCAAAAGCCACTATTTGGCTTATCGCAGCTAATAAAATAAACGTATTCTAATATTTACCACAAACGTTGATGCGTGCTTCTTTTTTTGGTAAATATTTCTGTCCATCCCATGTTGGCATTCCAAGACGCTCGTGCCCACCAAATAGAACGGTACTCCATTGAAGGGGATGGGTTTTTCATTCCCTGATTTAGATTGCCACCAAATATGGTGCGGTTTATGGTCATTTGCGCCTAAATCACAAGGACCATCCAAACATTTAATACTGCGGTGTGGAATTACGTTGCTTGTATGAACGATACGTAAGCGCAATATTACGGGCATGTTCTGTGAAGACGGGATAGTGCAATCTACCCGATTGTTTTACTTTCAAACTATGTTGGAGGTTATCACATAAAATACATTGAACCTCCAAGTTGCGTGACAGGAAATAGACGAGACTATTTTAACCAATAAGATTGCGTCTTTTACATGGGTTTTTTGTTGTTGGTTTGAGGGAGTGAGTGAGATATTAATATTATTAGTATATTTGTGAGTTTTATTTTCTTGCGAAAATGACTTTTTGTAAACACATACCGGAGAGGCAAGTAATCTGCGAAAACCAGGGTAGGGAAAGGGAGGCATTTGCCCCGCCCCCCGATAGTTTTTTTAGAAGTTTTATAAATTGTCAGATGGAAGCCAGGCACTATGAAGGGTTTTAAGCATAATAGAAACAGCACACAATAAACTCTAATGCAAAAGTGCGGTATTAGGCTAGCTAACGCTTCTGAAACCCTAACTAATTAACTAGGAGTCCTACTCGGGCTCGACGTTTCGGGATTATTGATACAATTTTCCACAAGTCCTGCCACTTGCTACTACTTCGATTAATTAACACGTTAAAACTTTCGAAAATAGTTGCATGATACTTAACCGACGGATATAGACTTAACAATCTCAGTAATTTGATAGCGGGTCAGAAGTTTTTCATTGTAAACAGTAAGAATAAAGTTGACTGAACATTATTACATTAAGTCATTAAAACAGTGCCTTATCTCACCGTAAAAACTAAAAACGTATGTGTTGATTGTACATTACTATATGATATATTTGAAGCCGGTCGCACCAGACCGCCCAGACGGCAAATTAGTTTAAATATTAGCGCGCAAGACCGCGGTAAACGCATATTGAACTTACCTGTGGCTCCAAAGTTCTTTGTTTTCGTGAAAACCGTAAATTTCGTCGTGGTTGCATTTTCGAAGTCCCTCACCAGCTCGAGCGCCCTTTCTAATGTACTTACATAGCCGAAGAACGAGTTTTCTTTGTTGATTATAGTGTCAAAATTTGGTTTCTGTAAATGAGATGTAAAAGTTGACCCTGCCATGCATATGTTTTAAAGTGTTAAGACATGAATTCCGGAAATTAATAATTAATTGGTCTTCACCGACCGTGTTTAGTATGACAGGCCTGGGAACTGGGTACTCTACCATATCTGAAATAGCCCTAACCGTGGAGTACTGCCACTGATCTATACAATTGACTGTACACCATCATTGTGTTTCTAAAACATGGAATAAACTGAGATATTTCCTCTGGTAAAAACATTGATAATGAATACGCCTTATACTATAAATATAAATTCTTAGTTCAATACTGCTATTATCAAGCCAAGCGCAAGAGGTTTATTTTAGCACTAGGGTCTTTTTGCGCTTCCTGCTTCCAACAGGTCTAAACCCAATTCTCACGAAAAGATCATAAACAATTTATAAATATATTTCTGACGATTGTGACAAAGGCTCATATATAATTCGTTAGAGAATTAATAAAGTTGATCAATCAATAATTGGTTGCGGATTTGACCAATTTCTAATTTTGTTATAAACTTGACCAATTTATAACTAGTTATGGATTTGACCAATCTTAAATTGGTTGATTATTGGATCAATTTTAATTTGGTTATGTATTTGAAAAATTTGAAATTGGTTATACAAATGACCATTTTAAAATGGTTATGTATTTGGCCTATTTAAAATTGGTTATATATTTTACCAATTTTAAATTGGTTATGCATTTGACCAATTCAAAATTGGTTATACACATGACCAATTTCAAATTGGTTCAATTAACGAATTCTAATTGGTCAAAAATTGCAACCAATACAGTATTGGTCAAAACAACCTTTATTTAATTGGTTATGTCAGACTAAACAATTCTTTAATTGGTTATAATTACCAATTTAGATTAGTTACAACCAATAAAATTTGTCATTTTAACCAGTTTGTTTTTACAGTGTGCTTCGTTCGTCTCAGATGCAGCCACATGAAATAGCAAATCATATTTCCAACGCCACTGGTTCTGCATTTTGCCCGAGGACACTGTGTCGAGCTGTGTATGGACTTGGAATAACGCGTAAGAAGGTATACACATGCACATCACTGCCATTAATAATATTCAGTATTTATCAGCTAAAAATGCGCAGGAATATAAACCACACTGAATGCATCACACTATTGTTTCAATCTTAAACCTTCAATGATTCTAACTCATCTTCAAAATTTGTATTGTTATGTTCAGTACTAAATTTACGAAGCATTTGCTTTTGCAGATACACCGAATTGCTCTTCAGCGAAATGATAATCTAAGGCTACAATTCAAAGCAGAAGTCAACGTATTTAATCCGTGAATCGTTCTGTCGCAAGTATTGCTTAACTTTGGCGAAAACCTCTTCGATCGTGTTCAAATCGGGACTGTATGGTGGCAAAAAACGGATAAGCGCTCCAGAATCATAAACATGTTCCACAACTTCTTGGACATGATGTGCTGGGTGGTTTTTTGTTGGGAAAAGCACAGGCGTTTGAGTTATTATTTACAAGAATATTACTACATGCAATAGGACGCCTCTAGGGACGCTGGCTTGCTAAATTTGCACATTTAATTCTTACCTATTATACAATAACAGATCGCGGGTTTTCCCCATTAAATGGATTCATTGCTGGTAAAAGGCGCGCTCGTCAAGAAATTGCAAAAAGGAGCGAGCATCAAATCTTTCCTTTAGACTCTTCAATAAGTCCTTTACTTGAAATAGCGGAAATTGCAGAATAATGAGGTGCCCAGCGTGAATAGCTATAATTTCTCACAACTGGGTCTGTTTCCCGAGCGCTATATCCATACCCTCGAGCTATGCGTTTATCCTTCAAAAAAACACTAGGGAAATAAGTATTAGAAGCTTTTTACAACCACGTGACATTGACGTATATTGCTTGCGCATACTGTACATACAATGCCTGTTTCAGCGTATTGCGGCTCAGTATTTGTGCAAGGGGTGGCTTTGCGGGAAGCTTTCGTCTATAGCTTGAAGGAACTTATGCCCAATGCTCGTTGCAACATTGGCACTATAAGGTGGGTTGAACCATATAATGCTTCTCCTTCTAGAGTGCTTTGGTTTTGGAGGTTGAGGGTTGTATTTGAGCGAGTAATTGTAACCACTTTTCTGCAGGGCTTTTTGTTAAGGTGAATAGCCGAGTCAAACGATTGCTTATCAAAAGATATATTAGATAGTCGTCTGTGAATTGCCTCAGGTATGTTGCGGAGTATTGATGGTGGGTGGTTGCTTTGTCGGTTTACGTATTGCGGGACGTTTCCAGGTTTCATAATTATGCGGTTTGTAAGAGGCGGATTTCAGATCAAGTGTAATATCAAGATAGTTGATACATTTCTTGTTAGCTTCGATAGTGATTTTCAAGCTGTAGTCGCTGAATGTCCTACAAATGTGTTTCTTAATATTCTCAATCTCTCTAGGCGTTTTATTAAATGCTGCAAGGCCGTCATCTCTGTACAGACCGATGTCGTTGCCGTACTCTGTTGCAAATTTCGATAGTAGGTAGGAAGTACAAGTTCACACGTTTCCGCGCCGTCGTAGCTTCCTATGGTCACGTCAAAGAGAGAGTCTGATGTTTTCTTGCAATAGGTTGAGTTTCCATTGAAAAGGAGGTATTTCTTTGCCTGAATAATGATATGTTTTTCATTTTCGGTTATCTCGTCGTATTGCGAGGCGAATGTTAGGGCTTGTTTTAGCAACTCTTTCGATATGGATGGATAAAAGTCTACGACATAAAAACTAATCACAATGAGCGAGTGGATTTGTCTGGTATGTTGTCGAACCACTTGATAACTGAATCTGTTATATTGATTTAACTTGGTAGATTTTGCGATATTTGAGTTGATCCATTGAAGGATTTGTTTACTGACAATACCGATTTCCGGTTTAGCTGGGTTTGTAAGTCTGCACGTAGGGTTGTTGTTAAAATTCGGCTTATGGTCTTTTGAGGTTACAAACAAGTCTTTTGCAGCAATTGATTCAATGCGGTTGTCAAGACCGATACTCTTTGAGATTTTCTTTTCTTCGGATATTATTTTGCATGCGGTTTTCGGTGGAGCTTTCTTGTAGGCTTTGGTTATTGTAGTGTCAAGTAATTTCTTGCATGCAGGGGCGTCTAGCTGGTAAAAATTTGTCGTCTTATCACCTGCAATAAGTAGATTGCTATTATTCCTGATTTTATTCAAGTCCTGTGATAGTTTTCTCTAGAATTTATTGCAATCTTTTTTTCGTTGTGATTACTTTTTATGTCGTAGACTTTTAGCCACCCATATCCGCGAAGAGTTAATAAAACAAGCCCTAACATTCGCCTCGCAATACGACGAGATAACCGAAAATGAAAAACATATCATTATTCAGGCAAAGAAATCCCTCCTTTCCAATGGAAACTCAACCTGGTGTAAGAAAACATCAGACTCTCTCTTTGACGTGACCATGGGGAGCTACGACGGCGCGAAAACGTGTGAACTTGTAGGCTCCTACCTACTATCGAAATTTGCAACAGAGTACGGCAACGACATCGGTCAGTACAGAGATGACGGCCTTGCAGCATCTAATAAAACGCCTAGAGAGATTGAGAATATTAAGAAACACATTTGCTAGACATTCAGCGACTACAGCTTGAAAATCACTATCGAAGCTAACAAGAAATGTGTCAACTATCTTGATATTTCACTTGATCTGAAATCCGCCTTTTAGAAACCGCATAATTATGAAACCTGGAAACGTCCCGCAATACGTAAACCGACAAAGCAACCACCCACCATCAATACTCCGCAACATACCTGAGGCAATCCACAGATGATTATCTAATATATCTTTTGATAAGCAGTCGTTTGACTCGGCTATTCACCTTATCAAAAAGCCCTGCAGAAAAGTGGTTACAATTACTCGCTCAAATACAACCCTCAACCTCCAAAACCAAAGCACTCTAGAAGGAGAAGCATTATATGGTTCAACCCACCTTATAGCGCCAATGTTGCAACGAGCATTGGGCATAAGTTCCTTCAAGCTATAGACGAATGCTTCCCGCAATGCCACCCTTTGCACAAAATACTGAACCGCAACACGCCGAAGTTATAGCTGCATGCCAAGCATGCAGAACGTTATCTCAGCCCACAACAAAGTTATACTCGCAAAACAGCCTCAGAGCAACATCACCGATGCAAATAAAGAGTGCAATTGCCGCCTGAATGCCTCGTGCCCAATCTTTGGTAAATGCCTAAAAGAGAGCGTGGTTTATCAAGCGACGGTGACGAGAAAAGATGCCAAGGAAGAGAAGACCTATGTCGGACATACGAGGGGGCAATTCAAAACACGCTACAATAACCACACAAATTATTTTAGAAACGCTAAGCATAAGCATGCCACCGGGTCTGCCACCGCCCTCAGCAAATACGTTTGGTTTTTAAAGGAATCAAACGTACAATATTCAATGAACTGGAATATCATAAAAAAATGCGAGAGTTATTCAAACAAAACCAAACGATGCAACCTATGCCTACATGAAAAATTTATAATTATTTATTTAATTTCCGCATCTCAACTCCTTGAACTCTAGAAACGAACTTTTATCAGCCTGTAGAAATAGGAAAGTTTCCCAAGCACAATCTCAAACGCGATTTCACCTGATGAGTGTGGTATATATATATATATATATATATATATATATATATATATATATATATATATATATATATATATATATATATATATATATATATATATATATATATATATATATATATATATATATATATATATATATATATATATATACCTACTGAATGCCCCATCCCCAAGAATTGCCTGACCGAATCTATTGTGTACCAAGCCACAGTGACCACATCTGATAAGCGACCTCCCGAAACATATGTAGGACTAACAGAAAACAAATTCGAATTACGATACGCCAATCCTAAAACATCATTTCACCGCATTCTAAAGCAGAACTGCACAGAACTAAGTAAACACATCTGGGATCTGAAGCAAAGGGGTATTGTGTATTCAATCAGATGGAGAATCCTTAAGCGAGCGAAATCGTACAGTAATATATCTAAAAGATGCAACTTATGTCTATGGGAGAAATTTTTCATTATCTGTAAACCGGACATGGCTACACTTAACCGACGAAATGAACTTGTCTCTACATGCAGACATGCTAGTAAATTCCTACTAAAGAACTTTAGGTCTTAATTACAAATATCCCACTTGAGGTGTAAATTGATATGTAAAGACAATAGTCGTTTAACCGTTTGTACATAATTTAAAAGTTCGTTACTCCATAGATCATATAACATAGGCTATTTGTCTGAAGAGTGCTATACTAAGTGTAGTACGAAACTAAATAGTAATGAATATGCCTTACAGAACTTGCTAAGTCTTTGTGCCTTATTTGTTGTTTATATTTGTATGTATGTATGTATGTATGTATGTATGTATGTATGTATGTATGTATGTATGTATGTATGTATGTATGTATGTATGTATATATATATATATATATATATATATATATATATATATATATATATATATATATATATATATATATATATATATATATATATATATATATATATATATATAGACTATAGTATTGAGTATAGAATCATATGAGTAGAGTGCTCAATACAGAAGTAGAGCGGATATAACAAAGAAGACAAACTTGAGTCACTTCATTTAAACATCTATTCACTACAAACTTATTTCGTATGGTACATATATTTAATCACTACAAATTTGTTTCGTATGGCAGGCAAAGCCTGCCACACTCATCAGGTGATAGTCGCGTCTCCTGACTATCACCTGATGAGTGTGGCAGGCTTTGCCTGCCATACGAAACAAATTTGTAGTGATTAAATATACAGTGGTCCACTCCAATATTTCCTCTTTTTTGATGAATCATGTTCACTGTAGTAAAAAGATGCATTTTTTATCTTAAATATGTATATTATTCACAGAATGTATTTCTAGCCGTTTTTGTGTCTGACTTTACTATCAAGTTATTAATAAAGTTGTGATAAATCACGAAAAATAAACGAGGCTTGGTGCAAAATGGCGAAATAGAGTGAACAATAAACGCTCAAATATAATTGAGTATTGTGCTATTGTAATGAAGGTACACATGCAATGGAAAGGCACCAAGACAAGTTAAATGCTGTGTGATAATGTATACTTTAAAAAGCGTGGTAAACAAGATTCTTTGGAGAAAAACTAAAATGCATAAAAAGTCAAGATCTATTCCGTTTTCTTGGTTAAAAGAGAACCACTATGTTAAAGAAACTTGCTAGTGAAACAAAACTGCAACTGGCAGAAACGTTTAAGCTCTAATTACAAATTAATTATCAGTAACCAGCACAGAAAACAGCAAATTCGATTCAAAATATACTAAATACCTTATGGGAGCCCTATCAATTGCGTATGCTGTGGGCTTAAGACACGCCCATGCCAGAAATAGGAACACAGGTTGTGTATATTAGGGAAAATTTTTGGCAGACCAATTAAAAGTTTGCAATATAAACAGGTGCATGCATTACAGCTACAAATATAGAGAAGTTAGTCATGAAAAAATTAGTTCTTGTTTAAAGAAGACCGTGAAATATAGCAGATAAAGCATTTTAGTTTAAGGTTGCTCCCACGTTTAGAGTTCGCTATCAATTCTTGTAAACCCAAGAAATTAAAGTATTAAGTAATCCTAGTCTTTGCCAGTGATGCCTCGCCAGTTTCTACGGCGATTCAATTTCAAAAGTTGTGTATGTCGTGAAATACTATGAAAAATATATTGTACCTAAATCAAAGGTATAAAAGTGGAGTGGACTCAGACTTTTGAGCACCACTGTATGTACCATACGAAATAAGTTTGTAGTGAATGAATGTTTAAGAGGAGATTTTTCACAGAATCGCGTATTGTTTGCTCAAAACCAATCAGGTCGCACGGATTGGTATGCGCATTTACAAGATGGCGGCGTGTTCCTTTCGAAGGTTTTTTGAGTGCTTTTTACATGGGCAAATGATGGAAAAAATGAGAAGTGTTTTGAACAAATGACTAACAATCCATGGTAAAAAAGTATTAGGCTTTTCGTTCATATGAATGGATAATAATCAAGTCTTACTGGTGTGAATGTTGCCGTCATAAAGATACGAGTTTGATTTACTTATGGTAGTATGGAACGTGGAAGGTAAAATATTACATTTATATCCCTATTTCATTTGGATATCAAGTTCATAAAATACTTTTTCACGATACAGAACAATTATTGAAAGATTAAAACTGATAAATTCACTGTTTGGAGGACGTCATTGGCCAAGTGATTAACAATATTTGCATGTTAATAAATTTCGTTGTAGAATTGTCCACCATAATATTTGTATCTCAGAAAATCTGATTTTTGCTCATATGCTAATTCTGTAAAAGTATTTCATCTCTAAACACTTTGGAAATGTCCTGATTGTTCAAAAATTGAGATTTGCGCATCATATGGCCTTTAAACTACTTTTTGCTGTTTTTGTGAAATTTGCATAATCATCAAATACACAACAATAGTATGTTGTCCTAAAATAAAGTTGAACGTTCAAAATTACCCCATAACCCTGTCTGAACAAGCTAAATTGTCTTTCACATTAAGCCAGGGGTATGTAAGTCTATAAAAAATATGTTTTGGTCAAAATCTGAGTGTGCGATCGAAGGCCTTTTTCATGATTTTCAAGACTGTCCAATATCTGTTACCATTAACAGGTACTGTCCACACCAACATTTATGATTCATGTTCCTTTCAAATTAATTCAGTCATTGTATTTTAAACAATATAAACATATTCTCAACTATTTTTCTCAAGTTCAAACTCATAAATATTTGATTTTGAAAGATTTTTAATGCAAGCCTGGGTGTTTTTATCATGTTAGTGTATCTGGTCAAATTGGGGTTGTCCTTAGCTTTACCTAAATTTCACAGGTTAAAATAAACCCCAGAACTAAACCTGAACAAGCTAAATTGTCTTTCACATTAAGCCAGGGGTATGTAAGTGTACAAAAAATATGTTTTGGTCAAAATTTGAGTGCGCGGTCGAAGGCCGTTTTTTATGATTTTTAAAACCAACCAAATTATAGTATGTCTGAGTGCTACCATTAACAGGTACTGTCCACACCAACAATCATGACTCATGTTTCTTTCAAATCAATTTGGTCATTGTATTTTAAATGATAAAAACACATTTTAAACACATGAAATAAACACATGGGTGGGTGGGACCTAATTATTAGAATTCTGCCAGGCCAGGCATAATTTAAATCATGCATATACAGTGTATCATAATAAATGTGCAAAAATATCAGAATTTCTAAGAAGACCTTTTCTTGCAGGCTATTAAAGAAAACAAAAAATGAAAGATGAAAATGAATATTTATTAAATCACAGATTATTATTTATGATACAATCTATTCTTGTGTGAATATAATGAAAATGTTGATAACTTTATACTGTAGACAAAATACTCCACAATGTACTGGTTTTTGTCACCCAGCACTGACAGAATGAGGTTGATGTTTTCAGATACTGTAATCATATCTTCAAGATTGTAATAGTAATGTCACAGAGATCTATAAAAAAATACTTTCATGGTTAACTACTAGAGGAATTGATTTACTTCAGGCTATTGGGGGGGGGGGGGGTCTGAGTTAATCCTCAGGCAATTATCAAAGAAAAAAAAATATTTGGCCCTTATGACCATATAGGCAATTTTGTTTTGATGTCAACATGCTTGGCTCCTTGAGCCTGTCTGGTGTCTTTACTAGTAACGCATGCTGCCTCAGTTGACTGTCAGGCCCTGCTTTATGACCAGTCCTGGTTCAGCAACCTTCCTACCAGATTGTTGCATCCATGATGCTGGTGTAATTCAAAACTTTACTGTAAACATATGACTGAAAATTTTATTTTCATTCCTGAAAAGGGCGTTTCAGATTTTATCGCGTATGGCATGAAGTTGTATACTGAATGCCTGTAAATGAGTAAAAAACTGAATGCCTGTAAAATCAGTAAATTGGAGTAAAGGGATTTAAAATTACAAATACTCAAATTTTCCTTAAAAATGCAAAATCCTTTAACGTTTTCCATGTACTTATGTTATTAACGAGTTGTGAACAAGCTGGTCATCATCCAGAGGACGAAAGCAGTGGCTTTCAATCAGTTTTATTAATAATTTAAAGTAGCAGATAATTTTGCCGCTAAAATATGCTCACTCCTGAGTCAGATACGTGTGCATATTAACATAATAATAATTCAAACAACGTCTATTAAATACGATATTACACTTACTACGTTATCCTTCTTTATATTTAGCAATGTTTTGCCCCATGACATAACCAAAAATCCAGTAAAATTCTGTTTTTCTTTGCAAATATTTTTAGAAAACTTTCAAAACAAAAGATGGCGCCAGAGCATTTTTTCGCGAAGGCTTGGTCGCTAAGTTTTGAGCAGTTTTCGCAAGAAATACGCGACTTTCTAAAAAATCTCCTCTTAAATGAAGTGACTCAAGTTTGTCTTCTTAGATAGTATTAGGTTTTGCCGTTTATAAAAACTTTTGAAAGAGTGCTCAATGGATATCCAGAGCATAATTAATTTATTTATACGACTCAACAAATTCCACAAGCCATCTTTATTACTAACTAGTTTCGTACCACGAGATGTGGTACGAAACTAGTTAGTAATAAAGATGCCTAGTGGAATTTGTTGAGTCGTATAAATAAATTATATATATATATATATATATATATATATATATATATATATATATATATATATATATATATATATATATATATATATATATATATATATATATATATATATATATATATATATATATATAATATAATATAATATAATATAAAATAAACAGGGAGTCAGCAGTTATGAATAAACATTTTTGTTACTAGTTAGTTTCGTGCCACACGTTAATACCGTGTGGTACTCTTCAGACAAAATGTTCTACAACCTCGTACCCAGGCTCTTTTACCTACGCCCGGCGCTGCGGCAAAGACCCTGGCAAAAGCTGGTCACGTGACCTCCCAGATTCTGGGAGGTGAGTTAAATTATACCAAGGGAGGGGTAGTTGAGGAGCGGTTTGTAACATTCGCATATTTTGGGAAATTTATTGAGAATAATATTGTTTTCATTCTGGTCCAAAAGATTTCATAGCATTCTGAAGTGAAAAAGTCAGATATTTGACACCCTTATTTTTGGTTAATATCGTATTACAACATGGCCACATGTACTCAGGTCAAATGTCACAAAATGCGTTGTTATTCTGTCGCTGATGGCTGCAAAGGAAACACCGAAAAAGCGCTATTTGAAAAGCATCACTGCTGAAGTCTACAGTTCCTCTTGTCGTCTTTGTAAAGCTGTTGTTGACAAAAATCATTGTAGAGATTTGTTTAAGCCTTCTAATCGAGCTGTATTAAAGAACGTGGAAAATATCTTTGGTGACAATTTGCCTCGAGACAACAGCCTACCGCATTTGATATGTCGTCCATGCGAAAGAAGGCTTACCAACGCAATCGCGTTCAAGAATGTAATCATAGAAACGCAGAAATCCTTAGAGGCAGAGATCCATTCAAAACGATGTCTGGAAATATCTCCGTCAGTCGTTCAACCATCTACTTCTAGATTGCGTGGGAGTGTCAGTTCCTTGACCTCTGGTCGCAGGAGGAGTTTGGATTTTACTGAATCTTTATCTTCCACACCGGGGGTGAGTTCTGGAATCTACTTGTATTATTATAAATGCGCAAGAAAAGCGTGATTCAACCGTAAAACTTTTAAAAAAACACCGAAACCTGTATGTTGATTATACACACTGAGTTAATTTATAAACAATGAGAGTATTCATTCTTATGAATATACAGTGGCTATTTAATATTTATACAGCCTTCCAGCTATATAAACGGGAATGGTATTAAGCTATCAATGTGTAGATTGAATGAAACCTGTATAAGTTATACATAATTTATGAGGACAAATACCGTAGGTCTACTCAGCAGTGCAACTTGGCTCGCCAATGCGACATGCATAGACAAACTTAAAGGTTCCGGTCTGTTTATGTAATCCCACTTAGCCGGGACAAGATTTTGATGTATTTCAATAAAAGCTTGCCAGAAAATTATCGTTTTTTTGTCATCCACCTCAGTATAAAAATGTTGTGTAGGTTTTAGGCTACAAAAGCTCAGGCTACAGATCTAGGTGTGTATAGAATTCAAAAATCAATCATTTTACTGTATATAAATCCCAAGCAGCATAATTATTAGTTTTTCATCTTTGCATGAATCCTAATCATTTATTTATACTTAATAACCTGTATGCATGCAAACATGCAAAAATAATTCTTTGTATTCAAGGAAGTTAAACTGATTTTATTGTGTTTTCTTAGACAGCTAAAACTTCGTTTACCAAAAATATTGACATCACCCAGGCAATGAATGATGTTATGTCAAAGGCAAATGAAGAGTTGATTGAAATTGCCAGAAGAAGTGAGCCATCAGTATTGAGGAAAAGATCATACGAAGGAATGTCTAATGAAAACTGGATGACTGAAGTGATGAATGAACTTTCTACTCGCTGTCCAGTTGTATCAGACATATTGCCAAAGCTACTAGACATCATGTATCGTCCTGAAAAGAAAATTCCAGCTGCATGCTTAATATATGGTATAATCATGTTCATGAGATGCCATGAGTTAAGTCAAATACAGAGGATAAACACCATTCTGCTGACTCAAGGTCATGCATCCACTACTGTAAGTATAGTGATTGTATATTATGATCCATGTTAATAGTCTAGAATTGATCAGCATGACCGTCTGTAGTATCCCAGGGATGCTGGAAAGGGAGGTGCAAGGGAGCATCACCTCCTTTTTTCTTTAGTGAGGAAGACTGGTGACAAAAGTGCTTTTAGATAAAAATTTGGCAAATCATAGGTCCATGAAACTTTGTGTCAAACTGCCATTCCACCCACATTACACTACTGGACTGCTTGGTTTCAACACCTTACCACCTCATGGATACAGATAATCAATTTGTGAATTCAAAGTATAAACAAAGCAATGAAATTAAACTTTAATCTCAGGAAAAGTATATACTTGAGAAATATTGACATATCTACCTGCAAGAAAAGATATTTTATGATGAACAATCATCTTTTGAAATTAACAATAAACCAATAAAATGCCTTTATTGCCTAGAACATGTGCCCACTCTTGCATCCTTGGTGAACATTTAACACGTGATGTGCTCCATACAACTGTTTGGAAAGCTTTGCATTTTATTTGTCTTATAATTATCCAGTTTAAAGTTTTGCAGCATTGGAAACAGTATTGGGAAAACTTACAATTGTGTGAAACGTTTGACCTCTGGGCTTCCACACAATTTCTTGTTTTCTCAATTTCCATATACATACAGTAACTGTAGCTATATTAACATAGAAAATGTTTTATGTTTTTGCTGCATGTCAATAAATGAATTATGATGTATATGTTATATGTAATATAATTATTTGTTTAAATCATTTTAGCTGATGGAAAGACTTAACAAATATGAATTTTGTCTTGATCCATTCACCAAGTATGCTATGATGGACAACATTAGGCAGCATTTCCTTGAGCGTGCAATAGACATGGTCAAATTCGGTCACAAGTTTGTGTTTGTGCTCGATAACATTGACTGGGAGGAGAAGACACATGATGTTAGATCGGACAACCAGAATAAGAGTGTCCACGCAGTAGCTACCAGCATTGTTTTTGATCGCATTCCTATCGAAAATTTGCATGATGATGGTCCACAGAGAGATTTAAAAACATGCAATGTCCGTAACATACTTGCTGTTAGTAATGCAGAATTGAATGTGATAAGGAGTCGATACAGGATTCTTTTGGCAAAACTTCTCTTTGAACATTTACCAGAATTTCAGGTATTTCAAGCTCATATACCATCCAACACTCATTGCCAGTATTCTGAACAAACATGCTTGAAGTCTGAGATTATTACCATGCCAATTCTGCTCAAGGATGAGAAGAAGTACTCCGAATGTGCAGATGTGCTAGACCAGCTTGAGAAGTGGACATATGAGATCTATTCTGCTGCTGGGTTGTGCAATGTTGTTTCAACGTCCTTTGATGTCACCCCTGAGCCTGGACCAACTCCAATTGCAAGCCATTCAAGGCCTGATCAACCAGCATCACATTTCCCTCCTGTTCCTATGCCTGGTGTGAAGATACCCTGTTATGGTGATCAGCTAACTAGGGTCCGACTTGCAGGCTCCAAAGACCTCCGGGCTGGCTGTCATTCAGCTAGCCAACGACTTGACCACCTGTACCCGTTCTGCATTGTTGACTGGCATACTAAGAGAAGTTTCTTGAAGGTATTTAATATAATAATAATTCAAAAGTAGATCTGTTATTATTATAAACATACCCATCTAAATCACTGTTTAAATCACATCTTATCTCTCTCACTTGAAGAGTAAAATCATCTGATGTTAGACAGGATCTGAGTTAAAATGCTACCCTTGAATTAGGATAAATATTTAATAAATATATCTATCAGAACATGGTGCATGTTGAATGAATACCCTACAATTTAGTTATTTACCCATTAGTGCCCCACTTTTAATAGTATTTACTCAGTCTAATATCAGATTATTCTGTATGTTACTATGGCATCTCTACCCTCTGAAGAAAATACAAGACCACTTACTTAGAGAGATAAACTTAAGAGTTTTACAATCTTTTCTGTTATAAGTTCTGAAAATTTATTACCTGTCTTGAGAAGTCCTTGAATGAAAGTCATGAATAATCATGGTTTTTAAAATTTCAAGATTGTTACCTATTCTGTTTGTCAAAAATTTGTTCCCAGTTCTTCATATTTCAGACAATTTAAAGATCTTATACGAATACACTAAACTATAAGCCATGAGCAGAGAGCAGTATTGAGTAAATTTTCTGACCTGTTGTGCCTATGCAGGCGTATGATTATCACATGTATTAAATTGTAACCAAAGACAATGCCCTGACAAGAGCATGCTGCCAAGGGAAAGTCAGCATCAGCTGATGATTTGCAAAAGAAACGGGAAAAACCTTAAAATTAAAAAAAATCTATTATTTGCTCACTACATTTTAAGCAAACTTCAACCAATCAAATTTGACTTGCTTAATAACAAAATATGAGAAAAAGTATCTAGGCTATTAATGGTTTTAGTATCGAATGTTCTCTAAGCCTCATGTTCAAAACAGTTTAAAATAAAGTAAAGTTTAAAATAGTGTTTAAAAAGGACAACAAAGGCTTAAAGTAACACAACTTTATTGCTTATATTTTGGAACATTACTCCATTTTCGGGTAATATAAACTACAAATGCTCTAAAACATTGTAAACAATAGCATTGTTTCATTTCAAGCCTTTGTGATCATTTTTAATTCCATAACTGTCTATGTTATTATCAAACAACAACCCAACTAAGTTGCACGACCCATCCTCTTAAAAGTCCTGTTGCTTCTTCTTAATTTTATCAAGTTCAACAAGTACAGGGACATGCTGCAGAATGTGTTTTCGAATTTAAATAAATACACCAATTTACTCAACCTTTTCTTTATTGGTGAATAAGATGATAAAAAACTTTTATTTTGGCACAAATGGATTTTACTGTCGGTGGATATACATAGAGTAGATGTAATTAATACTCGAACTTTTCTAATCCTTCGTTTTGGAAATGTTTGTTTAGTTACCTGATAGCTTTGATCTTATTTTACAGACGGTTTTCAAGAGACTGTACAAAAATTCCGGCAGAGAAAAGGGTACTTTGAGGTACTTTCGTGAAACATTAAATCGCAGAAATGTCACAGTTGATGTGAAGCATTACGAAGATTGCGAACAGCTATTCCTCAGCATTGGAAAGTGCTTTGTTGTCGAAGCTTTTCTGGAATTTTTTGAGATGGATGACGAGACTCAGACACCATCAAAGAATGCTCCAAACTTAGCTGCATCTACAAGTGATGATCAGAAAAAGATTGCCATAAAAAATATACTTGACAAGTTTCTTGACCAGTATATTTTTGTGGCTGACGATGAAGAAGACCCACCCTTTGGTAATGATGGTATATGCAGTTATTCAGTTAATGTACTGCAATCATTTATGTTACTTGCTGATTTTAAAGATGCAGTTTCTTCAGGAAATGGTGATTATCTGTCAATTTTGCATAAACAGCTACTTGTCCACTTCTCTGCAACTGGTTTCAATGACTATGCTATTGAGATGCTAACCAACATTATGCAAACCCAAATCCTCTTGTCAGAAGCTGAAGCACACAAATGCAAATGGGCATCTACAGTGAACTGGAGCGGTGGTGAAGGAAAGAATGTTGAGATAGACTTGTTTCAGGAAAACCGAAACAAGGATATGAAGGAAATGATCAAGGCTATGGGAGGCTATGGCAGCCGGAGGTGTGAAAAAGATTGTGGAAGCGTATGAGAAGCAAGTATCCTTACGTCGCAAATCCACATCACATACCCACAAATCATCTACAGCAGATGAGAAAATGATCATGGCAGACTTGCGAAGCTTGAGACCTTTTAAGGAAGTGGATGGAAGAAGATTTGAATCTTTTTGTGATATTTCTCACAATCCTACTTCTTCATTTGATGAGGATGCCTTTGTAACCTGGGTTAACAGGCACAAAAGAAACATTCTGAAACATTTCCTGCTTTCGAAGATGATTTAGAAGAGGATGCAAGTTCAGAAAAT
This sequence comes from Muricea muricata, assembly GCA_963855995.1. Lineage (NCBI taxonomy): Eukaryota > Metazoa > Cnidaria > Anthozoa > Malacalcyonacea > Plexauridae > Muricea > Muricea muricata. The sequence goes on along the minus strand of OY979716.1, from coordinate 93,202,812 downwards.
GACTAAACTGCATTAACGGGTGATAAAATGTATGTGACGTTTATATTACATAAACACAGCCTGTAAGAATGTTTATGAAAATAGTCTTGAACAATATTTTGCTGGGCCATATTCTGTTCCAAGTTATTACCAATGTTGTTAAATATGGCTTTGAACAATATTGCTATCAATCAAGAACAATATCAATATTGTTACAGGCTGGGCTTTTTTGGCATGAACTGTATTCTAAAATTCACCACCATTTCTTGCAAAACTGTAAGGTTATGTTTTTTACCACAACAATTACAGTGTGTATCAATACTTTAGTACACAGGCATTATTAGGTAAGGGATGTGTTCATCATTGTGGCTGAATTAGCAAATAATACAGCTCAGCATGATCACAGAATAGAGACTATTTGTAAACCAAAATTTGTGGTTTTCTCTATGATTTTGTGTAAACGTAATTCATCATCAAAATGCTGATACCATGGTTCTGTGTTCCAGTAGTGCACGTATGAAAGGCATTCATCCCCTGAACATGAAAATGATTGGTATCCAAGAGGGTTGGATGCCTCTCATAATTGGACTACCATGGCTATTCATCAACTTTTGATGAACCATGGCAGGGTAAGGTTATACTTTTTTCCCCAGTCCTTCTGTGTGTCTTTATTCTGTGTCATGACCGAGTCATTTTTAGCCATCTAATTTCACAAATGGGAACTGATTTTATGTTCAGAACTCAGCTCCATTAGCTGTGTTTATAATAGAGACGGATAATTCGTCTGGACGACCTGAGGTGTCTCATGTTTAATGGGTCTAGCATAAATGCTGGACGAACTAATCAGACGAATTAACCTTTAACCAATGTTGCACCAAACTACTGAATTTTGTTATGCTGTTTCTGATCGTCCAACTAAGTTCGTCTGTATCTTGTTTACACTAGCAGACGAATTATCCGTCTGGACGCACTAAGAGCTTAAGTTCGTCTACTCAGACGAACTAACTGCTAAGTTCGTCTAGACGTTTAATTCGTCTGTTGCTTGTGTTTATACGCAGACAAATTATCAGACAAACTAAAATTTTCCGCCTAAATTCGTCCAGACGAATTATCCGTCTATCGTATAAACACGGCCATTAATAACTTACATATGCAAAATACTCATTTGATATATAAATAATTTAACTTTTAATGTAGATAATTACAAAATTACAGTTAAACTTGATAAAGGACACAAGATCTGAGTAGGAAAGTAAACTTTTATTATATATAATGTTGGCCTGTAAAATATAAGATAATTACACATATTCTTATATGATGTTCAAACAAAATAATGCAGTAGTCCGGCAGATATATAGGGGTACCAAAAAGCATGTTTACTTACCATATCGAGGGGCAATCCCATTTTGGTTTTATCTTGTTCCTTTAAGGTTAGTAAGTATATTTCTGAATGTTGTTTGCACAGCTTGTTTGTGGGCCCTTGCCAACACGTTTTTCTACGATATTACTATAAAACTGTATTACTCTCAAAAAAGGTGATATTTCAAGTTAAATTTTAGAGAAAATAACTTGCATCAACAGAAAGCTCGTAAAAAACTAAATATAAGACATTTAAATGGCCACCCTTATTTTTCCAATTCTAAGTGAGTTAGCCTTTGAAAGCATATTTTTATACTAGTGCCCAGGTTTTTTTGGATAGTTTGAAGGATCAATAACTTGAAAACCACTTGAAAAATCAAGGTGGCCATTTAAATGTCTTATATTTAGTTTTTTACAAGCTTTCTGTTGATGCAAGTTATTTTTTCTAAAATTGAACTTGAAATATCACCTTTTTTGACAGTAATACAGTTTTATAGTAATATCGGCAAAAAACATGTTGGCGAGAGCTCACAAGAAATTTCTGTCCGAACAACATTCAGAAATATACTTACTAACCTTAAGGAACAAGGTAAAACCAAAATGGAATTGCCCCTCGATATGGTAAGTATATCGGCCTCTATCTGCCGGACTATTGCATAATAATAGAGTAATAGTTCTCACACTTAAAAAATAAATGGGATTTTAAGATGGTTCCTTCAGTTGTCTACAGGTACATAAGCATTATTTTTATTACTATATTAGAGTAAATGTAATTGATTTTTCAGTTTGCACCTATTGAGTTGCATTGCACCCTTATTGGCCCTGCTTTATTATTTTACTCTTTCTAATGCAAGATTATTTTATGCCTTCACACCATACAATTTTACTTGTCAAGGAAAGAGCATTAGTACTTATTGGGTTCATGGGTTTACTTATTGAGTAAACACAAAACGATGACTGAAAACAAGGCAAAATCCTAAAACAGAAATCCATTTTGCATAGTCAGCATTTGCAACAAAATTGAGCTAGAACTTTCAACATGAACATTGTAAGTTAGCAACAGCTAACACCAAATCTGGTTATTACCCAACAACAAGTGATATCTATTTAGGGACTGATTACATGATCCCGCTTACCCGGGATTAGGTGAAGCGTAAAATGATCTTGAGGCATTGAAAAAAGTCATTTTATGAATTACGAAACAGCCAAAGTTAGCATGCCTTCGGTGTTGATGAATGGAAAAGATATGTTTTGCAAAAACCTATGCCCGACACTATTTTGCTTATTTCATATTTCGGCAAAACAAAAATCTCGAGCAATCAGGAATTCGACATTCTTTACATCATAAACTATGACTCATTTCAAGACCTCAAAATCATTTTACGCTTCATTTGATCCTGGGTAAGCGGGATCATATTATCATTCCCTAAATGAACATAATTGTACAGGTATTTCACTAAAAACCAATTACAAGTATACGTAATAGATCTTTCTTCGTCAAATGCGGATTTGAGATGTTACACAAAATTTGATTGGCTCTGTAAAAATTTTGAGCCAATCAAATTTTGTGTAACATGAATTTTTACATATTTGGTGTCATTATAAGAAACTAAAGAAAGGTCTATTGTATGTGCAACTCTCCTTAAGGTATGTAAGAACAATATTGAACAATTATCTAAAAACCATGCAGTATTCACAGGTTCTGTATACTGTTACACAAACATTGTGGACATTCACATTTTTTTGCACATATGCTGCAGCAGAGATGTGGTATGTCAACCATGGTTTTCTCATGGTCAAGTGACTTAAGTAGCAACAATCTCAGACAAGTGTTCACACTTTTACAAAAAGTTCTTATATCTTCTTGAATTCCAGCCCTGTTTGTTGCTACGTCTCGATTGTTGTAATGCAAAATTGCCCGTGCAGGTTTGCCATCCCTTCCAGCTCTCCCAGTCTTCTGAAAATAGGCCTTGACACTGCCTGGTGGACCAATGTGAATCACAGTGCGAATGGATGGTATGTCTACACCCATTCCCATGGCAACAGTGGCAAAGATAACTCTGACAGTACTAGTGGCAGAACACAGTTGTCGCAGGATTTCATCTTTCATTTGCTTGGTTTGAGAGGCATGAAACTGTGCAAATAGCCTGTTTTCTGGGACTTCCAGTGCACCATCTGTATAATATTGATTGATACCCAACAACGATTCAAACAGTTTGTAGGCATATCCACACCATTTTAGGGGAATATAAATGACTGTCAGTGGATAATCAGTTTTATCTTTTAACAAACCTTTAGCAATTGGATAAAGAATACCATCTACTGCATCGATTTCTTGTCCGTGACGAAAATATTTTTCGTAATATATGTTCTTTCTGTCAGGATTTCCAACAACGCTTTTAAAGCTTTTTAAGCCAAGCGAGTCTTTAATGTGCTCTTGGTCTTGCAGGTTTGCAGTCGCTGTCATGGCAAGTACTGGTACGTCCGGAAATATGGCACATAATACTCCCAGCTTGCTGTAATCAGTTCTGAAATCACTACCCCTATAAATAAACAAACCAAGGGCATATAATGGCTATACGACATCACATTTCATAACATAAAATTTCATGTTTAGTCAGACTTACCATTCTAATATACAATGAGCTTCGTCGATGACAATTGCACATATATTATCCTGATATGTCTTGCTCTTAAGTAACTGCCGTCCGTATTTACAAGAAATGAATGACTCTGGGTGTGAGAATACGATGTGATAGTAACCACTGCGTAATTTCTTTTTATCGCAAAGACGAAAATCACATTCAAACGAGTTTTCTGTGTCTTCATCAACCACGTGTTTTACGCCAAGGACAGTAGCACGAATACCGCTTGAACACAGACGAGCAATCTGATTGCTTATAAGAGCATTCAAAGGCGAAACTACGACGACAATAGTTGTCGCCATAGACATATTCATATTCCAAAGAGAAGAGCCAGCATTTTGTTCCAATCTTGCCCTCGCAAACATTAACGCAGGAATAAGGTGGAAAATCAGAGACTTTCCATAGCCAGTAAGTAGGACACAAAGCACGTCTTTTTTTAGGTAAACATACTCGAGGCATATAACTTGCTTTGGTTTCAAAATGGTGTTGCAATATACACTATTAGAAAGGGCAAATTGCAGACACGAAAGGAAAGCGATGTAGTCCAACATGACGGGTGATGTGAAGCAGCACAATGAATCGATATTTGATCCGCAACTTTAATAATAGGACACCACGCATTAACGGTATTTGGCAGCAATCACGTCCAAACTTCGACAATGTGTCGAAAACAAACCGCTCGACAGTATCCAGTTAATAAAGATCAATAAAGCTAAGAACACATACTCGTTAACTCTATAACTGTACCAACTAAAAAAATAATCTCGAAAATATGGACGTACAAAAGACATTGACCAGTGATTCTCTTAGCATTAGACTAGCAGCTAGCATTAGACTATAAACTTCTTCTCTCACTCCTGGCCAGTTGCAATTGAATATTCTAACTTACAAGTGGAAGCATGTAATATGATATTTTACCCTCACCCCCTTAGGCATTAAATTATCAACGGGTCACGTGACCAGCTTTTGCCAGGGTCTTTGCCGCAGCGCCAGGCGTAGGTAAAAGAGCCTAGGTACGAGGTTGAATGTTCTAATGACTAAGATATATTTACATGAAGGATTATATAAGGGTTTAAATTACGGTTCGTTGTGTTTATTGGTTATTTACAAGTTTTGAAAAAGCAACCGTTTTTTGCGGTGTAATCTAATCTGTACGCACTTGAGTTAAGTGCTTGTCATAGAGGTAGCATTTACAGACTAAGTATTTAAAGGTGCTTAATTAGGAATTTATCAGCATGCCTACATGACGATACAAGTTCATTGCGTTTGTTAAAGTGCCTATGAACTCAAAAATCACGACCTATTTTTTAATGTGTATTGATAGTACAGAGGGTAAAAACACTCCATGCAAAATTTGAACTTTGTCAGTGTTGTACTTTTGAAATTATAAGCTGTCAAACATGAGAAAATTGCACGATTTGGGGGAAAAATATCGCGCGGTCAAACGGTGACCTAAGGTCACGGATGACGTATGCAACTGGGCATGTTGTCCATTCGTAGTAGAAAGAATATATGCAATGACACTACAATACAGCGAAAATAATCCTCTGAAATCCTCAAATATAACATAATCCTCTGGTTTTCGCAAACCAGCGATTGCATTAAAAAGGTCTCTATGGTCTGTATGTAGTTCATATGTTTATGCGCAAACTGAAGGGATTTACTGTTGTCGCAGATACCTTGATGTTTTTCGACTTCTCGGTTTTAAAACTAGCGCTTTACTAACAAAAAAACAGACAGCCAAGCAAAAGCCAAAGCACCAGCATGCAAGGCATGTGGACAGCCAATGAAAGGTCACTCAAAAACAGCTTGCAGAAATCAAACCCAGAATGAGTAAATTTTTATATATGTAAATGTATTTACAGTCATAAGTATGTAGTAATATTATAAATATGAATATCAAAATAAAAAAAACTATTCAGTATTCTGTCTTTGCCTGGCACCCTTCTTTCCCTGCACATTAGTACTTGGAAACTCAGTCCTGATAAAATGATAAATACAGGCTGGTAAAGGTCTTGTATGGTCCCATCCCAAGTATCCACAGAGCCAATGTACTAGCCATCTATAAGCCACAGCACGCAGATACCTATTATGCAACAAAAATGATCTATTGAATTTTTACCATACTTCATGTGACAGATAAAACTTGATCATACTATTTCACTAAAGCAATTGCTACAAAGTCTACAACATGAGCAGCATGAGATATCGCGTGAGCGACAGTCAACATGTCTATAACTTAAAAGTGCTTACTCGTTTTCATTTTGACTCTTCTTATGTTTATACTTCTTTCCTTCTTTCGTCGTCAATAATGGTCCAACATTTTTGAGGACAGTTCTGTGTACCATTGGCAGAAAGTCCCAGTTGACAATGCACGCTGCATCTTTTCCCTCAAAAGTATATTTACTTTGGCACTCTAGAATTTCCTTGCAGCAACGGAATTCTCTTGCGCTTGTGAGATGGCAATCATCACAACGTCCACATGTGCACCTATTTTGTGAAATTTATTAAGTCGTTTGAGTAAAAATTCCTCCTATTTTAATCAACTAATTTGTTGCGTGACTTACCATGTGCTAACTGGCACGTCTTTGTCGTACCTCTCCGCTAGTGTCGCAGACGATAGGCCATCCTCGTCGTCTGTTTCATTTTCTTCTAATTCATCGCCACTTTCAGCATGTGGCTCATCAATGTACGGCTCGATCACAGAAGATTGTTCGAGAATTTCGCCATCGCTAGAGCAATCACTTTCCATAGCTCGCGCCGTAGCCATATTATATTATTATTGTTTGTATGCTTGCGTGCGTAGTGTGTCCATTTGCATACGTCATCGTAGCATTAAATTCGTCCCCAGTTCCCGAGAAATTTTTCCCTTAAAATTCAAACTTTAAACCGTTGTATCTCAGAAGTTATTCAACGGTTTTGGTTAAAACAACTTTTCTATTGTATTTTGGCCACCAAACTATCGTTTTAGTAAAAAAAATGAACATGAATTTTTGAGTTCATAGACACTTTAAGGCTGGCCATAGAGGGTCTACAAATTATAAAGTATTTTTCCCATAAACATAAGTTGCAGCGATTGGAGATGTTGTTGTAGGATTTAGCTTGTTTTAGTATTTTCCATTTAATGTTGAAGTCAACGTTATTATCTTTAAGCTGCCATATATAGTTGCTTAGTTCAGTGGAGTGTTTCTTTTTACGGTACTTGAAGGAGTTTTTGTGGTTAGTGAATCTGGTTTTGAAGGTGTTGGAGGTGAGGCCGGCGTAGGTTTCGTCAGGTTTGTTGTCATTAGTGCAGGTAACTGTGGCTTGGTATACCACCGATTTCTTGAGACATTGGCCGAGGAGTGGGCATTCGTCAGGTTTTCTGCAGTTGCATTCGTCTTTTTTTGGTTTATCAGATTTCAAAAGGATAGACTTGTTATGGCCGTCAATGGTCTGTTTGATGTTGGGCATGCAGGCGTAACTGATTTTCACCGTATTTCTGTTGAATATTTTGTGTAGTACATGATTCTCATGAAATTCCTCGTCCAAAATTTGGAGGAAAGTTTTACCGATGTTGGTAGCGACATTCTTGCTATATGGTGGGTTGTACCAGGTTATATGTCGTTGCCGTTTCTGCTTTTGGCTGGTGTTACTTGGTGATGTTGAAGGCTGAAATTTGAGTTTGTAGTTGTACCCGCTGTGTTCAAGGGCACGCTGGTACGGGATAGCAGCTCGGTCAAAGGATTCTTTGTCGGATGAGATGTCAGAAAGACGTTTATTGATTGATTCAGGTATGTTCTTAATAATCACAGGAGGGTGGTTGGACTTAGTATGGATATAATTATAAAGGTGTACTATTTGGCTTTGTGTATGGCATATGTTTGCCAGTCGTTAGATTAAGCGTTACGTCGAGAAAGTCCACACATTTTTTGTTAGCTTCAATAGTAATTTTTAGGCCGCGATCATTGAAAATTTCGCATAGGTGTTTTTTGGTCAACTCCACTTGACGGGGGGACCCTTTGATGATTCCTAGGCCGTCGTCTCGGTACAATCCAAAGTTTTTGCCATATTTCTGGGTTATGAGGTGCAACAGGAACGAACCAACGAGTTCACAAGATTCAGCGCCGTCGTAGCTGCCCATGGTGATGTCGAACAGGTTGGACGATGACTTTTTTGCCCATTGTTCACCTGAATGGAACAAGCAGGATTGCTTCGCGTGGATAATAATTTGCCTCTCGTCATCGGTGATGTTATCATAATTCGAGGCAAAATCTAAAGCGGCAGTCAGGAGATCAATCGAAATTGAGGGGTAAAAGTCGACCACGTCGAAGGCGATGAATGAATACTGACTCTTGTTCTCGATGTTGTTAAACCATTCGAGGACAGCAGATGTATTTTTCCATTGGTTGAGTTTAAGGTTGGTGATGACATTCTTGTTAATTCGATCAAGGATTTGCTTGCTAATTTTACCGATTTCAGATTTTGTGGGGTTGATAAGGCGGCAAGTAGGGTTATTTGCGAAGTTGGGCTTATGGTCCTTCAGGGTAATGAAGGCGTCTCGCTTAGCAGTGACATTAATTCTGTCATCGAGGTTTAATTTTTGAACCAACGATTTGATCTCCTGACTGCCGCTTTAGATTTTGCCTCGAATTATGATAACATCACCGATGACGAGAGACAAATTATTATCCACGCGAAGCAATCCTGCTTGTTCCATTCAGGTGAACAATGGGCAAAAAAGTCATCGTCCAACCTGTTCGACATCACCATGGGCAGCTACGACGGCGCTGAATCTTGTGAACTCGTTGGTTCGTTCCTGTTGCACCTCATAACCCAGAAATATGGCAAAAACTTTGGATTGTACCGAGACGACGGCCTAGGAATCATCAAAGGGTCCCTCCGTCAAGTGGAGTTGACCAAAAAACACCTATGCGAAATTTTCAATGATCACGGCCTAAAAATTACTATTGAAGCTAACAAAAAATGTGTGGACTTTCTCGACGTAACGCTTAATCTAACGACTGGAAACATATGCCATACACAAAGCCAAATAATACACCTTTATATATCCATACTAAGTCCAACCACCCTCCTGTGATTATTAAGAACATACCTGAATCAATCAATAAACGTCTTTCTGACATCTCATCCGACAAAGAATCCTTTGACCGAGCTGCTATCCCGTACCAGCGTGCCCTTGAACACAGCGGGTACAACTACAAACTCAAATTTCAGCCTTCAACATCACCAAGTAACACCAGCCAAAAGCAGAAACGGCAACGAAATATAACCTGGTACAACCCACCATATAGCAAGAATGCCGCTACCAACATCGGTAAAACTTTCCTCCAAATTTTGGACGAGGAATTTCATGAGAATCATGTACTACACAAAATATTCAACAGAAATACGGTGAAAATCAGTTACGCCTGCATGCCCAACATCAAACAGACCATTGACGGCCATAACAAGTCTATCCTTTTGAAATCTGATAAACCAAAAAAAGACGAATGCAACTGCAGAAAACCTGACGAATGCCCACTCCTCGGCCAATGTCTCAAGAAATCGGTGGTATACCAAGCCACAGTTACCTGCACTAATGACAACAAACCTGACGAAACCTACGCCGGCCTCACCTCCAACACCTTCAAAACCAGATTCACTAACCACAAAAACTCCTTCAAGTACCGTAAAAAGAAACACTCCACTGAACTAAGCAACTATATATGGCAGCTTAAAGATAATAACGTTGACTTCAACATTAAATGGAAAATACTAAAACAAGCTAAATCCTACAACAACATCTCCAATGGCTGCAACTTATGTTTATGGGAAGAATACTTTATAATTTGTAGACCCTCTATGGCCAGCCTTAACAAACGCAATGAACTTGTATCGTCATGTAGGCATGCTGATAAATTCCTAATTAAGTGAGAGTTAAATACCGAGAAGGAGGGCTGTATGCACTGAGCTATACTATATATCTGGAGATCGCATTCCTGTCCAAAAAGTGTAATCGAAAACATGGCGGATTGTGACGTAAAACGCGTCACTGCCTAAATTTTCAACAAAATTTTCTGGTCCTTGTTGAAATTTTTTAAACTGCGATTGACTTTGTTTTAATAAGACATGCCTCGTCCTTGTTCCGTTTTGTGGTGCAAGAACTCTCGAAAAAGAAAAGGACTATCTTTTCACCGGTAAGTTTTCCTCAATATTTAATTTGTGCTATAGTTATACGCATTTCTTTTATACGCGAAATGTTCGTCACTCAGTTGTTTTGCATCTCGCCATGTTTTGACGAGATCAAAACTTTTGCTGTATTTTTTCAGCTGAATATGTGGTTAGGCGATGTTTGTTTTTCGTGATTCTATACAAGCTTGTTTTTGCTTTTAAGTTTGAAATTATTAGGAACAGGCCCGAAAAATACAAGCGAAATTTACTTGTTATAATGCAAAAAACTTACAGCTTGCCTTTGGCTGTGACACTTTCAAAAGCTGAGCTGTTTTCGCGAAAGTTTAGTTAATGATTTACAGTGCTTCTCAACTGGAAGCCGATTTCATACACACGACGTCAACATGCTTTATAAAATTTACAGACAATTGTTTTTTGATCCAATTACAGTTTTCCAGATAAAATAAAAAATCCAGAACTGCACGGGAAATGGGTTCAAGGAATAAACAGCTGTTCACCAGTAGAAATTGTTCCTGTGCAAGACAGCCGAGTTTGTTCGGAGCATTTCAGTGCTGAAATGTTTGACTATTGTGGGCTGCATGGCGAGAAAGCAGTATTGAAATCAAATGCTGTGCCAACGATATTTGAAAATCCTGAACTTCATAACGAGCAAGCGACACCAACAATATTTGAAGTGCATTCTCAGGTCAGTATTTTTCACCCAAACATTATGCGTATACCAACATAGATTAGCTTGAAGTGTTTTACATTATTTTGCATTTTTACATGTTTTTTATATACAAAACTAATGGAGTTATATACAATAATCTTCCCAATGAAAAGAACCTGCCAGGTTACTTATGATTGGAATTTGGGTTGGAATTTGAGCATATTTTGAGTTGCTATTCCTCTCTCTTAAAGTATATGTGTACATATGATATATTATTGAATGTGATGTCAGTACTGACAATACAACTTATAACGTGGAGATCACTTGTTATGGTTAGTGTATGATTTCTAGCATACCAGCATGCACATAGTGGTAGTACTTCAGCAACCTGATGCATGGTTTAGAAATCTAGCCAGGCTGGGGTGTTGGTTTTTGTTTCTTTAATTTATTTTTTCCTTACACTAACCCAGACAGTGTTACAGTTTTTTGTGCCTGGTGTGGGGGCTCCTGGTTGGCTAGCAGGAAACATACCTCACAAGCCAGGTAATTTGAGAGTAGTGCCTTCCAGAGGCTGGCTTTGGCAAATTGAAGCCTCTGAATACCTAGGCACCCATTATCCATCAGTGATGCAGTGGATAAATAGCAATACATTCACCAATATTGTGTTTTATATATAACAAAATGTATACATTTATGACAGAGAATTCTGCCAATTTATATATACATGTAATCAGTGGTGTAGCCAGGGTCATTGTTTTGGGGAGGCAAGTAGCAAGCGGTGAAGGTATTCTAGAGGTCTGCCCCCCCCCCACTTCTACACAGATTTAGACTTTTCGAATGGTCTTCAACACAATTGGGGGGAGGGGTCGCCCCCCTTAACTACACCACTGCATGTAATCACAAAATTAAAAAATATCATAATTTGTTGTATAAGTTATTAATCAACAATATTGTTAAAAATTTTAATGTTTTATCAGAAATTAATATAATTATCATTGCATAGGTGGAGGTGTCAAGTGAAACCGTACAGCTTGCTAACAGTAATGAAGAGTTGAATGAAAATGGCAAAAATGCAAGTGACACAGTGGAAATCACTAGTGCACGTATGGGTAATGTAGAAAATGTTGAAAATGACCATACATACTTTGTAAGTTCTCCTAGTAGATTAAAAAGGAAAGTTGATAATCTGCTGGACACAGTTGAAGACCTCAACAAGAGATTGAAGACTCATGTAAAAGTGCACAGGTTGAAGAGAAAGGTACAATCGTTAGCTTTAGTGGTAAGTGAGTTAAGGAAAAAAAACCTGATAAGTAGTGATTGTGCCAGTCTCCTGGAGACAACTTTTTCTGGAGTTCCTAGAGAACTTATGAAAAGGTTGGTGACACAGAAGAAAAAGAAGAATCCAGGTGCGTACCCAAAAGAGTTACGTACATTTGCCATGACCCTAAAGTTTTATTCTGCTAAGGCATACAGATATGTGCGCAAATCTTTTGATTTAGGGTTGCCAGATCCATCTACGATCAGCAGATGGTACAACGTTATTGATGGAGAGCCAGGGTTTACACAGGAAGCATTGACAGCCTTGAAAGCAAAAGTTTTTGCTGGGCAACGCGATGGCCAGAAGGCTGTTTGTGCTTTGATGTTGGATGAGATGTCTATTCGGAAGCATGTCCAATGGGATCCCAAAGCAGGAATGCGTCGAGGTTATGTAGACGTTGGTACAAAGATTTATGATGACTCACTGCCGGTAGCCACGGAAGCTCTTGTGTTTATGGCTGTCTCTGTGAATTCTAACTGGAAAATTCCATGTGGGTATTTTCTAGTAAATGGCCTGACGGCTGAAGAGAAAGCGAACCTGACGAGAGATTGTCTCACGAAACTGCATGAGACGAAAGTAAAGGTGGTCTCCTTCACATGCGATGGACCTACAACTCACAAGCAATGTTGAAATTGCTTGGTGGCCGACCGTCTGCTGAAGATATGCTGGCATACTTTCCACATTCTTGTGATAATAACAAGAAGATCTATATTTTTAGATGCATGTCATATGATAAAGCTGGTGCGAAATACCTGGTCAGACTGGAAAGTCTTACGTGATAAGGATGGCAACACCATCGAGTGGAACTTTATTGTAAGATTGCAGGAATTGCAAGAAAAGGAAGGTTTGCGTCATGCAAATAAATTGCGATCAGCGCACATAGATTGGAAACCTCAGAAAATGAAGGTAAATTTGGCAGCACAGACTTTGAGCTCGAGTGTTGCAGATGTTATAGAGTGGTGTGAAGGTAAGGGAATGCAGCAGTTTAAAGGCTGTGGCCCGACAGTAGAGTTTATTCGCAAGTTTGATCGTGTATTTGATGTTTTGAATTCTAGAAATCCAAGGGCGAACAACTACAACGCGCCGATAAGAAAGACGAACTATCAGTTCGTTAAGAAGTTTCTAGATGAGGCCTGTAAGTATATTAAAGATCTGAAAGGACCCGAAGGCCAGTCAATGCTTATGTCACAGCGCAAAACAGGTTTTCTAGGTTTCCTCGTTTGTATCGAGGCAGTTCTTGGAATGGCGAAAGATCTGGTGTGTGGAGAGGACCCAGTCCTAAAGTATATTCTGACGTACAAGATGAGTCAGGATCACCTGGAGCTGTTCTTCGGTGCCGTGCGAGCCGCTGGAGGGTGGAACAACAACCCGACGGCGTTACAGTTCAGATCTGCATACAAGCAACTGATGATGAGACACCAGATTACTGGAGGACGAGGAAACTGCATTCCTCAAGACGACACTGAGATGCTAAGCAATTTTCAGGACAATAGCAATAGAAGATCTTCAAGGATTGAGATCGACCAGGTTACGATTGTAAGAAAATACGACTTGGCTTTGAGACCTGAGCCAGTTACAACAGATCACGATTACTGCGATGCTCCAAACGTGATGGAACTATCAGAGTTTAAGTCAGCAGCAATATCGTATATTGCTGGTTATGTTGTGAGGATGGTACAGAAAAAAATCCATTGTTTAAAATGCTTGGCCGCGTTAACGACAACCAAAGAGAAGATTCCGGACCTGTTCGTGGTGTGGAAATCGAATGGCGGTCTGAAGTTGCCCTCGCCGGGGCTACTGAAGATCTGTGAAGAAACGGAGAAATGTGTGATGAGAATGTTAAAAGTGACCAATGGTGGACTTCCACACGACACGGGATTACCAGACGCAATTACCTCAACGGTATTGGAAGTATGTGTGGAACGCGATGTGTTCAGTTCGTTGAAAGAACACATGTTTGATTCGACAGCAGTGAACAATCACGTGTTCAACTTAATTAAATGCTGTTCAAAGTCTTATGTGACGATTCGTATGCATCATTTGGCGAAGCAGATAAATTCTAGAATGCATGAGAGGTTGGTACGTAAAGAATATTCGAAACTTACGTTGTTTAAAGGACAGTAAGATTGCGATATGGTCGGTTACTGCACATGTTACATGTGTTCGAGGATATGACCGCGACGTTAATGATACTGCACATATTAAATGTGTTCGAGAATTAACGTTAAAATGCTAGCAATGTGTCAATGATACTGCACGTTTTAATACGTGTTCGAGAGATTGACACTTAAGTTTAAAGGGGTAAGTAATGAACTTTAGTTATCTATTCAGTATACATGAAAGCCGATATATAGCTAAATCTTTAAATAACATTTTATTTAATTTTTATCTTTATACTAGAGTAAACCTGGATGTATAATGCAACATTTACTAATATATGGCAAGCCGTGCACAGACCAGCAAAGTAATACCCAACGTCAAATCCGAAACAAAGACATTTGTCCATTTTATCGGTATGTTACGCATGAAAAAAGGGCACAGTGTTTGGAGTCTTACGAAGAAAGGTTGATAGATAATATAATTGGTTGTTGACTCGTACGTGACTAGACGGGGGTTTTTTTTCAGACGGTTGAACTCAAGGCGTGATATTTATCGTTACTGTGAGGCCCTATTCTTTTACTATATTTATTTGCATTCAAGTTAATTGTATAATCCTCAGAATCAATTCATTACTAAATAAGAAATAATAAGTTCTAACGCTTCAACATTTATTTAAAGTGTAGCTCCCTCGGTTTAAAATATACAGTAACAGTTTATACGTGGCACAACGAGTGGTCAATTCTTATTAAATCTAAATCTTGGAGCGCAGCCTTAAACGTGCTAATATTGTGAGACATTATTGGAGTAATACAGGTAATTATAATCCCCGAGCCAACGGCGCAAAGCGCCGTTCCGGGCGTAAGCCCGGGGAGAGGGCTACTAATTTCGTATTAGCGGAGTTCAAAGTCGTTGCTCGTGGCAGTTAGGTAGTAAAAATGGTATGTCATGACGTAATCCTCACTGATCTCAACAATATGGCGGACTATCATGAATGGCTAGCACTAAATTTGCTTTTTGCACTACAAAACTTGCACTACAATATTTTGTATTTTTGCAAAAAGATTTGGCAACTTTCACAACCAATGACGGGTGGTCATTTATGATCGCAAGAATATGGCGGAATAACCCTAGGTAGCCCAAAATTGTTCAGTGTTTTGATAAATTCAAACATCCATTCAGTTCTATATTGAGGTCTGTGGCGTAGCGGTAGTTGCTTAATTGTATATATATATATATTGTATATTGTATATATTGTATTATAATTGTATATATAATATATATATATATATATATATATATATATATATATATATATATATATATATATATATATATATATATATATATATATATATATTGCGATCTATCAACTCAAGAAGATCGACAAAAAAACATTGAAAATATACCAGATAACACAAAACAAACTACATAACTATAAAATTTGATATTTTTACTGGCTTCCTGCAGGGGCGTAGCCACGGGGGGGAATGGGGGGGTCCGGACCCCCCACTTTTGTTTTGGAGAAGTTTTTTAATTCTTTCAAAACCGGGTAGAAATGTAGGGGGGGGGGGCAAAGCGGCCATGGACATTACATTATCTTTCTATACACAGGATATCCGGATACTGGGCATTAGGACCCCCCACTAGTTTAGGGCTGGCTACGCCCCTGGCTTCCTGGTGAGTTTTTTGGTTGTAAACGACTCGAAAAATAATGAAAATTTGGCAAAGTATTGCGTGTTGTTATATTTTTTTTTCGCCGTGACGATGCTGGATGGTGTTTACCTGATACTGGTTTTCGCTTCAAATGACGAAGTAGTGAATTCATTGGCTGCTGAAATTACTGAATTTGAGTTTATTGGCTGGAAGTTTAGTGAGTTTATTTTGGAAGCAAACAAAAATATCAAATTTTATAGTTATGTAGTTTGTTTTGTGTTATCTGGTATATTTTCAATATTTTTTGTCGATATTCTTGAGTTGATAGATCGTAAAATTGTAATAATTTGTATTTAGTTGCCAACCTTATTAATATATATATATATATATATATATATATATACAATTACGCAACTACCGCTACGCCACAGACCTCAATGTAAAATTGATTGGATGTTTGAATTTATCAAAACACTGAACAATTTTGGGCTACCTAGGGAATAACAGGAGTAGCAAACACTTAAGACATCCAAAAAGGTCAGAACTGAGACGAAAACGACTGCCACAAAACTCTTGAAGAGAGATTAAATCTGGGAAAATACACAGAAGCGCCAAGAATTGACTACGGCGTGAAACACAAGGCAAGTTTGTTGATAATGCGTATTTATACTTGTGTTTTAATGCCTTATAAAGGCCGGCGTAGCCGTACTCCTCCAGTCTATTCACTGTTTAAATTCTAGTAAGTTTATGTTTTTGTAAATGCAAGACTGTCTTCTTATTACTGTATTTCAAAATATTGACGGACTTTATACATGTAAAGAATATGAGCAAAGATACAAAATTGGCTTGAAACGGTTTTATTTCAAACTCAAAATTTATGTTGATAAAAATTTAGTTTCATAAATATTTCAAAACGTCTAATATATGTAATTGGTAGGTCTTATTTTATACCAAATTTAAGCTTACTATTTAAACTAGGCCTAATAACATATACCGATGACAAATGTTGTGCTATTTTAAAAAATTGTCAATAAAACAAGGATTAAAACTCAATATTTTGTCATTTTGAAAAAATATACAAAAGGAATAAGAATTGTCGTGTTGCTATGACAACAACCTATCAAGTACTTCATGTAATTTCGAAAATATAGTTACATGCTCTTAGCTAGTGGCGAGGGGTTGCTGCATGGATGTATTTCTAGTTAGTATAATAAAGGGTGCTAGTAATTGTAGAATCATGCTAATGATCATATTTTTTTCAAGGATTGTGTAGATTCTACAAATACCGAAAATTAGTGGATTGTTATCTACTTTTGCCTTTCCTGGTCTGTGGCAAATGTTTAGAACTTTTGTGCTTCGCTGTGATTGGTCAATATTACGAATTCTGAAATCGACAAAGAAACATGAACGACAAAGTGAACGTGTAATACTTGTGTCTATTTATAACAATATTTTTCGACTCTGCCACAATTAATACATGGTTTATTAAGCTTATCGAGGAAAAAGATCTTCAAAGTTACACCCATATCGATTTAAGCGAAATACGTACGTTATTTAATGCACAAAATGTCGATATTGAAGCAGCAATTTGTAATTCTTCGTGGCGTCACTGACATCAGTTGGCAAGATGAAGTTGTGTATTACACTACTTTTTTCATCTTAGACGTCGTTTTTATGTCTGAATTTCTATCCTATTCGGTGCATACCTTTTTGAAGACTATTGACTGTTAACCGTATATGGACTACAGTGGCTGGAGTTGAACAAAATAGGTACAAATTAAACGAACAATGGGGGTATTAAACATTTGCCACAGACCAGCCTTTCTAAAAGTTTAATCAATAAGGATTTTTAAGAACAAGTTTGATTTATCAGCCTGACCTGGTTCTTTTATTTTGCGCACCCATTTGCCCAAATTTCAGGCTGGTGGTTCTTTATAACCCCCTGGGTTTTTTTATGCGGTGTTTTACTGTATACTATATGTGAATGAAATCATAGGAAATACTGGTTATTTTACTTAATATATTATATTGCTGATTGCAGAGATGGCTCGCTGGTACGATCATGAACTAAACGTGTTGGAGGATTCACACGATGATACAACGAAAGCTGATTGAATTTAATCTCACTATAATAAGTATCTTCCGATCCAAACTTAGTTTTTGCTAGATATTTTGTAGGCATATAGTATATCTACTAGTTTTTCCCTTAATTTCAGCAATATCAGTTAAGTACATATCATTGAAAGAATTTCAGCTTGGCAAATTCGTGGAAGGGTAAGTGTATAGAGACAATGTCGTGTATTAATACGACCACTTTGTTATCACAATCATTTTGTTATTACGACCACTCCGTTAGACTAATACTTTTTCACCTCAATATGTTTTTTGTTGTCTATGACGGCATTAAGAACATCTGTGCTGTAATTTGATCCGGACGTTTATTCAACCAAAATATTTGGACCCAACGGCGGTTGAATACTTGTACTGACAAATACTGCAGACCAATACTCAAAAGTTTAAACATCTATTTACTATATCGCCATATCGGTATGTCATACTCAGTCTACACCTGCGGAGTAAAGAACACATGCAACTGAACTTGGTAATGATCATTTTTGTAATTTTTAACAACAGAACAAATTATTTCTGATTTTTTTTTTAAATTTTTGCTTAGATTTTGTCAATTTCTCTGTCTACATGCATTTGGTCTGCGATGTCGAAATAAATAGCCTGAAAACAGGTAACAAATTCTTACCACGTAATTCCACATAGATTAAATACTAATGAGTTATTAACCTAACAGTGAGTAATGGCTCATCAGAAACAGAAAACTGAGCGAAATATACCATCTTAAAATGGTAATTTTATTGACGTTTTCTATTTCCAGGAAGGTATTGTAGATGGTTATGGATCAACTAGAATGCCATTTGCATATATGTCTATACCGACAAAGTATTGTGCTATTAATTGTATTATTTGAAATAATATGTCTAAAGCAGTACACAGTAAAACACCGCATAAAAGATCCAGTTAATTTTGACTTCAGGCTGAAGTGTTTCTTATATAACTGGTACTTGGAACAGAAATCAGGCTGAAGTGGTTCTTAACTGGTTCTTATTTCTAGTCAAAAGCAATTGTTCCTGGTATAGAGTTTTAAACCTCTTATTGTGTAAAATGTCTTAAATACATTATGAAGATGAATTATGTTGTGAATTAATTCTGTTTTGGTGAAATATATGCATGCAGGATGTGGTTGAAAAACATTCCTGCTGGCAATATCACAGTATTTTGCTTTCCCCCTGGTACATTATTAGCACCTATTTCAGCTAAAAGTTTAATAAGGATTTTTAAGAACCAGTTTAATTTCTCAGCCTGAAGTGGTTCTTTTATTTTGCGTACCCATTTGCCCAAATTTCAGGCTGGTGGTTCTCAACCCACTGGTTCTTTAATGTGGGGTTTTACTGCATACTATGTGGATGGAGTCACAGGAAATGCTGGTTATTTTACTTAGTATATTATATTACTGATTACAGAGATGGCTCGCTGGTATGGTCATGAATTAAAGCATAGTGTGCAAATGCAACGAACAGTGGAATCAAGGAAATTTGTCAGAACAATTAGGACATATTTGCTTATTGTACATGCATTTTTATCTAATGCAGTTAACAGTATCAACATTGTCTCAATAATTTGGGGCTGTGTGTCCAACACGGTCGTAATAATATATAAAAATGATGCCAGATATATGAAGGAAGTTAGCTAGTAGATTTTCCTAATATGTCCAATAAATCTGTTTACTAGTTGTCGCTAATAAGTTAGCTTTGGTATTTCATTACAATTGATCATAATGAAAAGGGTGGAGGATGTATATTTTACCAGAATGCATTAGGAGCATCAAATAGAAATAATGCTGAAAAAAGGTGACAAGTTACAAAGCTAATTGATAGAAATTTTAGCATAAGTAAGAAAATAACCTACTATCTTCTGTCCGTTCTTCAAAAGACGTTCCAGATTTTGGACCGTTATGCATTCTGGTAAAATGTGCAATGGTCATTGTGGTCAATTTGGTGTTTATGCTATCTGGAGGTTACACATAATTACCTAGTGCATAGAGACTTAGCTCACCCATAAAATTGAAGTAAGACAAGTTGTTTAAAATGAAAAAAAAATTATGCTGATTACATTTCAGTTTATAGAATAACTCATTAAAACAAATGTTATTGTTTATTAAACAATTAAACAAGTCATTACAATATTCAACATTAAATTACTATTAAAGTTATTAACAAATGTTGTGTGCCCCTTTTCTCGGCAGAGCCAGCATATCATTCCTGTAAATCATAATTTAAAATTTAATAGACATAGTACAGTATATAGAAATTATTTTGTTTTTGTACATACTTGCATTGCACTTGTTCATTTGGTGGCCTTTTAGGCCACACTTCCAACAACACCCTAATTAAAAAAGAAGTCAATTGTATCTATTTATTGTTGTTAATTGTATTTGCACATTTTATACCAATATACACCCAGGGGTGCAGCCAAGGGGGGGGGGGCTTATTGCCAAATTAAGCGATTATTTCCATTTCCAATCTAAGGCAAATAAAGAATTACTAAAAAAGTCGTTTCTATTTTCTATCAACTTGATGGTCTCGTAAATTCTTCTTGCCCAAACTTCCAGAGTGAGGGAACCCCTATTTTTCAGAAACCCTATATAGAATTTTAAATTTACCCAGTGGGTATGTTGCCCAACACCCCTTAAATGACCCCCCCCCCAAAGCCAGGGCCCTGGCTACGCCCCTGTTAATACACTGTAACTCAATTCAACCTACAATTATTATTACCATACCTTTAACCTTCCCTGATAGCTGGTCAGCTTCTTGTATGGGGATAAATAAAAAGACCAACTTTTAATTAAAAAAATTACAATAATATAAAGATTAGCAAATCAAGAAATTCAAGAATGTGTGGTAACCTAACCCTTATTACCATTAGGTATGTGCATTACAATAATAGTCAATAGAAAAGAAAGAGTATAATTTTTACCACTTCCTCCTTCATAGTTTTCTTCATCTACAAATGATAACAGATAACTACAACAAATGAACAAAAAGATCAATTTTTAATTAAAAAATATACAATAATATAAAGATTAAGAAATCATCAAATTCAAGAATTTGTTGGAAACCTAACCCTAACTACCATTTGGTAAGTGTATAAGAAAAGAAAGTGCATAATTTTTATAATTTTCTCCTTCATAGTTTTCATCATCTACAAATTACAAAATAATACTTGGAAAATAAGATACATGTATGCAAGTAATAAACAGACTACAGATAACTACCTGGAATGAAGTGAACAAAAGATCAATTTTTAATAAATAACCACCCATAATAAAATCAGGAAATTCAAGAATATTTGACATGTGCATTACAATAATAGTCAATAGAAAAGAAAATGTATAATTTTTACCATTTCCCCCTTCATAGTTTTCTTCATCTACAAATTACAAAAAATACTTGGAAAATAAGATAGATAGATGTATGCAAGTAATATGATATAAACAGACTATAGATAACATAACTGTTTTATGAAACTCAGATCATGAAATATACTGTAGATGAAACACCTTCATTCATTTATGTAAGCACATTTGTAAAGGTTTCGTACATGTAAAAAAATCTCACCTTTTTTCTCTCGTTTGCTATCTGTCACTAAAAAACCACAAAATTTTCCGTTAAAGTTTTTTTTTTGAGCAATAGAAAAAATATAATATTATTATGTACGAGCATAAATAAGAACAATGAGCATTTTTTAAAAACAATTTCTTACTTTTTTCCTTCGTTTTGTGTATCTTCTTCAAAATTACTTTTGTCATCATAGAAAAAATATAATAAAAAGGTTTTAAAACGATGTTGGGTTATCAGTGAGGGTCGGTAAAAACTATTTAAATTTCGGCATTAGAAACAGTCGCTTCGTAACTTTTAATAAGCAAAAAATGTTATAAATAAGCTCTTTTTTTCAAAACCTCTAGTTAATGCAAAACATATAGTACATTAAAACTCAAACAGTCTTTAATTCAATATAAAATTTTAAAAAATACTTACAACACTTGTGGGATCTTGATCGGATCTGATTTTTGGATTTTTTTATTTTTTATAAAATCAGGGGGGGGTGGAAATCGAGCCCACTATCCATTGAGCCCCTATTGGTCAGCGATCATCCGAACAAAATAGGGACCAGTGACGCGTTTTACGTCACAACCCGCCATGTTTTCGATTACACTTTTTTGACCAAAAATATTAGGGAGTGCAGTCTCCAGATATATAGTATAGCTCAGTGGCTGTATGTCATATACAGCCCGCGAGGACGCGCAGCGTCCGAGGGCTGTATATGACATACATCCCGACTTTTGAGGTATTTAACTAACTTATTTTATTTTTGAGGAGGTTTTCTAGTAGAATCTTTCGACGTTAAACAATTTAAGTCGAAATTCGTCGAGATTTTTCCCCAAGTTTGATCTAATTATTTATTCAAGAACTTTATCTGATATACAGCCCGCGGTACATCAAAGAAAACCGACTCAAATATATAATAAGCACCTTTAAATACTTAGTCTGTAAATGCTACCTCTGTGACAAGCACTTAACTCAAGTGTGTACAGATTAGATTACACCGCAAAAAACGGTTGCTTTTTCAAAACTTGTAAATAACCAATAAACACAACGAACCGTAATTTAAACCCTTATATAATCCTTCATGTAAATATATCTTAGTCATTAGAACATTTTGTCTGAAGAGTACCACACGGTATTAACGTGTGGCACGAAACTAACTAGTAACAAAAATGTTTATTCATAACTGTTGACTCCCTGTTTATTTTATATTATATTATGCTCTGGATTTCCATTGAGCACTTTGCCAACGGTATTTACAACATTTTATGTATTATATATATATATATATATATATATATATATATATATATATATATATATATATATATATATATATATATATATATATATATATATATATACAAATATAAACAACAAATATATATATACCTGTATATAGGAACTCAGTACTCGGCGAGAGGTTTTATCGCGATCTGGTTCGAGTGATGACTAGACTGTTAACTAGCATGTGGTTTGTGCATGTACTAGGGTCAGAATAACACCACACACGACGATCATTCTGATCAAGCCATGCTTGTTTCAAGATTACGAATTTTTGTATTCTTTTTCATGACATTTGTGATGTCTGCCACTTTATGCGTACTGTTTTTATCTTACCATCCGGAGAAAGCTCGCTGGCGATCTGATTTCGGTTCTTTTCAAGCATCACCGCATGAAAATGAAGCTAGGAATTAATCGCAAAATCTTGAAAGAATCTTTATTTAGCCAGTCTTTAGCTTTATTTAGCAATATTTTATCCGCATGGTTGGTGTTTTGATGCTTCAGGGTGTTTGGATGTAAACTTTTGCCCTTTATTTTGACGCTTTTTTGTTTTACCTTTTGTTGTGGGGGGTCGCTAGCTAAGCGAGTATTGTTTGGCCGATTTACTTTGTTGTTGCCCACATGCAAATTTTTACCAACTGTAGTTTGTTGACTGTGTGCACTTAAATTTAAGATCAACTGTCGTAGTATTAGAAACAATGTCTTTATATTGCTATTACAGATAACCTCCTTGTAATTTTTATGGTCATAACACGGCGTTTGTTTGGAATATTCATCATGTGTAAATTCATTTGGTAAATTTTGGCATTGATCTCCAATCTTGGATAATTTATCTTGGAGTCCTGCAAAAATGTCGTCTCGTTTCTTCAATTGTCTGTTTTTCTCATTCAGAACCAGGGAAAACTCATTGAGCAGAGTTTCTATTCTGAGATTGTAGGATATGCCCCGATTTTTGGCACCAGCGGGGTTTAAAATAGCACTCATAGATTCAATAATACTGTTAGTGGATCCAATGACGCGGTTACTGGACTTAATTTGTTTATGTAGGACAGCCACATCTGATTTAACATTTTTTAAATCTGTGATATGTACTTTACAAGCACAAACACAGCTAAGGGACGATCGCTTTAAATCAACAATAATTTCGTTGACGGTTTCAATCGATTCGTCATGCAGCTCGACTCCCAAAACAGTTTCAGCTACATCTCCCGCAGATAATTATCGGCTGATAATTATCGTGTGCAGTCAACCATTTCGTTGCCGAGACGCTACCATATTCAGAGTAACACCACACAGCGATCATTCTGATCAAGACATGCTTGTGTCAAAATTACGAATTTTTGTATTCCTTTTCGTAACATGTGTGATATCTGCCACTTTATGCGTACTGTTTTTATCTTACCATCCGGAGAAGGTTCGCTGGCGATCTGGTTTCAGTTCTTTTCAAACATCACTGCGTAAAGATAAAGCTAGAAATTCATTGCGAAATCTTGAAAGAGGTTCTCACGTAAAAATACACAAGTTTAACGTAAGTGGACACGATGTCATGATATTCGTGCATATTCAGAAGACTTCGGGGACTCATTTCGGCTACAAGTTGGAAAAAAACCTATTACTTGAGAAGTCATGTACACTAATGAACAGAAGGTAGGTTTCCTCACAAGACACAAGGTTTCCAAACATTTGTGCGTGAACAGTTAATGTTAGTTTTTCAACCTAACATAACCGTGGGTTTTAATTCTCATATACTCATATATCAGTTATGCATCATAAAACTTTATTTGATTTTAAAACATTAATTAATTGCTGCATATAAATAAAATATTTTTATTAGGAGACCAAAATCTAACGAACCTTGGATATTTCATCATGGAGAATGTGGTGATCATCCAAGCTGGATTCGATGGACTACTTGTCTTCCAAATGTACTAAAGTCTCGAATAAGTAAGAAAAATTTTAAAAATACCAGGTACTTTTATATCACATATTTGCGAGACCCGTTTGACAGATATTTAAGTGAATTCAAGCAAATTAAAAGACGTGCCAATAGATTATGGTTAGAACACAAATATGAATGCAAGAATAAGACATTCGTGCGCTACAAGTCAGCCTGCCACGAAGGGCCAGCCTGGGTTAATTTAACATTTTCTAATTTTCTCGCCTGTCCTTATATGTATAATTTAGCTTTTAATCGGGAAACCCGAATGCTTGCTAATTTAACTGAGGTTGAATGCCAAAATAATCAACTCATATACGGAGAAGCGATGCTGGAAAGTGCTAAGCGAAATCTCCGCTCAATGTCATTTTATGGACTCGCGGAATATCAAAGTGAAAGTCAGTACTTATTCGAAAAGACATTTGGTCTGAAGTTTAAGGCAGGATTTGTTCAAGATACAGTGAATGAAACCTACAGTCATCAGGTTGGATTAACATTGACCAGAGAGCAAAAGTTTCGTGTACAAAAAGCAACTGAGCTTGATCGTCAATTGTATAGTTATGCGAAAACATTATTTTTAAAACGATTGGCATACCACCGTGAACTTGACAAAATGAATACGGCTGACTCAGATAGCAGTTGTATTGTCTAATTATACTATATATGGTTGTGTTTCGTTTTAATCAAAGTCAATCTAGATATGGTCTGGAGACTCGGCCAGCGTCTTTGTTCTATCTTTTTGTTCGTGTTTATGCAGACTTGTGCACGGTGAAGACAGTTAATTTTTGGTATAATGAAGCAATCGTCCAATAGCGTTGCCTCGCCGAAGCATTCCACCGTGGTATTGAAATATTAATAAGCAAAATTTTGAAAGAATTGGGCACGGTGAAGCCAGCACAACATAAAATGATAGCTCATTATAAACGCTTTGAAGTTCACCGTGTTTCCAGACCATGTCTGGATTGACTATGTTTTAATGGAGTTATAGCTAAAAATTTTTATACTCGCCTGAATTGAATTGATGTAATAGAATATTTATATACTTGTGCATTCAACAATTAATATCCTCGACAGGTCTATTTTGAAACATTCTGGTAATAAACTCACTTGTGTAGCTATGATCGATATTTCCAAATTGCACTCGAAACCATTCTGTTACCTATGCAAATAGTATTCTAGAAGAATGTTAGAATGTTATATATAGCCGCGTTTTGTTTTAATGGAGTTAGAAAAAAAATTTTTATACTCGTCTGAATTAATGTAATATCGTCGTCAGGTCTACTTTGAAACATTCTGGTAATAAACTCACTTGTATAGCTATGATATTTCTAAACAGCACTCGAAACCATTCTGTTACCAATACAAATAGTGTTCTAGAAGAATGTTAAAATGTTATTGCACTGTTGGTTAGATGTTGGTGTGATGCTTTTAATTACAGTATATCTGTAAATACAACGCATGTCAAGACTCCAGACAGTATTTTGTGATAGTCAGCTGTGTATTTGCATGGTTTGACTGCGTACAAAAATTCCATGATCCGCGCCTTGTAATCCGAAAAGATCTGCAGGATAGTACCAGATTTTTTTAATGAGACTATCTCTTTGGGCGCATAATACTGCAATTGAAAACACTGGTCTTCTCTGGCATTGTAGCAAGTTTGTCAGTGATTGCTTGTTGCGTATTTGTCGGACATCTGCACAGATTACACGAAAAGCATTACGACTTTCCCCTCGTTTGAGTGCGTCACTTGAGCCTGCGCTTATGTGAACCAGCAGTATAAATGGGAGCATGCGTACTTTGAGTTTTTGTGGCTTCGGAAATATTCGAGACTGGCCGAGTACATTGGGCGAGTACTTGCCGAGTGCTTGATTTAATTTAAAATTTGAATAAATATTTGAAAAGAACTAACATACAAATTTTTTGTGGATTAAAATGAACTTTTCGATTGAACAACGTGTTGAAGCAGTAGACCAAGTTGGAATTTGGAGTCCTGGACAGATTATCGCAATCGAAAATGGCGAAATAGTCGTAAGGTTCGATGGCTATGGTCCACGCCATGACAAACGCCAGACAGAGACTGTTTAAGCTCATTAATTTAAACGTATCCCAGCGAAATTGATTTGTGACTATTGCCAATAGTATTGATGGTCTTGTCACTTTGTTTCACGGGGTGAATAGTTTTGCCTTGATATCAAACATAGCCATTTACCTATACAAGTCTGTGTTTCTTAGTCCGTGGAAGCAAAAGCTCGTATCCGGTGCCTCGAGAAAGATGACCTTGTGTGGTTCTTGACAACACTTAATCACAGAGTACTACACAGAGGACTCACTTCATCACTTTTCCTATGATTTTGACGTAACGGCCTTTCGCTCAAAATTCCTGGCAAAAGCGCTGAAGAGAGGTCGTCACCCCCTGAAAAATTCAAAATTGCGGCGATGTTTAGCGGAAAGACGGCGGAATAGAAAGGTCTTAACAAAGATAAAGCAAAGATGCGTACACAGTACATATTATTTTTTGTAAAACTGGAAAGTAATATATTTTACCTCTATGTCTAAATTGCAAGCCATGGGAAATGTGCTTATAGCGATTTTATGCAAGCCTTGTTCTTTAAAGTTTGCTAGTTGCGAGTTGCAGGCTGCTATATATCATTTGAGTGGGAAATCCAAACTGTCGTTCTGCCTTTTACTTTAAGGATTTCAGTACTCGGCGAGAGGTTTTATCGCGATCTGGTTCGAGTGATGACTAGACTGTTAACTAGCATGTGGTTTGTGCATGTACTAAATTCAGAGTAACACCATACACGACGATCATTCTGATCAAGCCATGCTTGTTTCAAGATTACGAATTTTTGTATTCTTTTTCATGGCATTTGTGATGTCTGCCACTTTATGCGTACTGTTATTATCTTACCATCCGGAGAAGGCTCGCTGGCGATCTGGTTTCGGTTCTTTTCAAGCATCACCGCGTAAAGATGAAGCTAGAAATTAATCGCAAAATCTTGAAAGAATCTTTATTTAGCCAGTCTGCGGGCAGCAATCTTTTATCCGCGTGGTTGGTGTTTTGATGCTTCAGGGTGTTTGGATGAACTTTTGCCCTTTATTTTGACGCTTTTTTGTTTTACCTTTTGTTGTGGGGGGTCGCTAGCTAAGCGAGTATTGTTTGGCCGATTTACTTTGTTGTTGCCCACATGCAAGTTTTAACCAACTGTAGTTTGTTGACTGTGTGCACTTAAATTTAAGATCAACTGTCGTAGTATTAGAAACAATGTCTTTATACTGCTATTACAGATAACCTCCTTGTAATTTCTATGGTCATAACACGGCGTTTGTTTGGAATATTCATCATGTGTAAATTCATTTGGTAAATTTTGGCATTGATCTCCAATCTTGGATTATTTATCTTAGAGTACTGCAAAAATGTCGTCTCGTTCCTCTAATTGTCTGTTTTTCTCATTCAGAACCAGGGAAATCTCATTGAGCAGAGTTTCTATTCTGAGATCGTAGGATATGCCCCGATTTTTGGCCCCAGCGGGGTTTAAAATAGCACTCATAGATTCAATAATACTTTTAGTGGATTCAATGACGCGGTTACTGGACTCGATTTGTTTATGTAGAACAGCCACATCTGATTTATGATATGTACTTTACAAGCACAAACACAGCTAAGGGACGATCGCTTTAAATCAACAATAATTTCGTTGACGGTTTCAAACGATTCGTCATGCAGCTCGACTCCCAAAACAGTTTCAGCTACATCTCCCGCATCAGCACGAAATAATTCGTCATTATCCATCCTTGCTTGCTTTGTGCTGTCCGAATTCAGAACACTCACCAACAACTTTTTGATCGCGCTCCTATACTTTTGTCACTCAGAAAGTGAAGCTACAAACATAGCGGTCGCGTGACGTAAAGTGCGTTATTTGATATGACAATCTACTTGATTTTATTGTTATTTTCCAAAACAAGAAACTGCAATTTGAAACTTTTCTGGTGCACAAGCGGAGGTATTCGAATCAGACTTTCAGCCACGTTTTATCTTGGAATTTTATTCAGTATATATTCTATTTGGTAATTCCAAGGAATTCAGTCTCGACATATCACAATGAAATCTGAATAATGTCTTCATGGCCACATGTACAATTATTTTGATGTAAAGTGATTATTAAAGTCTATTTATTTCGACCAAGTAGAAGTTTATTTGCATTTGTTTATACAAGGTTAGGTGGTACAGCTTCTTTAATATTTAATAGTTTTCGCTCAAAAGCAGCAGATATGTAAACGAAACAATAGCAACACATTCAGTGGTATTTTCAGGCTGGCATGCTTGATGGTCACTGCTTAATGCTATGAGCCAATGAGGTGAAAATATGAGATTTCGACCGGTTATTTTTAGTAGCGTAGCAAGCCCGAGTCTCGCTATGCAAATATTTTCATGTTCATTGACATTGACATTGACTGTGAAAACAATGAATTTCTAAAGAAATGAATACTGATATAAGTTGAAGATAACTTTAAATTTGCATAGCGGGACAAAATTGTTAGGTTGGCTACCCCACTGGTTATTTCTATTTGATTCGTATTTCCTCATTTTTTTATTCAAACTTAACAAAATTAGTGCCATTCGAAAGCTAAATGCCTTCTCTTTTCGCCTTATGAAAAAATGATTTCCGTTGATTAAGTAATGAACGCGACAAAGCACTTTAATTAAGGCCCGTCCACAAGTATCCAGATTCGTTTGTATCCGCAAACATTTTGTTGCGGTTACGCTTATCGTCCACCATAAACGCACTGTAACCGCAACGATTTGAAAACGATGACGTAAATCGATGAAATTCGATATCATCTCTTGCTAAACTGTAGAATCCAGTCCACAATTATCCAATATACTCGCACCATACTCGATTTTTTTAAACAACATGACGCCTAAAAAACAAGCTGTTCAATCCATTTTAACTGTGATAATATCGAGCATTATTGCCTTCACTCAGTTGAATGTTGCAATTTTGAATTACCAAGCTGACTATCAAAGAAAGCATGCGGCACTGATAAGGCTTCTTGCAATGCCAGTCGGCAGAAACGCGGCCTTAGATTTTTCGGTTGAATTTGACATGTTTACTTTCAAAATAAATCAGAACACAAACAAAATTTGCTGACACGTGTTAAAATAGCAAGGAGCAAACGACATCGCGGGTTCGTTATTTCTGACAGCGCATGCTCTCTAAGCAGTTCTAACGAGCTCGAATCGGATTCGTATCGTTTTCGCGGATACGTGTGGACGGTCGAAAACGCAACAAATCCGGATACGTGTGGACGCGTAAACTTTTGAATCCGCAACAAAATGTTTGCGGATACAAACGAATCCGGATACGTGTAGGCGGGGCCTAAGTCATTCTACAAACATTCAATTAAACATCGACTAATATATAATTATCGTGTGCAGTCAACGATTTCGTTGCCGATACGCTACCATATTCAGAGTAACACCACACAGCGATCATTGTGATCAAGACATGTTTGTGTTAAAATTACGAATTTTTGTATTCCTTTTCGTAATATGTGTGATATCTGCCACTTTATGCGTACTGTTTTTATCTTACCATCCGGAGAAGGTTCGCTGGCGATCTGGTTTCAGTTCTTTTCAAACATCACTGCGTAAAGATAAAGCTAGAAATTCATTGCGAAATCTTGAAAGAGGTTCTCACGTAAAAATACACAAGTTTAACGTAAGTGGACACGATGTCATGATATTCGTGCATATTCAGAAGACTTCGGGGACTCATTTCGGCTACAAGTTGGAAAAAAACCTATTACTTGAGAAGTCATGTACACTAATGAACAGAAGGTAGGTTTCCTCACAAGACGCAAGGTTTCCAAACATTTGTGCGTGAACAGTTAATGTTAGTTTTTCAACCTAACATAACCGTGGGTTTTAATTCTCATATACTCATGTATCAGTTATGCATCATAAAACTTTATTTGATTTTAAAACATTAATTAATTGCTGCATATAAATAAAATATTTTTATTAGGAGACCAAAATCTAACGAACCTTGGATATTTCATCATGGAGAATGTGGTGATCATCCAAGCTGGATTCGATGGACTACTTGTCTTCCAAATGTACTAAAATCTCGAATAAGTAAGAAAAATTTTAAAAATACCAGGTACTTTTATATCACATATTTGCGAGACCCGTTTGACAGATATTTAAGTGAATTCAAGCAAATTAAAAGACGTGCCAATAGATTATGGTTAGAACACAAATATGAATGCAAGAATAAGACATTCGTGCGCTACAAGTCAGCCTGCCACGAAGGGCCAGCCTGGGTTAATTTAACATTTTCTAATTTTCTCGCCTGTCCTTATATGTATAATTTAGCTTTTAATCGGGAAACCCGAATGCTTGCTAATTTAACTGAGGTTGAATGCCAAAATAATCAACTCATATACGGAGAAGCGATGCTGGAAAGTGCTAAGCGAAATCTCCGCTCAATGTCATTTTATGGACTCGCGGAATATCAAAGTGAAAGTCAGTACTTATTCGAAAAGACATTTGGTCTGAAGTTTAAGGCAGGGTTTGTTCAAGATCCAGTGAATGAAACCTACAGTCATCAGGTTGGATTAACATTGACCAGAGAGCAAAAGTTTCGTGTACAAGAAGCAACTGAGCTTGATCGTCAATTGTATAGTTATGCGAAAACATTATTTTTAAAACGATTGGCATACCACCGTGAACTTGACAAAATGAATACGGCTGACTCAGATAGCAGTTGTATTGTCTAATTACACTATATATGGTTGTGTTTCGTTTTAATCAAAGTCAATCTAGATATGGTCTGGAGATTCGGCCAGAGTCTTTGTTCCTTCTTTTTGTTCGTGTTTATGCAAACTTGTGCACGGTGAAGACAATTAATTTTTAATATAATGAAGCAATCGTCCAATAGCGTTGCCTCGCCGAAGCATTCCACCGTAGTATTGAAATATTAGGGACCTTAGGATTTACAGAACGACAACGCGACGGCAATGTCTTAAGACAAAGAGTAAATTGAAAAGAAATGAATAATTACGGTTGTAAACAATTCATTTGAATATTGGACACGCGGTTCTCGCATTGTTTAGACCGGCAAATCACATATTTTCCCGTACTGTATACAACGCCGACGTTTGCATACAGCCGTTGGAATTGCAAATTCGGTTTAGTAGACCTCATTCTAAACCAGTAACTCAAGTCCTCAACTTTTTAAAATGTATTACACTAATACGATTGATAATAAAAAACTCGTGTCCTTTATAAGGACATATCATACAGTGTTTTCTTGCCGTTGCCGTCGCGTTGCCGTCCTATAAATCCCAAGGTCCCTATTAATAAGCAAAATTTCGAAAGAATTGTGCACGGTGAAGCCAGCACAACATAAAATGATAGCTCATTATAAACGCTTTGAAGTTCACCGTGTTTCCAGACCATGTCGGGATTGACTATGTTTTAATGGAGTTATAGCTAAAAATTTTTTATACTCGTCTGAATTAATGTAATAGAATATTTATATACTTGTGCATTCAACAATTAATATCCTCGACAGGTCTATTTTGAAACATTCTGGTAATAAACTCACTTGTGTAGCTATGATCGATGTTTCCAAATTGCACTCGAAACCATTCTGTTACTTATGCAAATAGTGTTCTAGAAGAATGTTTGAATGTTATAAATGGCCGCGTTTTGTTTTAATGGAGTTAGAAAAAAAATTTTTATACTCGTCTGACTTAATGTAATAGAATAATTATATACGTGTGCATTCAACCATTAATATCGTGGTCAGGTCTACTTTGAAACATTCTGGTAATAAACTCACTTGTATAGCTATGATATTTTTAAACAGCACTGGAAACCATGCTGTTACCTATGCAAATAGTGTTCTAGAAGAATGTTAAAATGTTATTGCACTGTTGGTTAGATGTTGGTGTGATGCTTTTAATTACAGTATATCTGTAAATACAACGCATATCTAGACTCCAGACAGTATTTTGTGATAGTCAGCTGTGTATTTGCATGGTTTGACTGCGTACGAAAATTCCATGATCCGCGCCTTGTAATCCGAAAAGATCTGGAGGATAGTACCAGATTTTTTTAATGAGACTATCTCTTTGGGCGCATAACACTTCAATTGTAAACACTGGTCTTCTCTGGCATTGTAGCAAGTTTGTCAGTGATTGCTTGTTGCGTATTTGTCGGGCATCTGCACAGATTAAACGAAAAGCATTACGATTTTACCCTCGTTTGAGTGCGTCATTGAGCCTGCGCTTATGTGAGCCAGCAGTATAAATGGAAGCATGCGAACAGCTGGGAAATTTGTTACGCATGCGTCAACTTCAACTTGCATGGAGTCCACGAACTGTTTTCGCGCAAGATGGCGGGGAATTTCAAAGTCAAAATAGTTTTCTGTGTCGTCTTTTTTGGCTTATTTTAAACTCTATTTTTGCAAGTCTAGAAGAAAGACCCTTATTAAATCGCATGCGGCTAATATTCAATTTAATTTCTACGTACAATAGAAGAAATATTCTTTCCCAAAGCGCTCTTTTTTTTGTAGCTTCTTTGGCGTTTGACATAACAGTCACGGACAAAGTGTCCTTTCATAAGTTCTTTTTACATGATTAAAAAAAGCCAGCAGACTTTAAATTATACTTAAAAGCACTAATAAGCTAGTTGTCTACAGGTTACTTAAATAAAAAAGACTAAGGTATCGTTCTGGCTGTAATAAAATTAGAATGAAGATATTAAAACACTGTAGTTTTCTGTTTTGAAGTATGTATGTAATGTATTTATGTATGTATGTATTAGTATTAAACATTTATTGATAACAGAAGGTAAAGGTATCTACAACATACACCAGTTTAGCTTACGCTAGCCTGCTACTGGTTCTTAGGACATAATTACATACATGATATATAGCAATCCAATGATGTTGGTTAATATAACATTACAAATCCATTAAGCTATAGACCTTCCCCATTGCAAAGTGAACCTTTTCGGTACTAGACAAGAAAAAAATAGGTTGGGTCTACTCATGTACATTGCTGCTCAGTGGATTAACTAAAGACATTTCATCTTTTTGCTTAATCAATTAACAGCAGAGCTGTCCATTAAAGTACATCATGGCCCTGGCCAAATAAAAAATGTATGGCACATTGCAACTCAATGGGTTAACAACAATGACAAATGCCTTTGAAAGGAAAACATGTACAGAACATACATGAATACTTTGTTCTTGGAAACTAAAAAGCTTTATATCAATTATATGACTGAATTCACTGGATTTTGCTACCACATCTTGAAATGAGATTCAGGTGGCTGTCCTTCCCACAGGAGCCAGGATCTCAACCAAGAAGCAATAGAAGTGCCCATTATTTACACAGCCTACTGCTAAATAAAATTGTGTAAATATTGCAAAATTAATCAATTCCAGAAGTGCAGGATAACAAAAAATACCCACTTGCAGTAAGGAACCATCTTAAAAATCTACACAATACAGCCAAAATTAATGTCAGTTGTGTGAAATGTATACTAAACAGTTTGCTTATCATATTCCATGCTAACTTCAATGGCAAAATTTGACTTGAAGGGTAATTTTTGCACATAAAAAAACCTTGAATTTATTTTTCTGAATTTCTGGAGAATTCAATTGAATGACATTGTTATAAGTTGTGTACAAAAGCTACTGGTGTTCATTGTGTTGGGTAATTATAAAGCAAAAATGCAAGACAAATCTTTTTTGCAACATCAATTTCATAAAATATTCCTTCTAGACACACAACACAACAAATTTTTAAATTTTTGTCCAAACGAAAGTTGGGTTCGAAGAGAAATATGTTGCGAGACTTTATACTTCAGGTGTAGAATACGGCAGTGATATTCGAACAATTTCCAGAAGAATAAATATGGCGTCATGGCACCACAGATATACTTGAACTTTCATTGAAATTTTCCACCGGTATTCCAATTTTTCCAGCCCAGGTAGAGCGCTTACTTTTTGCAAAAAAACCTAGACTTTATAACTATATGCAAATAATTTTGGAGGAAAAGCTAGAATTTTTGGGAAAGGCAAATGTTTGAACGACAACGAACGTGCACAGTTACTCAAAATAAAATATTTTATAATGCAACAGAATTAAAGCACGAAAACTATACAGTTATCTCAAATTAATGCCGAGCAATATGCTCTAAATCTTCATGTAACTAGTAACAGTTAAATGAAGCGAGTGCACAAAGCCGATCGCGTGCGAGGTCAATTTTCATTCCCAGACGCCAACTGTGCACATTTCGATCAGCCTTAAGTTCTCGCGTTTTTTAAGTGAACCAGTCCAGTTTTTATGAAGCCTAATTACATCTAGAAATCAAGGTTGGAAGGTGGAAAGATAGGTATTGCAAGTAACTTTTTGGAGGAAAAGCTAATTGTGTTGAATATTGGATACTAGCCACTACACAACAAGTAGGCTCGAGTTCTAATCCAGTCATGAATGCATGCAATTTCTGTTGTCTAGCACACAAAATCATTGCAACAAAACTCCATCAGGGAACGACGTAAACAAAATATAACAGCATACTTCAATTTTACCTACTTTTTGTAGTGTCCTGATCAAAAACCACGCTCCACAATATATTCTTGCCGACCAAGTATCCACATAGCCAAAAACAATACTGACGCCAATGATCGCAGCTCTGCATCACGAGTTATGCCATTTCTGTTCAATCAAACACTTCTGGAATAGTCTTGAGTGTCCAGGATTTAAGTCAGTAAATGCAATTGCCGAAACGACTTGTCTTCATTCAACAATTTTGTGTCAAATTCCAATTACATTTACAGCGATGTGAATGCAAAAACTGACACAGCCCGCCTGATGGCAAATTTTATTTTAATACAACCGATTCTTGTCATAAAATGCACGTAAACCATAAGCCTACGTTTTTCTCCTCAAGTGTAAATCGATCATCTTTAAAAACAAACGAAAAAAAGAGGGAAACAAAGCGCTAGAAAATGTGCTGCTAAATCAAAGTGCATGAGGAATACGTTTGTTGCAAAAACACAAGTAGAATGCAATAGCCCGCGATTATCCTGCACAGCAACAACAAATTTCTCAGCTGTTGAGCATGCGTACTTTGAGTTTTTGTGGCTTCGGAAATATTCGAGACTGGCCGAGTACATTGGGCGAGTACTTGCCGAGTGCTTGATTTAATTTAAAATTTGAATAAATATTTGAAGAGAACTAACATATAAATTTTTTGTGGATTAAAATGAACTTTTCGATTGAACAACGTGTTGAAGCAGTAGACCAAGTTGGAATTTGGAGTCCTGGACAGATTATCGCAATCGAAAATGGCGAAATAGTCGTAAGGTTCGATGGCTATGGTCACTGAGCTATACTAGCGACCTTTAGAAACAAGACGGCGGTAGAATAGGACGGCAATAGAAACGCGGTAGGACTGAGGCGAGAACGGCGTTCGTTCTCTACAAATCATCCTTTAGCGACCTCTAGAAACAAGACGGCAGTATAACAGGACTGCGATACTTGTTCACGTGATCAGCTGTTGCAATAACTGCGCATGCGCAAAATCCTTCGCTTTGCCGTCTTGCTTCGTTCACAACGTGAATTCTTACTGTTTACCGTCAGGTGGAGAACGTCCCCCACCTGACGGCAAACAGTAAGAGTTCTCGTTGTGAACGAAGCAAGACGGCAAAGCGAAGGATTTTGCGCATGCGCAGTTATTGCAACAGCTGATCACGTGAACAAGAAACGCCGTCCTGTTATACTGCCGTCTTGTTTCTAAAGGTCGCTAATATATATCTGGAGACCGCATTCCCGTCCAAAAAGTGTAATCGAAAACATGGCGGATTGTGACGTAAAATGCGTCACTGGTCCCTATTTTTTTCGGATGATCGCTGACCAGAAAAACAGTCCAAAGTTCCCCCCCCTGTTTCCCCTGAATCTTCGCCTAAATTTTCAATAAAAATTTCCGGTCCCTGTTCAAATTTTTAAACTGCGATTCACTTTGTTTTAATAAAACATGCCTCGTCCTTGTTCCGTTTTTTGGTGCAAGAACTCTCGAAAGAGAAAAGGAATATCTTTTCACTGGTAAGTTTTCCTCAATATTTAATTTGTGCTATAGTTATACGCATTTCTTTTATACGCAAAATGTTCGTCACTCAGTTGTTTTGCATCTCGCCAGTTGACGAGATCAAAACTTTTGCTGTATTTTTTCAGCTGAATATGTTGTAAGGCGATGTTTGTTTTTCATGATTCTATACAAGCTTGTTGATGCTTTGAAATTATTAGGAACAGGCCCGACAAATACAAGCGAAATTTACTTGTTATAATGCAAAAAACTTACAGCTTTGGCTGTGACACTTTCAAAAGCTGAGCTGTTTTCGCGGAAGTTTAGTTAACGTTAATGATTTACAGTGTTTCTCAACCGGAAGCCGATTTCAAACACACGACGTTGACATGCTTTATAAAATTTACAGACAATTATTTTTTGATCCAATTACAGTTTTCCAGATAGAATAAAAAGTCCAGAACTGCACGGAAAATGGGTTCAAGGAATAAACAGCTGTTCACCAGTAGAAATTGTTCCTGTGCAAGACAGCCGAGTTTGTTCGGAGCATCTCAGTGCTGAAATGTTTGACAATTGTGGGCTGCATTGGCGAGAAAGCAGTATTGAAATCAAATGCTGTGCCAACGATATTTGAAAATCCTGAACTTCATAGCAAGCAAGCGACACCAGCAATATTTGAAATGCATTCTCAGGTCAGTATTTTCCACACAAAAATTATGCGTATACCAACATAGATTAGCTTGAAGTGTTTACATTATTTTGCATCTTTACAAGTTTTTATACAAAACTAACAGAGTTATATACAATAATCTTCCCAATAAAAAGTACCTGCCAGGTTAATTGAGCACATTTTGATCGGGGATGCAAAATCTTATATTATTTCTTCTTATATCTTCTTATATTATTTTAAGAAGATTTTAATTTGGATGAAAATTCTTCTTATATTTTCTTATAAAATAAACATTAAATAAAAATGTTTTAACACATTCTCATCTCAATTTCTCAAGTATTGTATTGAACTCATAGTAATTTTCTATCTGCCATTTTAAAATGGAAGTGGACAATTACTAAAAAATAGTTCTTCAAGATTTCAGACGACCACTGTTACTTGTACATTTTAGGTTTTAAGACATAACAAATAAACAGCAAATTCATTAGTGTTTAAGTTTTTTATACAATAAGTTTTCAGAAGGGATTTCTAGTTGTCAATGTCACAATTTCCATTGTTAGGTTAGGATAATAGGATAAAGGTTCGATTTAAATTGATGACGTCATCACATTCTTGTTTTAAAGTCAAAAATTTTGTTATATTGTCTTGAATCTTCTTATAATGATTATAAGAATTAAGAAGATTTTTGTTTTGAAAAGATCTTCTTAAAATCATCCCTGATTTTGATAATGGTTATGATTGGAATTTGAGCATATTTTGAGTTGCTATTCCTCTCTCTTAAAGTATACGTGTACATATGATATATTATTGAATGTGATGTCAGTACTGACAATACAATTTATAACGTGGAGATCACTTGCTACGGTTAGTGTATGATTTCTAGCATACTAGCATGCACATAGTGGTAGTACTTCAGCAACTCTGCGTGGTTTTGAAATCTAGCCAGGCTGGGGTGTTGGTTTTTGTTTCTTTTGTTTATTTTTTCCCTTACACTAACCCTGTCAGTGTTGCAGTTTCTTGTGCCCGGTGTGGGGGTTCCTGGTTGGCTAGTAGGAAACCTACCTCGCAAGCCAGGCTTTTTGAGAGTTTTGCCTTCCGAAGGCTGGCTTTGGCAAATTGAAGCCCCTGAATACCTAGGCTCCCATTATCCATCAGTGATGTAGTGGATAAATAGCAACACATTCACCAATATTGTGTTTTATATATAACAAAATGTATACGTTTATGACAGAAAATTCTGCAATTTATATATACATGTAGTCAGTGGCATAGCCAGCGTCATTGTTTTGGGGAGGCAAGTAGTGAGAAGCGAAGGCATTCTAGGGGGTCCGCCCCCAACTTCTACACAGATTTAGGCTTTTCAAATGGTCTAGAACACAATTGGGGTCACCCCTTCCCTTTGCCCTCCCCCCCATAACTATGCCACTGCATGTGATAAAAGATTCAAAAATATCATAACTTGTTATATAAGTTATCAATCAACAATATTGCGTAAAATTTTAATGTTTTATCAGAAATTAATTATTATTGCATAGGTGGAGGTGTCCAGTGAAACAGTACAACATGCTAACAGTAATGAAGAGTTGAATGAAAATGGCAAAAATGCAAGTGATACAGTTGAAATCACTAGTGCACGTATGGGTAAAGTAGAAAATGTTCAAAGTGACCATACATACTGTACTTTGTAAGTTCTCCTAGTAGATTAAAAAGGAAAGTTGATAATCTTCTAGACACAGTTGAAAACCTCAACAAGAGATTGAAGACATCTCATGTGAAAGCACACAGGTTGAAGAGAAAGATACAATCGTTAGCTTTAGTGGTAAGTGAGTTAAAGAAAAAAAACCTGATAAGTAGTGATTGTGCCAGTCTCCTGGAGACAACTTTTTCTGGAGTTCCTGGAGAACTTATGAAAAGGTTGGTGACACAGAAGAGAAAGAAGAATCCAGGTGCGTACCCAAAAGAGTTACGTACATTTGCCATGACCCTAAAATTTTATTCTGCTAAGGCATACAGATATGTGCGCAAATCTTTTGATTTAGGGTTGCCAGATCCTTCTACGATCAGCAGATGGTACAACGTTATCGATGCAGCCTTGAAATATGACGTATGCGATTACAGTCTTGAAAGCAAAAGTTTTTGCTGGGCAACGTGATGTCCAGAAGGTTGTTTGTGCTTTGATGTTGGATGAGATGTCTATTCGGAAGCATGTTCAATGAGACCGCAAAGCAGGAATGCGTCGAGGTTATGTAGATGTTGGTACAAAGATTTATGATGACTCACTGCCGGTAGCCACGGAAGCTCTTGTGTTCATGGCTCTCTGTGAATTCTAACTGAAAAATTCAATGTGGGTATTTTCTGGTAAATGGCCTCACGGCTGAAGAGAAAGGGAACCTGACGAGAGATTGTCTCACGAAACTGCATGAGACGAAAATAAAGGTGGTCTCTTTCACATGCGATGGACCTACAACTCCCCAAGCAATGTTGAAATTGCTTGGTGGCCGACCGTCTGCTGAAGATATGCTGGCATACTTTCCACATTCTTGTGATAATAATAAGAAGATCTATATTTTTAGATGCATGTCATATGATAAAGCTGGTGCGAAATACCTGGTCAGACTGGAAAGTCTTACATGATAAGGATGGCAACACCATCGAGTGGAGCTTTATTGTAAGATTGCAGGAATTGCAAGAAAAGGAAGGTTTGCGTCTAGTAAATAAATTGCGATCAACGCACATAGATTGGAAATCTCAGAAAATGAAGGTACATTTGGCAGCACAGACTTTGAGCTCGAGTTTTGCAGATACTATAGTGGTGTGAAGGTAAGGGAATGCAGCAGTTTAAAGGCTGTGGCCCGACAGTAGAGTTTATTGGCATGTTTGATCGTGTATTTGATGTTTTGAATCCCAGAAATCGAACGGGGGACAATTCAACTACAACGCGCCGATAAGAAAGAAGAGGCCTGTAAGTATGTTAAAGATCTAAAAGGACCCGAAGGCCAATCAATGCTTGTGTCACAGCGCAAAACAGGTTTTCTAGGTTTTCTCGTTTGTATCGAGGCAGTTCTTGGAATGGCGGGAGATCTGGTGCGTGGAGAGGACCCAGTCCTAAAGTATATTTTGACGTACAAGATGAGTCAGGATCACCTGTTCTTCGGTACCGTACGAGCTGCTGGAGGGTGGAACAGCAACCCGACGGCGTTACAGTTCAGATCTGCGTACAAGCAACTGATGATGAGACACCAGATTACTGGAGGACGAGGAAACTGCATTCCTCAAGACGACACTGAGATGCTAAGCAATTTTGAAGACAATAACAATAGAAAATTTTCAAGGATTGAGATCGACCAGGTTACGATTGTAAGAAAATACGACTTGGCTTTGAGACCTGAACCAGTTACAACAGATCACGGTTACTGCGATGCTCCAAACGTGATGGAACTATCAGAGTTTAAGTCAGCAGCAATATCGTATATTGCTGGTTATGTTGTGAGGATGGTACAGGAAAAAATCCATTGTTTAAAAGGCTTGGCCGCGTTAACGACAACCAAAGAGAAGATTCCAGACCTGTTCGTGGTGTGGAAATCGAATGGTGGTCTGAAGTTGCCCACGCCGGGGCTACTGAAGATCTGTGAAGAAACGGAGAAATGTGTGATGAGAATGTTAAAAGTGACGAATGGTGGACTACTACACGACACGGGATTACCAGACGCAATTACCTCAACGGTATTGGAAGTACCGGTATGTGTTGAACGCGATGTGTTCAGTTCGTTGAAAGAACACATGTTTGATTCGATAGCAGTGAACAATCACGTGTTCAACTTAATTAAATGCTGTTCAAAGTCTTATGTGACGATTCGTATGCATCATTTGACGAAGCAGATAAATTCTAGAATGCATGAGCGGTTTGTACGTAAAGAATATTCGAAACTTACGTTGTTTAAAGGACAGTAAGTTTGCGATTTATGGTCAGTTACTGCACATGTTACATGCATGTGTTCGAAAATATGACTGCGACGTTAATGATACTGCACACATTAAATGTGTTCGGGGATTAACGTTAAAATGCTAGCAATGTATCAATGATACTGCACGTTTTAATACGTGTTCGAGAGATTGACACGAGACTCATGTCAAACTGATTTGTTAGCAAGTATTATAATTTTCAAGTATAAAGGGGTAAGTAATGAACTTTAGTTATCTATTCAGTATACATGAAAGTCGATATATAGCTAAACGTATAAATAACATTTTAGTTTTTATCTTTATACTAAAGTAAACCTGGATGTATAATGCAACATTTACTAATATATGGCAAGCCGTGTACAGACCAGCAAAGTAATACCCAACGTCAAATCCGAAACAAAGACATTTGTCCATTTTATCGGTATGTTACGCATGAAAAAAGGGCACAGTGTTTGGAGTCTCACGAAGAAAGGTTGATAGATAATATAATTGGTTGTCGACTCGTACGTGACTAGACGGGGGGGGGGGGGTGTTTCAGACGGTTGAACTCAAGGCGTAATATTCATCGTTACTGCGAGGCCCTATCCTCTTACTATATTTATTTGCATTCAAGTTAATTGTATAATGCTCTGAATCAATTCATTGCTAAATAAGAAATAATAAGTTCTAACGCTTCAACATTTATTTATAGTGTAGCTCCCTCGGCCTAAAATATACAGTGACAGTGTATACGTGGTACAACGAGTGGTCAATCCTTATTAAATCTAAATCTTGGAGCGCAGCCTTAAACGTGCAAATATTGTGAGACATTATTGGAGTAATACAGGCAATCATAATCCCCGAGCCAACGGCGCGAAGCGCCGTTCCGGGCGTAAGCCCGGGGAGAGGGTTACTAATTTCGTATTAGCGGAGTTCAAAGTCGTTGCTCATGGTAGTTAGGTAGTAAAAATAGTATGTCATGACGTCATCCTCACTGATCTCAGCAATATGGCTGACTATCATGAATGGCTAACACTGATTGGCCAGACTTAAAATTTGTTGTTGATTGATTAATCACGAATTCAACTGACAGCAAATATTTAAATTTGCTTTTTGCACGACAAAACTTGCACTGCAATATTTTGTATTTTTGCAAAAAGATTTGGCAACTTTCACAACCAACGACGGGTACGGTGGTCATTTATGATATATATATATATATATATATATATATATATATATATATATATATATATATATATATATATATATATATATATATATATATATATATATATATATATATATATATATATATATATATATATATATATATATATATACTATATATATATACTATATATATATACTATATATATATATACTATATATATATGATATATATATATCCTATATATACTATATATATATGATATATATATATATATATATATATATCTGTATATATATATATATATATATATATATATATATATATATATATATATATATATATATATATATATATATATATATATATATATATATATATATATATATATATATATATATATATATATATGTTACTGAGGCGATCAGTGATAGACATGATACATTTAAAAGTGTTGAAACTGATCTAAAAACGTTTATTAAAAACTACTAAATTTTCGGATGCTAGCTGCAACCTTTATCAAAGTATTTACAAAAAATTAGAACTGCCTAACTATTTATAGTAATGTATCCATTGTTCCTATTGTCCACTTTTAAGAATGGAATATACACTTTGGGGAAATGTTTATGCTCATTTCTGGAGTTATTATCATTGCATGAATGGAGCGACTCGAGGAAAAGCCGTTTATGATAATTCATAACACCTTTTTCTAATATATGTGCATCATCGGATTGCACATCATGTCCGGTTGTTTCGGCATGTTCTTTTATCGATGACTCAATCATACGTCGAGTTCCAGGTTTGTGTTCTGCCCATCTTGACTTCCACGACCTTTTGCTTTCACCCACATATGTAAAATCACACGATTTACATTTGAATTTATACACAATACCTTTCACTTGTGTCTCTGTTGGTCTGTCCTTCGGCTTACGAAATACATTTTCGAAGGTCAACATTGGCTTAAATGCCGTTTGGATATTGACCTCAGAGAGTATTCGTTTTATCCTTTCCGACACACCTTTGATGTATGGTATACTCGTATGACCCTTGGGTTCCCCGCATTGTTGATCGATATCAGTTCTATTTCGGCTTCTTTCACTTACGTCACCAATAAAATTCAGAGTATAGCCATTTGTTTTTAAATCTTTAAGAACATTTTCCTTTTCAGATTTTTTCTGGCTTGCATTCGATGGAATTGCTGCTGCCCGATCTAACAAAGTCTTAACCACAGCTACTTTGCTTTGTTTAGGATGATGCGAATCGAATGATAGGTACTACTCAGTGTGTGTGTCTTTTCGGTGAACCGTCACATCTATCTGACCAGTCTTCAGCACGTAGTTACTTGTGTCAAGAAACGCGATACTTTCCCCTTTCTCCGAGATTGACGGCATTTCGATGGTAAACTGAATATGTTCATTTATTGCGTTCAAATGATCATGGAAAGACTGTACATCACATTTCTTGAGACATGAATTGGAGTCGTCTACATATCGGCGCCACCAGCGAACGCTAATAGGTGCAGTTGCCAATGCTATAGACTCTATCTCTTGCATCACAAGCTCCGCAATTACAGCGCTGACCGGCGAACCCATTGCACAACCAGATATTTGATGGTAATGATCCCCATCAAACTTAAAGTAACTGTTGTCTAGCACTAAAGCAAGAAGTACGAGAATTTGAGATGAAAATGAAAAACGCGAAAGAGTTTGCTGAGTTTATATCGAGACAAAAGATTCACGAAGACGAGGTTGTGGTTTCCTTCGACGTGGTTTCGTTGTTTACATCCATCCCTGTTGACCTTGCTAAAGATATAGTAAGACGAAAGCTCAAAGAATCTGACATTTGGCAAGCCCATACAGATTTGACATCATCTCAAATTCTCGGACTTCTTGCTTTAGTGCTAGACAACGGTTACTTTAAGT
Organism: Muricea muricata; assembly: GCA_963855995.1. Lineage (NCBI taxonomy): Eukaryota > Metazoa > Cnidaria > Anthozoa > Malacalcyonacea > Plexauridae > Muricea > Muricea muricata. Next base: position 93,158,229 of record OY979716.1, on the reverse strand, counting down.
TTGATGGGGATCATTACCATCAAATATCTGGTTGTGCAATGGGTTCGCTGGTCAGCGCTGTAATTGCGGAGCTTGTGATGCAAGAGATAGAGTCTATAGCATTGGCAACTGCACCTATTAGCGTTCGCTGGTGGCGCCGATATGTAGACGACTCCAATTCATGTCTCAAGAAATGTGATGTACAGTCTTTCCATGATCATTTGAACGCAATAAATGAACATATTCAGTTTACCATCGAAATGCCGTCAATCTCGGAGAAAGGGGAAAGTATCGCGTTTCTTGACACAAGTAACTACGTGCTGAAGACTGGTCAGATAGATGTGACGGTTCACCGAAAAGACACACACACTGAGTAGTACCTATCATTCGATTCGCATCATCCTAAACAAAGCAAAGTAGCTGTGGTTAAGACTTTGTTAGATCGGGCAGCAGCAATTCCATCGAATGCAAGCCAGAAAAAATCTGAAAAGGAAAATGTTCTTAAAGATTTAAAAACAAATGGCTATACTCTGAATTTTATTGGTGACGTAAGTGAAAGAAGCCGAAATAGAACTGATATCGATCAACAATGCGGGGAACCCAAGGGTCATACGAGTATACCATACATCAAAGGTGTGTCGGAAAGGATAAAACGAATACTCTCTGAGGTCAATATCCAAACGGCATTTAAGCCAATGTTGACCTTCGAAAATGTATTTCGTAAGCCGAAGGACAGACCAACAGAGACACAAGTGAAAGGTATTGTGTATAAATTCAAATGTAAATCGTGTGATTTTACATATGTGGGTGAAAGCAAAAGGTCGTGGAAGTCAAGATGGGCAGAACACAAACCTGGAACTCGACGTATGATTGACTCATCGATAAAAGAACATGCCGAAACAACCGGACATGATGTGCAATCCGATGATGCACATATATTAGAAAAAGGTGTTATGAATTATCATAAACGGCTTTTCCTCGAGTCGTTCCATTCATGCAATGATAATAACTCCAGAAATGAGCATAAACATTTCCCCAAAGTGTATATTCCATTCTTAAAAGTGGACAATAGGAACAATGGATACATTACTATAAATAGTTAGGCAGTTCTAATTTTTTGTAAATACTTTGATAAAGGTTGCAGCTAGCATCCGAAAATTTAGTAGTTTTTAATAAACGTTTTTAGATCAGTTTCAACACTTTTAAATGTATCATACACACACACACATATATATATAAATATATATATATATATATATATATATATATATATATATATATATATATATATATATATATATATATATATATATATATATATACGACGGCGACGACGACGGCTACGACGGCGACGACGACGGCTACGACGGCGCAGAAACCTATGAACTCGTCGGTTGCTTTCTTCTACACCAGATCACCACAAAACACGGCAATAATTTCGGCCTATATAGAGATGACGGTCTTGGCATCAGCAACAAATCCCCACGCGAGGTTGAATTGATAAAGAAAGATTTATGTTCGATATTCAGAAAACATGGCCTGAAAATCACTATCGAGGCAAACAAGAAATGCGTTGACTTTCTCGATGTAACTCTCAATTTGTCCAATGATAAACATATGCCTTATGCCAAACCCAATAACACACCACTCTATATTCACAGCAAATCCAACCATCCACCTGTAATTATTAGGAACCTTCCTGAATCCGTCAACAAACGCCTCTCTGATATTTCATCTGACGAAGATGTATTCAACCGTGCAGCCCCCGTATATCAAAAAGCTCTTAAGCATAGTGGATACAATCACGAGCTGAAATATAAACCTCCAACCTCAACTAATGTATCTAGCACTGCCCAAAATAAGAAATGACTAAGAAACGTCACCTGGTACAACCCTCCGTACAGTAAAAACGTCGCCACAAACATCGGCCGTACCTTCCTCAATATACTTGACGATGAAACACCGTGAAAGTAAGCTATTCCTGCATGCCCAATGTTAAACAAACTATTGATGGACACAATAAATCTATCCTAAGAATGGACGACCCTCAAAAGAAAACTCAAAACAATGGATGCAACTGCAAATCACCCAACAAATGCCCTTTGCCCGACAAGTGCCTCGCAAAATCAATCGTATACCAAGCAACAGTAACCACCAATGACAACAAGCCCGAACAAACATACATTGGCCTTACATCCAACACATTCAAAACAAGATTCGCCAACCATAAAACGTCATTCACCAACGTAAAAAAGAAACACGCTACTGAACTTAGTAAGCATGCCTGGCAACTTAAAGATAAACATATTGGCTATAAAATCAAATGGGAAATTATCAAGCAAGCAAGCCCCTACAACAACACTTCCAACCGATGTAACTTATGCCTTTGGGAAAAGTATTTCATCATTTGCCATCCATCTCTGGCTACTTTGAACAAAAGAAACGAGCTGGTATCATCCTGCAGACATGCTAACAAATATTTACTCTGGAATTTCGTGACATGATTTATATATATTTTAACACGTACTTAAACTAACCATTAATGTAATAACAACTCGCCTAACGCATGCCGTAAAACATGATTTAACAATCAATTAACCTTTTAACATACATAGTATAATGTTTCAGATAAACGGTTAAAATTCAAACTGGCAAATAGGAGACTTGAGTTAGCTTAGACATTTGTATGTAATCCCTTGTATATTAAACTTAGTCATTAGGCAATTTTATCTGAAGAGTACCGCACTATTTGTGTGGCACGAAACTGACAGTAATAAAATGTCTGGTCACAACTGTTGACCCTTTGATTTTTTTACTATAATATGCTCTGGTCTACCATTGTCATTGAGCACTCTGCCAACGGTTATTACTATGTTACATATAGTATATATATATATATATATATATATATATATATATATATATATATATATATATATATATATATATATATATATATATATATATATATATATATATATATATATATATATATATATATATATATAATTGTGCAAAATACCTCAAAAACTTACCACTACAGTCTGTTTCAACAACAATAGCAATTTGTTTGATGTTACCATGGGTAACAACAACAATAGCAATTTGTTTGATGTTACCATGGGTAGCTATGACGGGGCTGAAATTTGCGAACTAGTAGGTCTTTTCATCTTAAACCATTTAGGAAAAAAGTTTGGCAAGAAAAACATCGGCTTGTACAGAGATGACGGTTTGGCGGTTATTAAAAACAGATCAGCACGTTTGGCAGACAAAACCAGGAAAGAGCCACACAAAATCTTCGAACAGTTTGGCCTAAAAATAACAGCAGAATCAAATTTACACGTGGTAAACTTTCTAGACGTAACATTCGACCTTTCTACCGGAAAATACAAACCTTATAGGAAGCCCAATGACGATCCGTTATACATACACAAGCACTCTAACCACCCACCCAGCATCTTAAGGCAACTTCCAGCATCTATCAACAAGCGCATTTCAACGCTGTCATCTGACAAACAAGTATTTGACGATGCAGTACAAACATATCAAAACGCACTAGGACATAGCAACTTCAGCCACAAGCTGGAATACATGCCACATGTAACACAGCAACCACGCAGGAACAGGCAACGCAACATCATTTGGTTTAACCCTCCATTTAGCAAAAATGTCAAGACAAACATCGCACGCAGTTTCCTCAAACTTGTAGACACGCACTTTCCAATAGGCAACAAGTTACACAAGATTTTCAATAGGAACACAGTTAAGGTCAGTTACAGCTGCATGAACAACGTTAAGTCAATTATCACAAGTCACAACACACGCATAATTAGGAAAAGCCAACCACAAGACATTAGCGCAGAGAACTGTAACTGTAGGAACAAGCACACATGCCCATTGCAGAACAAGTGCATGAGTAAGGACATTGTATACAAAGCAACAATTTTGACAGGCAACACACAGGACACAAAGCACTACATTGGCATGACCTCAAACACATTCAAAGAGCGATACAGGAATCATATCAAATCTTTCACACACAAAAAACATTCGAACGAGACGGAACTTTCGAAACACGTTTGGCACTTAAAGCAAAAGAAAACAGATTTCACCATAAAATGGTCCATAATAAAAAAGTCTATTTCTTACACGGGAGGATCCAAAAGATGTAATTTATGTTTGGAGGAAAAAATCAGTATTTTGAAAGAAAAAAACAATTGCTTGCTTAACAAAAGATCGGAAATAGTTTCGGCCTGCCAACACAAAAGCAGATTTCAGGTAAACAACCTAAACAAAGAAAGGAATGCATGCTATTCAACCACCCACGCGCCCACGTTTCCGCCTTGAGCATAAAAGAAGCTCGCACATTTTCGAAATTTGTCTACCACCTGAAGATTCCCTTTGGATGAAACAGACTGTAGTGGTAAGTTTTTGAGGTATTTTGCACAATTATTCATTTCGCTCTGTCTACATGTCATTGAGCACTCTTTTGTATTTCGCTAACCAAAACTAGCACATTATATATATATATATATATATATATATATATATATATATATATATATATATATATATATATATATATATATATATATATATATATATATATATATATTTATATATATATATATATATATATATATATATATGTATATATATATATATATATATATATATATATATATATATATATATATATACATATATATATATATATATATATATATATATATATATATATATATATATATATATATATATATATATATATATAGTATTAGGTTTTGCCGTTTATAAAAACTTTTGAAAGAGTGCTCAATGGATATATATATATATATATATATATATATATATATATATATATATATATATATATATATATATATATATATATATATATATATATATATATATTTATATACAATTACGCAACTACCACTACGCCACAGACCTCAATATAAAACTGAATGGATGTTTGAATTTATCAAAACACTGAACAATTTTGGGCTACCTAGGGAATAACAGGAGTAGCAAACACTTAAGGCATCCAAAAAGGCCAGAACTGAGACGAAAACGACTGCGACAAAACTCTTGAAGAGAGATTAAATCTGGAAAAATACACAGAAGCGCCAAGAATTAACTACGGCCTGAAACACAAGGCAAGTTTGTTGATAATGCGTATTTATACTTGCGTTTTAATGCTTTATAAAGGCCGGCGTAGCCGTACTCCTCCAGTCTATTCACTGTTTAAATTCCAGAGTAAGTTTATGTTTTGTAAATGCAAGACTGTCTTCTTACTACTGTACTTCAAAATATTGACGAACTTTATACATGTAAAAGAATATGAACAAAGATACAAAATTTGCTTGAAACGGTTTTATTTCAAACTCAAAGTTTATGTTGATAAAAATTTAGTTTCATAAATATTTCAAAACGTCTAATGTATGTAATTGATAGGTCTTATTTTATATCAAATTTAAGCTTTCATTAGGCGTAATAACATACCGATGACAAATGTTGTGCCATTTTAAAAAATTGTCAATAAAACAAGGATTAAAACTCATTATTTTGTCATTTTGAAAAAATAAACGGAAAGAATAACAATTGCCGTGTTGCTATGACAACAACCTATTGAAGTACTTCATGTAATTCTGAAAATATAGTTGCGTGCTCTTAGTTAGTGGCGAGGGGTTGCTGCATGCATGTATTTCTAGTTAGTATAATAAAGGGTGCTAGTAATTGTAAAATCATGCTAATGAACGTATTTTTTTCAATGTGTAGATTCTACAAATACCCAAAATTAGTGGATTGTTCTCCGCTTTTGTCTTTCCTGGTCTGTGGCAAATGTTTAGAACTTTTATGCTTCGCTGTGATTGGTCAATATTACGAATTCTGAAATCGACAAAGAAACATGAACGACAAAGTGAACGTGTAACACTTGTGTGTATTTATAACAATATTTTTCGACTCTACCACAATTAATACATGGTTTATTAAGCTTATCGGAGAAAAAGATCTTCAAAGTTACACCCATATCGATTTAAGCGAAATACGTACGTTATTTAATGCATAAAATGTCGATATTGAAGCAGCAATTTGTAATTCTTCGTGGCGTCATTGACATCAATTGGCAACATGAAGTTGTGTATTACACTACTTTTTTCATCTTAGACGTCGTTTTTATGTCTGAATTTCTACTCTATTCGGTGCATACCTTTTTGAAGACTATTGACTGTTAACTATATGGACTACAGTGGCTGGAGTTGAACAAAATAGGTACAAAACGAACAATGGGTGTATTAAACATTTGCCACAGACCGGCCTTTCTAAAAGTTTAATTAATAGGGATTTTTAAGAACCAGTTTGATTTGTCAGCTTGACCTGGTTCTTTTATTTTGCGTACCCATTTGCCCAAATTTCAGGCTGGTGGTTCTTTCTAACCCACTGGTTTTTTTATGCGTGGTTTTACTGTATACTATATGTGAATGAAATCATAGGAAATTCTGGTTATTTTATTATTATATTACTGATTGCAGAGATGGCTCGCTGGTACGATCATGAACTAAACGTGTTGGAGGATTGACACGATGATACAACGAAAGCTGATTGAATTTAATCTCACTATAGTAAGTATGTTTGAAACTTAGTTTTTGCTAGATATTTTTTTTAGGCATATAGCATATCTACTTGTTTTTTCCTTAATTTTAGCAATATCAGTTAAGTACATATCATTGAAGGAATTTCAGCTTGGCAAACTCGTGGAAGGCTAAGTGTGCAGAGACAATGTCGTGTATTAATACGACCACTTTGTTATCACAATCATTTTGTTATTACAACCACTCCGTTAGACTAATACTTTTTCACCTCAATATGTTTTTTGTTGTCTATGACGGCATTAAGAACATCTGTGCTGTAATTTGATCCGGACGTTTATTCAACCAAAATATTTGGACCCAACGGCGGCTGAATACTCGTACTGACAAATACTGCAGACCAGTACTCAAAAGTTTAAACATCTATTTACTATATCGCCATTTCGGTATGTCATACTCAGTCTATACCTGCGGAGTAAAGAACACATGCAACTGAACTTGGTAATGATCATTTTTGTAATTTTTAACAAAAGAACAAATTATTTCTGATTTTTGTTTAAACTTTTGTTTAGATTTTGTCAATTTCTCTGTCTACATGTATTTTGTCTGCGATGTCGAAATAAATAACCTGAAAACAGGTAACAAATTCTTATTAAATACTAGTGAGTTACTAGCCTAACAGTAAGTAATGGCTCATCAAAAACAGAAAATCGAGCAAAATAAACCATCTTAAAATGGTAAATTTATTGACGTTTTCTATTTCCAGGCATCGCAGATGGTTATGGATCAACTAGAATGTCATTTGCATATATGTCTATTCCGAGAAAATATTGTGCTATTAATTGTATTATTTGAAATAATATGTCTTAAGCAGTACACAGTAAAACCCTGCATAAAAAATCCAGTTAATTTTGACTTTAGGCTGAAGTGTTTCTTATATAACTGGTAGTTGGAAAAGAAATCAGGCTGAAGTGGTTCTTAACTGGTTCTTATTTCCAGTCAAAAGCAATTGTTTCTGGTAGAGTTTTAAACCTCTTATTGTGTAAAATGTGTTAAATACATTATGAAGGTGGATTATGTTGTGAATTAATTGCTGTTTTGATAAAATATATGCATGCAGGATTTGGTTGAAAAACAATTCCTGCTGGCACAGTATTTATACCATTTTGCTCTCCTCCAATTACATTATTAGCACCTATTTCAGCTAAAAGTTTAATAAGGATTTTTAAGAACCAGTTTGATTTCTCAGCCTGAAGTGGTTCTTTTATTTTGCGTACCCATTTGCCCAAATTTCAGGCTCAGCCTGGTGGTTCTTAACCCACTGGTTCTTTTATGCTGGGTTTTACTGTATACTATGTGGATGGGGTCACAGGAAATGCTGGTTATTTTACTCAGTATATTATATTACTGATTACAGAGATGGCTCGCTGGTACGGCCATGAATTAAAACATAGTGTGCAACGAACAGTGTAATCAAGGAAATTTGTCAGAACAATTAGGACATATTTGCTTATTGTATATGCATGTTTATCTAATGCAGTTAACAGTATCAACATTGTCTCAATAATTTGGGGCTGTGTGTCCAACACGGTCGTAATATATAAAAATAGGTACGCGTAGCGTACATGTGGGTAGCCGCAAAAAGATCAGCGAACTAGGCTAGTTATTTCGAAGTTTGCGACGCTACATGGACTTCAAGTGCATTTTCTTTACCATTCTGATTGTCCCACTTGAAAATTTACCTTTTTTGAGGATTCCATTGTTTCCAATATTATCTGGCAAGATCTCGAAAATGGTCCATTGTGAGTGTTACAATTTTCCAGGTTATGCTCAAACCACCCGCTAAGTAGACTTCTGGGGGTTTTACGTAACAAAGTTCAGTATTGATACAAACTGAAATTAATCCCTAGATTACATTGCAACTTAATGTTCAAAACTGGCGAACCATAAGACTTTCAATGGTTAATTGCGACAAATTGTCATGCTTAATTATATGTTTCCAGTGTTGTAATCTCTCTTGCCAAAAAAGTGTACTAGCAATCATATATATTGGACACAGTTATGACAAAGTAGTTAGCACATTTTCATGGCTGTTTCCACAAAGCTAAACTAGTAAAGTAGATTTTATTAATACTATAATTAGTCACATAAAGTACAAGTATACTATGCAGACAACATATGTACACCAAAAATAAAGAAAATGTTTAAACATAAGTATACAGAATTGAAGAAAATAGAGAAGGAAAAAATATAACTAAGATTCCAGGATGGTGGTACACATGAAAGTATATACAGACATAAAGGCAGGATTTAATGGAAATAAAAATAAGTTTTCAGAAGTTTTCCAATTTTAAATTTTGATTGGTAATGGAAGCAGTGGCAGACACTAGGGGGGAAGGTGCGAAGGAGGGTGCAAGACCCCCAATAATTTTTACTGAAGCATTAGTTTTAAAAAGTAGAAGCACAAGAAAGTTTTTATTTCAAGAAGTGGAATCACGACTTATTATTCAGTACAATTTAGATATATAATATAACCAGATTGTGCATCTGGGCTTAGTCTTGAAGTCAGATTTGGCTCTTGAAACTTGAAGACAATTGTTGTATGGAGAAAATACAGTCCCAAATTTCCATAATAGTTTATGTCCCTCTTTCTGTTTGAATTTTCTCATTTGTTTACCGTTGAGAATAATCCATGAAAAAATCATGTCTTCCACATACTTCACAGCCTTCGGAATTCAGTGAAATACCATCCCCAAATGCTAGAAAAAGTGTTTCAAGGATTGTAGTTTTCAAAATTTTCCTGTGGGAGCATGCCCCCAGATCCCCCTACCTATAAATCTTAAGAGGCCCCTGGAACTCACCCCCCCCCCCCCAATATTTCATGAAGTGTCTGGCACTGAATGGAAGATTGCTCAATTAATCAGCTAATAACTAGTTTATTCTAATATAAGCAAACTATTTATTACATATGATGTCAAACAATAGCTTTAATTTGTAAAATTGTTTTTCCATATTTAATAACTTGGACTTAAGAAACAACAGCAGGCATGATGTTGTTAAATCTTTGGGTTTGAATGACACCACAGCTCCAGTATTAATGCACAGCTTGTTTGCACCATTCAGTTATTTGCCATTGGCAAACATGATGTGGTGAACTCTTTAAACAAAGCAAAGAGCTGGTATGAATCCCCTTGTATCACCACTAATTGTTTGGACATAACAGTACGAGATCACTCCTCCAGAATGGATGCTAGCTTGTTTGCAAGGTTTATTTAATAGTTATATCTTATCATCGTTTATCAATATGGGAATCAGGTAATTTGAATCGCATCATTTCCAAAGCATATTTGCAAATAGTAGTTACCAGAAATTTTTGTTATTTTCCTCCCTTTGTCCTGTATCAATGTGTCAACTGTCAAGCTGTTCAATGGTGCTCCCTTATTTAGTACTTGCCACTTGCATGTTTGGCATCTCTAGTTCCAATGAACATTTTATAATTCTGCATGAAAATACCAAATATAGTTTGAGGGCAAATATATCGATAGTTCATCTTTGTGGCCTTTTCGTCGATTTGATATCGCATTGATCTAATGCTCCCAACAACACTGACATACAGATGGGCAGCAGCTAGCCTAAAATCAAAACAATATCAAATTAAAGACAAATGAAGGCATGATTCGAACTGAATAAGTACAGATTGTACACGAATATGATGAGACATGTGGACAGTTCAATGTACACGTATAACGCCAATATTAAACAAGAACTGTATGATTCTATTCGCACGGTCATAAATAAGATTTTGATCCGTGTGATTCTATTCGCACGCTCTTAAATTAAATCAAAATATTCTATCAGAGTACACAATCAGCGATTGGAATAAGAAAACTCATTATTTCAAAAACAAAATGGCACTTACCTTCAGTTTAACACGACGGTATTTGTCAAGTGAAGTCTCCATGCTCGCTCCTTGTAAAGAAGGAATGTTTTTTTCAGCAATCCGTGTGCTTTACGACACTTCCCGAAAGATATAACGATCGCGTGATCGAGACCTGTTCGCTAAGCCGACAATCGATCGAAGATATGGACATAGATACCATCCGGAAACAGCTGGGCATTTTGTACGGAGCATGCGCCAAATTTAGCGCGCAATCCCTGGGGCGAGGGAGTGAAATTCAATATGGCGGCGTATGAATAGAGTGTTTTCTGGATTTGCCTGGCTTCAATACTCATAGAACGACCACTTTAATGAACAAAAATGCTTTAATATTTAATGAAAAACGTTAACCGATCCATCACAAAGGTTTTAACTTAAAAATTTATTATTTTGCTTTATTATTTGCTTTAATGCACATGCTGCACATAAAAACTGCACAATTGTACACCAGTATAACAACTTTTGGGATTATTTCATGAAAATTGCAATTAAAAAGCATATTTAGATTGTTTTATAATATCATTTCAATAAATGCAATATAATTTAAGCCTTAGCAGTAACATGCTAACAGGCTAACAGCCAAGTGCAAAATTTGACACATGTCTACAACTTTTATATAGAATTAAAGGGGTACAAAAGACTTTCATTACTTTATCAGGGTGCAAGCAACATTGTATCAAATTTTCATTTACAATGAGTGAATATATAGCTATTATGTGACTAGAAAGAGGAAGCAAAATATTATGAGATTACTGGATGTACATGATTTAGGTAAAAAAAAACATATCGTGCGCATTTTTCCCAGCATGCCCACTAATTTTACCAGGACACTTGATATGAAAAGATAATTTTAGGGCATATTTCAGAGAAAGGCAATAGTCAAACTTTTGAGATATTTGCATTTATATGCCATGTCACTACAGGATTTCACAAGGCAAACATGCCTGTGTTAAACAGTACCACGGGACTTCTAAATTTGAACAAATCAGTACAGCACTTCCTATATCATAACAGCAATACTCGATTCTCTTCAACATCATTTTGCAGCTATTTTTGCTTTATAATAAGCCAATAGTGGAGCAATTTAAATAACATGTCATCACATGTCATCTGCACTACAGCAAATGCATTTGTTGATTGCCACATCTGGCGCATTTTTCCTATGAATGGTTCAAGCTTTAATAGAACAAAGTAGGATTTAACTTTCATAAAACACAATTTTTAATTAAAGGCAACGGCTATACTCTGCGAATCTACAAGGGGAATATATGTCATTTTCTTCAAATTGTGTATTTTCAGACACTTATGATCCCTGATAAGGTAGAACAAACAACTTACTGAGCATACCTGTGGAATAAACAGTTACTAAGCATCTACCAACAGTAAAATGAGAACACTTGCTTGTTTCCATGTAGTTAAACCCTGCCTCTGAAATTCTGACCATGAGTGGAAAATATCCATTTGTCGCCAATTTCCAAATAGCATTTCTTCGCACGTTTGCACTCGATTACGCTGTTATATCGTTGCATACAAACACTGTGACTTATTTTGTTGAGAAACGTCTTATTTTCCATGAAGAAATCAACAAGAGACTTTAAAAAATTATCTCAAAATACTTGTTTTCATTGTTCGAAGAAAAAAAATTAAGTTCAAGAAATGCGCCCGCGCTATTTTAGACAGCGACGACAAAATGCCCAGCTGTTCCATACGGACACTTTCCAGCTATAACATAGTGGTTAGCTGCGCATGCGCGGCTACCCACAAAAATGATGCCAGATATATGAAGGAAGTTAGCAAGTATATTTTCCTAATATGTCCAATAAATCTGTTTACTATTTGTCGCTAGTAAGTTAGCTTTGGTATTTCATTACAACTGATCATGAAAAGGGTGGAGGATGTATATTTTACCAGAATGCATTAGGAGCATCAAATATAAATAATGCTGAAAAAAGGTGACAAGTTGCAAAGCTAACTGATAGAAATTTTAGCATAAGTAAGAAAATAACCTACTATCTTCTGCCCGTTCTTCAAAAGACGTTCCAAATTTTGGACCGCTATGCATTCTGGTAAAATGTGCAGCCACCATCTTTTTTATTATGGTCAATTTGGTGTTTATGCTATCTGGAGGTAACACATAATTACCTGGTGCATAGAGACTTAGTTCACCCATAAATTTGAGGTAAGACAAGTTGCTTAAAATTAATACTTTTAATTAAAATTTATACTGATTACATTTCAGTTTATAGAATAACTCATTAAAACAAATGTTATTATTTATTGAACAATTAAAACAAATTCATTACAATACTGGTCTGTGGCAAATGTTTAGAACTTTTGTGCTTCGCTGTGATTGGTTAATTTTACGAATTCTGAAATCGACAAAGAAACATGAACGACAAAGTGAACGTGTAACACTTGTGTCTATTTATAACAATATTTTTCGACTCTACCACAATTAATACATGGTTTATTAAGCTTATCGAGGGAAAAGATCTTCAAAGTTACACCCATATCGATTTAAGCGAAATACGTACGTTATTTAATGCATAAAATGTCGATATTGAAGCAGCAATTTGTAATTCTTCGGGGCGCCACTGACATCAGTTGGCAACATGAAGTTGTGTATTACACTACTTTTTTCGTCTTAGACTTCGTTTTTATGTCTGAATTTCTATCCTATTCGGTGGATACCTTTTTGAAGACTATTGACTGTTAACTATATGGACTACAGTGGCTGGAGTTGAACAAAATAGGTACAAAACGAACAATGGATGTATTAAACATTTGCCACAGACCGGACAATATTCAACATTAAATTACTATTAAAGTTATTAACAAATGTTGTGTACCCTTTTCTCGGCAGAGCCAGCATATCATTCCTGTAAGTCATAATTTAAAATTTAATACACATAGCACAGTACATAGAAGTTATTTTGTTTTTGTACATACTTGCTTTACAGTTCTTCATTTTGTGGCCTTTTAGGCCACTATTCCAACAACGCCCAATTAAAAAAGAAGTCAATATATTTTTTTGTAATTGTTAACTTCCACTGAGATTTTAACTCAGATCAGAAGATTCAGAATCCTAAGCGCAAGCCATTAAACCATGGATCCAATCATGGCGAAACTTAACATGCAATAAGGTCTTTTCTACAAGGATGCCCTACGTATGTACCTATACATGAATTGAAAAAAGTTGTATAATTATATATAAAGCCGAGTTAGGACTCGACAATAAATCGCTACTGAGAAATAACTTAGTTTAAAAAATATTTTGCAAAGAAAATAACAGATTTTGTTACATGCGGATCAGGTGGTGCAGTTGTGGCCGAGTGGTTAAGGAAACTGAAATCAGTTTCTCACTGGGGGCGTGGGCTCAAATCCTACCGACTGCGATGTAATTTATTGCGATGTAAAATATTTGCCAACGTAACTGTTAGACACACTATTTCAATGTTCACAGACTCTCCTTATGTGTACAGGATTGTTGCTGTTATAAAATAAGGAATGACTGAAAAATACCTTAGTTTATGCAGTTATTTCGAGAATAAAATACAGATTTTGTTACAATGTGTGGGACATAATAATAATAATAATAATAATAATCTTTAATATCCATCTTAAGTTAAAAAATACAATGGATTTGCAAATATTTTGCGTTTAAAAAGTTTTACATATTAATTAAAAAGAAATACATGGTGGTTTCGTTAGACTCGTATAAATTGTACTTCATATAAGTTTAAACTTAGTGTAACAATGATACTGCCCGCGGTATAAAGGACTTCTTATGCCTGTCAGTATAAGAGCGGATAGGTGCGTAGTCCGCCGTGGTTTGGCATCTTAGGTCATATGGATGGCGAAAAGTAGACGGAATTAAATTGTTACAAGGGTTTGAGATATCATTAATAATGCGTTCATATTCTTTGACTGTTTGTTTATCTCTCCTCTCATTAAGTGTGGGTAGTGAATTTTTAGGAATGCCTATTATTTTTAGGCTCCTGGCTTGTACGTTCTCCAATTCATCTGCAAGATACTGAGGAATTCCTCCCCAAACAGGTGAAGCGTATTCCAGCAGGGTTCTGATTTTTGTCAGATAGCAGGTAATTCCTATTTCTGTTGGTAGGTTAGCCCAGCGGCACTCTCTAAGACAGAACATTCTTCGATTAGCCTTTTTGGTGATTTCCCTAATATGGTCGTTCCATTTCGAAGTATTTTAAAGCCAAACACCTAAGAGTTTAAACGAACTTGTCCTTTCAATTATTTCAACGTCAGTTGAAAGGGGAGGTGGTTCAGGGATGCAGTCTCGAAAACAGATCCACATGTCCTTGGTCTTCTTCGAGTTCAGAGCCATTTTATTGGCATCAGCCCATTTTTGCATAGAGTTAAGAACCTCCTGCATATGACTCACGTTTCCTTCTTTAACAGATTATACAGTCATCTGCATATTTATGCGCATCCGCTTCTATCGATTTATGAATAGAATCTTCGATATCGTTGATATGTACATTGAAGAGCGTCGGTGATATTACGGACCGTTGCGGCATTGCAGTCGTGGCCGAGAGGTTTAGGTGACTGAGTCGAAACCAGTTTCCCTCAGTGTTCGGGTCAATCCGGTTAGCTGACGATGTTTGTAATAGATAACGTCGTTACAAATTAGACATACCTGTAGGCTGTGTTTTCCATTTCTTTGAACTCTGTTGATTAACTGTTAAAATACTCTGTGAATTATAGAATTTTACTATTTCTTCTGATTTTAACCAGGCACCATAAATATGATGTTCATCTACATTCCAATTAACTTTCTCCTTACTATTTTGCGCGTGTACTGATCTCCTTGTGATTTTTTGTCTTCTTACGGGAGAAAGACAAAGAACAGGAATAGAAAAAGTATTTAGGTTCCACTGAGATTCTAACCGGAGTGCAAACCATGACACCACAATGGATCCAATCATGGCGAAACTTGACTAGCAATAAGTCGTTGTTACAAGGATACCCACCGTATGCACTATAAATCAATAGAAAAAATTTTATGATATACAAAGCCTAGATAGGTCTAAAAATGAACTTCTAAGAAATAACTTGGTTAAAAAATATTTTGTATAAAACGAAACATCAGAGGTGCGGTTGTGGCCGAGTGGTTAACGTGGCTGACTTGAAATCAGTTTCCCTAGGTTCGAACCCTACCGTCCGCGAGCCAGTTTATGGCGATGTGTAATATTTTCCAACGTAACCCGTTAGATACAGTATTTAAAAGCTTCATAGACCCTGCTTATGTGTAAAAGGTCGTTGCTGAAATAAAATAAGACACTATTGAAACATACCCTCAGTTTATTCATTTATTTCGTGGATAAAAAGACACATTCGGTTTCACTATGTGGTTATGCGGTGTAGTCGTGGCCGTGAGGTTGAGGGACAGACTCAAAATCAGTGTCGCTCAAGGAGAGTAGGTAAAAATCCTGCCGACTGCCAAGCAATTTTAGGAATTATATACTTTAATGCCTTTCTCTATAATAAGAAGCCTGTTCCTATTGTCGAACGTAATCGTTATGATGCAGCTTTTCAATGCTTCACAAATCCTCCTTATGACTTTTTTAGGAATATTTCTGGAGCGCATTTAAACAAAAGTGATTCCAAAGAAGAAGTTTTGTAATATATCTGGAATGTCTTCCAACAGAAAAGATTTGCAAGATATTTGCATAGAAAAAGAATGAGAGGAAGAGATTTGAAAATTCTATCAGAATGAGTTTACACTGTAACGACCGAAAAGAAAGGTACCCGATTAACGAACCATTTACATAAGGAGGGTCTGGGAATCATTGAAAAACTCTATCTTAACGCTTACGTACAACAATGGGAACTCATTCCTTACAGTTGTGCAATGGATCAAAATATACAATTTCTTAAATGACTTCGCAGTCGGCAAGATTCAAACTCCGAGGGAAACTGATTTCGAGTCAGTCCCTTAACCTCGCCAACATAGTGGAACTGAATCTGTTTTTTTTATTCACTTAATAAATGAATAAACTGACAGAGGTATTTTTCAGTTGCGCCTTATTTTTTGGCAGCAACGGTTCTCCAGACATAAGGAGGGTCTGTGAAGCTTTTAAATACTGTATCTAACGGTTTACGGAAAATATTTTACATCGCAATAAATTACTTTGCGGATCGCAATAAATTACTTTGCGGACGGTAGGGTTCGAACCTACGCTCCCTGGTGAGAAAATTAATAGTCAATTGCTATGAGAAAGGAAAACCTGTTATTCACTGGACACGAATGTTATACCTGGGGGGGAGGGGGGAACAACACGTTGCTGTTTTGACTGATTCAGTACAAAAGTTGAAAGAACAATGTAGAAAGGCTAATAAAATTTACAATGCACTATGCAGGAAGTTTGAGAATTATCTGCTAAAAAATCTGAACGAGGAAGAAAGAAACGAGGAAAAGAACAAAACAAAAGTAAAGGACACAAACGACAGAGGAACTTAGACAAACATACTGTAAAGTTACTGTCAGTTATTTTTTAATTGAGCCTCCAAGCACTAATCTTTCACTCATGCAAGAACACTTTTGAGCCATTTGTAACAAAAGCGTGTCTTTGAATTATAGCGAAAAGAAATCAGATATCTTAGAAGCAAGATTTCATATGTATTTGGTGATTTTTTTCGAAGCAGATAAAATAGTGCTAAATGTCGTCATGTTGTCCCACATGCGTCTGGTGAAAGCACTCTCATGAGGATATATACGGGTCATCACGTGTGTGGGTATCTACAAAGCTGCACTGATGAGACGTAAACGCCGAAACATGTATGTCTGCAGATACTATTATGCTCCTTCACTTTGGTGTTGTTGTGCACTATCTGTGCGGGGTTGATTGGATGACTTCACTGTTAATTCTAGGGAGTAATTTTAACTCCACCACAAGAGTTAAAAATACTCTCTTTTGAGGAGTTGAAAAATAGAATATATTAATATTTCACTCTAAAACCAGAGTAAGAACTACTCCACATGAGTTGATATTAAATATTTTACTCTACTAAGAGTAGAAATTACTCTGCCATAGCGATGAAATATACTCCTGTAGAAGAGTACAAATATTAGAGTACTTTTTATTTTTTTGCAGGGAAAAAAGAAACTAAATTTTTAGTTTTATTTTAGGATAGCAAAACTGCATACATCAAAATAAAATTATTTAATTTTTACAGATTGTCAGGACACACCAGCAGTTATAATTCTACCAATTTTAATGAGGGAGCGAGCTGCCTCAACTGCATTGTTGAAAATTTGTCGGGTAAGTTTTTGGAAACAAAAATATGAGCTCTTCTGACCTCTGGATCAGCTGTGAAGACATGATTTTATTGGCAAATTTAGAATGACTGTGCCATTCTGTTTAAACTAACATAACAATGGCCAAATATATCTGTTGCAACAATATTAATTTTAATTAATTACTCTGTTCTCACCCCCAAAAAGATCTGTTCTCCAACATCTATTCATCATAAAATTTGCTTAAATTTAGGATAATGAATGTATTGATGATGAGGTTAAAGCATCCGTGACACCATGGCTTGTTGGTGCTGGCCGGCTTGGACGTAAAGCCATAGTATATTGCTAGAGAAGGAAAAATCTTAATGAAACTGAATGCTTCCACGACAATGGCAAAATTAATGCATTGGACCTTCTTGTATGCTGCTTTTATGTGTGCAACATCAAGTACCCATCCTCCAGCAAAAACGTGTTCCTGTTCTTGGAAGCAGCTATGATACAAAGGACCAAGGTAGCCAAGAAGAGAGTGGCTATCAATAAATTCTTACGGGAACTGCAATGACATTGACCCTAGCTAAGTGATTTTATTACTAATATTAATTAGCTTGAATGTTTAATATAGTATTTAGTTAGTAATGATGTGAGTTTTAAAGAATCATAATTATTTATTATTAAACCTTGTATCCTATGAGTACCAAATTGTTATATTCATTAAAATTTTCTTCTTCTATGTGCTGCAATTTTAGTGCTTGGGCCTCCAACTTGAGAGGCGAACTCCAGTTTTTGTATATTGTTTTATATATCCCAGTATCTGAGTACAAATTCCAAGTTAAAGCATTAGTTCTCACCCTCGAAAAGGAATAAAATTTACTCCAGTAATGGTATATTTTGTAGATAGTTTTGGTGTATTTTGGCTCTCAAATGAGAGTAGAATTTCAGATCAGGGTAATTTTTACCCCTATAAGGAATAAAACTTACTCCACTTTTGGTATATATTTTACTCCCAAATGAGAATAAAATTTTAAACTAGAGTATTTTTAACTCATTAGGAATAAAAGTCACTCTGCTTTTGGGTTAGTTTTTACTCCAAAGTGAGAGCAAAATTTTAAACTAGAGTGGTTTTTACTCATGTAAGGATAGATTTTACTCTATTAGGGAGGTAGAAAGTACTCTAAAAATGGAATTGAAATGTTGGAGTAAAAGATACCCCCAAAAGTTAACTAAACTGGTACCTCTTTTTTACTCTTTTTTGGAGTAGTATCAGCTCCTTAAAATTAACAGTGAATATTAGCAATATTGCAAAGCTCACTTCTCTCTTGGTCCTCTGAGCGCTCTTGCCACATGAGACTCTCTGCAAATGCCTCGGTGCGTTGATGTTGCCGTGTTGTCCCACACGCGTCTGGTGAGACACTCTCATGTGGATATATACGAGTTATCATGTCTCTGGGTATGTACAACGCTGCACTGACCAGGAGTAAACGCCGAAGCATGCATGTGCTACGATATCATATGCTATTGATATATTGCATGCTCTTTTTCTTACATTATTTTCCCAAAAGGAAATCTTTGTGCTGGTTCCAAATACATTTTCTATCATTAAGCACAATTAAACCTCGAAAGGGTCCATGAAAGTACAGCATTTGCTTCGATTGGAAAGCGTACTGCAATACCTTTACCGTGTTGATTCTGGACATAGAACCAATCAGCTAGCAAAAACCATTCAATATCGCCCGTACTACTGTATATGTTTTATGTCTCTTGTTATCAGTCTCATGTCCTCGTTCATTGG
This sequence comes from Muricea muricata, assembly GCA_963855995.1. NCBI lineage: Eukaryota > Metazoa > Cnidaria > Anthozoa > Malacalcyonacea > Plexauridae > Muricea > Muricea muricata. The sequence continues at coordinate 93,138,667 of OY979716.1, read as the reverse complement.
TGATACATCCAACAGTTATTCTACGAACTCGAGTCGTACATGAGCTGATAGCCGACGAAGTGCCTACCACCGAATCGGCTATCGCTCATATATGACGAGAGTGAGCAGAATAACTGTTTTGTTATATGTCTATGCAACAAATGCAACCAAAAAACTTCCCAGTACAGTTATATTTTACTAAAAATATACTTATTAGTCAGTTAGCAATGTAAACAACTTCAGCTAATACGCAAAACACTACTTATCGTCATTTAGAATTCAAACGTTTCAAACAAATTTTGCCAAAAGTTTCAACTTCTTAAAAAACATATAATGTTGTGGGCGAAACAAACGCTTGTTGACCTCAAAATCGAGCACAGTTTTTGTTATTATCGCGCAATTATAGCAACTCAAAACAATTATAATCTTTTCCAGCTTTCGGGAGATTTATTCAGTACTAATTCATAAAAAAACTGTATTTTATGCTTGTTTAGGTGACATTAAAATCAATTACTAACCTTCAAAAACTTTATCTAGGTTTTTGGGTTATACGAACACAAGATTTTTTGCGATCGAAAAAATTCGGCTGCCATCTCGTTTTCTCTATTAGTAGGATATGAGCTAATATCCTACTAGTAGTGAGCCAATCAGATTACACAATACTTAATATTCGATGGGAGTCTATATAATAAAACCGAATATCCAACTCTATCTTCACATAAGAGAGCGCCATTGATTTTGATTTGAAACATGTCTGAATTGCATTTAAAAAATCCAGGCATACTTGTTCAAGCTTAGCTTGTTCAAGTTTTGGGTGGGTTGTCATAACTCATATCAACAAAATAAGTCAAGTAAGACGCTATTAGTTGATCATTTCCTTTAGTTAAAATACAACATTTGTTTTCGAGGCAGCTAATAGAAAATATTGATTACAGTTAATGTGAATCAGTAATAACATTAAAGTAACTTTAAATTAACACAATTACCCCTAAAATTAACCTAACTTCATTTCCATCCCTACGACCCCGTTACACCGTATAAATAACCTCATAGTCAATATACAGTATACCGAATGACAACTAGTTACTTTTGCAAAAAGTATCTATATCAATTATTTTAAGTATGTTATTTTAAGATCAAATAATAAAGATACAAATAATATCGCAATATCACTCTCGCTCGCTCGCACGCTCTCAGAATATATTTGTCACATGTTTGTGTTGGAATGTCAATCAATTAAAGTTCCTAATATGGTTATACATGCATAATCCACTTCATATTAGTCTCCGACACACTCCCCCCATGCACTTTCACAGTTAAAGTGCATGTCTCAAAGGAGACTGCTCATATCTCGAACAATTAACAAATAAATTTAGTAAAGTTGCAAAATGTTTCTTAAAGTAGATAATCATTGTTCAGATCTGTTCCATCTCGTGTTCAGTGATCGCCGAAATTTTGGCTCTCGCGTCAGCAGCCGCGGTCCTCTTCGGTCGAAAGGACTGAACATTAGGGTTAAGTTGTGGTTTATGGATCTTTTCCTTTGTATCACACTGCATCTCGAGGGAGTATAAATGCTGAACGGGTCTTTCCAATAGGCCGTTTTTCGTTCTCAGTTGGACAGCTCACGTAACTCCGTCTGGACCAGGAAATAAACGTTCTACAATGGCAAGCGGCCATTTCCACGGTTCTTGTCATCTGTTTTGATTATATCAACGTCTCCTGCTTTGAGGTCGTACTTTGGGGTATTGTGAATAAGTGATGTCCTCTCAGTGCCGTTAAGTACTCACGCTTCCACCGTCTCCACAACCCATTTTTGCACGTAATTAGGTACTTCGCCCGTTTCGCCCGTATTTCGGGTAGGTCACTCGTTCTCTGGAAGAGGAATGTGTTTGGTGTTAAAGTTAGGAGCTCAAGATCATCCTCCATGTAGCTCAACGGGCGCCGATTTATTTGTATCTTTACGTCAAGGATCACGTCACACAATTCGTCCCAGATCAAAGTTGCTCTTCCAATAACTTTGTACATAGCGCTTTTTACAACTCCAATTAACCTCTCGAGCTGGCTGCCCCACCAAGGGGCGCGGCTTAGGTTGAGCCTCCATGATATATCATGTTGCTCCAGAAGGTCTCGAACCCGCTCATCATCTCTCACCTCTTTCAACCATTTGGATGCTTTCACGAACGTGGATCCATTGTCTGAATATATTGTTCTCGCCCGCCCACGCCGAGCGATCAGCCGCTTCAAACATTGTAGAAATGTTGTTGTCTCGAGGTTGTCAGTCAGTTCCAAGTGTAAAGCTCTTGAAAGGCTGCACGAGAAAACTACCAAGTATCTCTTACGCTCACGTTTGTTGGAGCATCGATACCGTATTGGTCCTGCAAAGTCTGTGCCAATGACCTCGAACGCCGCCCCGCCAGTTGTTCGATCGGTAGGTAGTTTCCGGCCACCGGCTTTACGACGGGCGTCGCAGGGAAGCGCATACATCCCCAACACTTGAGACAGATATAGCTTTAACAAGTTGCCTCGGCGTCGGTACCCAATACGTCTCTTGTACTGCGGCCATAGTTAACTGCACGCCTCCGTGTAGAGTTTTAAGATGGATTCGCTGAACAAGTTTTCTGGTAAATTCTGAATCGGCAGGAAGATAAATCGGACGTTGACCTTAAATCCTTTCGTGGCACTCAGGAATTCCTTGCTGGTTCTTAACGAACCGATTGAGACTTTGTCAGGTGTGCTCAAAGTCCTGTTTGTGGGAGTGTTTTTCTTGTTCACGTTTGATCCACCACTCTCTAACTTTGCGTAGATCGTCTGGCGTCAAGGGACTCTTGCGGTGGCGACAGGCAGTAAATCGGAGTACCCAAGGTTGTATTTGAATTGTGCGTTGCAAGTCGTGTCGTTTGAGGAGCTCTTCGAATATATGTTGTCTGTGCTATCATCAGTTTCATTTGCATGAGCCACAGTCAGGGCCGAAACTAAAGCGTTAATTGGGGGGGGGGGGGGGTGTATATTCATATATTCTCGTTCTGCCCGACGAATTTCTTTTGAAATCAGTTGTCATTACCGTTGATTTCAAAAGAAATTCGTAGGGCAGAACGCGAATATATGAATATGCACCCCCCCCCCAATTAACGCTTTAGTTTCGGCCCTGGCCACAGTGAGTATTTCATTAACGGCTTTCGCTTCCACTTCGGAGGTTTCTAATTTCTCAACCACGGGTTCTCAGGCCAACGTTCATGATAATGCAGCCATTCTGAGCCGCTCCACCACGATTCCGAGACAGTTGCACTGCGACGACTGGCGACGTCGACCGGGTTCTCTTCGGTTGGTACCGAATATCTCTACTGTATTTCTCCATGCCTTTCTATCTTGCCGACTTGGTTGGCCACAAGTTGTTTGTATTCACCGTTGCCGAGGAGCCAGTGTAGTGCCACCGTAGTGTCTAACCAAGCATAGTTGTCTGGCTTCGGTAGTTCGACGAAGGCGTTCTTCACGTTAATCACGAGGTTAGTGGACATATGGGCGCTTACCAGCTCTAACTTGGGAGCCGTTCAGCTAGGCAAGACTTTGCTGCTACTGGGGATGTCGTGACACCGCCTTCTTGATGGACCACCGAGTAGACAACTGCACCGACGCCGTCCATAGGCGCATCCCCAAATGCATGTAGCTCGACCGACTGCACTGGTTGTCGAAATGGTGCTACAGGTCTTGGCGTGCTTGCAGTTTTTGCGAGGGAATTAGCGAATTTATCCCATCGTTGTTGGAGTTTATGTGGGAGGTCAGCATCCTAGCTGACTTGGAGCTGCATACACCTCGGTAAATAAGTTTTCCTCGCAAGGTTGTCGGCGATGCAAGCCCCAGGGGGTCATATATCTTCGCTAGAGTTCCTAAAAGACCTCGCTTGGTGGTAGCAGAGGTACATTCAAGAAACTCCACGGAGATGTTGTCGGTGGACTTGTTCCACTTGAGACCGAGTAACTTCGACTGGTTTGGTAGAACTTGCAATTGCTGCTTCGCAAAGGATTGATCATCATCAGGTGTACGGCGCTCATCCTCTAGCTCAGGAACGTTTGAGTTCCACTTACGTAACTCGAATTTCGCATCATTGATTATTTCTGTAGCAGTAGACTTTCGTAGTCGTGCTTGGGTGACGTCTTTGCCCCCAGTTAGGATATCATCAACATAAAGACTGCGGCGAAGTCGCTCAACTTCATCGGGATTCTTCTTTGACCATGATCTAAGGTGGTGTTCCAGTACTCCCCAGAGTAGAAAGGGCGATGGTGCTAAACCAAAGAGCACTCTTGTTAACCGGTATGTTACTGGAACGGAACTCCAATGAAATCTGAGCGTGTCCCGTTCACTTTCTCGTACTCTTATCTGCAGAAAGGCTTGCTTGATGTCACCGGAGACTATTACGGGAAACGATCTCTGTTGTGCGAGCACGTCCCGCAACTTATGTTGTAAAAGTGGGCTCTTGTAAAGGCAGTCAATAGCTACGTGATGGTAGGCCGGACGAATCTCGGGCCGAAGCGTCATATACAATTCTCATCTTCGAACTTTCAGCCGATTTCCGTATCACGCATTTATGAGGAATGTAGAATTCCTTTCCATAGGCAACAACTGGTGCTTCTTCAATTATCCCGGACGCTAATTGATCTCGTATGATGGACTCGTACTGTTCAGAAATTCCGTCTCTCTCCAACCTTCGATGTAGACTTGTTAACCGTTTAAGACTCCCCTGCTTGTTGTTGGGTAGAGAGGGATGGTTAGGTTTCCAGAGGACCCCTGTTTCGTATCACCCCTCAGGGGAGCGTGTTAGTTGTTCCTTGAACTCTTGAAACACAAACGATTGGTCGTTGTCCGAACTATCCTCCAGCCCGAGAACGTCTAGCCGGCCCAACTCTTCGTAATCCACGCGGGTCGTTTAAGTCAGCATCATCACGTTTTGGTCGAATTACTTTCCCGGGGACATTAGAAACCAACCAAGCTTGGTCAGTTCAGCAATAGGCTCGTCATCGTTGCCAATTCGTGGCTTCGTCACCGTCTTTATTCTAGCTTAATTGCCACTTCCTAATACAACGTTGACTGGAAGGGAGGGCTTGGTGCTATCATCGTTCAGGATTACTCCCTTGAGATGGGGATGGTTCTGGCAGAGTTGGACATATTTAGGGTTAGGGACAGTCAACAGTTCCGATTTGTTGATTTTTGTCACCTTCGTAGTAAGGCTGAACAGGTGGTCGAGTGAGTTGAACTCTAGATTGTAAACTTCGAATCTCGCTCCTTTTGATGCTTTAAGCATGTCTATATTCTTTGTCTCTACCTCGACAGGTTTTACTTTTAACAGATTGATTAATTTGGCCGACGCGTACGAGCTCCCTGATCCTGAACAATTAAGGCCCTCCACCGTACGCCGTTCACTTCAACAACTACGATCGGGAAAATTCCTTCGCTCTTCTCACCGCTCGTCATAGCAACATCGCGGTTGTTGGGCTTTTCGTCGGTATCACAAGTCGACGTGTGATGGCGTTTACCACACTTTTTGCAAGCTATTTTGCTAGCACACTCTGACGCCTTGTGATTTCCGCATGCACAATTAAAGCATAGCCTTCGTTTGGTCAATATTTGTTTGCGCTCTGACACGAACGTCACCTTCGAACAATCATTCGCTTTATGCTCACTAGAATCACAATAAATGCAACCCCTGGATTTCATACCCCGTGAGATGTGAAACGGGATGTTTCTCTTCTGGGCGGATTTCCCCCCCCCCCATGTGCATCGTCCTGGGGGTTTCGCTTAGTCCATTGCTTGAGGGCTTCAACAAGCTTGCAGAAATCTCAATTCTCCTATTCGGGGTCTACTCGTACCAGGTCCCCTCGAATTGTAGGCAGTTTGTCGATTGTCATCGACATCGCTCCGTTGACCTGTTCGAGTTTTTTCATAGTTTTTAGAGCTTCAACGTTATAGCTCAATTTCTCTGCGAATTCGTGGATTTTCTTGATGTTGGTGCTGGAGATGGTGGGCAAGTCTAAAATTTCTCTAATGTGGATTTTCGCAATTTCCGAACGTTTGCCATATTTGTCGAGTAAAATGCTCTTCGCTCTGTTGTAGCCTTCCGGTGTAAATGGCAAGGCTTCTATTGTATGCTTGACTTTCTCGCCAGGTAATTCTCTCAAATAGGGAAACTTTGAGAATGGGGCAATTGATGTTTGATCTATGTTCTCTTAAAATTGTACCCAAAATCTGATCCAGTCCGTGTACTCGCCGTTGAACTTAGAAATAATTAACCTTGGTAATTTGGCTCGAAATCCAAGCATATTCTCACCATCTTGCTCAGTCGGCGTTAGATTTGACATTTGTGGTTAATATTATCTAGTTCTGCTTGCTGTTTAAGTTTTACTTCGTGTAATTCTACCTCAAACCGTATCTCGTTCCAATGCATTTCGCCGTACGCTCTCGTCTGCCAGTACAACTTTCCCGTTTACATCGTTTTCCCACTCGCTTGTGTCTTCTTCGGCCGCTAATTTCTTGACTTCGACGTCTAGGCGTAACTTTTCTACATCGCTGATGATCGTTCTCAACGTTGCCTGGTGCCCTTCAATGCTCTCTTTATCGCCTTTTTCTAGAATATTCGTCGACGTTTCGCTGTGATCTGCAGTTGTTTCGTTTTGATCTCAAGCGCTGTCTTTTGTGTTGTCATTTCTCGCTTTAATTTAAATCCCATCGGATAGGTGCCACGTTTTTGCAAATTGCCCTTTGCAATAGGGGACTGCAGATCATTTAATTTTCGGAAATATTTATTTCAAGATCAAATAATAAAGGATACAAATAATGTCACAATATCACTCTCGCTCACTCTCAGAATAGATTTCTCACATGTTTGTGTTGGAATGTCAATCAATTAAAGTTCCTAATATGGTCATACATGCATAGTCCACTTTATATCAGTCTCCGACATTACGTACCGATTGACGTCAAACATTACCATATTGATACAATAAGGAAGGTTTTATAATCCGCGTAACCACTTTCTAATATCAGTTTGGAGTTCACAATCAAACAAGAAATCATTTATTCTCAAAAAGATTATCCTTGCATTCATGTAAGTTGTTCTGCCTGCATGTATATCGCAGTATGTTTTTTTTAAATTTTGAATACGTGCATCTGTTCCTTTTTCAGTATGGGTTTACCGTGTGGGATCCGAGACTATTTGCAGAGTCATTTTTATGTATATATGCTAATGTTATCCATTATTTTTGATAAATATCACTCAAAGAAAACATATACGGTTATTCACATTCATTTTGTGTTTTAATTTGCTAAGCTGCATGCCGAAAACTGCTTGTTCGGTGGAGACCATAACATATTATTCTGTCAATTATTCTTGTATTATTAATGATTATTTTAAAGTACTAGCTAATTGCATTATTGATACAGAATGAGAGCTTTATTGGCGACATTGGTAATTGCAATGCTGATAAGTTTGGTGATATCGAAACCTATCAACTCTGAGGTACGAGACCCCAATGTAAACTAACAGAAATGACGAAAAAACAAAGTTAGCGATTCTGAAACTCTTAACAGTATTTTTCGTGGCGCACTCATTTTACGATCCGTGTATTGATTTATAAGATCCAGGCAATATTGATTATCTGTATGATAAAATTTTATATATGATGCATTGTTGCAGTTTCAGTTGCACACTTGAATGTTGTTCATAATTCCTTGTGCTTTAAATGTTTTGCGTGAAAATCTCAGTCATAGTTGAATATGCATGGAAATTATGAAAATGAAAATTTGAAAAGCTAATATGTTACATTTAACAAAAAAACATTGAAACTGTGGCAGTGCATCTTCAACGGTTTTTATAACAAATATTGTCTGGGCGAGTACCTTGTTGTGGATTTCCTTGTATATAATTTTTTGCGGGTGCTTATTATGTGTTTATGTTCATATATAGACAATAAACCCACCCGCTTTCTATCTAAATACATTCCGCCGCTTATATTTCTATGCCTGTAGAGCTAGCTAATTTTACAGATCAGACCACTAATTTTGCATTGCATCCTAACAGACTGTCGTGACAGAAAAAATGTGAAGTTTTTGTAGAAAACTTCAAGTTCCTATCACAACTTTTATCTGCAGGAGAAGAAACCAGTGTTTGCAAGAGGTTATTATCCAAGTACTACAGCTCCTCCTGACTGCCGTACAAGACCCTGCGGTCCAGGACTAAAGTGGTAGGCCATTTTTTTCTGATTGTTTTTGTAAACAGTTTTAGAATGCAGTTTTAAATGATGTCGAATATCTATGAAATACGTATCTATATTAAAAGTAAAATAGCAAATCAATGTTACCGTTGAACCCTTGTCCTTTCAGTGCTGCGTGTCTACAAGGCCCAAATGGACCAACTCCCACTATCGTATACATATGTATTGACATCAGGGCGGAGTGTTAGAAGTGCACGACGTATCAGAAATCTTCTACGCGGTGGACATGTTGGTGTTGACTGTAATGAGCATAATTTAGTCAATGAAAACAGGCTTAATTTTAACAAAAAAATTTAGTTAATAAAATGTTGAGCCATCGATCCACATCTTTTTTATTGATCAGTTTGAATGTCACAACAAAAGTATGCTACAAATTTAAATTGATTTTAAGTACATGCGATGTTAACCGCCTCGTTACAGACCGGAAGTAGATCAGCCATGATGAAAACTTTATTCGATCAATTATTTAGTTTAACAATAATTTTTTTTCAAAAGCCAGAGAAGGGTAAAAACTATATATCGAGTTCAAAAATGAGCCGGGTCAATGGCATCAATTAATGTATAAATCCGCCGTTTGGTGGGGGACTTGTTTTCGTCATGACGTACCTACAGCAATTGCACAGCCGAGTTGCTGAAATTGCATGGATGCACTGCTGATAACAAAGGTCTAGCTGAATAATTTCGTCATAATTTTAATCAAAAAAATGTTTAATGTAAAAAATAATTTAAAAAATGTCAAAATATGCAACCAAAGAGAGCAGCGAGTACATTAAAATGAAAATGAAATCGCATTGAAGGAATATATAAGACGGTAAAAAGCATCAAAATATGGGTATTAAAAAACAGGCGAGGTGATAGACAACAACAATCAAATTTAAAAAACCGAATGGTTTTAGATAGCAAAATCATAGATTGCTTGATGTAGAATTGGAAATTTGTCTCAAAGAAACTTATATATTTAACTTTCTGAAATAGGAATTGCTCTATGAAGTAAAAATATAATTGCAGCTCACGGCGTTGGTCACCATAATACGTGGGAAGTTTTTCATTTTTAACAGACCAAAAGCTCGTGCATGAGGACGGACAATGACAGAACATTTATTTAAAACTTGCTGGAAATTACACAGTATATCATAATGTAGAGAGACAATATAATTAATAATTTTTATGACCCATTAAATGTAAATGTCCATGAAAGAGCCACTTGATACGTGGACTTTATAAATGCTGGCACTTGAAAACTTAAGAGTACATCAGGTGATAAGGATTTTGCATAATTATAAAGCCATATCTTTATTTATGTCATGAATGTGAAGTGGTGTAATATTTATATTTGCCTGATATGGAAACACTTTCTTTGGTACAAGTTCAATGAGTTGCAGTGAAACGAGTACAATTATTTAATATTGGCTCATATTGATTCGATTTCCATAACTTTTCTATAAACAATTTAGAATATTTTTTTGATTTTATCTAGCATTGGAGACTCAAGCTTCATTAGTAATTTTTACTAATATATAAAATAGCATTTAAAGGGTAAAAAAACAGGATGTTGATCATGTATATCTTTATAAAAACTGTGGCCAATATTTTACAAAAGAACTTTCTTACTCTGCTGTTTTGAGTACAATACCCCTTAAAATGTCGAAAATCACATGGCAATCTAACTTTTCACTTCGGAATTTATCACCAAAACAGCTCTCTAGGAACTCACGAGACACTAAAGAAACAGTTTGACATCTTCACTCTTGACAAGCAATATTGCATCTTTGGGGGTTTTACTTCGAACTAACTAAGTTTACGGTAGAAAGAAGAAGCCACTAAACACAAGTATGCTAAATCTTATGCATTTAAATATTCGCATGAGTAGCTACATCATTTATACATATTGGTTTATTACGGAGCTAGTATGCTTTGACACACAACATAGCAATTTCAATACATTAAATAAAATTTATTAAACAATTACTCTATCACCTTTATGCATACGGGTTCCTCAGTGGTCAAGAAACGATAAATTGAAGTTAAAAAGATCATCAAGCAATGCATACAGTTGAAAGAGAAAAAAACATAATTAAACAATCCACTAATGTATAATATGTCTATAACGATGAAGAAGGTCTCTTCTTTCTTTAGTGAATGCCAGATATTTTGATGCAAGGCAATCCGAGAATCTGACAGAATTGGTAACAGTTATGCTTGTCGGACGTCCCAAAAACCCAGCTAGCCTGCAATTTACTGGATTTTGTGATGGGAATTGGAAGGCACCTATTCCCGTGCACTTGATTGTTTGTTGACGATTGCAATTGAATCTTGATTTTCATCTCCGACAAAATCAGATCCCAGAAAAGCAACGTGCTTGTTTACACGTGCTTTTGTACACTAATTTTAAGTATTTAATTTATTACAAACATTTTATTAAGTCCGACAAATCCAAAACGATATTTTGTTGTTATTGGAAAGAAAAAAGAAAACGAAAGAAACGGCTAAGAGGAAACAGTTGTGAAGAGGAAAATATAGGCCATGACTCGTCGGGAAAAGGATTAACCGTGACATGCTTGATTCTTTATTGAGTCACGTATTAATGTTACCGAAAATCGGGTGACATCAAATCTGCTGAAACATCCGCTTAACAGCAATTTTTTCTCATTTTGAATTAATAATATTAGGTGTATTAGACTTTCTTGGAGATTGCTACTTAAGTGCAATACTGATTAACCGAATCTAGGTCTAAATCATCTTAAATTGTTAAAAATATATTATACAATTTGTATAATATCAGTAATTAAGTTAAGTTTTGTTGATTATTTTTTGTAAACACCTCAAGCTCGGTGATTACATAGCCTGCCACACTGTTATTGCATATTCTAACATTGGTCTTATAATTTCCAAACAGGCCTTCAAAATAATTATTGTTTGTTTCCACAACAGCTTTGAGCTACCCTCTACTTAATCAATAAATATGAACTAGAATAACGTTAGATAATTTTACCTAAAGTATATGGAAATGTGAAAGCTCTGTTGCATTTAAAATCTCACACAGACCGGACGCGATTTGCCAACGCGACGCGATTTTTCAATTTTTAAAGCAAACAATAAAACCATCAACGGAAAGAAATTTGGTTAGATTTGTGCACCAAATAGCTTAAATTGCTGAAGTCCTTCCAAAGATTGGAGAAAAATAGAAAATGATTAAAGTTAAAGTGCGTTGAAAATCGTGGCAGTGTATCTCCAACTGTATTCAGCACAAATATTGCCTGGGCAGTGGAGATGTTGGTGTTGACTGTAATGAATTAGTTCTGGATCTCTAAGGATAATAAGTCCTTACGGAAATATTTCCGGTGCACTTAAAATGCTATAGACTAGCTACATCAATCCCAGTTGGTTCAATACAGTGCGAACCATCGTATTAGTTTTATAAGGCATTTATGCAGTACGTATTCAACATGAGCAGTGTTATTCAGTAAAATTTGCGAACATTATAGCAAAGTTGACAGCTGTGAGTACATCTTTGCAATGTTGATATTTGACTGTAGTCATGTCACTGAAAAATTGTAGGGTTGATCCATATTCAAGGTAGACCACGCTATTACTTTTAAAAATATGATAAACAGGATAGGATGTCGTTAGTCGTTTGAAGGAGTACTGGCCGCATAATACCATGCTCAACGTGTGTCAACGTTTTAAGATATTCTGCTTTGCCAGACATCAAAACTAGCTATGATGGATTCATGGTAAGCAATAATGATTCAAAAATACCTCCACTCGTCATGCCAGAAACGTTTGAAAATGGATTGACCATCAATGCGCATGAAAGCACAACGGAATTTTGAATATCAATAATCTAACCCCTACATGCTACTAGCAAGCTTTATCAGGCTGATTTTGACTGCCTGTGAAAAGGAGAAAATTCCGTCGGTTGTGCTTTCACGCATTTTACCTCAATCTAGTACCAAGCGTTTATTCCATGACACCAGTGGAGGTACTTTTAGAATTATTATTGCTTAGTAGGAGTCATTGCTAGTTTTGAAAACATATGGCAAAAGGGACTTTCTCTAAATTTTGAGACAAGTTGACCATTGTAATTTACGACCAGTTCTTCTTCAAACGCCTAATACTTCCCATGGATTTAAGGGGTGGTTTGTACCAAAGATCGATAGTGCTATCCACTGAATAGTTATTTTTTATTCCATCTTAAAAATGCTTGTAAATGCAATAAAACTGAATATACTTTAGCCAACTAATATGTTGCTCCTTTAACTTTAAAATGCTAAGCACTAGATTTGACATTCCAGTAAATCAATAATTTTAGGACGTTTGAAAAAGTCGCAATCCAGTGGATACCTTTATCTATCTTTCGTACAACCAGCCCCAGAAGTCTAGAATCCCACTTTTCCACCGTTCCATAGATTTTATGGGAATTCCTCCGATTATGTCACCAATTTCTTTTTTTCTTATTAAAGCATTCTCCTGTTGTTCCTTCTGCTATTTTTGGATAATAATGTCGTTTCCAGTTGCAATGACGTCCTATCATGTTATCATATTTTGAAACAAATGGCGTGGTCCACCTCAAATATGGAACAGACTCATAAGTTTTCAGTCATGTGAATGGTATCAAATAGCAGCATCGCAAAGATCTTCTCACAATTTTCTCTTAATCTTCGTATAAGTTTTAATGAATAGCGCATCTCATTTTGAATACTTTACCTTTGAGTAAATATCTTATAAAAGTAATAACATGGTTTGCACAGTATGTAAAGTGACGGTCAAGAAATCCGAGGATATGGGTGCTCAAATTCCGCTCAAGACAACGAATTTTGTGTTGTTGTCTACAGTGTGTCAGATTAACACAAATCACGTTTTAGTCTAATAATTATGTCAAGCACGAGTGACAGACCACTTTTTAAAATACCACGCGCAGCGAAGTATATTTGACAAAATTTGAGGTGCTTGGATAGGCGATAATTCACTATCTCGTGTGTTTGACATAACTTTCCAATCGAAGCAAAAACGATGGAGTAAACGGTAAATATAATAAAATCGTAAAATTCTATGCTAATTAAGTGGGTATCCAATCTGATTCGTGGGTGTGATTTTCTTTGCTTTGACTCTATGAATTACTAATAAATTTGGGGAGTCTTGAAGAATGGTTCTAAATAAGCTATAGCGTGGCCTACATTAATATCTTGTACTACTTCAGAGCACTTTTATCATCATCATTCTTAGAAACAATTGACGTAATGCAGTATAAAAGCATGAAAACTCTCTTTAGGAGTATCATTTGATAAAAAAAGATGCTAATATTTTTAAAAGAACTTTCTTTTTAGAATGGAATTTAGTTGCGATATCCCTTCCAAGAATAACGACCGTCACCTGGCAATCCAACATTTCCCTTGGGAATTATAATCACCTTACGCAGAGGGAATGATGAGTGTAAGGCCTCAATGGAAATTGGAAGAAAGCCGAATGATTGTCTAGCTTAAGGGGTTATTCTTGGTTTGCAATCAATCTCCCGGGACGCGCAGACAATTTCAGCCACACACGCCGACTGGATCCAGCAATGGAACTAATAGCATATTCTTTTGTGTTATACCTCGAATATGGCCGCCATGACTTTAAATTTAAACCGCTAATAATCCCACAAATTTATTTTTTTAAATACATGGAAAACGGAGATATTCAGTATGCTTCTTCACAGGGTAAATCTGTGGTTTTAATCCAAGCAAAAAACAATGCGCGATTGGATCATTCTTCTGCTTTCATTGTTCTATTATTTTGTTTCATGTAAATTTTAATATATGCAAAAAAGCATTAAGACGTTTTTCTCAAGTAAATAAAATATTAATTTTGCACCTGCCTCAAAGGATATCTCAATAAATATTAATATTGATGCTTTGATTTTCAAATTTCTAGAACATATAGTACAGAATTTGCCGATGCAATGAAGTAGAAGAATTAAATTCGGCTTAAGTTTTGTAAAGCTATTGCAATTTTAGTTGTCTAGTTGCTGTGATCCAATAGCCCTGGCATGAAATGGAATAAAAAGATCCTAGTTCACAGCAAAGAGATTTTTGTGGTTTACAAATTCATGAATATTTGGCATTAATATCATGATTCCTTGTGCAGCAATCACTTTTTAGGTCATTTATATTTTTCTTCCTTGTGTAAAGCAAATATCGGTTACTATGACAACAACACAAAACTAAAACAATTTTTAACGTTTGTGGAGCATCATGCAAATGTTAACTTGAATTGAGCTTAAATCAGAAAAATGTTTTCTTTTCTGGTATGCCACCTCAATTAACGATGACTTAGAAGAAGATGAATTGACGATTAATTGACGATGAAGAGGCTGAATTGGTTACATGATGACGACTTAAATTGTAGGGGACTGGCCCTACCAAGAAATATATGCTTATTTTTTTAGTAAATTTAGACAAAACGAGTTTTTGTTGTTTAGAAAAAAGAAATTCAAAAGCAAAAAATCTTAAAACACATTTTTCATATTATGCTCAGAGAAAAGTATTGGCCCTGTGTTACCAGAAATTTACTTTGGCGTGCCAAAACGCATGCTATCAACGCAATGTTTATATGCAGAGTTTTTGTCAAACAAAAAGTGTGAAACATCTACTTAAAAAAATCACTCTAGAAAGCTTTAAAGCATCTTGCATTTTCATGCAAAAATGCACGCAGAGCATGTAAGTCTTGTTGCCCGTTTTGTCATGGAAGTTTATTGGATAATTTTAGCGACAATATTCAAACAACTTTAATTTGTTGAACATTAGGTGTGCGAAATTTGGCGATACCACAGAAAATGCACTTATGTAACGACCTGTGCTCTTATATTATACATCTATTTCAAGGATCGCAAATTTATTGAGTGCCTCTAAAAAAGAGAGTTAATTTTGTTGAGGGCTTATGTTCGTGCTTGGACAAACGCTCTTCCATCCCTCCTCGTATCAATCATCTTATATTTAATAGTCGATGACAACTTGATTGGTTGCCAATTGACGTCAAACATTATTATATTGATGCAAAGCGGGTGGTTATAGAATGTGCGTAACCATTTCTATATGTCAGTGTGGAGTTGACCATCAAACAAGAAATCATTTCTTATCATGAAGATCATTCTTGCAATCACGTATGTAGTTTTGTATTCTCGAGTATGTTGTGTTTATTTTTTCGTGCCATGAATATATATGCTCCTAGTTATCTTCACGACGCATGTGTACGTTCAAAAGTCATGCTTTATGCTACCTCTAAGGCTGTGAACTGTTAGATTTATTTTCATGAATACTTTAAATCTTTTATAAATCAAGAGTTAGCAAGTTTTTTTTACTGTGAGTTTTTTGCTTATAAATACGCGGACGAGCTGAACATACAATAAACGAAAAATTTCCTATATTGCACGAGGCCACCTGGGCCGAAGGCAGTGTAGAAAATTTTGAGTTATTGCACGTTGAATGACTTCCTCACTTTGTAAAGAAAACACAAATGGTTGACAAATCTCTAACGCATTTAATATATGGTAACCAAGACACGCGTGATTGACTTTGAAAGTTCATATATTAAAGAAAATTATATTGTCCTTAACTTTCATTTTCTTTTGGATTTTTCGGCGAAGGCTCCTAATAAGATAAACCAAACTTCAAATGATTATTTCTTGTGTTTTTAATAGTTTCATGATATTTCTATTTTTAATGCAGAATGAGAGCTTTATTGATGGCAGTGATGATAACATTGCTGATATCTTCGGTGATGCTGGAACCTAGCAACTCTGAGGTATAAGGACACTCTTAGTAGCCACTTTTTAAACGTTTACTTTGTGATATTCACATTTCACTCTATAAGGCAATATTTCAAAAAAATTAAGTTCCCGTTGGACGGTATGTTACATAAAAATTACAACAAGTAGGCGTGGGTAGTGAGCACGGTTGCGATTAAACTACGCATAATTTTGGACGCTCTTTTGTGGCTCTGCTTTGTTCTTGATGCACCTATTTTAATAGATCAGAGGAGAGTCTCATAAACGATTAAATCCTGCATTCTGAGACAGCTGTTAGTTGATGAATTGTGCCTGGTTATAGTTTGCTGTACTTTTATGGCACCCTTCTTCAGCTTGTTTAAACGCCCCCTCGCTACCTCTAGGCACATCGGTTTTATCTATGGTTTTTTGACCTGTATAATCTCTTGCCCTTTATCTCTATAATTTTGTGTTTTTTGTGCTAATGTCTCGAACGTGGCAACCACTTTGTAAATCCAGTCTTGTATGACTGTCATTGATGATTTTTCGAATCAGACCTTTAATTTTTTTATGAGAAAATTGAGTTTTTAACATTTTTATTATATCTGAACATTTTTCTCCAACAGGAAGATGAACCAGTGTATCCACGTAATGTTCCTCGTGACTGCCGTTTTAAAGGCTGCCCTCCAGGATCTTACTGGTAATTTTTTTTTCTATTTCTTTCAGCAACAAATTATGCAAATTTTCCATGAAATTAAATAAATAAATGTAATTGAGTTTTTCAACAATAGCGACGCCATCTTGAATTTTGACCATATCGCAATGCATTGTGGTCCATCCAGGATAATTTAAGTGTTTTAAACCGCTATAAATAAAATATATGGGAGAGAACCGTTATTTTTATTATTGTAAATAACAGACAAATGCTCAGGGTAACTTATAGAACAAGGGAAACCCTAGGAGGATGAATAAATCCGAATGAAATTTGTTATTTAAAATCCATTATCCCATATGGGAACACTGATGGCATAAAGTGCTTAGAATATTGATTGACATATCCCCCATTGTAACTAAGAAACATTCATCGCAATACCTTTCCTTTACGGCGTATTCCTCTAACGATAGCGGCATTTACATGGTGGCTCTTACCCTGGATAGACCACAATGCATCACGATTCAAGATGGCGTCGCTATTGATAAATAGACCAATTCCTATTTTGCCGTTTCAGCACTCCGTGCCTTGGAGCAGGTGGCGTATATCGTTGTGTTCATGTGTTTGGGGTCTGTTAGAAAGTAAACAACCAACAGGCGTAAAAATTACAAGTTGTTGAAAGTTGTTGAAAATAAGATTGAACAATTAAAATGTAATTTTGTGGAAACACCACGCAAGTTTGCTATCACAAAACTCTCGATCCGTGAGCTCGGATCTCCATCAGTGCCAATTATAATGCTGAAGAAGATCTGAGCTTACGGATCTAAAGCTTTGCGATAGTAAACTTACGTGGTGTTTCCACAAAATTATATTTTAATTTGTTATTCACCATGCAAACATGTAAGAAATTTATTAGGATTGAACAATGTTGTGCTGCCCACATTGTTCAATGTTGTTAAAAATACTGAAGAAGTTGTTGAGCCTGAATCCATCGGGTGTGACAATGCTGGAAAATATTGTTAAAAACATTGAACAATATTGAGCATTCAAAACATTGAACATTCTTCAACCCTATTTTCAACAACTTGTGATTTTGTGCCATGTATTTGCAATTTTTTGTGTATTAGACATATTGGTGTTGCGTTCTCTATAATAAATTAGTTGGCGAAATGTATCAAAATGTAATGAATATAGTAATAAAATTACGACTTCATAAGATCTGGAAAAATTGTTCCTGTTGAGAGAAAGTTTTTGTATTGAATGTTTAGTTTTGATGTCCTAGCAAAAGCATGGTGCAAATTTAATGTGACTTTATGTACATGTGTACTGGTTCGTCCTAGTCCCGGAGTAGATCGCGCAAGAAGAAAAAATAGTAACTAAATTAATTATTTAAAAGATTTAACTACAGTCCTTTCACTTCTGTTCATTGATCGATATCGTATTGCTTTTTCATGTGAAATTCTTTAGCCTCTTTTCGCATTTACAAATTTAAACTAGTGACTACCTCATCCACAGGTGTTTTGTTTAGGAATAGCAATAGCGTAAAATATTGGATTCAGTTTTTGCTAGATATCAAATCTTGCAAGGCCTCGGTTTGTGTTATGGCGTATATTTATGTTGTGGCATTATCAATAAGGCCGCGGTCTAATACAATTTCAACGAGGAGCTGGTGTTTCATGATCTCAACAACTTCAGTTCCACATATTTACACATCGCTAATTAGGCGTGCTCTAGAATATTGCTGCCCTGTTTGGCACACAAGGTTTCCAGCAGTATCTATCGGACGACGTGTAAAGAATCCAAAAAAGAGCAAGGCGTTTAAGATCATGTATCTCGGCTTGTAGTATATAGAGGATATTCCAACTTGTACGACAGAAGAGAAGACATCAGCATAAAAAGGATGAAAAATAAATTAAACATCATTTTTCACGGTTATTGCTGTTGCTTACAGTTGGACGTCGTATCGACGTCGATGTCGTTGATTCGATTTACGTTTTCGACCAGAAATCGACGAGATTTAGACGTCGACCACGACAGTTGGACGTGGCCACCGTAATGGTAATGATTACATGCACAACAACTATATATATATATATATATATATATATATATATATATATATATATATATATATATATATATATATATATATATATATATATATATATATATATATATATATATATATATAAATATATATATATATATAAATATATATATATATATAACTTCAAAACCAAAAAAGACAACAATGTTTTTTAATTTAAAAATAAAATTATATACAAAAAGATATATATATATATATATATATATATATATATATATATATATATATATATATATATATATATATATACATATATATATATATATATATATATATCATGTCATATCTATATATATATCATATAATATCATATTCAATTAAATACAGAAGTTCATTAGGAAGGCATTTGCTGACAACAAGGACTGGTAAAACACAGACTTCACATCATCTTTGAGGATACACTATGTAAAATATTTTCGAAACAGTAAATATTGAAAGTTTTGTAGCTCGTCCTTGGGCTATTTGTTGTATATTTGATAAATTTTTTAACCCCCATTTTGAAAAATGAATTTTTGAATGAATTCTAACCAACAATTAAACTGAATTAGATTAAAGATCATAAAACGCACTTGCACATTAAGATGATATACCTGAATTCTCTTTGACGAAAATGGCAAAAAAATGTAAGACGATCGTCTGACGTTGGTATCACCACGCGGTGTTTCCAATTGAGAGCTCACGGATAAAACCCATTGAGGTGAATGCTAAACGTGTGCTTTCAAAAGTCAGGGACGAGTAAAAACTACAGTAGGCTAACAAATGAGCCGGATCAGTGGTGATTTTCATAAAGATAACAATTGAAAGCTGTTGCCTGGAGATTGCGTCAATTGACGTAAAAATCCTCCTCTCTTTTTAGGAGGGAGCCTCGTTTTCGCCAAGCCGTTCCTACAGTAATTGTGTAGCCCAGTTGTCGTAAGTGCATGGATGCACTGATCACAGCGGAATATTCTTCTCATTTAGTTCAAAAAAACGTTTAATTAATAGTCAAAATATACAAAAAAAAAGTGCTGCGAGTACATTAAGAATGAACATTGAGCGCCATCAACAGATTTCGACGACAAAGAGCCTCAAAAGGAGTGTATCAAAAAACAGACGGGTTGCGAGACAAAATGATCGACTCTGAAAAAAAAACCCGAATGGTTTTAGACCACAAAGGTATGCACATTGTTAAATAAGTAGAAAAATTTTTCTGAGTAACTAATTAACTTTCTGAAACGGAAACTATTCTCTCCGAAGATGAAATGCAATTGCAATTCACGATGAATGTTGATTTGAATAGCACGATATTTTTTCTTTTCACTATCAATTGATAATGTATATGTGTATAGTAGGTGTGGATTTTATGAATATTGCTACTAATTAAAAGCATAAACGTTCAGCAAGTGATAAGGATTTGTCATAATTTTTAAGCCACAATCTTTTCATGCATGAATGTGAAATGGTTCGTGCAATATTAGCAGCGCTGCGTGGTAGCTTCTACCAGTTGAAGCAGTGTATAAGCAACAGGCATTAAACTGTTTTACTTATCTGATGTTTTGTAGCAAACACTTTTTCAGCACAAAATGTACACACTTTCTTTAGTGCAAGTTCAATGACGTACATGAGTGAAACGAATACCGTTATTTACTATTGCGTCGTTGGATTTTGGATATTCATTACATTTTTCATAACTCCTTCTCTCATGTATACATGCATGTTTCTAATAATTGTGAACAAGTTGGAATAGTTTGGGCTTTTATCTAGGCTTCAAAATTACATAGCAGCCTAACTTTTCACTCACGAGATAATAAGGCATTTGTTTGACATTTTTGAAGTTGACACATTGCATGCATTGGGATTCTATTTCGAAATAATTATGTTTACAGTAGAAAAGAGAATTGCTAAACAGAACTTAAATCTTATGGGCTCTCGAGCATGTGTATTCATTTATCTATTTTTATCATGATGTTTTAACCATGCTTTGGCAGGTTACATTTTAATTTCTAGATTGAATGAGAGTTATTCTAGAAATATCTACACGGAATCAAGTTGCAGTTGTAAAATGTATAATTTCAGATCATTACGTCTACACAGCACAATAAACATAGTTCCTACACCTCAATATTTAGCTAACCTCGTATAGTTCAAGTGTCTTGGTGCCAAATTCCGGGTTAACCAACCTCCTTCTCCTTTTAATTTTTCCTAAGTTTTTTCTTTTTTTATGATAGGAATAGGTAGTGATATTGACAACTGACCTTCTGAGGCCAGCCAAGTGTAATTTCTTCCAATCTCTAAACAGGCAAGGATATTCTAACAATTAGTTCTCACTAAATACTTTCGTGCTTACACAGCGTTAGCATCCATTCCAAATTTGGTGCTCATATCGATACACCTTTCAGAAAAATGGATTTAAAATTCTGTTTTTAAAACACCAATATGGTTGCCATTACATCAGGTGAAAACTCTTTATATGCCCGTGAAAAGTACCAATTTGTAAAAAGATGACTAATGATAATATTGATTTAAAATTTTCATAGCTTGAAAAATTTTTCTGGCTGTTTTCGCTTCTGTCTCAAAGACCCCTCCTTGTGTAATTCAATTCAATTATCACTATACCAGGAAAAATATAGTAAGCAATTGACGTCAAACATATTGGTACGTTTGCAAGAACTATATAATGTGCCTAACTATTTCTAAATATCAGTCTGAAGTTGAAATCGAATAAGTTATTATTTCTGACTTAGCACAAAGATCATACTCGCAATCATGTAAGTTGTTCTGCGTGTGCCCTACAGTATTATTGTATGTGCTTTTTGTATTCTGAATATCGGTTTCTTCTTCACCATCGGTTTACCATCTGGCCTCTGAGCCTATTTGCAGTTAGATTCTTTTTTATGTATGCTTCCTGCTGTCATTTTTTATTTGAATTATAGACTCTCATTTCATATTTTGATCTCTAAACCGCATGCCAAAAACTGCTATGTTAAATGGAGGCTCCCAATTAATAAGAGAAACGTAATACTTGCATTAATTACTCTAACTTGTATTGTT
Source organism: Muricea muricata (assembly GCA_963855995.1). NCBI lineage: Eukaryota > Metazoa > Cnidaria > Anthozoa > Malacalcyonacea > Plexauridae > Muricea > Muricea muricata. The sequence continues at coordinate 93,116,894 of OY979716.1, read as the reverse complement.
AATTTTAAAGTTAATTGCATAATTTGAATTATATAGAATGAGAACCGTACTGATAATTACAGTGGTGATAACATTGCTGATTTGTTTGGTGACATCAAAACCTATCAACTCTGAGGTATAGGACCGCTTGACAACATGTTATATAGAAATAACGAATTGAAAATTTCTGAAACATTAAAGTGCTTATAAACAAAAAATGGGTTTTTTATTCTGATAGAGCTTAAAAAGTTAGTTAATAAGTTCTATATTAGATTTTGCGTTAAAAGTTTAGTTTCTGAGATACAAGGAATCAAACTAGCAAATTTGGACACTTTTTGAAAAAAAGTAGCGCGACCAAAATATCAACAAGAGGCCTGGATCCCAGGAACCTATCTTCGACAACAACTATATACTTTGTATTACGAATACATATTTCTTAAAAGTATCTCCTTTAAAAATGCCCGAACGATGCGTTGTTTATGGATGCTCTAATACTACAAACACGAGAGACTGTATATTCCTATATCAGATACCTTTTTGGGATGATACATCGGCCGTAGCGGAAAAAACGAAGGAAAATATTGGTGCAGTTCATTCAACGCAGAAGAGACAAATGGACGCCAACACGCTCATCGGTTATATGCTCTAAGCACTTCACCGAAGACTGTTTTGAGTACGGCTCTTCTACAGTTGCTAAGTACAAGACCCCCCGATTGAAAAGGGATCATATCGGAGTTTCTGTGTTTCCTCCGTTGTACACAAATCAAATTTTGGACAGTGCGGAAAGTGAGCGCTCGAAACGCATGAAGCGAAGAAAGGTAAGCTTACTTAGCTGTTATGTCAATACAGTATATATTCAGCGCATTCGGTATTGTTTATGCATAACTTTAAATAATTTAAGTTATATGCGCATCAATTTGAATATAGTATATTGGCCAGTGTATTGTAAATGGCTTACTAAGTTATTTTCTAGGACATAAAAATGTTTCAAATTTGAGATATCGTTGAGAGTTGAGATACTACGTTTTCGTTGGTAATTTGATATAGGTTATCAGTGAACCATTGATTATAGAAGGACACGAAGATGGGCCTACAACATCGTCAGATATTTCTTGCTTCCAAACTGATAAACCAGATAAAAGTGAATTATCTGCAGCCACAGCTATGTAGCACTGTCTTGCCCATGGAAGTAATGGGACATGAGACCATGGTACGAGTCATTTGCGTCATATATAATAACACAGATAAAAAGAAACCCAAATACTCTTGGCATACATACTGTAATCCATTCCATGAAATCATATTCAATGATTATCAATATCAATCAATACCAATTAATATTTATTCATTGATTGATATTGGCCATAATACGACTGTTTTTTTAATTGATTAAGTATGCCAGGAAATACTACTGTATAAGAAGCTTTGCCATTTGCAAAGCCTGCTAATTGATATGCTGATAACTATGTTTCCATATTGTGTTTATAAAGACTATCATTGACTGGTATTGTTCCTTCCATCTTTGGCTGATTGGCTATGAATTGATCAGTTACAACTATGTTTCCAATTTGTGTTTTTTTAAATAATTGCCGAAGCAGACTGACAAAAGTGTGTCCATTTACATTTCCTATAGATTGGGGATCAGGGCAGTCAACTGGCAAATGCGAAAGCTGTGATTTGTTGAAGAGAGAAAACAAGCGATTACATCACTGGTGGCAAACATCAAAACAAAACCTTGCTACTGTGAGAGAAGAATTACGTATTGTTAGGGGTGGAGCAGGTGAGCATCTACATTATATCCTTCTAGCTATGCATTAGAAAATAGAAAATATATCGTTATGGGAAAGTGCTGGTGTGTCCCTATGAATGCCTTCATTTATTTGGTAATTTCTAAATACATTTACAACAGCTGAAACTAGTGGTGTGAATGAAAGTGCCCCTGAGTCTGAGGAGGAAACATATCAATCAGAACATGAAAATGAAGATGAGACAGATGAGCCTTCAGATGATGTTTATGAAGAAGTTGACATGGAGACAGAGACTGAGACAACAGATACTGAGACTGATGAAGACATCACTGTGTCTCCACAAAGGTATGATTACAGCAACCTATAATGACCCAATTCTTCCCCACCAGACGATTTACACTAGTGCCAAGGGTTATTATAGTTTTCTTATTAATTAAACAAACAGTACACCGTTCAAATAAGTAGATCTGATTGATGTGCCTCCAACTGCTTTATGATGTCTTGCTACATAATTAATTTTAAGAATCGTTGCCCATTATTTAGCAGTATTTTTAATTTGTTTTTTTAGGGTTCCCAATAAGGAGTACAATATGAGAACAGAACCAAAGTTTATTGTGTTCTTTACCCAGTTATTGACGCTTTTTCAAATCTGTCGTGAATGCAATAGTGACAAGACATTGGTTGAATTGAATTCACATGGGACAATGGCTGAGGTCAAAACAACATGTATCAACCCTGATTGTGGAAAGCAAACAAAATGGTTCAGTCAATCCTTTTTCCCTGGGACCAAAATTGCGGCTGGTAACTTGTTGCTTAGTTTTGGGATTCTTGTTGCAGGCACATCAGCAACCAAAGTTTTTAGAGTGCTCAACCACATGGGAATGGCATGTGTCTGTTTGACAACTTTTTTTAAATACCAACGAGTGAGTTTGAAAAGTATGTTTTTCGCTGATGTTTTGGGAAACTCCATGAAAATGAATAAATTGTACATTTGGTTGATTGTGCATTTGAGCACATTGTACTAGGTGAAGTTTGTATCATCGTACGCAACACAATACATAATCATGTTATTTAAAATCCACTGAAAAGCAGCATGCAATAACATGACGTCAACTTTTACATGTTGTGTTGTTTTATAGTAATTAATACATTATGAAGTGAATAATGGGACAATAATTGAACTCAGCTTTTGCAAATTGTAATGATTCATCTGTGACTTGGAAATCAACAATTTAATCTGCTTGCACCTGATATAACATGATATTTAGCTCAAACTTCTCTAATAGTTGTATAATATTTTATAGGAAAAATTGTTCCCATCAATTTATCTTCACTGGAAGAAGTACCAGGCTGCATTGGTGGAAAAAGTAAAAGAACACAGAGAAATAGTCATTGCTGGGGATAGACGACATGACAGTATGGGTCACAGTGCCAAGTACTGTGCATATACTGTATTTTGTTGCACTGTACCCTTTATAATTCATTTTGCCATTGTACAGGTATGTCTTTGGTGTTAAACCCAAATTGCTTTAAATCTACTAGAGGTACAGTAAAACCAGGTCTTATACAGAAATTGAAAGTGATTCACTTCATGAAGGATACTATAGCATAATTGAGCGAGTACTTATGATTCCTTCATAGGCTAAGATGTCAATTGATGGTTTAAAGTAATACTAATGGCACATGTATTTCTATTCCACTAGAGAAATGAAGTTGGCAGTAGTCCAGCGATGGAATATGCCGGTTTTTGCAGAAGCATTGAGTATCTGCTTGGTTTGAATCTGATGGTGAAGACATTTGTGTCTGACAGACATTCAACGATAGCAAAGCACATGAGGGAAAAGTAGTTTAATATTACTCACTTCTTTGACATCTGGCATCTTAAGAAAAGTATGATGTTAATAATATTAGATATGATAAGTTTTCCTAAAATCCTGTTTGGTTGATTACAATTTTTCCTGATTTGTACTGAACAATCATCTGCCTGCTGGTCTGCCATAAGAAATGAATAACCAGTAATATATAAAAATAACCATGACAGTGTAAGTCTCTAAGAATTAGTTTTGTGTTTTTCCATACACAGGTTACAAAGGTGTTGACAAAAGTTGCTAAAGTGAGTGGTTGTGAAGCGGTAACCGAATGGATAAACCCTTGTACAAACCACTTATACTGGAGTGCAAGAACTACGAATGATGGAAACGGTGAAGTTATATGGGCCAAGTTCTCATCATTCCTAAGTCATGTGGTTGATGAACATAAAAATTTGGATAATCCGTCATTCAACAAATGTGGACATAAAGAAATCATTGAGCCACGGAAATGGTTAGATAAAGGTACTGCACCATGTTTGGTACTGTTTTATCTCGCCCAGTTTGATTACATTAACATTTACTACGACATTCTTCCTAGATTCGATTGCATATGAGAAGATGTGCTCATCTCTCACCAACAAAAGATTGGTGAAAGGAATAAAGCAAGCCTCCCCGATTGAACAAACAAGTTGTTTAGAAGGGTTCCATTCTGTGCTGAATCAATTCTCTCCCAAGATGATTGGCTATAATTACCGGGGAATGTTTTGTAGGTATGTATACAATAGTACAGATGTAATATGATAGGACTAACCTCCCTGTTATACACACAAATATTGGTTAGGGTCAGGGTTATGTATATTTGTGTGGGAGATATCGGAGTGTAACCAATCACCCTTCTGCCTCTAGTGCAAATTGTGTCGAAAATGTCTCATATCAGAAAAACGTCAGTATAAACTTTTTAATTCTGACTTTTTTCTTGGGGTGCTGGTGTTTTTCTGGTGAATTTCATCCAGAAAAGTTGGGTATGCATTTGTTACTATTCACGTACATTTTTTGCGGGCATGCATTAGCAGTCATGCACTTCAATGAAAACCTGTCTCGGGAAACCAGAATGAGAAACGGTGTTGAACAGTGCAATGTTGTTTATCCCAAGTTTATGAATGGAGAAGCAGTTGTCTGAAAGGTTCCAGTGAAGCAAAACTTTGGTAAGGTGATTGGTTAATAGTCAATTACAATTATATAGCAGAGATTGCAGTAAGCCCTCCACCCACCCACCGACAACCTACATAGTCCAAAGCCAGTTTAAAACATTAAACCATGCAAGGAATTCCTTTCAAATATTCTTGATGAAAAACTATATAAAATAATTTATATATAATGTTTTAACAGATTATGTTTTAACAGATTATGTTGAGGACATATATCAAACCACGATAGAGGCTATGAGGAGCAAACAACTGGAAGATGCAATAGATGAATTAAAGGAACAAACACCATCTCCCATGAATACCATGCTAAATAAGCAGTCAAAAGAAGAGGCTATTCAAAAAAGGAATATGAGGGATCAAATGTAACTTGTGGACGTTTCTCCAACAAACCCAGGTATTGTAAAGTTTAGTTCTCAGACTGATACATTTATTCTTGAAATCAGTGAGCAATGCAATGATGGTTGGCAATTCTAAATTTGTCACATTTTTTATTTTAGTTCATACTGCTGCTGGTGACAGGCAGGGCAATTCACCTAAATCAAGAAGTGCACCAAAATGCAGGATATGCAGGCAGCCAATGAAAGGCCACAAAAATGCGGTTGATTGTCCACGAAATAAAAAGGATTAACAGTGTTTTTATTAAAACTTCTACATTTATACTATATATCGTTACACTCTACTATTAAAACAATGTTCATTGGCTTTCCTTATCTGTTTCTAATCCATCATAACCAGTAAATACATCATCCGTGGGCTTATGAGTTGAGCGTATAGCAGTATATGTACAAGAAGGCAATGGAATTCTTTTCTCTCTCAAACGACCATGCACCATACGAGTAAACTGTCGGTATGCGACACCTCTTAAAAATCTAAATGGCAATACAATATTTTTTAAAACCTGCACAAATCTGGAAAAAATATCAAGCATACCCCAAGCCCTCAAACTCTTGACAAAAAATATCTAGCATATGGCAAAAAGTGTAAAATCATAATCCAATATCTTACAAAAAGGTTAAAAAAGCAGAGAACAATAGCCTAAACCAATGAGGCCAGTAAGACATTTTTAAAAGGGCACTTCCAAAAAGACCCCCACCCAACCAATTAACTCAAATCAGTGGCGGATCTAGCGTAAGTCAAAATAGATTACCACAGCTCATTCTAGGATATATTTACATTTTAAAATACCTTCAAAGCAACTTCCTTGGTTAGATTTTATTCTTTTGAAATTCATAATCTATGTCATTGTTATAAAGTTGTTTTGAATTTAAAATTGAGCTGCTATAATTTATTTTGATTTACCCTGGATCCGCCACTGACTCGAATGGTCCATCCCATAAGAATCCCTATATTATAGCAGTATGTGATTAAACAAACCTTTCCTTTGAACCACTTTGCTTATAACGATGGCCATCACGCATTTTAAAATTGTCAGCAGCGAGCTCCAAGGACCATCTGTTTAAGCAAATTGCTGGAAAACCAGGATGGTCGATTACACATGTTAATTCGTCTTCATGCTCACTTGGCAGCATGGAGTCCTCGGAAAACTTGTCGAGGTATTCCACACAACCCTCTATTTCCTTGCAGCAGCAACACTCTTTAGCATTCTGCAAAAGTTCAATGCTACAGTTGCCACAGCTGCACCTAAAGTTACCACAAAAATATCCAACTTTAATATATAATTCTACACAAACATTTTATACCACGTCCTATTTAAAAATATACATCACAACAAATGAATGCGAAAAATTACCACGATGTTATGATGGCTTGGTTCTGCCATTTTTTCGTCGTTTTCTTCCCGCCTTCGATGGTAGTCTTCCAGCCAAACCTCATCGGCAATCGGTTCGTCAAAGTAGGCCTCTAGGTCTGTGTTTTCTTCAATATGGCCGTCCTCGCGATCGACAGTGCGATCGACTTCAACGTCGCATTTCTCGCTTTCTTGACGTTCATCCTCCATTTCGTATGGCGTACTGGCAGAACCATTGCTATGCACACTCGAAAATGAATTTGAGCTGGACATTTCACGTTCTTCGCTTAAAAAATAGCCGTATTTTCAATTCGTCCTCGCGAAATATAATATATTTTATAGCAAAGTGAAACAGACTGGTTCCTGGGATCCAGTCCCCCGCGCTGCGCTACTTTTTTTGGAATTTGAGCTCTAATAATCCCAATATCTCCGAAACTAAAAGTTTAACGCAAAAACTAATCTAGAACTTACTAAATAACTTTTTTTGCTCTATCTTAATAATCGAAAACCCATTTGGGTTTATAAGCACATTAAATATTTATTTAACTGAAACATTAAACATACTTGTCAACTTCTAAATACACCCTAAATATTATTAGTAGAACTCAGCTAGCGTAACTAGTTTAACATTTCCTTATTATATAAAAATAATACAATATATTTCTTGCCACATTGCATGACAGAGCCTGTGAGCATGTCGTGACTCGTGAATATTCTGTGGTGCGACACGAAGTCTCGAACGAAACCCACAGCATCTGAAGCAAAATCTAACGAACGCGAATAATTAAACCTTTGGGCGACGCGATTTGCCGCGTTTTCAGAATCCATCATTAATTGTTTGATCTTGAAACTCTCAAAGCAACAATGACTTGATGCACCGTTGCTCCTTGCAATACAACAGAGAACGATTCAGACGGCCGCGCGTATTTTCATTTACGCCATGGGACTGGAAACTTGTTATGAGGGGTCAGGGATATTTCAGATCCGTCAGAGCACCTCCTGCCCGCAGGCTAATTGTATATTGACTAGTAACAACTATTTCAACAGCTTTTTTCGTTTTAAATATTTCATAAATGTGTTTAAGGATGAGTAATATGTTATGAACGAGAAAAACTTTGAAAAACGTGTGAAAAAAAAAACACAAATAGAAAAGCGACTCAACGGGTTCTCGAACCGGCGCTGCTCAGACCATGTAACACAACGCCTCTACGCACTACGCCAAGGTTGCTCGCTGTAAAATTCGCATCAAAAATTTTATTTAAACCCTAACCCTAGCCCTAACCCCATCCCTAATTCTAGCCTTAGTTTAGGTGACTAGGTGCTCTGACGGATCTGAAATAGCCCTAACCGTTATGAGGAGGCTCCTCATAACAAACCTATCGCACATGCGCAGAAGCGACTGTAATCTACCTTTAAAAGTCGTTAACATATTGTTCGAATGTTAAATAATTATCAAGACTAACCCCAAGTAATTTATTTATAGCTGTGTTATTTACCATAATTTTGCACTTTCTTTGCTTTCCTAATTTTTTATGTTTCCGGTACACTAATTACAAACACAGTTTTTTTTTTAAATCCAAGCCAAGTGCATTGTCATCAGTCCATTCCGGCACATATCGTGGTTCATTTTTGTGAACGTTTTAAGGTGGCTCCCTACAGTAGCATAAAATGTTACGCTTTTCAAGACACATCAGCTTGCAACGAAATTTGTACTGACTACATTTGAAACAGGGCAATGTGAGTGTTTTCAGGAAAGATATGAAGCTTAATACCATAACATTTGGTTTTTTGTAATAAGCATACCCATGGTGTACGCTGTCAAAAGTCAATCGTCGGTGTAGATACAAGGCTCCTGTACAATTCGCTTTGCCTGCATTCATTTAAATGAGTTCTGTTAACGAGTCACTATCTGTTGTGTGGAACAACTACGGTAAAATACAAATTCAGTTGGAGATAATAATGCATCATTTTATTATAGCCAAACAGTTGAATATTTAAAACAGTTGTTTTAATAACTTTTGCAAAAATATTCGTAATTGTCAAAAGACGAGCGTTCTGCAGATATGTGTACTGGAAATACCTTTGAAAACTTCACACCACTTGGGAGCAGTGATTCTTTTTAACTACGATTGATAAAGTCAGGAGCGAATCTAGCTTGAAATCCGACCGTGTCTTAATGAAAGACCTTCCTGTCCAACGACCATGCTTGTTACTTCTCCCCCCCTCCAAAAAAATTTGACACGGTTGGAAGTCATATTTCCTGAAATTTGAACATGGAATTATATTTACAAAATTACCATTTGCAGGGCTATCGTTTGTACTGAAAAAAGTAGCCCAAAGCACCCATAAGCTTCAGGAAGCACCACCCAAGTGTTTTTAGGGAATCCTGGAATACTATGCAATTTGATTTTATATATAGACCAGCTTAGATGAAATTTTCAAAAGAACGTAGCGATGCAAAGTTTAGTTCAATTCCATGGATTGTTTTATTCTTTATTCAAAAATTTTAAAACTAATAGCTCGTTTAATTTGCTGACACTGCATAATATGCAAACAATCGTTTTCCTTAATTTGTACGTGGGCGTAGAAGTTGCTCGTCGTTGCTCTGTCATGTTCTATAAGAGTGTCTTTAAGAGTTCTTTATCAATTTGAAATCAATGTCCACCAGCTGGTTGAGGCATTTGAACATGAATGTACAACGATGATATTTTTGACGAAGAGAAAGTGGTTTCTACTGAAGGATGTGAAGGGCTTCAGTAGCAGAAGATTGGTGTCAAATAATGGCAGAACAAGGCTAATGTAGTGCGAGAGTATGGCTTCAAAAGGCAATTGGTGTTTTTTTAGGTGTTACGTTTTGTTGTATTGTCACGACCAGATATTTGAACGAGTTAGTTTTACTAAGAGGGATATCATTGACTAAGATATATATATATATATATATATATATATATATATATATATATATATATATATATATATATACGTTTTCAAATTTGTCGAATTTGTGATAAATTATAATTTTAAACATTGAGATGTTAAGGGTTAGAATATTATTGCCCAACAATTTCCACAGACGTTCATCATGATCAAAGTTTGTTCTACTTTCAGAATCATGAGCATTGTCCGAAGAATGTAGACTCACGGTATCATCAGTGACGTTGTTTCGGATACTAAGGTATGATTTAAAGCAACTTGCAGATTCGACAGAGAAATTGCATGATTTGTAGGAGAGTATAATCCAACGATGTCAAAAGCTTTGGATAGGTCATGAAAGAAAGCTCCAATCACTATACCCTTCTCCATGCTGCTTAAAATAATGTCAGTGAAGTGAGCGAGTACAATCTCAGTGGAAAGTCTACGTCTGGAACCGAACAGCTGTATGTTAGAATCTTAAGAGTCGACTACTTTCTGAAGAACTTTACTAATTGTTGGAAGTATTGTAATTGGTCTCTATCCGTTAGCATTTGATTGGTCTCCACATTTGAAAATTGACATTACGTTTCCAGATATCCATATTGATGGCAATGTTGAGGATTGGAGAGAGCTGTTAAATACATTGGTAAGGACAGGAGTTATAATAATGGTGGTGCCTTTAAGTAACGTACCTGGCACTGATTTTGTCGAGGCCTGTAGCTTTGTTGGTTTTTAATTTGCTCAGCACATCATACACATGACACTGTTCAACTGGCTGGAAAACAAATTCATTTTCTAAGAAAATAACATTGGATTTGTTTTAGGTTTTTGATTTAGGTTCAGGCTCGTTAAAGACGTAAAGTAGCGTTATTTCAGCATCCAATGGAATAGTAGATTTGCAATATGACATTTATTACTAAGTGTCTCTAATATTTAATCAGTAGCTCTGTAATTTGTTAAGGCTCTTAGATTTTGGGCGAGCGATACAATATTATTTGATTCTATATTCCAATTCTGTTGGTTAACTATGATTTTGTAAGAGCTGGTATCTTTAATAAACGCCAACATACCACCACAATGGCTTTCAATTCCATCGTTTCTAGTCAGTGAATAATTATAATAATAATAATGATAGTAATAATAGTTTATTGATCTTTATTGCGCAAATTTCAACTTAAAAAATAGTTTTCAAATGCGCATTAAAAGCACAATATGATAACTATAGTTATAACTAATAAAGATATAGACCTATTTACATCAATATGAACGGTCTTAAGTGACGATTTAAGTGAGTTTATAGTCTTTATGCTTCTTATTTCCGTAGGTAGATTGTTCCACAATTTATATCCCAACGTTGCTAGAAATTTATTCTTGAATCGTACAAGTTCTATGGTGGTGAACGTAAGGAGTATTTGTTTGGCTGTTTAATGGTGATTAGGTCAGTGATTAACTGTGGAGAACAGCCATGAATAGCTCTGGAATTCAATAATATAATAACATCTTAAAACCGACACGTTGCTAAACTAGTAACCAATGTGAGGATTTTAGTATAGCTGTAATGTGGCAAAACTTGCTCTCATCAAAGATTAGACATGCTGCTGCATTTTGAACATGTTGCAGCTTCTGTGACTGGTATGATAGCTCATCATAGAATAGACTATTGCAATAGTCCAGCTTACAGAAGTTATAAACGCATGGACAAGAGTCTCAATGGCTTGTCTGGAAAAATAAGGTCTAATTCATCTGATATCATATAAATATAACAAAAGACAGCTGGGCATGTTCGTGTAGCCATTGATATCATGACATACATTGCCACACTCCTACGTTTTTAACGGCGGAATCAGCTAGAGAAAACATCTTACCCCCCGACAGATATATATACCTATACATTGTAATGGAGATTTCATCAACCGATATATTAGAGGTTAGCCTGGCTTCTTAAAGCTTCACCTTCTTTCGACGTTGACAAACGAACTTTAACATGTTCATAGCTTGCTTGACTACTATCATACATATAATTGTTCTGCCTGCATTTATATTGCAGTATATAATTGTTGTTTTTATTTTTAAATACGTGTATCTGTTCCTTTTTTAGCATGGATTTACCGTGCGGCATCTGAGGCTATTTACAGAGCCATTTTTATGTATATATGCTTATATTCTCTATTATTTTTGAGAAATATCACTCAAAGAAAACATATACCGTTATTCACAATCATTTCGTGTTTTAATTTGCTAAACTGCATACCGAAAACTGCTTGTTCGGTGGATACCCTAATATATTATTCCGTCAATTATTCTTGTATTATTTATAATTATTTAAAAGTACCAGCAAATTGCATTGTTGGTATAGAATAAGAGCTTTATTGACGACATTGGTAATCGCAATGCTGACAAGTTTGGTGATATCGAAACATATCAACTCTGAGGTACGAGACCCCTATATAAACTAGCACCGTTTATCAACTTAGGGCCTGTTTACATGGAAGTAGGGTGACCCTAGCAGAAGGGTTACCCTAGTAAGCGAGTTACCCTACTACAATATGTTTTATAGGAAGCGTTTACATGTGCGCTAGGGTTACCCTAGCGGTAGGGTTACCCTATCAAATAGATAGGGTTAACCTAGCAGTAGGGCTATCTTTTTGTTCATACAAGCCATGTAAACGCGTCAGGTAGGGTTACCCTATCAAGCGGGTCGAGTTATTCGCCTTCAGTAAATATCAAACAAACAAAGATGGTCACAACACTGAAATGAAACAACAAAATGAGCTGGACATAGTATCACACAGCATACCACAAGAACTTCGCACGTTAATATAATTTTTTGAATGAATGGCTGAGCGACCACGTTAAGATAGGGTGACCCTACCGGTGAACATAGCCCTACCACTAGGGTTACCCTATCTCATGTAAACGCTCGCTTTTTTCTGACCCGTTTGCTAGGGTAACCCATCTAGTAGGGTCACCCTACCTTCATGTAAACAGGCCCTTAGCCGAAATCCCATTTTTCGGAAAGATGTTAACAAATGTGACAAAAATATGTTACACAGAAATGAAGAAAAAACAAACTTAACGATTCTGAAACTATTAACAGCATTTTTCTTGACGCACCCATTTTATGTTCTATGTATTATTGGTTTATAAGATCCAGTCAATATTAATTCTGTGCGCGATAAAATTTCATGATGCATTGTCGCAGTTTTAGTTGCAATGTTTGAATGTAACATGGTTTTTTGCTCTTTTGTGTAACTGTTTATTGGAACTAGATATGCCAAACATGCATGTGCTAAATTTTTATTTCGTAAATGAAGAAATCACCATTGAAAGGCTTGGACAATACTAGGACAATTAAAGCAGAAAAATAACAATTTTCGTTCTGGTAACAATTATTTCAAAATACACATTTACATTGCGAATGATGGCGCTCGATATTTATATTACCCGATTCTCAGACTGCTATGAACTGTCAATTAGCAAACAGGCTGTTCTGGATCTGATTCAGTAGTCTCTAACTCTATTAACTCTAACACATCAATGGCAGTGCTTCTCAGTATATGAACCCAACTAACCAAGTGCGCGTCTATACTCATATAGGCTCATTATTAGTCATCGTTCAAGAATGAGTTTTAGTGAGCTTTGCAAACAAGCAAGGGCTATCATACTGGCACAAAGTATATTAATCATTCAAAATCAGAGATTTAACCATATTAATAACCATATTATAAGTTATTCCATGTTGAAGAATGACTAAATTTTAAGGGCGATTATTAAAAGTCATGCGATAAATAGTTTAATTTTATTAAAAATGCAAACTATTCGGTAGCTGATTAGTTAAGCGCATGAACTTGATCAACTCCCTGTCAAAATTAATGAAATAGTAAGTGGAACGCATTTTGAATATTTTCGTCTTGTTTACATAATTGTCAAGTGATTTAAATACACAAACAATTATTCGGAATCAATGAAAACAGGAAAGAAGATGCTTTTAAACCAGCCCGAACAAAGCTATAAAAATATGTTTTACGTGAAATGGACAAATCCGCTTTTTTTTACGCCCTGTATATTTACACAGCTAAAACAATGTTGTTTCTTCAAAAACACATTTCGTTGGGTATTGGGAACATTGTAAGTTCAAAATATTTTACCATTTGCCTTAGAACAACAAATTATAGCTCAAGATAATAATAGGGGGGGGGGTCACCCTTTTGTCTCACTTATTATCTTAGCAATAAAACTGAAAACGAATTCTACCAATAGCACTGAAGAGCCTGTGCATAAAGAATGACTGAGAAAAGTGCTTGGTCAAAATTTTGATTTCACTTCGGTAATAAAATGCATTATTGCTCTATTGTTATTCTACATGCATTAACTTGAACTGAGATTAATAAATTAAAACATTGATAATACAATTTTTTTTAACATCCACATATTTAAATGTCTTTTTCTGCTGATATATTAGACGTATGGTGGTAAGGCATGTGTCGTACTAAGACCCTGCAGTGGAGAAGCCAGCCAGACATTTTGCCATGCAAATGCAAATTTTTCACTGCTTATAGACCGTATAAGGACCAATTTCTAAAGAAATAAATAATGATAATGATTTAAATTTGCAAAGCATGACCAAATTTTCGGGCTGGCTTCGCTACTAAGACCCTATTAACTATTAATGTTAAGAAAATTGCCCTAATTATATTCAGACGTATTGGAGAGCAATTTGGGGGGAAATATTCTGCACCTTAAGCCTGTTCCACTTCAATCGTATCGTAGCAAACGTAGCCTATTTAATCGTTTTTGAACACACAGGCAGAACAAATTATGGAGACTCTACGTTTCGCTACGTATGGTTGAAGGAAAGTTGCCCAAATTCTACACATGGCTACTTTCATTTCCTGACATGTTAGCAGTTACCCACATGTATGCTATGCGTGCCTATTTTTTTGTTTTCTGGAGTATATAGCGTGTATCAAAACAAAACACATATACGAATTCTATCAAAAGTTGTGCTTCGACATTTCACATTTGTATGCAATAAAACCTCTGACTTCGAAAATCAACTAAGGGCGTGAACAGGACGCTTTGAAATTTATATTTAATAAGCAATAGAGAAAATAACTAAGAAACTAATTTTCCTAACAGTACCTTCTAAGTAACTCAGTCGGCAAATGGCGAAGATATTTCTTTGCAATTGAGTTGCTGACCTTTGAAATAGCTAGCATATTTTATAGTAGTTTCCCTCCATTGACAATGCCCAAACTAATAGGAACAAGGCTTTTTGGGTTAATTAATAATATCTTGTTGTTTGAAAATCATGTTCTCATTTTTCCACTAGTTTTCAACCAATATAACAGACAGATATTACACATTAAAAATTATTTTCAAGAAATCAATACTTAAATTCACCAAACATACACCAAACGAGCTTTATGCGCTTGCCCAGCAACAACAAGAAAATGTTATAAAACGAGCTGAAAAAGAATACAGCGATGCCAGCAAATAGCAAGTAAAGCTATCTTTTTCCTACGTTTTGATAGAAACGAAACCAAAAAAATCGTGTCGAGCCAATATGCTGTGAAAATAAACCAGTGTAATGTTGTGTGAATACTCGAGAAGCACGTAAAAAACACTCTACATTCAAGCTTCTCTCGTATTCTCCCAATACCATGCGTGCATTAGGACAGCATATTAATTGCCATGAAACGAGTAAAAAACAAAATAAAGAATGTGTGAATGAAAGTTTGCATGGCAAACAGCCAAACACTTTTTCGGCAAAAAGTTGAACCAAGTTTGTAGAAGCGATTATTGTTTGAGAATATGTGTTTAAACAACGTGAATGCTAAATGTGATATATTCTAGATGAGTACAAAATGTTTGTCTTCACGAATGACATTCCGAAGATATTAGCGAGGGAATAAAGAAAATTAACTTTTGCAGGAAATTTTTCATGTAAAAAAGTTTAATCCTATTTTTGAAGGTCATTATTATTTGGCAGCCTAACTTCATTAATTCCTCAATCAGGGCCTCGCACAGGGCTATTTACGAAGGGGAAAATTGCATCGCCTCTCTGCCAGTTGAGCTACGAGCTAAGTGCATATACAGATGGAGAGCGGATATTATTATGGATGATTCTAAAACATGAAACAGTGCCCAAATTTAAGGACAAGGGTTAAGCCCTCACGGAAATATTTCCGGTGCACTTGAAATGTTATACACTAGCTACATCAATCCCAGTTGGTTCAATACAGTGCAAACCATGGTATTAGTTTTATAAGGCATTTATGCAGTACGTATTCAACATGAGCAGTGTTATTCAGTAAAATCTTTGAACTAAGACAAAGTTGACAGCTGTGAGTACATCTTTGCAATGCTGATATTTGACTGTAGTCATGTCACTGAGAAATTATAGGGTTGATCCATATTCAAGGTGGACCACGCTATTACTTTTAAAAATATGATAAACACGACAGGATGTCGTTAGTCGTTTGAAGGAGTACTGGCCGTATACTACCATGCTCAACGTGTGTCAACATTTTAAGAAAGTCTGCTCTGTCAGACATCAAAACTAGCTATGATTAATTCCTGGAAAGCAATAATGATTCAAAAATACCTCTACTACTGTCATGCAAAAAACGTTTGAAAATGGATTGACGAGCAATGTGCATGAAAGAACAACGGAATTTTCTCGTTTTCACAGACAAGTCGAGATCAACATGATAAAGCCCTAATGCTGGGAAAAGATTACTTCTGCTCAGTTGTTTTAGGTGCCTGCGAATGAAGTAGTAGAACGATGATTTAGATCTAGATTATTGGCGATCAACATGCTCTATATGTGTCTAAATATGAAAAACTTTTGAAAAATTTCTGATACCTGTGTCTGCTGTTATACTAACCTAACTCGTTTATTCCAGCACTTCTTTGTTGGCTCCTTAGTCTTCCAGAACACATTATATTGAATATCAATAATCTAACCCCTACATGCTACTAGCAAGCTTTATCAGGCTGATTTTGACTGCCTGTGAAATGTACAAACTTCCGTTGTGCTTTCACGTATTTTACCTCAATCTAGTACCAAACGTTTATTCCATGACACCAGTGGAGGTACTTTTAGAATTATTATATTGCTTACTAGGAATCATTGCTAGTTTTGAAAACATGTGGCGAAAGAGACTTTCTCTAAATGTTGAGAGAAGTTGACCATTGTAATTTACGACCAGTTCTTCTTCAAACGCCTAATACTTCCCATGGATTTCAGGGGAGGGTTGTACCAAAGATGGATAGTGCTATCCACTGGATAGTGATTTCTTATTCCATCTTAAAAATGCTTGTCAATGCAATAAAACTAAATATACTTTAGCCAACTAATAAGTTGCTCCTTTAACTTTAAAATGCTAAACAGTAGTTTTGACAACTCCAGTAAATCAATAGTTTCAAGACGTTTGAAAAAGTCGCAATCCGGTGGATACCTTTATCTACCTTTCGTACTACTGACCCCAGAAGTCTAGAATCCCACTTTTCCACTGTTCCATAGATTTTATGGGAAATCCTCCGATTATGTCACCAATTTCTTTTTTCTTGTTAAATCATTCTCCTGTTGTTCCCTCTGCTATTTTTGGATAATAATGTCATTTCCAGTTGCAATGACGTCCTATCATGTCATCATATTTTTGAAACAAATAGCGTGGTTCATCTCAAATATGGAACAGCCCCATAAGTTTTCAGTCATGTGAATGGCATCAAATAGCAACATCGCAAAGATCTTCTCACAATTTTGTCTTAATCTTCGTAAGTTTTAATGAATATCGCATCTCATTTTGAATTCTTTACCTTTGAGTAAATATCTTATAAAAGTAATAACATGGTTCGCACAGTATGTAAAGTGGCGGTCAAGAAATCCGAGGATATGGGTGCTCAAATTCCGCTCAAGACAACGAATTTAATTTTTGTTGTTGTCTACAGTGTGTCAGATTAACGCGAATCACGTTTTCGTTTAATAATTGTCAAACAACAGCGACAGAATTTCGAACATCGAAGAAATTTCAAAATACCACGCGCAGCGGCGTATATTTGACAAAATTCGAGGTGTTTGGGTAGGCGATAATTCACTGTCTCGTGTGTTTGATATAACTTCTCAATCGAAGCAAAAACGACGGGGTAAACGGTAAATATAATAAAATCGTAAAAATCTATGCTAATTAAGTGGGTATCCAACCTCATTCGTGGGTGTGATTTTCTTTGCTTTGACTCTATGAATTATTAACGAATTTGGAAAGTCTCGAAGAATGGTTCTAAATAAGCTAGAGCGTAGCCTGCATTAATATACATTAATATATCACGTACTACTTCTGAACACTTTCATCATCATCATCATTTTTAAAAATAATTGACGTAATGCAGTATAAAGGCATGAAAACTCTCTTTAAGAGAATCATTTGGTAAAAAAAGGTGCTAATATTTTTAAAAGAACTTTCTTTTTAGAATGGAATTTAGTTGCGATATCCTTTTAAGAATAACGACCGTCACCTGGCAATCCAAAATTTCACTTGGGAATTGGAAGAAAGCCGAATAATTGTCTAGCTTAAGGGGTTATTCTTGGTTTGCAATCAATCTCCCGGGACGCGCAGACAATTTCAGCCACACACGCCGACTGAATCCAGCAATGGAACTAATGGTATATTCTTTTGTTTTATACCTCCAACATGGCCACCGTGACTTTAAATTCAAACCGCCAATAATCCCACAAACTTATTTTTTAAATACATGGAAAACGGAGATATTCATTCAGTATGTTCTTCACAGGGTAAATCTGTGGTTTTAACCCCGAGCAAAAAATAATGCGCGATTGGATCATTCTTCTGCTTTCATTCTTCTATTGTTTTGTTTCATGTAAATTTTAATATATGCAAAAAAGCATTAAGACGTTTTTTTCAGGTAAATAAAATATTAATTTCGCACCTGCCTCAAAAGATATCTCAATAAATATTAATATTGACGCTTTGATTTTCAAATTTCCAGAACATGTAGCACAGAATTTGTCGATGCGAGGAAGTAGAAGAATTAAATTTGGTTTAAGTTTTGTAAAGTTATTGCAATTTTAGTTGTCTAGTTGCTGTGATCCAATAGCCCTAGCATGAAATGGAATAAAAAGATCCTAGTTCACAGCACAGAGATTTTCATGGTTTACAAATGCATGATTATTTGGCACTAATATCATGATTCCTGGTGCAGCAATCACTTTTTGGGTCAATTCAATTTTTCTTCCTTGTGTAAAGCAAATCTCGGTTACGATGACAACAACATCAAAACTAAAACAATTTTTAACGTTTGTGGAGCATCATGCAAATGTTAATTTGAATTGAGCTTAAATCAGAAAAAATATTTTCTTTTGTGGTATGCCACCTCAATTAACGATGACGAAAAAGAAGATGAATTGAAGATTGATTGACGATGAAGAGGCTGACTTGGTTACACGATGACGATTTAAATTGTAGGGGCTCGCTCTGCAAAGAAATATATACTTATTTTTTAGTAAATTTGGACAAAACGTATTTTTGTTGTTTAGAAAAAAGAAAGTCAGAAGCAATAAATTTTAAAACACACTTGTGATATTATGCTCAAAAAAAAATATTGGCCCAGTGTTCCAGAAATTTACTTTGGCGTGCCAAAACGCATGCAATCAACGCAATGTTTATAAGCAGAGTTTTTATCAAATAGATAGTGTGAAACATATACTTAAAGAAACCTCTCTGGAAAGCTTTAAACCATCTTGCATTTTCAATGCAAAAACACCTACCATATTTTATGAAAAATGCACGCTGAGCATGCGAAGCCTTGTTGCCCCTTTTGTTATGGAAGTTTAGTGGATACTTTTAACGACATTATTCAAACAACTTTGTGAACATTAGGTGTGCGAAATTTGGCGATACCACTGAAAATGCACTTATGTAACGATGTGTGCTATTAATAACTTATACATTTGTTTCAAAGATCGGAAATTTATTGAGTGCCTCTAAAAAAGAGAGTTAATTTTTTTGAGGGTTTATATTCGTGCTTGGACAAACGCTCTTCCCCCCTCGCCTAAATCATCTAATTATATTTAATAGTCGATGACAACTTAATTGGTTGCCAATTGACGTCAAACATCATCATATTGATGCGAAGAGGGTGGTTATAGAATGTGCGTAACCATTTCTATATGTCAGAGTGGAGTTGACCATCAAACAAGAAATCCTTTCTTATCATGAAGATCATTCTCTCAATCACGTATGTAGTTTTGTATTCTCGAGTATGTTGTGTTTATTTTTTCGTACCATGAACATATATGCTCCTAGTTATTTTCACCACGCATGTGTAGGTTTGAAATTCATGCTTTATGCTACCTCTATAAGGCTGTTTACTGTCAGATTAATTTTTATGAATACTTTAAATCTTTTATTTGCTAGAAATATCATCAAATTAAGTTAGAGAGGGTTTTTGACTGTGAGTGTTTTGATTATAAATAGACGGACGAGCTGAACATACAATGAACGAAAAATTACCTATATTGCACGAGGCCACCTGGGCCGAATGCAGTGTAGAAAATTTTGAGTTTATGGTACCTTGAATAACTGCCTCACTTTGTAAACAAAACACAAATGGTTAACAAAGCTCTAACGCATTTAATATATGGTAACCAAGACACGCGTCATTGATTTTAAAATAGTTCATATATTAAAGAAAATTATATTGTCCTTAACTTTCATTTTCTTTTGGATTGTTCTGCGAACGCTTCTAATAATATAAACCAAACTTAAAATAATCATTTCTTGTGTTTTTAAGCTAGATTCATGACATTTCTATTATTACTGCAGAATGAGAGCTTTATTGATGGCAGTGATGATAACATTGCTGATATCTTCGGTGATGCTGAAACCTAGCAACTCTGAGGTATAAGGACACTCTTAGTAGCTACTTTTTAAACGTTTAGTTTGTGATATTCACATTTCACACTATAAGGCAATATTTCAAAAAAGTTAAGTTCCCGTTGGACGGTATGTTACATAAAAATTACAACAAGTAGGCGTGGGTAGTGAGCACGGTTGCGATTAAACTACGCTTAATTTCAGACGCTCTTTTGTGGCTCTGCTTTGTTCTTGATGCACCTATTTTAATAGATGGTGGGAGAGTCTCATAAACGATTAAATCCTGCATTCTGAGACAGCTGTTAGTTGATGAATTGTGCCTGGTTATAGCTTGCTGTACTTTTATGGCAGCCCTCTTCAGCTTATTTAAACGCCCCCTTGCTACCTCTAGGCACATCGGTTTCATCTATGGTTTTTTTACCTGTATAATCTCTTGCCCTTTACCTCTATAATTTTGTACGAGTGTTTTTTGTGTTAATGTCTCGATCGTGGCAACCATTTTGTAAATCCAGTCTTGTATGACTGTCATTGATGATTTTGCAAATCAGATCTTTAATTTTTTTTGAGAAAATTGAGTTTTTAACGTTTTTATTATATCTGAACATTTTTCTCCAACAGGAAGATGAACCAGTGTATCCAGGTCATCATCCTCGTGACTGCCGTTATAAAGGCTGCCGTAAAGGATTTTACTGGTAATTTTTTTCTATTTCTTTCAGCAACCAATTATGTAAATTTTCCATGAAACTAAATAAATAAATATAATTCCTATTTTGCCGTTTCAGCTCTCCGTGCCGTGCAGCCCCAAGACACACATACGTTTGTATCCCTGTAGGGTTGGCCTGTTAGAAAGTAAACAACCAACAGGCGTAAAAATTACAAGTGGTTGAAAGTTTTTGAAAACAAGATTGAACAATTAAAGTATAATTTTGTGGAAACACCACGCAAGTCTGCTATCGCAAAGCTCTCGATCCGTAAGCTCGGATCTTTATCAGTGCTAATTATAATGCTGAAGAAGATCCGAGCTTACGGATCGAAAGCTTTGCGATGATAAACTTACGTGGTGTTTCCACAAAATTATATTTTAATTTGTTATTCACCATGCAAACATGCAAAAAATTTATTAGGATTGAACAATGTTGTGCTGCTCACATTGTTCAATGTTGTTAAAAATACTAAAGAAGTTGTTGAGCCTGAATCCAGCCCGCAATCGGGTGGGACAATGCTGGACAATATTGTTGAAAACATTGAACAATATTGAACATTCAAAACATTGAACATTCTTCAATTCTATTTTCTACAACTCGTGATTTTGCGCCGTGTATTTGCAACTTCTTGTGTATTAGACATATTGGTGTTGCGTTCTCTTTAATAAATAAGTTGGTGAAATGTATCAAAATGTAATAAATATAGTAATAAAATTACGACTTCACAAGATCCGGAAAAATTGTTCCTGTTGAGAGAAAGTTTTTGCATTGACAGTTTAGTTTTGATGTCCTAGCAAAAGCATGGTACAAACTGAATGTGACTTTATGCACATGTGTACTGGTTCGTCCCAGTCCCGGAGTAGGACGCGCAAGAGGAAAGAGTAGTAACTAAATTAATTATTTAAAAGATTTAGGTACAATCCTTTCACTTCTGTTCATTGATCGATATCGTATTGCTTTTTCTTGTAAGATTCTTTAGCCTCTTTGTGCATTTACAAATTTAAACTAGTGACTACCTCATCCACAGGTGTTTTGTTTAGGAATAGCAATAGCGTAACGCCAGCTGAATAATCCTTGTAAGATCGATGGCGTATCTACTGGAAAAGGGAAAAAATATCAGACAAACACCATCGAGCTAGAAGCTATTATTTTTAAAGTTGTTTTACGCTGAAGCTAAAAACTAAAAGACAAGTTGTTGTTGAGTACAGTCATATTTAAAAAAATATTGGATTCGGTTTTCGCTGGATATCAAATCTTGCAAGGCCTCAGTTTGTGTTATGTTTTATATTTATATTCAAGCATTATCAATAAGGCCGCGGTCTTTGCAGTAACACGAACCTCTTCTTTTATAATCGTTAAAAGGGCATCTCAACGTCTGCATATAATACAATTTCAACGAGGAGCTGGTGTTCCATGATATCAAGAACTTCTACTATTTACACTTCGCTCTAGAATATTGCTCCGCATTAGGCGTGCTCTAGAATATTGCTGCCCTGTTTGGCACACAAGTTTTCCATCAGTATTTATCGGACGACGTGTAAAGAATCCAAAAAAGAGCGAGCGTTTAAGATCATTTATCCCGGCTTGTAGTATATAGAGGATATTCCAACTTGTACGACAGAAGAGAAGACATCAGCATGAAAAGGATGAAAAATAAATTAAACATCATTTTCACGATTATTGCCGTTGCTTAAATTTTGCCGTCGTATCGACGTCGATGTAATGATGTCGTTGATTCGATTTACTTTTTCGACCGGAAATCAACGACGTTTCGACGTTGACCACGACAGTTGGACGTGGCCACCGCAATGATAATGATTACATGCACAACAATATATATATATATATATATATATATACATATATATATATATATATATTACGATCGCTTTATAGCGTGAAACTCGGAGTAGCACAGCAGGTCTACGAAATAAATAAATATATTCGCTCTACCAGTAATGGTATTGAGCGCTCTAAAATCATTGACAAGTCTCGTAACCAATCTGGTATAGTTAATTCTTGGGATATATATATATATATATATATATATATATATATATATATATATATATATATATATATATATATATATATATATATATATATATATATATATATATATATAAGAAGTTTAAAAAAGCGAACCAACAACAATTTCTGACAACCTACAATTGATATCTAAACTTTATTAAATTTTCGGCTACAGCCTTCATCAATCTAAAGGTAACTACACCTATTTCCACTTATTTATACGCTTAGTAAACAATGGATAACTAGTTAAAATACCATAGGGTATGATTTATTTACCATAATTAATTCTTTTGTTAGAATGAATTTCAAGTCTTTTGTTCAGGCCATCAGGAAAGATGCAAAATAACTGCGCCATCCAATAAGCTTCCTTAGTTATTAAAATTTTTTCAATTCTATCCGGATCAGTTTTAGGGTCTACTTTGTCAATACATTGAAATGTAAAATCTTGCATAACATGTGGAGAACTATTGTAATGAATAACCACTTCACATGTTCTTTTATTAGTGCGCATAGCTGATTTATGATTGCGAAATCTAACTTTAAATTCTGTCCTAGTAGATCCCACATATTGAAGATGACACCTTTTGCAAGAGATAAGATAGACTATGCTACATTGGAAATCAAATTTCATAAAATATGTGCGGCTAGTTTTAAAACTTTGAAATGTTTTACCTTTCACAAAATAGTTTTTGCATAAATCACATTTACGATCACAAACAGAACAACCCTTTGTGTTGGGTCGATGAAATTTGTCGACATCTGTTTTATATTTCGATGGAGCTAAAATTTCCTTGAGATTTTCGGATCTACGAAATGAAGCAATGATGGAATCTTTAGGAAAACTTTCTTGCAACTTAGGTGAAGATTCAAAGATATGCCAATGCCTTTTTAAAATAGCATTGATATCAGGAAGATTAGGATTATATCTCAACACAAAAGGAAATATCTTTTTCATTTTATCACTACCAGTTTTAAGCAATTCATCTCTAGGAATTTTTTTGACCTTATCAAACTGTGTATCAACCAATTGCCTTTTGTATCCTTGCTTAATCAGATAGCCCTTATATTCCTCCAACCTCGGGGTCAAGTATTCATCATTAGAACAATTTCTCTTTAATCTGGCTGCTACTCCATATGGAGTAGCTTTAAAAACATGTTTAGGATGAGCACTTGTAGGTTTGAGGTATAAATGGCTATCGGTAGGCTTGGAATAAACATCAGTTTGAATATAGCCATCAACCAAATGAAACGTAAGATCAAGAACATTTAAATGGCTGTCTTATTTTTAATGGCTGTCGTAAGATCTAGAACATTTAAATGGCTCCTTATCTTATTGATAGATGGAACTCGATATCAATACAGTCAGATATTTCTTAATATACAAGATGTATGAAAAAAGCATGTAAAATGCATGCTTTTATAGCTTTTATCCGGGCTTCTTCAAAAGCTTTTTCTTTTAATTACTCTTTACAAGGAATAATTGTCGTGTATTTTAGGCAATCGACCATTACATTAACAGGAATTTACTACAAGTAGCTTTTTTAAGATGCTTCGAAATGTTGGTCTATTAAGATTGTTCTCGCCCTCTTTGAAGGTATAAATATTTGCATAAAAATATTTGCATTAATAATCATGTCCTAAGGGCTAGAAGTGTTGATGTCACAAATATTAGCATGAAAACTGCAGAAAAGGATAAAATGAAATCAAAGGTCCAATATATTGTTACAACTAAACAATTCTGTATCATCTAATGCATAAACCTTATTATATAATAATCAGAGTTCATTCTGGGTTTTCATTGGTCGAGAACTGTGATATATTAGAGGACAGACGCGCGCTGACGCCATTTCAGCGACAAACCAATCACAGCAATTTTAGAATTATCGGCAGACAATGGCGTGCTTTGTTTTGTGTAGATCACGATCACGTCAAATGGCGTGCTAAAGTCTTTTCGTCGCACTACAAAGCTTATTTTGGCGAAATTTTTCACATTTTTATTATATAAAACAAATAGATAGCATTTTTCCGTTGTTTGTTCAGTTATAGATACACAGTAGACGTTGTAATGTGGTAAGAACATCAGTGACCCACTCGCCTAGGCGGCTTGTGGGCCACGTTTTTGTTCTTACCACATTATGACGTCATACCGTGTATCTATAACTGAACAGACAACGGCAAAATGTTATCTATTTGTTAAATAGATAATCACAGCTTTTAATTTATACTGCGTTCCTGATATGAGAATACTGCTTAAATACTGTCATTATCTGATGGACAGTTGCCACAAAATCTGATAAATTCATAGCTGGGCGTTTGTAATCCAAATAATGATCAATGGTTTTTTGTTCTCATTACATCAAATTACATTGTTCATGACCATAAGACAATTCATTGCTCATTATTTAGTATAGGAACACCAACATCTATGAAAGATTAACGATGATATAATGTTCTGTTCTGCACATTGGTTCTGCTCATGTTAACCTACGTGAGTGACCTGCAGATGTAAATATAACTCAAATTTTGCATCTTTCAAATTTTCCTGAATTAAAAGTTTGAAACTTTGGTCTATATTCATTTACAAGTATAGCTAATAGCAAATTAAAACAGCGTTTAGATATTCAGCTAGTATATATATATATATATATATACAAAAATATATATATATATGACAAAAAGAACGACTACGTTTCGAAGAAGTTTATTAAAAAACTATATACTTGAGCATGTGTATTTATTTATCTATTTTTATTATGATGTTTTAACTATGCATTGAAACGTAACATTTCAATTTCTAGATTGAATGAGAGTTATTCTACAAATATCTAAAATTACAATTAAAGGGAAATGGCAGCAAAAATTTTTATGGTCTCATTTGAAGGAGACTCTAAAAGTAATCTATAAACGTCTTTTACCAAATTTTTATATCTGTTTTACTTTGGCAGATATTGTCACCTGAGTAATCGAACTGTCCGCCATCTTGGATTAATTTTTAACCTCATTAACAATGTTTTGGTGACGTCACTAATAGGGATAAGCCATTCAAAGCTTCTCCTAAATATCTACCAACAATCAAATATTATTTAAAATCTTTTCAGTCCGTGCTGAAATCCGAAACACTTACCATGTGTGTGGTCATTGGAGAAGATTAATCATTGTGTCGTAAGAAAAAAAAATTGCGTGACCCCAGTTGTGACGTATCATGCATATCTACAAATATCCAAGATGGCGGACAACTAAAGATTTCAAGTCAAAATATCTCACTAAATAAGGCAGATATAAAAGTTCTGTAATGAAAAATATATTGTTTTGGAGTCTCTTTCAAATAAGCCGATAAAAATTTTTGTTGCCATTTCCCTTTAATGGGAAATTAAGAACTTGCAAAACTTTGCTGTACGTTTTGTCACGAAAGTTTGATCGTATTACAACGTAATAACAATGCGCGTGCATGTGCGTATTTTTTCTTTAGAACTTAGTAAAATTTTATTCAGAAAAGGAAATTTAATTTCTTGACGATATAACAGGGTTTGGCAATCGACAACAGAACGGCATGGAAAAACTGAAATAAATTTTCATATATTTGAAGCAAATATCATGAAACTTTATCTGCCTTGTGAATAATAATTAATTACATTTGTTTTGAACACGATTATATTGCTACACGTTTTACAGTTGGCGTTGTCTAATAGACAGAGCCCGTGAAAATGATGCAAGCAACGTAGCTGTTTAAAAATTTCATGCAGCATACTATGCAGTCGTTTTTGTTTTAGAGTTCGACTATATTGTTTATAACAACATCTTTATCAACGCCACCGTTTTGGGTAGCCAAATTCTCTATCGTTTCATGACCTGTCCATGTTGAGGCCATATTACCAGGACCGAGAGGGCACATTGTGAAATGGAAAGGAAACTTACATTAGCCCCAAAGGAAAAGTTATATCACGCTGGACCAAGAATCAAATTGCAGTTGCAGAATGTATAATTTCAGATCATTACGTGTACATAGCACTATAAATATAGTCCCTACACCTCAAAATTTAGCGAGCCTTGTATAGCTCAAGTGTCTTGGTGCCAAGTTCCGGGTTAACCCTTTCTCCTTTTAATTTTTTTCTAAGTTTTTTTTTCTTTTTTCATGATATGAAAAGGCAGTGATATTGAAAACTGACCTTCTGAGGCCAGCCAAATATAATTTCTTCCTATCTCTAAACAGTAACATGGAAATCCTTACAATTACTAAATACACTAAATACTTTCGTTCTTACACAGAGTTGGCATCCATTCGCTGCGGGTTAAAACAACAACGAATTTGGCGCCCATATTGACATACCTTTCAAATGAATGGATTTAAAAATCTTTTTTAAAACACCAGCATGGCGGCCATGAAATCAGGTGAAAACTTTTTATATGCTCTGTAAAAAGTAACAATTTGTAAAGAAATGACTAATAATAATGTTGATTTAAAATTTTCAGAGCTTGACCAATTTTTTTCTGGCTGTTTTCGCCTCTGTCTCAAAGACACCTCCCCGTATAATTCAACTATAGTCAATATACAAGGAAAATTAGCAATTGACGTCAAACATATTGGTACGATGGCAAGGACTATATAATGTGCCTAACTATTTCTAAATATCAATCTGGAGTTGAAAATCAAATAAGTTATTATTTCTGACTTAGCACAAAGATCATACTCGCAATCATGTAAGTTGTTCTGCGTGTACACTACAGTATTATTGTATGTGCTTTTTGTATTCTGAATATCGGTTTCTTTTTCAGCATCGGTTTACCATATGGCCTCTGAGCTTATTTGCAGTTACATTCTTTTTTATGTATGCCTCCTGCTGTTATTTGAAATAACAGACACATTTTGTAAGAAATATCAATTCGAAAAAACATCTATCGTTATGGATTTTCGTTTCTTGTTTTGATCTCTAAACTGCACGCCAAAAACTGCTGTGTTCAGTGGAGGCTCCCAATTAATAAGAGAAACGTAGTACTTGCATTAATTATTCCAACTTGTCTTGTTAATTTTAAAGTTAATTGCATAATTTGAATTATTTAGAATGAGAACTTTACTGATAACAGTGGTGATAACATTGCTGATTTATTTGGTGACATCGAAGCCTATCAACTCTGAGGTTTAGGACCGCTTGACAACATGTTATATAGAAATGACAAAAATTTCTGAAATATTGAATATTTGTTTTTCTTGATGCACCATTTTATGATCCCCGAGCCAACGGCGCGAAGCGACGTGCGAGGGTACTAATTCCGCACGGCTATTTACACCCGGGAAAAGGAAAGCATAGCGAAGTCTGAAGTTCATCAAATATTGCGGGCGCGTGTTTCCAGGGTGGCGGTGAGTGGGAGTGGGAGTGGGTGGTCATCACTGATCTCAAAAATATGGCGGACTATATTGCACTACAATATTTTGTATTTTTGCAAAAAGATTTGGCAACTTCCACAACCAACGAAGGGTGGTCATTTCTGATCTCAGGAATATGGCGGACTATCAGGAGTAGCAAACACTTAAGGCATCCAAAAAGGCGAGAAATAAGACGAAAACGACTGCCACAAGACTCTTGAAGAGAGATTAATTCGGGGAAAATACAGAGAAGCGCCAAGAATTTACTCTAGCGTGAAACACAAGGCAAGTTTGTTGATAATGCGTATTCATACTTGTGTTTTAATGTTTTATAAAGGCCGGCGTAGCCGTACTCACCCAGTCTATTCACTGTTTAAATTCCAGAGTAAGTTTAGGTTTTGTAAATGCAAGACTGCCTTCTTATTACTAATGTAATTAATAGGTCGTATTTTATACCAAATTTAAGCTTACATTAGGCGTAATAACATACTGATGACAAATGTTGTGCCATTTAAAAAATTGTCAATAAAACAAGGATTAAAAACTGATATTTTGTCATTTTGAAAAAATATACAGAAAGAATAACAATTGCCGTGTTGCTATGAGAACAACCTATACAAGTACTTCATGTAATTCCGAAAATATAGTTGCATGCTCTTAGTTAGTGGCGAGGGGTTGCTGCATGCATGTATTTCTAGTAGATTTATAATACTATATGTAAATTGATTTAGCCTATGTTTTTTTTCTTAAAGTATCAACCCAGGCAATATTAGTTTTGAAACTTTCAACCGCTTATATCTATGTGCTTTGCTAGCTAATTTCACGGATTAGACCACTAATTTTGTCATGGAAAATCATAACAGAAAAAGTCTGAAGTTTTTTTTCTCTAAAAACCTCACGTTTCTATCCCAACATTAATTTACAGGAACATAATCCAGTGTTTGCAAGAGGTTACAATCCATTTACAAACCTTCGTGACTGCCGTACAAGACCCTGTGGCTTCATGCAAAAGTGGTAGGCCATTTTTCTGTTTGTTTTGTACAACAGCTTTGAATAATGTAGAATTTCTATGAAATACGTATCAATATGATAAATAAAAAGAGTGAATCAATGTTATACTTGTATACTTGTTGAATAATGTTGTACTCTTTTTAGCGCGCCATGTCTACAAGGTCCAAATGGACCAACTCCCACTATTGTATTCATATGTATTGGTATCCTCGCGAATTGTTAGAACTACACGACGTGTCAATAATCTCCCGTGCAGTGGACATGTTGCTGTTGACTGTAATAAACATAATTTACTCAATGAAAACTACCCAAATATAAAAAAAAAGATTACTTAATAAAATGTTGAGAATTGCTCAAAATATAATTGATTGTTCAGTTTGAATGTCACCAGTGTCGGCTTCTCCCCCCCAACACACACTTCTCAAATTAACGTTCTAACGCCGGTCCTGAATGTCACAACAAAAGCATGCTACAAACTTGAATTGACTTTAAATGTATGTGAACAGGATCTTTATAGACAGAGAGTAAGTAGATCATCCATGTCGAAAAATTTATTCGACCAATAATTTAGCTATTATAAATTCTTCCACGTTTTCTCACAGAGCACAGCATGCTTTTTCAGTTTAATTTCCCTATTTTTTTTCTCTTTTTGCTCCACACTATTGAAAAAGGTCTATTCTTACTTCCTTGTAGCTATACGGAGCGCGCGAGCCTTAAGCAACCGGGCGAGCCAGCGCATCAGCAATTTTAATGTGAGCATTGAGAGAAATTTATCTCAAAGTTTTGCAACGCATTCAATTTTGCTTATCTCCCATATAGAATCTGCATGTCAAAATTTTGTTCCAGATATTTCGCTTTGCGATATGAAACTTTGTATACTGTTAAGTTTTTCTTCCGTTTTAATTGCAAACGTTCATCAACGCCGTGGCGAAAATTCACATCAGTCAGTTAGTCAGTGAGTCAGTCAGTCGCAGTGTAAACTCCGGGGAGTGATGTAAATTTCGAATGCGTTGTCTGAATCGGTTATCAACTTATCATTACAAAGTTCTAATAAAATAATAGAGTTCACTAGAATTTAGTTTTACAACAGCGTATGCTGTTGTTCGTACAGACGGAGAAGGTATTTAATTGAGCACTTTGGCGTCTAATGACTACATAATAGTTGTCATATAGCATATGTATATATACAGTGTTGCTAAACACCCCGAATCTTGACTATTCAACTAGGCACGTGTATAATATGCATGAGTGATATCTATGGATAAAAACACGGCATTGCAAGATATTTCATCCTGGATTTCAATCTGATTTTGCCAAAGGTTCATACAACAACACTAAAAAGCAAAAAAAAACTTTGACGTATTTATAATCTAGCTAGCGAGTGCTGCTGAACACAACAGTCAGCGTATACGCGTAACAACAGAATAGCGGCGAGTTCCGACTACTGGAAGTTTCGCAATCTTTCGGAAGTTATGTGCGCCATTATTTTTTGCGATATATCGTCAAATGAAATACGTTTAATTCCTGCGTATCATTCAATAATAATAACACATTTTAGCTCTTGTACCTGTATTATTTTAAAAAGAAAAAAAAGCATTACAAGCTACTAGAAATGCGAGGTTAAATGTTTTTAAGGTCTACCAAATGTTGACAAGTAGCGGGACACAAAACGACAATAAACATTGTGAGAGTGAATACAGATTGTTGTGCTTCCATTGTTGATTATTCCTTCGCCATAAATTTTATAGATTAGAATATGGACGTTGTCGTGGTGGAAGCAACCATTTATTTTGAAGGCCACGACGAGCCCGCAATACGTTTGTATTTCATATATTTCTTAGCGGTGATTTCAATCACCTAATAAAAGGGTTTCCCGGTCCGGTTATTGTTATTTGAAATTATGATTGCAATCACACCGCTTGAAATACACATGCATGCTAGTATAAATTCAAATAAGCTTTGTTAAATACTATAGCTCATCTGAACGAATATCAAGTTACATTAAAACTCTGTTCGTTAGTTCAAATTTTAAGGAATTGTTTGAATTGCGTGCTTGTTATCGAAGTTGTTCAGTTCTCTATTGTGATAGCTAATATCGTAATACTGATTAATGTGTTTCTGAAGTAGTATGAAAACAAAGTGACTAACATTGGTGTCTACATATCGGCCAATATCCGGCAATTGCTGCCAAATCAATTGTCCAACAGCCTACAAATTTTTAGCAACTTACAACGTTGCTATAAATTTCATATTTACGCCATCTTTGATCAAGAAAATTCGGTAGCCACATTACCGCCTTGGGCAAGAGTCAGAAAACGCATGTAATTTTCATAAATATCTCAGGAGCACGATCGGCATATGACACATGAAAGGATCACATTTTGATAAACCAAATGTTTGACGTCCAATTACAGGAAAGACATAGTCTTCTTTAAGATGGTCCGAAAACATGGTAATACCAAATGGTGAATCCGAAAGATTTTTCTATAACATTATATCTGATCATTACCTAAGTCAATTGGTTGACATCCCAACAAGAGAAACTAGTGTTCTGGATCTTATAATCACAAATATCCCAGATACCATTAACAACATTGAAGTGATTGATCCATACGCATTAAAATTGTTTTCTCACCACAAATGCGCATTGTTCGACTTGCAAGTTACTCTAACGCCTGCTCAGAAACTAAAAAGACCGGTTACGACTACAGACGTGCAAATTTTGAAGAAATGAACCGTAACTTGATGAACATTGATTTCGAATTCACAAGCTCCAAAAGCACCTCGGACATTAACAACGAATGGAATTTATGGAGAGACACTTTTCTCGCGATGGCTAATGAGTATATTCCAAGAAAGATCGTGAAAGGGAGATACAATCCACCCTGGATTACACCTGCAATAATTTCGCTCCTCAAAAAGAAAGAAACAATACGGCAAAAAGTCCGTCGCAAGAATTCCGTTGCCCTGTTAGAGAAATACAAGAACCTCCGCCACACCTCAAAGAGACTTATCAAAGAAAGTCGTGAAAATTTCTTCGCTTCTCTCAGTAACAATCTACCTTCCAACCCCAAACTCTTCTGGTTCTTTTTCAAAACGTCCACCAAGTCCAGTGGCATTCCACAGCATGTATCCACCGCTGCAGACAATCCTGACTCCCCGCGTATAACTTCACAAACATCAAATCAAGCTGCTGACATGTTTAATGAATACTTCTACTCCGTGTTTTTGAACAAAGCTGATGAGAATCCAATCCCCACTTCACCTATATCAGCCGAATTTATTTCTGACATTATCTTAGATCCAAGTGAAGTGTACGATGTCTTATTCCACCTTGATCCAAAGAAGGCCTCTGGGCCTGATAATGTATCAATCCGCTTGTTAAAAGAATGCGCAACCAGCATCACAACATCGTTAACATGGTTTTTTAATAAATCACTACAGCGTGGTACCCTTCTATCAGAATGGAAACTACCCAACTTAATTCCAATTCACAAAAAGGGAGATAAAAGTTTTGTGGAAAACTACAGACCAATTTCCTTGTTGTGCGTTATTGCAAAAGTCTTGGAACGCTGCATTTATAATCATTTGGTGGATCATATTCAGAAGATGATATCCCTTGCACAGCATGGTTTCCTGAGAGGAAAATCTTGTACCGGCCAGCTCCTTTCCGCTCTTCACCGTATCAGTCAAAATCTGGATTCAGGAAAGCAAACTGATATCCTGTACTTCGGTATTGCGAAAGCGTTTGATACTGCGGATCATAATCTTCTTCTAAATAAACTCTCTCAATTCGGACTTACTGGCAATATTTTACAATGGTTCAAAAATTACTTGACAGGGCGCCAACAACGTGTAATACTCAACGGTGTCATATCAGATACTCTTCCTATTTCTGCCGGTGCTCCTCAAGGATCAATACTTGGACCCCTTCTCTTCTTGATTTAGGTAAATGACCTTCCATCATCAATATCCTCACCATCCGTTGGTATCTCCTTATTCGCTGATGACACAAAGTGCTTTTCCGTAGTTGAATCTCCAGCTGATGCATGTGCTCTTAAAACCGAAGCCAGAAATGTAGAGAAATGGGCTTTGAGTTGGAGACTTAAATTCAATCCCCAAAAATGTAAAGTACTCAGCGTCACACGAAAGCATCATCCATTGTAGTCGAATACACTATTAATAGTGAAATTATGCAGCACGTTGATACACAGAGAGATCTCGGGGTTACCTTTTCTTCTGATCTGAAATGGAACAAGCACATATACTAGGCATGTTCGAACGATTAACGGTAAAACTCTTGAACGTGAACACCAGGCGCTGTCTATATTTAACACTTGTAAGATCCCATCTTGCATATGCCTCACAGATTTGGAGTCAACAAAATATGACCATGTGCATGGAACTTGAACGCATCCAACGTCGAGCAACAAAATTTATACTGGCTCTTCCCTTCAGAACGGATGAATCCTATAAATCAAGACTCGTTACCTTAAAACTACTACCCCTCTGCTACTGGCATGAGTACCTGGACATCCTCTTTCTATTCAAATGCACACATGGTTGAATTAAATCTGACATCTTACCGGAACAAATTGACAGTCTGACCACCACCTTCAATCTACGCTCAACTAATAACTCTATAATTACATACAGCATCCCGAAAGTTAGAACATTGTGTCACCAGAACAGTAACTTCGTACGAGTATCGCGAGTATGGAACACCCTTCCTGATGAGCTCCGGACATGTCATTTCTGACGTTCAAAGCATTTCTGTACAACTACTACTACTCAGCCACACTGACTGTATTTGGTCAGGACAATATTCAGACTTGGAAATCAGTTTGTGTAAAGTGTCATAAAGCAGAACAGCTTGCAGGAAGAAAGAAAGGTTGTTTTTAATAATTGTTCATTGCAGCACAATTTTTTTAATCTTTAAACCCAACTATAATATTAGCATTTGGTGTTGTGTGTAGTGTGACTCTGTAGTGTCCTCTCCGTTGGGTGTAAAAGTTATCATGCTGCAATCTTATTTCTTGTTATTGTACTTTACGTGACATTCTATATTTGTTCTGTAACAGGTCACTAACGTAATTGCCTCACGCTGTGGTAGTGTTCCTGAGCCGTTTTCTTGTTTATATAATTATTGTGTTTATGTTTGTGTTTACGGCTAAAGTTAAATAAATAAATAAAATAAATAAATAAAAGATCTAAAAATGGTATTTGGTTTTCAGATTTTTTGGTTATACAATATAGATTTTCGTCAATTTTAAATTATTCGAAATTCGAATATTGCGTGCAATAAAATATTGTGATCTTTAATTGAGGTGATTTTCCGACTTTTTCTGACTTAGGCAGCTGTTTTATTTTATTTAAGGGATAATAACCGGTGAATTTGATTAATACTTTTGACAGCAAGGGGAATGATAAGAAACACCGTATACGATGGCAAGACCTGGAAGAGACAACAGAATATAGAATTAGCTTTGACGAGGTTCTTTTTAAAACTGAGGGAGTTAAAATTCTGGACTATCAAAACAAACCAGACAAACATAAAGCTAAAAAACAAAACAAAGTGCATTCCATACGTCCTTGCTCCATAGAAGATCGTTCGATCGTGTAGGCTAATCTTGCAGGCTGCAGCTAGAACGCACCAGCTAAAATAGAAACTAGCATACATATATATAGAGAATATTACACGGTGTCGCGAAGATCTGAATATTATTTTCGAGTAGTAAATAGCTATTGTTTTCAACACGAGAAAATAATATTTATATCTTCAAGCTACCGTGTAATGTTCTTTTTATTATATGGTCAGAAGTCGGAAAAAGCGAACAGAGAACATATAAATCCCGCGGGAAAGCACGCGCGTTTTTCACGCATTACATATTTTTTTATATCTTCAATAATGAAAATATGGAAGATACGAGTGTTTTAGTTTACGGTAAGACACCATAACCAACTTTACGTTTGCAATAATAGAAGAAGGCATGAAATTAGAATTAGTATGGCATGTTTGCATCGAGTAATCTGTTCGTTTTACTATAGGATGGTTACAGACCACGGCTAATCACCCCAAACGTCGTTTCCTGGTGCAAAATATAAAACGCTGTGGTTGTCCAGAAAAAAATACATATATATATGAGAAAAATAATCAAGTTTCCTGAATCAAGGTAAGTGGATAAGAAAAACAGCTAGTTAAAATAACTAGCTAGAAAAACTAGCCAGTGAAAATAGGCCGGGAAGTTGAAATTTAGGTAGAGATATTTACGTAAATAGTGCCTTTCCATGCTCGAATCATAGTGGAAAAGTCGTAATATCCAAATAACAGTACCTGACTTCACGACTAAATCAGCCAAATACGTTGCAGAATTTTTATAAATTTAGCATTACTTACATTGCTCAGAAACAAGGTCTTCAAAACATTGCGCGAGATTGTTGCAGCAGAGACGCCTATATACATAACATTGCCAAAGAACGAGGAACGTGAATCTCACCTTACAAGAAAATATTTTATTTTAACCCTCCTTCTATAATTACTACTTCAGTGTAGTCTAAACGAATGTTATGTGCAACTATAAAGCAATATCA
Organism: Muricea muricata; assembly: GCA_963855995.1. NCBI lineage: Eukaryota > Metazoa > Cnidaria > Anthozoa > Malacalcyonacea > Plexauridae > Muricea > Muricea muricata. Next base: position 93,080,891 of record OY979716.1, on the reverse strand, counting down.
CAAACGAGAACTATAAAATCATAATGTAAATAGCAACAAATTCCGAAGAACAGAATCAAAATTGTCGGTTGGCCGTGTGTTTTTTTGTAAAATCATTACATGTGCGTTATACGTATATGATGTCAACATTAACAAAGAATGTATTCACTAAGATATCTGGACTGCCTCAACCTTTTGATCAACGATTAATAAAGAAAATCAGGGAACTGGTACATCATGAAATAAATCATGTGTCCGAAATGAAACGATATTTTCAATACTACCTGAAATGAAGGAAAAAGGAGGCACTGTCCAAGCACAGGGGAATAAGGAAAGTAAGAAAACGACTGAACGTGCAAGGTTGAGAACTTACCGCTTTTCGCTTGTCACATGACGAGGTCATACTGAGTTTACCCTCTTGCTAGAGTTTTATATATACGCTGAAATCTCCAAATAAAATGCTCATGCACACATTTCTGCACTTCGCCGTACGTCTAAAAACAAGGGCCTGTTGTATAAAAAGTGATTAAAGTTGATTAAAGTGATTAAAGTATGATTAGTGTAGACATTAACCAATTAGAACAAGGTATTTTGTACTTAATCACCATTTAACTAAAAAACATTGTTAAGCAACCCATTGCAAATATTTCATTTCATTGTGGCGTTTTGCCGTTACGTTAGCTTCGCGTTACATTTGTTTTGAATCGCGTCAAAAGCCCTTTTGGCTTCCCTTCACAGAAAGAATGGAGTTTCCTCCTTCGATCCGAAGAATGGTTTAGTAGAAATATTTTAACAGCAAAATCGAGCAAATGTAATTCCAAAGGCGAAGGTTTAAGTACATCTGGAATGAAAAAGATGGTATAAACTAGCGTTCTAGCTAATTAGCTCCAGCTTATCGTTGAATCTCATTTCGGATTGCCTTCTTTGTTTCACGAAGTGTTAACTCATTTTGTTAGAATTTTAGAATTTTCCAGTAATTCAAGCGTACATCTCTTCCACTTAATGTTTTTACAAAACCTAAATATTTCTAATTCTATTCAAATAACTTGCAAATCCTTTTTTGCTGGATAACATTGACAGTAATACTGAATACCATCGCGTTCATAAAGCCCTCCAAACAAACGAGTCGACTCCGTAGCGCAATGAATCGTAGCGCGTCTGATTCCAGATCAGAAGGTTGCGGTTTCGAATCACGTCGGGGTCATTCGGGATAGCAGACGATGCTAGTAACAGATAACGTCGGTACAAGTGCGAGTTAGGTTTTGTTTCTTTGAACCCTCTTGAATAACTGTTAACTGACTTGACGAACTGTTAAAAATACACTGCGAATTATAAAATTTTGTTATTTGTCGTCTTAGGAGAGAAAAACAAAGGACAGGGATAGAAAAGATATTTAGGTTCCCCTGAGATTTAACCTGGAGTGCGAACCATTACACCATGCATCGAATCAATGCGAATTTTGACTATCAATAAGACGTTACTACAAGGATGTCATCCGTATCGTGGGAATTGGTCATTTTGAGCTATGCAACCGTGGACCTTCATCCATCCGTGTCGTTGCATGAACAGTAAAAAAAATGTCAAAAAATTAGTGAAGTTAAAATTATAGCAGTTTGAGAGAAAATTGCGGTTCTACGGTGCGGGAGCTCTTCGAATTTGAATTCAGCGTGTTTCAAAGTGTTGCTTAAAAATATTTCAGTTCTCAAACATGCACTACGAGGGCATTCTCCAGACACTTTTCGAGGGCACTGTTGGGAATTTGTTGTTGTAAGTGAAATGCCCGTTTGCGGGTTAGACGTAAGCATCTACTTCATGTTAGTGTTAATAAAAATTAGGGATGTGAAATCCAAGATGGCGACCGAAATGTGATTTTGTGAATTGAATAAAGAGATTTTGTATTTTTGAAAGGGTTTCATTTACATCTGTGTTTACACAATTAATTGTGACGATTCGTGGATACTAGAGGAGGCAACATTCACGAAACAGTGGCACCTCCGAACGGGATTTCGCTGATTTCTAGCAAACTGAGTTTGTGAAAGGAAAACAAACAACTTTGTGAGTATTTATCATACGTGACCTAACATGGAGAGACAAATGAGTGAATTATCAAACAAAGTGAAGACACTCAGCTTTAGGAGGAGTAAAACAAGCGAAGTGCTGAAGAAAAGAGATCGACAAGCGTGCGAACGACAAAAGCAAAGCATTATAAATATATCGAAGGCTGTGAATGAATTGAAAGAGACTATCGAAGAGAAAAGGTTTGCAAAAGGTGAGGACGATGCAACCGTAAGTGAGTGGAGCAAAATATATGAAAGCGAAATCGAGAAAGCTGATCAGGATATCAAATTATTGGAAGAACACATGAAAAACATGGATGATGAGGCAAGAGAACAGAAAATGAATTATGAACATGAGAAAAATGTAGCATTTGAGCTAGAGTTACTGGAGCGCAAGGCAAAACTACAGGAAGAGTTGGATAAGTCGAAACAAGTTGAAGATAAACAACCAAGTAAGTCAACCAGTGGGGCTAAATTGCCAAAGTTGCCCATCACCAAGTACAATGGAAAAATTGAAGCTTGGCTACCGTTTTGGGGTAAGTTCAAGTCAGAGATTGATTCTACAGACATACCTGTTTTAACAAAATTTGCATATCTAAAAGAGTTGTTGGACGAGAAAGTTCGAACAGATGCGGATGGTCTCCCATTCACAGAGGCAGGTTATTCAAAGGCGAAAGAAATTTTAGAAGCAGAATACGGACAGATGTCAGATGTTGTGAATACATATGTGGTGAACATTATGAGCTTACCAGTTATAAACGGCAGAGATCCAGTGAAGATCAACGAATTCTATAAAAACCTCAGATACAATGTTCAGAGCCTTGATACCCTGGGTCGACTTAGCGAAGTTAAAGGAAATGTTCGGGCAACACTCGATAAATTAAAGGGAATCAAAGGTGAGCTTGTTCAAGGTCACGACAACTGGCAAAACTGGGGCTATGAAGATCTTCTGAAGTCTCTAAAAACATGGCGTGAAATCAACCCAGTGGAAGAAAAGCTGGAGAAGCAACAGCATGGCGGCAAGTGGAAAGGCCACTCGAGACTTTATCACACGCAAGATGGAGATCAAAAATCTCGGCGACCTGAATGTGTCTACTGTGAAGAAAATACACATAAAGGGCTCAACTGTTCCAAGGTGAAGTCTCGTGATGAACGAAAGAAGATTTTGGCGAAGAAAGGACTATGTTTTAATTGTACAGGGACACAGCACCGTGCTAATGATTGCAAGAGTAAATTGGGATGTCAGAAATGCAAGAGAAGACACCATACTTCGATATGTGACCAGACAGAACAATTTCTCGGCGCTAGTAGCAGCAGTAGTGTTATTCACCCTGTGGTCATCGTACAAGTTGGTGGTTACAAGTGCAGGGCCTTGTTAGATACGGGAGCAGGCAGTTCCTATATATCAGCGGCATTATTAGATCAGATTCCGAAGAAGTGCTGCAAGAAGGAGATCAGGAAAATTGATATGATGCTTGGTACAACTACAAGAGAAGTCGAACTGTCAACTATTCAAGTTGCTGGACTTTCTGGTGATTTTAGCATACCTGTAGAAGTAACAAAAGTGAACAAGAGTGAATTGTTATATTTGGACAACCCAAAGTATGAAGAGATTATCAAGACCAATGAGCATATGCAAGGAGTGACCATGGATGATCATGATACAAAGGATAAACTTCCGGTGCATATCATATTAGGCGCTAGTGAGTTTGCAAAACTGAAGACAGAGAAACCGCCGAGAGTAGGGTTACCAGGTCAACCGGTAGCAGAACTTACTCGATATGGTTGGACGATCATGTCACCTGGCAAAGAACCCGTAGATCTATCAAGTATGCTTCTGGCACAGACATCACAAGCCGACTATGAAGAGCTGTGTCGCATCGATGTGTTGGGACTTGAAGATAAATCAATCAACTGTGACAGTGACGTTTATGAAGAGTTCAAGGAACAACTCACTGGAGATGAAACTGGACGATACGAGACAAGCTTACCATGGCGCGCAAACCATCCCCCTCTTCCAAACAACCATGTTGGCAGCATGCGTCGACTAACCAGCTTGACAAGCAAGCTTGATCGTGAGGGACTAAGATCCAAGTACAACGAGATTCTGGAGGAGCAGAAGCTGGATGGAATCATCGAGAGCGCCAATAATCCCAGTAAAGGTGTGGAATTCTACATTCCTCATAAACCAGTCATACGATCTTGCGCAGAAACAACGAAAATCAGAGTCGTATACGACGCCTCGGCAAGAGCCCACAACGCAGCACCTTCATTAAATGAGTGTCTACACCCTGGTCCTAGTTTGACAAATAAACTCTGGAACGTATTGGTGAGAGGACGGTTCCACCCCATAGCTTTGAATGGTGATTTGCAAAAAGCGTTTTTGCAAATTAGCGTAAGAGAATCCGACCGAGACGCCCTCAGATTTCACTGGCAAAGAGACGGTCAGTCTGATGTTGAAATCCTGAGATTCGCCAGAGTTCCATTCGGTTTAGCACCATCCCCATTCTTGTTGGGTGGGGTCATAGACATGCATCTAAGCACTTGGGAAGATCGAGAACCAAACATCGTGGCTAAACTTCGAAGGGAACTGTACGTTGATGACCTTGTCTCCGGATCCACCACCAATCCTGAAGTTCGTGAGTTCAAAGAAAAGGTTACGAAAATGTTCCGTGATGGTTGCTTTAACCTCCACAAGTGGCATTCCAACGATCGTGATTTGGAATCAGATAACCAACAGGAAGATGACTCAACTTACGCAAAAAACCAGCTGGGCAATTCTGACGGGGGAGAGTGCAAATTACTCGGACTTGGATGGTCCAAGGAGTCGGACACATTACGCGTTGTCTTTCCAGAAGAAGAGACGGTGAAGACCAAACGAGGTATTTTAGCTAAACTTGCTAAAATTTATGACCCATTGGGGTTCGTCTCTCCGTTATCCTTAGGAGCTAAGCTGATATACCGAGCAACTTGTGAAGAAAAGGGAGCGTGGGATGCGGCATTATCTGATGATCTGATGCAGCAGTGGACGCATTGGGAAAATAACTTACCAGCGCAAGTCGAAGTCCCGAGATCGTTAGCAGTGCACAAAGAACCGATCGAAAGCATTAAACTGCACTCGTTTGGAGACGCCAGCAAATCCGGTGTAGCAGCTTGCGTGTATGCCGTCGTGGAACAGGCATCTGGCACCAACCAAGGCTTGGTTACAGCAAAGGCTAGGTTACCCAAACATGGACTAACAATACCCCGGTTGGAACTGATGGCCGCGCATATGGCCGCAAACTTGGTGGTAAACGTGAGAGAAGCGTTAACGGGATTTTTTGTTGAGAGCAGTCATTGCTGGACTGATAGCTCGGTAGTGTTACATTGGCTCAAGGGAAATGGCGATTACAAACAATTCGTCACCAACCGCGTAAGAAAGATCAATGCCCATCCAGACCTCATTTGGAAACATGTCCCAACTAACCACAACCCTGCCGATAGTGGTAGTAGAGCCCGTGATATGAGGAACGAGGAGCTATAGTGGCATGGTCCAAACTGGCTTAAAGACCCCGATCAGTGGCCAGACGAGATCGAAATACAGCCGACTGCTGAAAGTAATGCTGAAGTGAAACCAAAGAAAAGTATTTTTGTGGTCGCAGTGAATGACTAGAATGAAGCGGATGAAATCCTTAAGAAGTTCCACTTGCACAAAGCACTTCGTGTATGTGCATGGATGCAAAGATTCGTCGATAATTCTAGAAGTAGAACAGCAGATGCTCGCGTTACTGGACCGTTGACAGCGAACGAAATTGATCGACAGCGTCAGTTCTACCTCAAGAGAGCTCAAGAAAGCAGTGACATTGAGATTGATCGAGTTGCGTTGAACTTACAACCGCGAAACGATGGCCTACTAGAGTGCCGTGGACGGATTCAAGGGGAATACCCCGTGTATATTCCTGATGGTCATCTCATGTCCCAGAGAATCGTAGAAGAAGCACATCAAAACAACTTACACGGGGGAGTTAGTTTGACAATGGCGTACGTTCGAACACGTTATTGGATTCCAAGGCTTAGGCGGCTCGTGAAGAAAGTGCGAAAGCGGTGTTACGGATGTAAGAGGTTGACAGCAACCGCGTATGCCACGCCTCCGCCAGGAAAATTACCAAGTACGCGTTCTCAAGGGAAGAACGCATTCCAAGTGATCGGTGTAGACTTTGCAGGTCCCCTTAAATATCAAGCAGAAAAGAAACGAGAAGGGAAAGCTTATATTCTTCTTTATGCTTGTAGCCTAACGAGAGGGATCATGATCGACCTTCTACCAAACATGACTACAGATGAATTTCTGTTGAGTCTCAAACGCTTTATAGCACGAAGGGGACGACCCGAAAGAATATACTCTGACAACGCCGGCACCTTCGTTGCTGCAGCAGAATGGTTGAAATTGGTGAGAAGCGATGAAAGGTTCCACGACTATTTGAGCAAGCAACAGATTCGTTGGCAGTTTAACCTAAGTAGGGCACTCTGGTGGGGTGGACAATTTGAACGCATAATTGGAACAGTAAAATCAGCCTTACGAAAGTGCGTCGGGAACGGTATGCTGAAATGGAAAGAGTTAGAGGAAGTTCTCTTAGACGTAGAAGTCACTCTTAATAACCGGCCTTTAAGCTATATTGAAGATGAGGTACAATTTCCTGTATTAACTCCTAATACCCTGCTGTTTGCAAATAGCAATATTCTACCCGAATTGGAAACTCACCATATTGTGGACGGTGATTTGCGCAGACGCGCCAAGCACCTGCTTCGGTGCAAAGAAGCAGTATGGAAAAGGTGGTCACGAGAATTTTGCGCAGTCTGCGGGAAAGACATCGTGCAAAGATAAGAGCTGGACCAGTACCGAAATGTCGTTACGATTTCAGATAATGAAAAGAAGAAGGGAGAGTGGACATTAGGGATCGTCGAAGAATTGGTGACCGGGAAAGATAATGAAGTGAGAGTTGCGAAGATTCGTAGTAGTAAGTCACATCTGGAACGAGCAGTTCAACAACTTTATCCATTGGAACTATCTTGTGATGTCGAACAACCTATTCCACCAGTAGTTATGAATCCACAGGCACCTGTATTTCGACCAAGAAGAGATGCAGCAGTTGCAGCCATTGAACTGTAATAGATCTGGAACGATAACTTCAGTGTTTTGAGCCTATGATTGGCTGAAGCCGGCGCGCTGGAAAATCAACATTCAAAAAGACTGGGGAGAGGTCGTATTTGGTTTTCGAGGAGTGAGAATTTTTGTTTTTCGAGCAAAAATTGGCAAGAAATACACTGTTTTTGTCGAAAGACATCATTGTTTTGGATTCAGACCAGGTTTCCTGTTTAGTTCCTACTGTCTTACACCTAACTGCAGCAAAAAGTGAGCATTTTGACTTTAATATTTTAAAAAAATTACAAATGTTTGTACGTGTCATAGAAAACTTTGCTCTTGAGCTGATAAAAAATATATAATGAAACCTTTAGACAGTCCCAAACTTATTTTGCAGTGAACGCCAGGTACTCCTCTTTTTCCTGAACTTTTAATCCTTGCGTTAACCCTTCCAAAAGATGGAGAAATTGACGTTTTTCATGTATTTTTCGTAAACAATATTTTTTAAATGCATTTTTTTCGACCCTAAAACGTTCAATCTTCCTAAAACTTCGCATACGGATGTATTTTGCATGGAGGTAAATATTTCATGTGGTTTCACGTCTTAGTTCTTACTTGAACTTTCAAAAACTCAGAAAAAGTAGCCAAAATCTGGCAGATTTTTCGTAATTTTCGCCTTTGCTTCAACATTTTTCCGTGATAGTACGATTTTTGTCAAATTTTATAACATATAATATAAATTCAACTGTCATTGTTTAAATATTTCTGAATCTTAGAGATCTGTTAGTAAATTTAAATAAAGAATTTTACGGATACAAAAATGATAGTTTTTTCACGAAATTCTTAAAAAGGACTGGGTCTACCTGCAAAGTGAACGCAAAGTCGGCTTCAATTTCCCCCCCTGACTTATCGTTCCAGATCTATTATAGTTCAATGGTTGCAGCACGTGAACGAGTGAAAGAGCTGATACAAGACGAAGAAAACTAACACTTGCTAGAGACATTATGTTTATCAATTTGACATTTATCTCCTCCGAACATAAATGGGGGGAGTGTGTTGGGAATTTGTTGTTGTAAGTGAAATGCCCGTTTGCGGGTTAGACGTAAGCATCTACTTCATGTTAGTGTTAATAAAAATTAGGGATGTGAAATCCAAGATGGCGACCGAAATGTGATTTTGTGAATTAAATAAAGAGATTTTGTATTTTTGAAAGGGTTTCATTTACATCTGTGTTTACACAATTAATTGTGACGATTCGTGGATACTAGAGGAGGCAACATTCACGAAAGGCACAACGTAAAATTATCTCATTACTGCCAGTAATATATCACATAATTCACTGTAATTTTATAAATTTATGGTAATACCCAAAATAATAATATATATAATAAAAAAATATTTTTATTTGTGCACGCCTGGAGTTATTTTGTGATTTCCTGCAATCTGATTGGCTGCACGAGCGGGAGGCTTTTTACGATATCTTGGCCCGCGGGCCAAGTGAGTTATTTTATGAAACAAATCCAGGCGTGAAGCGAAATTTCAAAACTGAATAAAAGTATCCAAAAGCTAAGCCCCACTCAGCAATACTAATGGAGAAAAATAAACCGAGTTAATTTCATTGTAAACAAAGTTTACAGCCCGAAACGTACTTTACAGCGGCCAAAATGCGACAAAACGAATCTTTTTTTCACATCAAAACAATGTTGCGGTTTATATAAAAATGCTCATGAATATACACAGTCAAAAAATATACTTTAAACAGAAAATATATCGAAAACGTGTAATTTATCTTAACTCATATTTATTCTTTTATGAAGAATACCATGACCAGTTGATTTACTAAGTTTATAAGCATGTTTCTGAGCTTATAATCACGGCAAATAATTTTATTGTAAACAAAACATTTTCGGTAAAATATATTGGCGTCAAAACGCATACTTTAGCCACGTTTTTATTGTAAAATGAACAGGGAGATAACAAATTTTGATAGACTTACCTTTTTACTGTGATGTTGAGCGAAAAAGCATCAATTACATGAAAACTAAAAGGTTTTTATCGCGTTGTCTTGCCTGTTTGGCAGCCTTCTTGCAAAAAATTGCAATAAAGTAAACACAACTGATCTCAAATAGTAGTTCGCACACTGGAATTCTTATGAATTAGAGCATCGTTTAGAGAAAAATAAATAAGTTATTTACCGTTTAGGTCGTTCCGTACTGGAAAAATATTTTGTCTCGGTCTCAACAACGTCTCTCGGCCTTCGGCCTCAGGCCGTGTTTGAGACCTCCACAAAATATTTTTCCAGTACGGACCTCCCAGTCGGTAAATAACATATATATATTTACATCTATACAGGGTGTATCAAAAAAAAGTTTACAGTCGGGAAAAATTCGATAAATTAATCAGCGCACAAAGTTTGCGAAAACCTTTGGTAGAAATAAGTAGTTTGACGTCCTACGGTTTATCTGACAGTAAAATTATTTGAAATAATAACCATTTTTAGGATGAAAGTTCTGTTATCAAGAAGCACTTTTCAAATAGCTTGCGCACAAAAATGACACATTTAAAACGCAATTTGAATACATGGGGTTAAAATATGGCACATGCCGCTTGAGCTCAGAAAGTTTCAAAAAGATTTGTCAATGCCAACGAGAACGCGCAGCGTCCAAATCTCGGATTATTTATTGTTTTGGTTTTTAAATTTAAAGCGCTCATTAATTATGCATTTGGCTCATTTAACTTTTTGCAAGCTCAGATTTTTGCATAAATTAGAACACAGGAATCACAAGGGACTTTAAGCTTTTACTAGCGTGTTAATGCTTTATTTCAACATTGTTTCTAACGAATTTTGCAGATATTAACAACGTTACAAGGTGAAATGGGCCTGTTTAAAAGATCAAGAATGCTACAGTTTTCATAAATAAACCCTAAAAATTATTCTTGAATTAACGCGATGTCCCTTGTGGATTACCGTGTTCTAATTTATGCAAAAATCTGAGCTTGCAAAAAGTTAAATGAGCAAACTGCATAATTAATGAGCGCTTTAAATTTAAAAACGAAATCCATGATTTGCACGGCGGGCGTTCGCGTTGGCATTGACGAAACGTTTTGAAACTTTCTGGTCTCAAACAATATGTGCCATATTTTAATCTTATGTATTCAAATTGTGTTTTAAATGTTTCACTTTTGCGCGCACGCTGTTTGAAAAGTGCTTTTCGGTAACAGAATTTTCACTCTAAAAATGGTTATTATTTCAAATGATTTTACTGTCAGATAAATCGCAGGACGTTAAACTACTTATTTCCACCAAAGGTTTTCGCAAACTTTGTACGCTGATTAATTTATCGACTTTTTTCCAACTGTAAACTTTTTTGATACACCCTGTAGAAAGAAAAACACAAATTGAAGAACACATGACTTACGCCACAGTCAGAGTTTTCGCAATCAAGAAAATTTCTTAACAAATGACGATGACTGCAAGGCGGCGGTGGTCCAAAATTAACAGCATACAGTACTGTGCAAAGGTTACACAAACAAATCGGGTTTTAACAAGGTTGTGCTGGAGCATGCGCATGTAACAACTACCTGAACCAATGCTTATCTTGATAGCGGTATTTAAAAATGTTACTGGCAGGGTCATCTATCAAAAAACAGGGAGAACCTCAACAGTATAGAGACGCTTTTTCTAAAAGGTTCCCATAACTTTTGTACAGTATTTTTACATTGCATATTGTAGGTGGCAGTTTTCTCTCCTATGAGGACAGTCGTATGCAAATAAATTGTGGAATCTCTGGCTACAGTTGTGAATGGAGCATTTTTGTCAATGACGATACTCAAATAACTGAGCTAGCTTCTGCTATCACAACTTGTGTTCACATACTATCTTTTCTAAATTTTTCAAATTATTTTCACAAGTAAGGCCATGTGCACACAAGGTCGTCTTCGAGAGTTTTCATTTTGAAATGTTTCAAAAAGCTCCTTTAATCTTGGAAAGTTTTCGCAAAAACTAGCACATCAATCTCGCCTCCTTGCAAAACTAATATCTTTATGTCATTTCATTTTGATGCAAAACTCTCGGGAATGTCACACACGGCATATTGCCTAAAACGTACATTGGTATTTTAATCCTGGTTTCTATATATCGCCGACGCCTATTTAGAAACTGCAGACTTTCTGGTAGCACCATTTGCTCTCGTTCCCAGATTGCTTTGGTCTCAATTAGACGACGTTTTATCATAAGTACGAGTTGTTTTGACGGTTTCCAGCAGGCACGTTGCTAGCTCATCTTAGACGTGCGATTTGAAGTGGTACAACAGGCCGGGGGTTGAATCCTAGCTACGATTCGTTTAGTTTTTTACTTCGTCAAACCTTTTTTCTAAACTTATTTCAATTTTTTGGATTTGAGTCAGGGTTAGGTTTACGCTGGGGGTCAGGGATTCGATTAATTAAAATTCTGAAACCCAAAATCAAGTTATATTCACACGCGCATTCCAAATCCGCATCACCGACATTCAAAGAGCTCCATTGTCGTTGATCATTCATGAGAAATTTTTTTGTCATGACTCATTTCTCCTTCAATGCTTGCGGACAATATGTCGGCAGTTAGTCAGCATCGTATAGAAACACCATACCTTAAACAGGTAAACGGCCAATAGGCTATTTTTCCTTGCATTTGAAATGATTTTTTTTAAATGTTGGTTGTCAATGTTCTTTAGGTAAACATTGTTAAGATCAATAATAATTCACGCATTGTTCAAATTGAACGATTTTATTAAAAAAGATACAAATAGTAAAGGTATATTAATAGTACTTTTTTTCACAATGTCAATAAAATAATTGTACCATTGATTTTGTTAAGACTATGTACAGCCTGTTTTGGGAATATTTTCCACTCAGAAGAAAAACAATTGAAGAGACCCGACCTACAACGAAGCTTTGTATTGCTTTTATAGTTTTATTCTGATAAAATACCAATAATCAGGTCCCAACAAGCGTTTCGGTTATGAGCAGGGATTAAGCCCCCACAATCATTTTTAGGCGTTTCCAATGTAAGGGTGGGAGCCTGCAACGGAAGTTCTTATGTAGTATCCTCGTATACCATTCATATGTATTATGACCGTAAAGTGCATCATAGGACAAAACCGAAATAAAATTGAAGCCGGAAACACGTCATCTGACGGCCATGTTAAATGGCCCCACTCACAAGGGGTGAATCGATGTGGTTTCTGTTACAAACCTGATTTTTTGAAAGCTTAAAACGTTTTTCAAAATGAAAACTTTACATGCTGTATTAGAAGTGTATAGCATTGCTGCTCAAGTGGAGCCATCCAATATGACGGCAAGTCTGAAAATATGACGTACTTTCGGCTTCAAAACATAACAATAGATGTGCCATAAAGCTAATACATACACAGTATATCCTTTACTTTTTATGAAAGAGAAGAAAAAAAAACGTGAAAAAAATATTACCGGCATGAGAACGTTTCTTCGTGACGAGTAAGGCAAGATGCGTACATCTTAACTTCAATATTGATATTTTTAATATGCCAACAATATTACAGGAAACAGCCTCAAAAGGAACTGTACAGAGTGTCTCAAGAAAGTTTAATCTGTTAAAAATGAAAGAATTTGTAAAGAATACATATTTAATGCCTCAATGATTCCGCTTTTTTAGGACACTCTGTAGGAGGAATAGGAGGGATAAATGCTACTTTGTAACTCATGAGATATATTAGACCAGTCATACATCGTCAAATACTAACATTTTATAAAGTTCCTGTCGCGTTTTAACTTTAATATTCAGCGACACATGTGCCCTAAGTGATATGCTAATAATCATCAACACACATAAGTCAAATTTTGCATTCCGTGGCTCTAATCACTTTTTGGCAGCGATTTCACAAAAATAAGGTAAATACCAACCTGAAATGACCAGGCTTTGTGATTGCCATTTTGAAACAAATGTAATCATTAATGGCCATCAAGTTTAGAAATACACAAATTTCTATAGCTTAATTACTTTCATTGTCACAACCAACCACTCACAAGGATTGTTAAGGTAGAGGCGACCCAAAAAAAGTGTTGTCATACATGCCCTCATTTGCTTTACTTTTGACGTAACTCAAAGTCACCTGTTATGTACAATTCAAACACGCGTACGAGTATTTTATCACATTTAAAATCGAAGTTTGGAGCGCGAGCATTCCGTGAGCTTATTGAAGCTTTATCAATGACTTAAAACACGACAAAAGATGCCGCTCATTAAATCCTTGATAAGAAGAATGTATAAATTTAGATGATTTTTTAGATTCTTAGCGACTGTACTTGATACATCACGGCTGACATGGTTTGCTACAAAGCTTATAAATTATATAAGAGAGTTTGAATTTGCATTTCAGCCACTTTATTTCGGTCAAAAGAAAGAGTATTTTTACTTAACGAGGTGTTACAAAGAGCAACAAACTTCATTTATTCATCAAACATTCAAATATTTAATATAGTAAAATCTAATAAAAATAAATTTGTTCTTAATATAAATTTTCATTTAAAAAAGGTTCTACAATATTTCTTCAAAATTTTCGAAAAAAAAATGTTATAATTAGCACAAAAACTATAATTAGCTAACCAACGCCTACAAAACTAGTAGGAAACTTTGAAACATGCAAGCCAGGGACGAAATCACGAAAACTGATTTAATAAAACTGTTTTAAAAGGTCCAGACGAAACGTTGCATGATTGAATCATGTGCAAAGCTACAACAAAGATGTCGTTTACAAACTAACTAAAAAGGTGTGGTCATCTTACATGTTTGTTCAGTAATTAGCTGTATCAAAGAGAACTTCATTTACAAACTCCAAACAATGTGCACTGTATCACACATTATACCATCAAAACAAAATAACACACTAATTTCTATTACATAATGCTATCCTTCGCTACATAAATTTTGGGCTAAAATCATTACAAATCAACACACCGATCATTGAACTAGAAGCTTTCACTGAGGAACATAAAACGTAAAAAACTAAAAAAATGGAACAAATTGGTAAGTAGCATACACATCTCATCCTTCGACTATCAACATATTTCCAGTCAGCATGCGCGCGCACTGGTCCACACGGCCGACCTAGGAACTAATATCTAGGGGTAAGAGCTCTGGTCACTTCCGGGACAATACCTGTGACTACTCTACTGACACACTGTAAGATAAGGGGGTTTACTTTCAATTATAAGAACAGTTTTAAATCTTGATACTTTAAAAGAAATAGTTTGTTAATATGGAAGTAAGCCTGTTACAATTAGGACAGGTAAAAATGAAAATAAATTAAAAATCGAGAATGAGTGCAAAATCAGTAGACAGAGATGGACCCGGCGGATTGTGAACAAACGTGAAGTCAAAGAATATCAAGCTGTGTTTGACAAAAGGGTTATTGTTGACAAAAGACAAGACAGTATACCTTATGGGTATCACTGGAATCCATCTACCCCCTCTACGACAAACCCTACAGTCATATCACCAGGTCCACACAACCTTCTGTACACCTTGATTCATCCATCTGATGCGGTGGGGTATCAGAGCACTGAAATGAACCTAATGGAATATGACGAGCCTTTGATGACTGAGCAAGATGAAATGATGGAATCAGATGATGATTGTGATCACATGGAAACTGAAAAAGACATTGATTTAATGGACACAGACGACGAAAGTGACAATGATTCCGAATCTGTACGCGACTCAGACATTGAATTTATGAACGAAGATAAGTCAGAAGAACTTTCATTTTATAGACGTTTTGAGAACACTGTCTAACCTTTTATCGTTTTGCTGTTTACAGTCTATCGCGAATGTTGCTTTCATGTAGCCCTACTCTGAATGTGTAATTCCTGCCACAACAAAAGCCAACTATTCTGACACTTCCGGTCTAATTGAGCCTCGCTCTAGTCTACATACAAGATATAACCTAGCAGGTGCTACAACATTAGTACGAGTTTCGGCTTCGGGCCTTCTGCCATTTCGACTTATTAACCCAACGTCTGAGCCAATTAAAATCTACCGACATACAAGAATGGGAACATTCCTCCCTGAATGTGATCATGTCGCGGATATTTCTGTATTAAGTAGCGATGAAAAAATTTTGCAGCATTCAACATCTTACCAAACTAATAACATACTCATGCCGACTATAATATTTCATCCGATTTACCACCAGCACAGACTGCACAACTTTGCATATTTCTTGATCAAAATCAGGATATTTTTGCAGAAAGCAATTTTGACTTGGGTAGGACGTCGGTCGTTAAACATGACATTTACACTGACGGCAGCACACCAATTAGACAAAGGCCATATCGAACTGCACAGCACAGCGTGACGAGATAACAAAACATATTTATACTATGTTAGAACCAGATATTATAGAGCCTTCTACTAGTCCTTGGGCAAGTCCAGTTGTCCTCGTTAAAAAGATAGAAACTGAATGCCATTACAAAGAAAGACTCTTATCCCCTGCCACACATTGAGGAATCTCTGGATTTGCTAGGAAAAACCCAATTTTTCACAACACTTGATCTTTTTTCCAGCTATTGGCAAGTCCAAATGGCCGATGCTTCCAAAGAATTTACGGCATTTACCACGTACGAGGGTCTATATCAATTCAAGGTGCTTCCATTCGGGATTTGTAACGCACCATCAACTTTTCAACGGCTTACGGAATGTGTACTCAGAGGTCTTATTTGGCAAATATGCTTGATCTACATTGATGACATAATTACCTTTTCAAAAACATTCGAAGAGCATTTGCAGCATTTACATTTAGTGTTTTCTCGTTTGAGACAGGTAAAATTATGGTCATGCGAAATTTGCCTCTGACTTTGAAACTCGCAAAGCAGTGACTTCATTACAGTAACAAAGAGGAAAGTTGTTCCGTTTAAATCTAGCGTCAACTTGGCTATCGTACGCATCCATCAAGGTCTTGACCAAGGACTCTCCATCCATTTTTACAAGTAAGGTGTTCTTAATTTATGCAAAACGTCATTTTAGGACTAAAAACATGCACAATATTCATGAAGAAATAAAGAGCATTCTTTTGCTTAGTAAAGTTATTAACATCCAAAAATAATCTTCTAGGGTGCCAGTTCTTCAAAGGTGGATTAACGCTATGCGTGGGTTAAAAATTTAATAAGATATTCTAATTTGTGTTAGCCCGAGGATTTCATCCTTCTAAATAAAAAATATAAAGTGCAAACAAAAAACTCGTTTGATCCTAATGTTTTCTACCGTTTATAAAGTTACCGATGAAAGAAACCTCTAGATGCTGCAACCGTAATGAGGAACTAATTGGTATAACAATAAACTAATTTTGTAAAGGTATTGACTTTTCGCAAAAGATGACAAGAATTAAAAAATGTGCAAAAGATCAAAAATCTAACACCTTCAGCCTAGAAAGTTAAATAGAATCAACCCCTGAAATAGGAAGGAACGATGTCAGGAAAAATAGGTAAGCAAAAATATTTTGTACTGCAGCTAACCAACTATAGTCTCTACACACCAAGTCCAAAAGCATGTATGGTCATAGGCTACTATTCTCTCTCTCTCTCAGGAAACATATTGTCAATAAGCATGGACGTACTGTTTAAGACTCCTGCCAACTTTTACATCTGTGGTCAGAGCCAATGTGGAAAAACTTTGTGATGAACTTTTCGAGCCAAAAATAACAAAAATAATATTTTGCTATGGGGAATACCAGTCTGCGTTCGACAGTATGATGCCATCACATAATTCGTTAAAACAAAGTCAACTGAACCAAAACATGTCAATAGTGACATGAAACACACCATCGTGTAAGAAACCTTTTTCCCCCAAGGACTGCCCCTATTTTTGAACTATATGTTAAATGAACCTTTGGTCCTACTACACCAAGAAATAATAGACATAAATGGCAGACGTTCAGAAAGAAGTAGCATTAAAGAAATAGCATTTAAGAGCAAAAAAAAAGTGTTACCAATTTATTCGAATCCCCTGAATAGATATCATTTGCACACACACATACAACACACACAGAGACACACAGAACAAGCCAGTCAGCCAGGATGTCGAAACGAATAAGTAAGTATACGACGACTCGTAAAATTATCTTCAATTTTACCATTATAAAATTTTGTTTAAATAAGCTAGTTATTTACTTCTCGTTCCCTACCACAATGTCCAGACCTGGATGCAACGAAAATGTGTGCGTCCTGTGTAGTGGGGACAGGACGCATCTCGCTGGGCTGCATGTGGTTTCCTAGATCTCTGGCAGGAGATTAGCACAAATGCATACGAAACACGATGTAGCCAAGAACCTCACTCCGCGGGCCAGGCTCTAGATGGGTGCGGCACTTCCAGTCACATGATAGGTGTGGCACTTCCGGTCATCTGACTTTTTGGTGGGCATGGCACTTCCGGTGAATTACTTCCGGGGGCGTGGGAGTGGTAGGGCGGAGGTGGCGGACGTCTGCGAAGATGTACATACTGCTTATCCGCGCGGACCTCGGCGTAGAGGTTATCCGGCTTCTGATTGGTTAACAGGTTATCCTAGGGAAGGAGCCTAATTCTATATAACGCGGGGCTTCAGGGTTTTGACTCAGAGAACAGTTGAGTTGCTGTAGTTAACTAAGCTAAATGAAAATGGTATTAATTAAAAAACTTTAAATATTTTTGTAAGGATGGAGCACTAGAGGGATTCGAGTCTAAAAAAGAAAGAGGCTTCGTGAAGTGTAGCAAAGAATCATGCACTCTCTTTGTTCCAGACGAGAAATATTTGAATTTGATGGACGCGTATGAGAGCAAGGTCCTTGAAAAACACAAACCATCCAATTTTCCAAAGTGCGACTGTAATGAATTGGCGAGCCTGTGGTTGTCGTACTCTTCAAAGAATCCAAATCAGCCCTATTTCAGATGTCAGGACACTGACCCTGAAGAAATGCAGCTTTTCCCTGTGGACTTATTTTTATCTTATTTACAATTAGCAAACAGTGTTCGTCAAGACCGCAAAACTGATTTACCAAATGCACAGGTATTAATGCATTAAGACATGCTTCAACAAGACCAAAAATATCCGGTAAAAACCAGTTAACTTATCGCAACTATTTAAGTGACAGATTAGTGAGGCATCATCATAAACACGGTGTTGCCTTGCGATATCAAAGGCTATTCGTTCAAGTTAATTTTAAAACACTTTTGACTTCTTTCAATTACAGTACGAAATCCGCAAGACAAGTCGAAACATGTCGTCGACGTCTTTTCGAAAAAGCTAGAATAAGCAATTTTAAATCGAATCGTCTTCAAAAATTAATCCAGCGCGAGATGAGGAAGGAAACTCCTAACATGAACAAAGTAATGAAGTGGCAAGAGAAATCCGCCAGATATGTAAACAGAGGGCTTCGCTACATGAACAAATTTGATGCACAGAACGAGGACAACCGTGAGATTTCTTTTAATTTGGAAAAAGTATGTACACATTTTTTGGTCAAGTGATAAACGTTTCAATGTATATCATTGGGCGATGTATATGGAAAACAAATTGTAGTAATAGAACAGGTTTTTACTTAGGTCTCCTTTTACTTGTAAAGAAGTTTGATACAACATCATGTGTTTTCCCTGCAACGATGCAACAGCCCAGGTTGAAAGAACAGTGTGATTTTTGCACGCCTCTGGAAGACATAATCCAGGTTATGGTTCGTTCCAGTACGTACGATCTCTGAATTATTTAACCTAAATCTTATCGCTTTAAATTCCTTTAAAACAAGCCAATCACACACCTCATATAGACTATGCTGAAGCATATAATTTTCTTTTCTCTTCTTGTTACCATATAGAAAAATGTACTGATGCTGGCTGTGGCGAGCCAGTGGCTATATTGATGTGTGGACACCAAACACACTTGACGGGGTTGCACGGTTATAAAAACGTATGGTGCTGCCCGATATGTATAGTACTTTTTCTACCTTCTACAGTCTACTTGTTCACAACACATCCTTTTTACTAATAGCATGCATTCTTTCTACATTGTCAGAGCCCCAGATCGGTGCTAGACATGCACCTTTGTCAAAAAGAATTTTGGCGCGACCTAAAAAGGACACGCTACGAGTAAGTGCCTACAATTGAACCATGTCCTAAAATTCAATATAAATTTCCTCTTTAATACTATTGTGCACTGATCATACACAAAACCATAAAATATAACAAATGTTCAGTGGATCCCAAGGGTCGTTAGGTAACATTTTTTTCTTCTTTCTTACAGAGCCTTGAAAAGTGTTGGGTACACACCGTAGTCATTGCTAAACGTTTTAATAAATGATTAATTTCAAATTTCATGTCTCAGAGCTGCAAAAGGTTGTCAAAGACGATGACGTCTACGAGGTGGAAAAACCTCTTAAAAAACGCGGGAGAGGAAGTACAGTACAATATATTGCAAAACGGTTAGGTTATCCCAACAAGAACATAACAACACACTAATTGCTATTACCCAATGCTATCCTTCGCCACACAAATATTGGGCTAAAATCATTACGATTCAAACACATCGAGCCTCAAGAACCTCTGAAGCTTTCTGCAATGGAACCAATTGGTAAGTACACACTCAGATTTCTACTATAGATAGTTAATCACACATGACAATAACTTCTCTACTTTTTCTTTTTTTCATTCCTTTGCAGTCTATAGCAAGAGTAAAAAATGTCATGTCGAATTGACAATCGAGAACCTAGAGCAGTACATTTTGGGCACGGAGAAATTCGCGTGCCCTAGGTGCAAGTATGTAAAATCTTATCATGTTGCTCTCATTTAATCCTTAGATAATAAACATTTTCTCAATTTTCAAGTTTTAAAATGATTCAATCCTGGTTTTTCATTGACAGCACTGAAGATCCAGAGTTAGATGATCGCCTGTAAGACCAGAATTTCTGGTTAGATTTTTAAAGTTAGAATACGAAAATTCTGCATTTTTTTAAAACTTTCATACATCATATATTAATTCGTTCTCTCTTTTCTTTATTTTTTCACAGAGTACTAATGTTCGTCAGACATCAAGATGTCCAAAATTGAAAACAAAAATTAATAAATCTTACACCTGTCTTAGTTGTTATTACACAACCTAATATTAATCGTAGTTCATTCTAGTTTCACTGATAACAATGAGAAAGAATTAAGAAAAAGCTTTCACCGTTCACACGGAAATGATATATACAACAATCAACATGACTCGGACATAATCGCTTTAAGAACACTGAATGAAAAGTCTCAATAAATGTACCACAAGTTTGCCTTAAACATGATTATTATCGTCCAAAGTCAAACAATAGCCAAAACCAGTCAAAACAGGTTTTACCCGTATTTCCGGTCAACAGGCGCCCGGAGGCGTGACAACCGAGGAACAGAAACAGCATTACGTGGACGAGTACTTCGAACGAGAAGGAATCCGTCTGGACCCAGACAAGATCGAGTACAATCCAATAAATTATAAATAATTAATTATAAATAATAACTAATGCTTTGCTTATAATAAAATATATATATCAAAAGGTAAAATGCTTAGAATTACGTTTTGTTGCGAGTAAAATGAACCAAAAGCGCGGCCAGATAAAATAATAAGGACCCGCTCGTAACAAGGACAAGACAGTATAACTTACGGGTATCACTGGAATCTATCTACCCGCTGTACGATAAACCCTGCAGTTATACCACCAGTTCCACACAACCATCTGTTGTACACTTTGATTCATCCATCTGATGCGGTGGGATATCAGAGCACTGAAATGAACCTAATGGAATATGACGAGCCTGTGATGACTGAGCAAGATGAAATGATAGAATCAGATGATGATTGTGATCACATGGAAACTGAAAAGGACATTGATTTAATGGACACAAACGACGAAAGTGACAATGATTCCGAATCTGTACGCGACTCAGACATTGAATTTATGAACAAAGATGAGTCAGAAGAAGAACTTTCATTTTATAGACGTTTTGAGAACACTGTCCAACCTTTTATCGTTTTGCTGTTTACAGTCTATCGCGAAACGATCCTATTGTCCTACTACACAAAGATATTTGGACATTTGGTTTTTAAACCAAGATGTAGACATAATGTCCATATTTCTGAGATCGCTGATCTTGTGTTAAATTTCAGCGAGACATTCATCTGCGAAGTGTGCGGATAACTAGGTCATATAACAGGGTCTCTTATCATTTTTACACGCACACGCAAAATATATTTATATTTTTTGTTCTGACCAGTGATCAAGACCCCATGATGGACGATCGACACACATTAAAGGACAATATTTTTTTGGATTTAGTATATGATGGAGTATGTAAACTTTTTTCCCCCGACGAATGTTTTCCACTCATTTAAGGAGTAAAAGTAAGCATTCTCTTATTGTGGAAGCATGTTTTATTTGATTTATAGTTAGCTACATCGTGTAAAAAAAGTACAATTAAAGGTTCTTAACAAAGTTAGTGTACAGCTTTTCCGATTGTTTCTTTACAACAGTTCATTAGTTTTAGTTTTCAATCTTCCTCTCTCTCTTGTGCAAAATGATTTTCTCCAATTCATACAAGTATATTTTAAAAGTTCAAGACCATTCACTGATGGTTTCATGTCTTACAAGCTCTTCATAAAGCTGAGTAAATTATTTTTTTTAAAAAATGTAAAGAAAAAGTATGAGGGAATTATTTATTACAACAAAAGTGTTTACATTCTGTGACTTAAAGAATGCATATTATAGATCACTACAAAAGTTCTCTAGTTTTTGTGTCTACTGTGTAGACACATATGTCGTCGTGTGAGCTTAATTTGAGAGATCAATATATGTATTGTTACGAAGCAGTACATTAATAGCATAAAAATAACCAAATTATATTCCCCAGGCAAGGTAAACACTAGATATGTCAGTGGGAAAGATAATGGGCATATTTGGTTGCTAAGGAAAGATAAAGTAAATAAAATTCGTATATCTTTCACATGTCAGTTATCTTTTCCATTGGGCTCACAGTATAACTAATGATATTTGAACATGTCAATGTTTGATAAAAACAAAATACTACGTGGTCGGATTTATTTAGATAAGAAAAATTCCAGTGGTGCACAACCTTTGTACTTGCTCGTGCACAGGTTTGAGGCATTACTGTCAATCATTTGTAGAGGTATTTCGCGCGGTCAGGTAATAAAAGTGTTACGTAAAAATGTACTATTGTAAAATTGTCTTAAAGTAAAAGTCAAACACTGAAGTTGATTTCACATATGTAGAGATATTAAGTTTTACTACGGAAATCAACGAAATAAGTTAAGTTTTGAACATTTTTTAAATAATATTGACAGAGCATACGACGGACTGAGACAGTGCGACAACGCCTTAAATAAATAGAGGAAAAGAGCTGGTACGAGTTTTCAGAAATCCAAAACCTAGAACCTGATGGCTGAGGCCACATTAGCCCACCATTCTGTTCACATGCATAAAAACTCCTACGACCGTTAGTATAAAAGACCGCCCCAGCTGAATCTCGACAGTAGTTGCAGAGTAGCCAAAAAGAGAGCGAAAACTCTACTCAAAAACGACAGACAGACAGGACCAACAACAACAAGACAACAAAAGAAGAAGACTTAGTGAACTGTACAGCATAAATATATATATACTGCAACGATCCACCGTAGAAAGAAATAAAGGAAGCCATAAGAAGTGGTGGAGGAACGGCCTAATGTCCAGTTACAGGCACAAATTTCATCTGGCATACGTTCCCGTCTTTATAAAAGAACCACAAACGAGTAAACCGAATCAAGTACAAAAACGAAACGCGACAACACAAACTGACCCGGCAGTAACAGGCGCCCAAAACCAAACTCCGAAACTTGACTTTTCAAAGTATCGATCCGGAGGCAAACCAAAATACGCGCCGCCGAAATACCGTTGCATCCCGGCTGGTTATGAAACTGACCCAAAGAAGAACTTGTGATTCCCCACATCGACACAAACAGGCGAGGGGAACTGTAAGTCGGTTATAAACTCACTTTTAGAACTGTTAGCTTGTGACTTTACTACTTATATATAAAGGTAATAGGTTTTAATGTGCTATATGTGTTAGGAAATTGCATGTAGTGTCGATCGTGATTTAATGAGCGTAACAGAATCTAGTTCTGAAAGCGAAGGACTTATAGCTAGTCGAACACGTTCGCGTAATGTAGGCCCCACAAGGGAAATAAACGAGTCTTCCTCATCGAATATTTCTTTAAGTCTTTCAAATTTGTACTTGGAAACAGAATTTCTTGCTTTCCCGGGGCCCCTAGCTATGGAAAATAAAGGTGCCCATGCCTTTTCACCGGATCTCATTGAGTTATTACAAGAAATAACGGACCGATTGCACGCTCACGAACAGCACATTGAGGGGGCACCAAGAGCAAGGGGGCACCAAGAGCAAGGGACCTCCAGCCCCCAGTATTTCGCGGTTCTCCCACTGATGATTTTTACGAATGGCTACAAAAATTTCAACGGTATCCCATTTTTAACAGGTGGACCCCTGAACAACATCTAAATGGGTTTATAATGTTCTTGGAGGGCAGTGCATTGCGCGTTTGTCAGCGTCAAACACCAGAAGTGCGCGGAAATTTAGAAGCTTTGGAACAGGCGCTGCGCCAGGTATATGTTTCGCCGCACCAACAATTCCTAAGACGCCAAGAGTTAAATAATCGCACGCAGGGACCGCTAGAATCACTCGAGAAGTTTTTGGATGATATCGATGCTAGGTCTGTGCGATTACAACTTACGGATGCTGAGACTATGCAGTGTTTTGTACAGGGGTTACGACAGGATTTAAAAGAACATGTAATTTTGCAATCACCACAGACTTATGCCGCTGCTGTAGATGCTGCGCGTTTGAAAAATTCGCTTTCACGCTCACCAACTTCTATTTTAGCAGATCACACTTCGCGAGCCCCTTACAGCACTTGATTTGAGTGCTTCGCAAATTGTGCGTAATCCTACTCCTACTCCTACTCCTACTCCTACTCCTACTCCTACTCCTACTCCTACTCCTACTCCTACTCCTACTCCTACTGTGAACGCTTCTTTAGATTCTCAATATGGTACACGCCAAGAATTCATGAGATGGCAAAATCAAACACAATCAGCGCCGCAAAATTATTCACAAGTAGGTCGTACACCACCTCCTAATTCTTACAATGTGCGAAATCGTCGCACAACGGATGGGCGTCCAATTTGTAATAATTGGAACAGAGTAGGTCACACTGCTAGTCGTTGTTTTGCGAACCAAGCGCGACAGTCTTTTGCACCGACCAGATTTAACATGGCACAAACTGGGTACCCTCAGCGACAGTTACCTTATTATAACAATCAAAGCAATACATTTTCTGACAATATAATTATGCAGGGTACGCTCAAAATCCTAGTGTTGATCAAGTTGCACAGAGGCCTACACGTTTTCCAGCCTTGCCACCACCGCGACCCCCACCGCCACCCCCATTGCATGTGATGTCTGAAACACATGATGATTTACAAGACCAAGTAGGCCTACCTTATCGTTTTCCGCGATATAAGCCGGGAAGCCCAGATACAAATTGTGCTGTTTCAAGTTCTGATCTTCGTAAAACATACTATTTGACAATTTCAGCAGAGGTACAAGGCATAAACATTCGTGTTTTAATTGACACAGCCACAGGTTCAGCTATTACTGCTATTCATTAATCAAGAGTTGTGGAATAAAATTCGTACCACCTCTCGTGTACAAATACAGAAAACGTTCGAACAGCCAGTGGTGAAGTTGTTACAGTTTTAGGGGCAAGTGATATGAATTTTGATATAGGAAATTCCATCTACACATTTAAAACACATGTTGTTCCAAAGCTAAATTACGCAGCAATAATTGGTAAAGATTTTCTGCAGCAAAATGATTGTTATTGATTTCAAATCAGGGTATTTAAAGATTTCTCGTGACAATATCGTGCCATCAGCCATTTCATGCTTTCATAAACGACAGTAATGCAGATACCACTATTCACGATTTCGAAGATGAGCTGCCATTCTTTAACACCGTCCCTGAAGCCGATCGTGAAATTCTTATTTACGCGGCTGATACGTTCGAAATTCCAGCTAATTCGGAATGTGTTATTCCTGCAACCTTTCGCGAAAATGGTTTGACTGAAACAACCAGCATAATTGAACCTAATGAACGTCTTCCAGCGCGATTTAATATTTGCGGCGCATCAGCTGTAGTGACTGTCTCTGCAGCAGGTCTTGTGCCGTTTCGAGTTATTAATCCAAATTATAAGCCAGTGAAAATTTTTTGATTTACTAATTTAGGCAGATTCTTGCGCTCCAAGGATAACATTGTTAATATATCACTTTTGTCAGATCAAAGTGTTAATGATTCCGTACCGCAAACGACTCCTCATCAGTATTGCGAAACCAGTGAGACAGAAATAGATTACGATATTTCGCCTGATCTGACTTCAGAACAAGCCCAGCAATTAGAACAGTTTTTGATTCATAACGCAAATGTATTTTCCCTGGGACCACATGATTTAGGGCGGACATCAATTGTACAACATGCAATTACAACAGATGGGTCTCCACCTATACGACAGGGGCCATATCGTACTGCACCTCCACAAAGGGAGCTTATTACTAAACATGGCGAGAAATTGTGGACACGCGTACGCATTAAGCGCTTCGACTTAGAAAAAATATACAACCAATATGGCGGACATCATACTAGTGATTTATATGGGAGTTAGCAAAAGATCGTCGTATATACTTTGTCCTCTTAACAAAACGTATGATGTCGGATCTGATATAGTTAGTCCTAGGTGATATCTTGTATCGTATATAAGCAAAATTTTTATATGACGATATAGAAATTTTATTCGGTATCGCGATTTTAACTACAAAGCAAGGGTAAAGTTAAATATAAAGCGAAATAGGCAAAAGACCTCAAGCGGGCCCCAATGAATCCCATTTTCCAACCATTATGGATGACGAATGCAACATGTCGGATCTCGCTTGGCTTGCCAATACACTGTGTTTAAAGGGATAATTCATGTCGAATCTCCCCGATTAATACCTAGTTCGGTACTTTATAGTAACCCTAGTGCATTTTCGATGATGATGTAGCCGTGTAATTCAACACCGCGCTCTAGAGCTTGCCCTAATGGCGAACGTAAACAAACTGAATTTTTCTCTTCTTCTTCGAATTTGCCTCCATTTTGATTGTCTCGCTAGAGCTTCATGTAACCCTCTGGAAATGACGAGCTTTGTGACCATTCCTTTTAGTCCCTAGGCAACAAAATCAACCCGCGAAATTTTAAATTCGCGCAAAATTCATCACAACAAAGTAACAAACGGGGTATATTTTTAATTTAATACCCATAAAGTAGCAATTCAAAGTTCAATTAATGTTCCTATAACATGCAAA
The DNA here is from genome assembly GCA_963855995.1 of Muricea muricata. Lineage (NCBI taxonomy): Eukaryota > Metazoa > Cnidaria > Anthozoa > Malacalcyonacea > Plexauridae > Muricea > Muricea muricata. The sequence continues at coordinate 93,054,271 of OY979716.1, read as the reverse complement.
CGAAAGTAACGAATTAAACGGGCTTTTAAATGTCTGACGCGACTGTTTCTTTGACCAATGTAAACCTGCTTATAAATGGGACCTACCATCGAATAAGCTATCCTATGTCGCCAAACAAGCCATATCAAGCGACCAGGTAATGTACTGCATGGCAATTCGCAACAGTGTTTTGTTACAGTGGTACAACTTAAAATCGGAACAAAAGAAATACGTAGACTTTCTCAACGAAATCATTCCCGATGGATCAATTAAAATCAAACGCACGTCCACGAGAGTCGAAGGTCGTGTAAGACATCAATGCTGTCACGCTAGCAATGAGCTGAAGAAACTTAATTTAAAAAGCTCCAAAGTAAAACGTGCCCTATTTCTCAGCAATTTTTCCAAAGTAAGTATTTTAGTAAGCGATGTTGCTACTGCAGCCGAAATGGAGCAGGAGATCCAACGCTCAAATAAGGAAATCCAGGAGATGCAAGAACGCTTAGACAATTTAAACGTTTTGTTGGATGAATGGAAGCAAAATTTCAAGAACCTGGAGAAAGAAAATGAACTTTTGTTCCTCGAACTACTAAACCAACATAAAAACGATATCAACATTATAGAAACGCAAATCTCTAATCTTTAATCTGAGAATGAAGAAATGAGAAAGCATGTGAGAAAGCTGGAAAAGGAAAGTCAAGAGAACAACATGAGTGTTGCTAAAAATATTGGTGACCTATCCAAGCGGCAGCAAGAGGCGACTGCAGGCATTAGGGACAAGGGCCCAAAAAGCTTTGTGGTTTGCACAATGCTTTGGACTTGAGTTAGACAGCCTGGAGTTCTTAGACAATAAAGGGCAGAGATATGGTTGGAAAGCAGAAGTTACTCCCCTGGGAACACCAACAACAGCAGACAGCTCACCACAGGTAACTCCTAACCAAGGACCTTCCACATCTTCATCACCAACTGTAACACAAAACCAATATAACAATTTAACAAGTGAAAGCAAGTGTAAGGTGGAGGCCATTTTATTTCTGATGGACAAGTTTGGATTAATTTTTACACTCATTAACTATGTTTTGGTGACGTCACAACAGGGATAAGCCATTTAAAGCTACTCCGAAATACCTACCAATAATCAAATATTGTTTGAAACCTTTTCACTCCCTGTTTTAGTCCAGAGCACTTACCTTACGTACGGTTATGGCGCATATTAATCATTTTTTCATAACAAAGTAAAATTGCGTGACCCCAGTTGTGAGGTATTATGCATATCAGCAAATATCCAAGATGGCGGACAACTTAATATTTCTAATCAAAGTATATCATTAAATAAGGCAGGTGTAAAAATTCTGTAATATACTTTTATAGATTGTTTTGGAGACTCTTTCAAATGAGACGATAAAAAAATTTGTTGCTATTCCCCTTTAACACATCGTATCGTTTAGCAGTAACCTAATTTTAAAATATTGTCTAACAAATATTTACGTTTTCGTTCCTCTAATTTAGTTTACTTTAGCATCAAATCCCTTTCTGTAGCTTTTCTTTCAGCCAACTTATTGAAAATGCATCTTCCATAAATTGATATTCACACGGAATTTCCAAACCATAGCCACCACCTCTATTTACTCGTTTGCCTTAGTAACTACTTTTCCAATGTTTGCCAATCGTTTTAGAAACTTTGTGAGCCAGATTGGCAATAGTTTAGGAAACAAGAATTAAATCGTTGCAGGAGGCTATAGGGAATGCTGAAGACCTGCGTGATTTTGCTCTGTATTACGGATTTGAAGAACTAGCTTCGTCTATTTCAAAGACAAATGATTTGCTTTGCGCTTTAAAACTTAATGCACCAAAGCGACAAATGCAGATTAATGACTATTTTAATCCAAAGTATGTCAGTATACTACAGACTATACGTGTGCTGAATGCGGTTTTTTTCAATTTAGAAGGTTCATTTTGTTTTGTTTTGTTTTGTTGGCTACAGTTTTCCAGTTAAGATCGTTTTTATCGAAGCCGAGACTTTACTTTTGTAATGAACAAAGACTTAAAAGTACATAAAAAGAAAATTTGACTATATTTTTGTCTATATTTGAGGTTCCACTATACTTGAAGCCCATGTTGCGGCCTGGCTAGAGCATGAACGCATCAACATGATTAGAGCATGGGAAAGTATTTGTCGTGAACGCCAACAATTGTCACACATTTACCGATGGGCGATCGAAAATGTTCCACATAGCGCTTATAAAAGGTTTACTCAATTCCCGGGACATGTAGTTCGATCGAATGGCGATGCATATTTGCTCAGCCAATGCTATAATATCACTAATTACACAGTGTTGTGGTCACGGAAGTATAATAATACATGTTATTCTAGTTTTCCTGTATATATACAATCAGACCAACAAGTTAAGTATTTATCACTTACCGAGCGACGACTTTCAAATCATGCCTTCCCAATTTCATGTCGCGATATTCTAGCAACTACGTATATAGCCGATCAGTTTGGATTCTTGTGGTTTTTAGATCAAAATGGGACAGCTGTTAAGGTGAACTACTCCACAATTTTTCTTCCAGCTTTTTCAAGTTCTATCTTGCGCCTAGGAAACTTGAATTCCCAGCTTTTACAGTCGATTCCAGACCCATTTGACACCTTTTCACTTCTAGATGTACTTGCGCGATCTCAAGAGACATTAGAACAATTGGAAAATATTCGCACAAATGAGGACAGCGGCAGTATAGCGCTTGGCATAGGCAAAATAATAAGCATCATATTGTCAGGCATATCTTCTGGTGGTAGCCATATCATTAAAGCTGTAGGATATGCGCTGCATGGCGGATTAACAGGCCTCGCTGATCAAGATCAAAAGGTTGTTACGAGCTTTGGCAAAGCTACTGGGGACATCATAGATTCGTCTGGCAGAGCATTTGAGCATGTTTCCCGTGGTGCGGGTGGATTTATCCATGACGTATCGGGCGGTCTCAGTGGATCATTGCTCTGGGGCGCGCTTCTACTGTTGACAATTTTTTGTCTCTATCAGTACGTACAAAACCGAGGTATCTCATGTCACAATAAGTCCGACACGATATCTAACATTTCAAATGACGGAATAGACGACAACGACGTTAACATAACTCAACCTAACGACTGTGTAGACTGTGGGTTGCCCCGTTGTCCATCCAATTCTAACCAGTTATCCCAGGCGACAGCAGGTTAGGAAGGCAAGCTGTTTCGACTCTGCCTCAAGTACTATGCCTTGTTTTTAATCTATTTTGTGTTATGTTCATTAGATTGCATAAAACCCAAAATATTTATAATTCACAGATCATGAAATATGTGATTATGATTTGCCTATTGTAATTTATTACATAAATTATCAAATCACAGAAATCTTGTTATTTAAGAGAAGTGTGATTATTTTTAGGAAAGGTAAATCTCTGCAAAAGGAGGTTTACTATAATTTTGTCACTGTATACTAATTAGTGTGCTAGGATTTGTTATTCTGCAGAATTTAGTCCCTTTCTATTTGGAAATTGCCGCCAAATTTCACCAACATATTTCAAGTCAAAACGACAAAAAGTCAACTAAGGTAACTAAGCGCAATTAAAATGGTATTAATTAAAAAACTATAAATGTTTTTGTAAGGATGGAGCACTAGAGCGATTGAAGTCTAAAAAAGGGAGAGGCTACGCTTAAAGTGTAGCAAAGAGTCATGCACTCTCTTTGTTCCAGAGGAAAAATATTTGAATTTGATGGACTCGTATGAGATCAAGGTCCTTGAAAAATACAAACCACCCAATTTTCCAAAGTGCGATTGTAATGAATTGGCGAACCTGTGGTTGTCGTACTCTTCAAAGAATCCAAATCGGCCCTATTTCAGATGTCAGGACAATGACCCTGAAGAAAAGTGCAGCTTTTCCCTGTGGACTGATAATGTGTCAAAACCGAGGAAGAGAAAAAGAAAAGCGAGTAGTGAGAAGGAGAGAAAGTCGTCAAAAAGGAGTAAAGGAAAACGTGACTATGGGCTGAGACGTAAAATTGAGTCTTCGAGTGACGAAGATGAACAAAAATAATGTACAATTATATAGTTCATCCTTAAAAATATGAACGATTATAAGCATTGAGAACAGTTAACCTTTTAATTCAGTTAATTATACTAGTTGATTATATTCTTTTAATAAAAATAGTTAGTAATTGATTCTAATGAATGTTTGCTTATTTTATCGTTAATACCTATTTTGGGGCAAGGCTATGCGTGACGATTACTTTATATTGACTTAGTGTGACGCCAGCTGAGTTACAATAGCAAACAGTGTTCGTCAAGACCGCAAAACTGATTTAACAAATGCACAGGTACCCTTTAACGCACAGTGTCCGATATATCAGACACCTCGCGACCCCAATCATTATGACCAGTTGTTGCCGTCCTGAGAGTTGCTAGTGTCCCGTATGTTAAATAAACGACTTCACGACGTTCTGGCGAGCATTTTGATCTATTATTGAGTTCTAAAACGATTTTCAAACGATTTTTATGTTAAAATAAAGACTTGGCTTTTTAAATTGTTGTTGTAATTTGAGTCAACAATGTCTGGAAGACGGGATAAGTTTACAGCGCGTGAAGTACTCGATCTTTTGGATGAAAATTATGGCATTCCATTCGATGGGGAGGGTTCAGATATTTCGTCTGAGCACTCTGAGCCAGATGTTGATGTTGAACAAGCCGATTTTGATAGTGAATTGGGTGAAATAGACGAAAATACCGATGTACTTGACAACCTTCATGCTGTAGAGATTGCTGATGAAGAGGAAATTGTTTCAAATAGCACAGATATCCAATCTCCTCGAGGCAGAATACCATCCTACTATGACTTTAGTAAAACAACATGGAAATTGGAAAAGAACAGTGATGATGATGAGTCTGATGAAGAGATGGAAGCTGTAGAAGAGCCAGAGGTTCGCCCGGGTGAGTTTCGACAGCAGGTGGGTGCTGTAAACATACTTCAAAGTGCAGCATCAGCCCTTGAATTTTTTTTGCTAATGTTTAGCATGAACATTGTAAATGACATTGTATGTGAAACAAACAAGTATGCATTTCAATGTCTCAAAGGTGCAGGTAAAGAGCCAAATTTGTTTGAGAGAGTTACTGACATTGAACTGCTTGCATATTTTGGCCTTTGTATTGCCATGTCAATGCATCCTGTTCACAGTGTTCGTGATTATTGGTCCAGTGATTGGATATTGGGGGTTCCATCATTAGCTCGCATAATGACTGTCGCTCGCTTTGAGACAATTACTCGATACTTGCATCGAAATGAGAATGCAAATATGCCAGCTAGGGGAACTCCGGGCTTTGATAAACTGTTCAAAGTTCGCCCATTCCTGGAATCAATTCGAGCTAACTTTCTATCCCAATATGTGCCTCACAAAGAGGTTGCTATTGATGAAGCAATGATCAAGTTCAAAGGCAGGAGTTCCCTAAAACAGTACATGCCCATGAAACCCATCAAGAAGGGGATAAAGATGTGGTGCAGAGCCGATAGCATCAATGGTTATCTAAATGACTTTGAAATATACAGTGGTAAGAGTGGGGAAGGGGTAACTCATGATTTAGGTTATTCTGTTGTCACAAAGTTGTGCTCTGTGTTATATGGGAAGTGGCATGAAGTTTACTTTGACAACTTCTTCACTTCACTGGAACTATTGCAGACATTGTTTTGCAATAAAACACTTTCATGTGGAACTTTGAGGTCGGGACGACGCGGCTTTCCCAAAGAAATGTACGACAGGAAAAAAAACAACAAGCTTGAAAGGGGTACTTGTGTATTTCGAAGAAAGGGTCCAATCACAGCTGTTACCTGGATGGACAATAAACCTGTCAATGTAGTATGCACACTGAAGGTTGTTTCTGGAGAAGCAACAAAACCTGTGAAGAGGAGAAAAAAAGATGGTGAGCAGCAAGACGTAGATTGTCCATTGATGATTTCATCATACAACAAGTATATGGGAGGTGTTGACCGAAATGATCAAATGAAGTCATACTATGCCATCAAGTTTAGATCAAGGAAATGGTGGCATAGAGTATTTTTTGAGCTACTTGATCGCTGTATTGTCAATGGCCATATTTTGGAATCTGAGTCTCCAAATCACGAACAGCGAAGTTTGAAGGATTTTCGTCTCGAGCTTGCGAAGAAACTTATCGTGGATTTTACCTCGAGGAAACGACCAGGTCGGCCCTCGTTGGAATTAGCTGCACGGTTTACTGAGAGACATTTTCCAAGTTATCTCCCAACCAATGAGAAGGGCAAAGTAAAGGAAAGAAGATGTCATGTTTGCTCCACAAAAGATAAACCAAAGAAGACATCCTACTACTGCAAGGATTGCGGAGTGGGACTATGCATAGCTCCATGTTTCCGCATCCACCACACAAACCAGTAAATGAATTTAACAATATAATGAGGTACACAAAAATAGTAGATAGTAATGAATAAATAAATAATATATGTGAATGGCAGGTCAAGTGCATGTAATTATCAACCAATCTAAATTTGGCAACTTTTTTCCACACTTCTGGAACGCTTCTTCCTAAATTTTCAGGCAGACTGAAAACTGTGTTATGTAAGTGTTATATATCAAAAGAAAGCTTAGAGAATGTATTTTTCATCAGATCTAACAAAATAATTTTAGGTGTAAAATAATATTTTTTTTCTGTACCTAAAAACTAGACTTCCAGTATGACGATTGTGGTTACCAAGGCATTGGGAGTTGCCCGTTGCCAGGGTAACCATTGCAAAGGCAAAAAAGTTCCATATTTAGAATCTGTGGTATTTGAGGATCATTTTGATGTATAATGTGACATGGTTATGATAAATATATCTCACATGGTTTATATTCTTTCGGACAGACTATAAAAATTGAATTTTTTTAAAAATTAATCTCTGCATCAAAGGGTTCAACAAGACCAGAAATATCCGGTAAAAACCAGTTAACTTATCGCAACTATTTAAGTGACAGATTGGTGAAGCATCATCATAAACACGGTGTTGCCTTGCGATATCAAAGGCTATTCGTTCAAGTTAATTTTAAAACACTTTTGACTTCTTTCAATTCCAATATGAAATCCGCAAGATAAATAGAAACATGTCGTCGACGTCTTTTCGAAAAAGCTAGAAGAAGCAATTTTAAATCGAATCGTCTTCAAAAACTAATCCAGCAAGAGATGAGGAAGGAAACTCCTAACATGAACAAAGTCATGAAGTGGCAAAAGAAATCCGCCAGATATGTAAACAGAGGGCTTCGCTACATGAACAAATTTGATGCACAGAACGAGGACAACCGTGAGATTTCTTTTAATTTGGAAAAAGTATGTACACATTTTTTGGTCAAATGATAAACGTTTCAATGTATATTATTGGGCGATGTATATGGAAAACAAATTGTAGTTATAGAATGGATTTTTACTTCGAGAGACTTAAAGAAGTTTGATACAACATCATGTGTTTTCCGTGCATCGATGCAAGAGCCCAGTGTGAAAGAACACTATGATTTTCGCACGCCTCTGGAAGACATAATCCGGGTTATGGTTCGTTCCAGTGCTCTGAAATCCCCCATCAGCAACAGACTAATTCCATCCGTCCAGATGACCTCCAGTAAAGTCCTCAGTGAAATTACGAAGGTCCTTGAAAGTAATGAAGAGATACCTTTAGACCAGTCCTTTACAATTGACATAACTGGAGTTAAAGCACCAACGGGTTCTCGAAAATCTCTCAAGGTACTAGACTACACAAAAGACCCTCACCTAAAGAAGTCTGTAATTACTATAAAAAATAGGGACACTTTATGCTGTTGGCGTGCTTTAGCCGTGTCGGCGTGCTTTACCCCTATGTTATCACGGTGAGCAATGCTCGACGAGAAAAATTAAAAAAGAGGGAATCAATCATGGCCGGTTGTCTACGTCTGTTCGAAAGGTAAAGAGGAACCGTGTGGTTACTTCGAATGGCGAGATACGGAGAAAAATGAATGCCTAATTGCTATACCTACAACTGCAACAATCTGTCATTTATACATTGACAAACTACAGCGCATTGTATGAAACTACGACCAGATAGACTTCCCCTGTAGCATACAGTACACAAGCGTACACGCAGCAACAAGCATAAACGCAAGAACACAAGAAGATGTCCGAGCAAATTAATGAGTACGATCTCTGACATCAAATTATTTAACCTAAATCTTATCGCTTTAAATTCCTTTAAAACGAGTCAATCACACTCCTCATATAGACGATGCTGAAGCATATAATTTTTTCTCTTCTTTTTACCATATAGAAAAATGTACTGATGCTGGCTGTGGCGAACCAGTGGCTACATTGATGTGTGGAGATCAAACACACTTGACGGGGTTGCACGTTTATAAAAACGTATGGTGCTGCCCGATATGCAAGTAGGTATACTTTTTCTACCTTCTATAGTCTACTTGTTCACGACAACTCATTTTTACTAATAGCATGCATTCCTTCTACATTGTCAGATTTCTGGCGCGACCTAAAGCACTGCATGCATTTCCCTGGTTGACAAATGTATTCAAAAGAAACTAGTTGGACAGAACACAAGTATAAAAATATTAGCCTAACCCGCTTAAAAATCTTCATTACCCATACTAAGCACTGCATGCTGTATATGCAAATACAGCATTATATAAGTGCTTGCCTTGGGAACAGACGAGTATTCCCCACAAGCATGGAAAACAGACGAAATTGCAATGCTCAGAGAGCCAAAAGGAATAGAGCAAAGGCAAAGGCTGAGCTACAGAAGTTGAAGGCGTTCAACGCCTTCATGTTCAATAAATATCCAAAGCAAGTTTGGGAATTTGAAAGGTTGCACCAAGCAATCTCTGGAGAGCAAAACAAAGAAGAAGCGGAGGCTGCCGTCGCCGAAGCTGTGCTGAACTTCCCTGTCCATGCTTCAAAAGTAAAAGGCAAAGAATAAAAAAAATTAAAACGGTTCTTTTAAGAACCACCACAGGTAAAAAAGAATAGAAACGAAATCCCTTAAAGTTATGTACAACAACACCAAGTTATTGAAAGGGGCAACATATAATATACGAAAAGAAATGACTGACTTTGCAAATACACTTAGTCAAGGTGGTAGTAGGCCCAGTCTTTTAGATAGTATATATATCAGCCTTAATCTAACATTTGTCACCGATGAATTATGGGGTAATGTTGCATTGACCTCTGGGTTAAAGACCAAGCCCAAAGCACCATTTATAGTTGAGGATGCAATCCAATACTTGTATAGGTGGTTGTTATTCACGTATAGGAAATCCCCAATTCTATTTTTTAATCATCTTTGCACGGTGTTGTCGAAAAAAACGGGAGGGCATAACTACATGATAACTCACGGGGTACCATTTGCAGGAAAATCAACATTTTTTGGCTTACTAAGTAAAGTAATAAGTGTCCATCGCCTAACAACTCTGGACGAAAGTCAACTAGACCAACAACTAGCGTACGCTGCCGATAAAGACGCTGTGCTTCTCGATGACCTCACTATTGGCTCGCTCAAAAACACTACCTGCAAATAGGAATATTTTGGACGGACAGCCTTTGAATTATAATTATTATTAATCCCGCGTTTGTTATAAAAAATCCGATTGTCCTTTTTTGCCGTTTGGTAACTATGTTCTTGGAGTGTTTACCTCTGGTAATTTTAAACGGAATATAAACACTGACACGACCATCCGAAAGCCGAGTTTTTGTTCGATGGATTGGTTTGGCTAGAGACGTGTGATCACCATCTTGAAACACACGCGTACCGGCACTGTCCGAAGGTCGAACTTGAAGCGTTTGAAAAGTGGCTACGCGAACAACAAAGAAGCCTTCTCTCACGATCGCCAACTCAGAGGAGAGCAGCAAAAAAACGGTTCTTTTAAGAATCCCAAATGTTAAAAGAATATAAACAGATCGATTGTCTAACGTTGTTTTTTTTTACTTAAAAACACTTTGTTAGCATTGACCAGTGTTTCAATACTCCTTTTATAATATCTCGTGCTGTATAGAATTGCTCGCAAGAACAATTAAAGAAATTGAACGAAAACACACAAGCATTGGGGAATTATGTAGTTGGTGGAACTGTAGCGAAGAAGGAAAATCGCATATCGGGAAAGAACATATCTGGATCCTAATCGTGGAAGCATTTAAAATCCTCAAGTACGAAGAGCATGCGTTCTTTTAACATTGTCAGAATACCAGACGCGGTGCTCGATGAGCACTTGTGTAAATAGAATATTTGCTTGCGAATAGGAATTTTATGCATTCCGGATTGTAGTTATAAGAGGATAAAGAACATAGTTAAATTAATGTGTTAAAGATACTGTTAAGAATATAATAGTATTAGCCAGAGGTGTAAAGATGGAAAGGAATGGTGTTACAGTTGTGTCAACATATCTGGTGAGGAGGAGCCTAGAGTATTATGGACAGTTACTATAAAGCTACATCATGCATACGAGACTAAAGCAGTCGTCGTTGAACTCAACAGACGAACAACGACAGTTCAAGAAACTTTGAAAGCCCACCTCCTCCCCATTGTGCATCATTAGAATTTACGAAGTATGGCGAAATTTGTGCCCTCACCTTACTGGGCAAAACAATTTTGACACATATAAACAATTAATTGCAAATCATTTTTGTTAAAGTTCATATTTTTAATAATAAAATGGCTAGGGGTAAAATCCCCTGTCCCAAACTCGGGTAGAGAATTTTACACGCGTAATTATCAATAACGTTATACATGCCCAGTAACAAGCTGCGTAAATGCAACATCAAAGGTAAGAAAGTTCCGGCAACTTTGCATTATTTTGGTAGTTAGCAAGACGGAATGCATAAAGATCATTTTAGGAGAGAGTTAAAAAAAACTCGCTATGAGTAAGTGTTTACAATCTAACCGTCTACATATTTAACTCATAAGTTTCTTCTTTAATACCTTTGTGCATACACGGTACAAAGCTAAAAGATATAACTGACAAATGCTCTGTTAAATACACCTTTGTTCATTTTTCCCTTCTTCTTTACAGGTTCCTCAAAAGTAGGGGTTACACTCCCTAAACTGAATATAATTAAGCTTAAAACAAATAAAATGTTAATCCCACATTTCATGTCTTTGACTTTCTTTATATATTTTATCGTAAGAACACGAATCCATGGATGGGGACTAATCTCATGCGAACTGTTTAATAATTTTCCGATATATCCATAGCCTCTGAACTTTGAAAAAGCACACTTTAGGTCTCAACTTACACATATAGTTGCACTTTTATATTATCTGCTTAATGTTCTAACAGGTAAAACGATTGAACAAATGGTGTTTTAGTAGATAAAAGCCACAAATCATCACTTGCAAACGCGCTAACATACCATATCGATACAAAGATCTAACGACACAATAAAAACCTATGAACTTTTCACATTTCTCAATGTAAACCGTACTTACATAAAACAGTTAAACATGATTATTTCAATGACATTTTTCCGATCAACATGACATATTTCTGACCAATGTGACATATTTCCGGTCAACATGCGCGCGCACCGCCCCCACGTGGCCGGACTGGTAACTAAATTACAGGGATAAGAGCTCCTGAAAAATGCTGAGTCAGCGGGACTATACTTACAACGTATATTAAATCGTTTTTTTCTTCTTTATTTTTAAACAGTGCTGCCTTATGGCATGCATGAATAATCAAAACTGTGAATATTAACAATAAAAAATCTAATACATCCTACACATGCCTCAGTTGTTTACTACCTAATCTAATAAAGTCGTACCCATACTAGTTTTAGTGATAACAAACAAAAAGAGTTAAAAAAAGGGATAAAACGTAAATACATAAAAAGATGGAGCCAATTGGTAAGTACAAACTCAGATTTCTACTAGATAGTTCAACATACATGACAATAACTTCTCCACTTTTTCTTTGTTGCATTACTTATAGTCTATAGCAAGTGTAAAAAATGTCATCTCGAATTAACAATACAAAATATACAACGATACATTTTGGGCACGGAGAAATTCGTGTGCCCCAGGTGCAAGTATGTAAAATCTTATCATGTTGCTATCATTTAAGCCTTAAATTATAAACATTTTCTCAATTTTTAAGTCCTAAAATAATTCAATTCTGCTTTTTCATTGACAGCGCTGAAGATCTGTAGCTGGACGAGTGGTAAAGAACCAGAATTTCTGGTTGGACCAAGGGAACACAGCAGACTGGTGTTTGGCTCCATGTAAGCATTAAAATTGATCCATTCACTTACTTGTATCTGCACCCTGAGTTTAGTATGCGTGATTCCTTGGCGGCAATTTCCGTAACACATATAGAGAACAAAACATTACATTATTTATACCCGTTTATTTTAATTTTAAGAGCAATACAACTGTCATTTCAAATTCGAATGAACAGACTGTAATGTGTTTCAAAGGTATTTCCGCTGTAATTATACAGAAGGCGCAGCTGCATGGAATTCAAATTTGGCGAATGAATCCCGAGCTTTGTACGAAGGGAGAAACGAAGGGGAAAAATAAACGGGGACTGAAACTTCGGCATATTGACCAATTGCTTGTCGTCTGATGCTCGTAGCGCGTTGCTAGGAACGGAGTTGTTGCTAGGAACATATTTGGCGCCAAATTTTAATGAATGGAGCAGTCTGAGCTGCGATTATGCAAAGGTTTGGATGGCTGAGCAAAATCTACATACCGCAATGTAAGTATAAACCATAATTGCATATTTAAACGCCGAACACAATTCCGACACTGCCTTATACTCGTATTTTTTTCAGAATAACTTCCACATTTTGCTTCTCGCCAAACAATACGTTGTCGGTAGAAGAAGCATACAATGCCTTTTCTTCCAAATGTATAAAACATGGACTTGTTACCTTAAATTGTTCCACCTTCGGAAAGAAACTTTTAAGTGCCTTTCCATATTGTGAAAAGAAGAAAAGAAGGTGCCCTGGTTTGAACAGCCAATACCAGTATCCTTAAGATTAAATAGAAGTATTTACGATATGTAAATATACGACATGGTATTTTACCCAATACTGATATTTTACTGATATGTGTCTGTTTAGTTACGTTAGTATAAACCTGCTCAGGGTTTACTACAAATCCAGCGCTCTGACCCGTTCATCAACACTCAGTCTCGTTGTCTCTGAACAGATATTTAACGACAACTTTTATTTTTTTGAAGAGACAATCAGTTCTGTTCAGTTTATGTGCAAGGCAACGTGTCTCATTTTAAAATTAAAAAGCGTTTATGACATGTTAATTTTAAACTTGTGGTGGCTGCTTTGAAAAAAAGAAGTTGTGTGATCCTTTTATGTACTATTCAAGCACTGTAAAATTGTCAATAACTTATGCTAATATATCTAGGAGGGACATTCTTTTTTAAAGTGTTTATTATCATTTAAAGGCATTAGCAAACCAAAACTATTATATATACAAACAACTTGCATCACATTCTTATACTAACAACAAGCTGCATATCCTTAAATTGGTTTTGGTTCAGTTAAATTAGTTACATATATATGTACCAGGGTTTTTCCTAAATCAGTTATACATATCTGGTATTCAAATTAATCAATTATACTTTACCAACATAGATAATAAACCCAATTAATAAAGAAGAGATATATGATATTCATAAATATTGATTTTGCAGAAAAATAGGTAAAAAAAATTTTAACATTAATCCTTAACAAAGTTTATAAATGTATACCAAAACATTAATATAAACAATGTGGAAAATGGTAAAGAGAACATATGTCCTTCCCATTTTACACTTTACAATCACTTCAAGCTGATTTTAGCAACTATGCATCTCAAATTCACGGCTGTGCTTCTTTAAATAAGGTTTGGAATGTACAATTCACTTGCGAGAAATACTTTGAGATCTCCACATATGACAATAAACTGTTTGATGGAATGCAAGTCTTCAGAACTGTTAAAGTTTTTAAAGACCTCACATGGGAGGCAACCTATGCAGGACACAAGGCAAGCAGTGCAGTATTTATGATGGTTTTGCCAAGTGTGGTCGTATCGTTTCCAGAGTTTATGAAGATCATAAAAATGGTCGAATGTTGCAAAATATGTCAAGGAGTGAAAAATCAATCATTTGCAGTATTGGAAAAGAATATACATAATGTATGTGGTAAAGAGATTGGCAAACGTGAAGCGGTAGTTTACCAAGACCAAGCGGGAAATGAACAATGTGCCAACAACTGGCGCTCATTGACTTGTGAATACTTCATGGATACTTCATCTGTAGGATCAATGTGCCCAAACTGCAATCTCCTGCGACGAAATCTGAGTGTTCAACTGGTTCGTTTCAATAATAGTCTGCAACAACAGTCGGAAAAATTTGCTGAGCCTAGCAAGAGCAAAGTAAATAAACGCTTTCTTTCCAGTGACGATATTTCAGACAGGGAAAATGATCAGAAAAGAAGAAGAATAATTGCAGAAAAAAGAGAAGAATACTGGAGGTTCAAGGCTGTAGAGGAAAAAAACATGAAATGCTTGGCAAAAGATAATGACAATGACCTTATGGTAATGTTTAAAGAACTGGATAAAGTGGATAATGAAGATAAAGAAATGTTTCCAGGTGATCCCAAATTATCATTGTTCTGGGAAATGCAACGTGATGTAATATCTAAACAATCAAAGAAAACATCTATAAGATGGCACCCTCTGTAAGTACTATGTCGTTGCACCCACATTTGCACATGATGTCAAATATTGTAGCTTATGTAACTCATGCAGGATCAATGCAAAATGTTGCACCCTACTTTTTTCTTGATGCCTTATGTGAAACAATTTTACTTGTCAAAGACAGGGTTCCACGCCTATATACTGTATCTGATCAACGTTTTTCATACGAAATAAACTTTATTTTTATTACTAATTAGTATCATCAAGACATGCTTGGCTTTATGGCATCGATCGAAACAGGGGTATAAAATATTGCAAGATTCGGGATTCATAAAATTACCTTCTACCAGATTGCTTCAATATCACAAAGGCAAGATCAAAGAGGTTAAGTATCTTGTATGTATTTCTTTAATTACACCATTGCTGGTGTATTTAACGTTTTTCTTGTGAATCATTGAGTTTCAAAAGTAACTTTTAATATTTTAATGTACACTTGGTCGCGATGTATGGCAACATTCAATTAATGAGAGAAACCTTTAAATAATCTCAAAATGGATTCAAGTTCCCTCCGGCCGATTTTGTACATCGTAATTGTAAAATTTATAATCATTGTGCACTTTATAATGCAGAAGCCAGGTAGAAACGTTGAAATGCTAAGGCATATGAAATCACAAGCCCAAGCACAAGATATACCTCCAGCAGGTTACTGTGGTTACATAACATTTGATGAGATGTCAGTCCAGGTGATATTATTTATTGTGCTACTAGTATTATAGGACACTCCAAAATGTTCTTTTGCGTGTACATACTTTCTTTATCTTTAAAGTTGATATGAGAAACATCACAACAAGGCGCGAGAATATAAATTGCGCAAATAAGGTAAATGTAAAATTTTTTCACATTGAAACATAGTATATGATAATTTATTTAATAGGAGGATGTCCAACTTAGAAGAAAAGGTGAGTCCTTTGAAATTGTCGGTGTGGTGAATCTTGGGGACCTATACGAAGATTTGAAAGTGCTACAACAGGTACTTACATTATGTTGACTTTACCAATGGTTATTATGCGACATTATGCGTGATCAGTACTTAAATGACAAAGATAAATAAATTCAGATCCCTTGGATCTTTTCGTTCAAAAATATGATAGCTAATTCAATTTGGTACGCTAATGGCCATTCAGGTACTTGATGTGAAAACGATGAACTATTTTAATAATTTTACAATGCAGTAGGAAACGATTCTGATATTTATTATAATTCCTTTTACTGCAGGAAAAGACGAGGCAGCCATTGCAACACACCTTCTTCAGTTAATGTTTATTGGCTCCACTGGTTTTAAATTCCCTTTTTGCTATTTTCCAACAATTGAAGTTGATCCTACCACATTATACCATAACTTCTGGAATGCTGTTTTTGATTTAGGAGAGTTTGGTTTTAAGGTTGTTCTTGCAGTATGTGACGGCGCACAAGCAAACCGTACCTTTATTCAATGCCATTTCAATGAAGAAGACTCAGTGAAAGAAAACTTTACGACCACAAACATATATACTGGAGAACCAATGGTGTTTATGGTAGATCCTTCTGTAAGTATTGTGTATCACTCACATTCTTGTTGGTGTGCCTGAAATTTACAATAAGTTGTTAGTAAAGAGATACATATACAAACACTCACTTTTCCCAAGAATTAAACTTATTATTCTTGTGGTGTCTCACGTATTGTGAGGCCCAAACTATGCACAAAACAGGTTTCAATACGTCAGGTAAAGGTTACGATACGTCAATTTGAATTTTTTTCCACTTTAGCACAACCTCAAAAAGGTCCGCAACAACTTGTTAAAAAGTGTATCAACTGGCAAAAGTCCAAGGCATTTTAAACTTGATGGTAAAGATATCCTATGGTCCCACCTAAAGGATGCGTACATGTACGATGTTGAGTACAACCCAGTCCAGACATTCAAATTCCTTACCCCACAGCATTTCGAGCCTGGCAGTGCTGAGAAAATGCGCAATTATCTTGCCGATGATGTGTTGGGAAAGTGAATGGTTGAGATCGTACAAGTAATTGTGTAAATTGGTTTTTTGTAGGATTCATAAAAACGGGTAGAACTCTGTCTGTCTATTAAACATTTGTGTAACGAAGCTGGAGGTACTGGATGTGTTATACAACCGTAAGTCTTTTTTCTTGTCAAATGAAGACAAATCCAACTTAAAATTCATTTTTGAAAATTAGACCTACTTTAATAGATATACATATATACCATTGTATGTAGAATTATCAAGTCCATTTGCAAAACAAAGGAGACCACGCTAATGTCCTAGAGAAGACTCTTGAATTTCTTATGATTACCAGTACTTTGCTGAAGAATTTCAAAAATAAAAAAGTATACAGGTATATTCTAACCTTGTAATTGTGGTTGCATTGCGTATAATTTTCAGCAGTGATATACGAACGTCTTTACTGTAAACCGTAATCACGTCCGTTGATCATGTGTTACAAACATTATAGCTATTCTGCTAACATGTTTGCACTACTAAATATGTTTGGTTGAATTATCCAAAATCAAACAGGCTCACGAATAATTTATTTATGTGAGCAGCTTTGCAATGGTTTTGATATTTCTTTTATATACGAACAGTTCACTTGAAGAAGAAAGATTTATTGAGAATAAACGTTGTCTGGACTGGTTTCATACGTGGGAGACTCAGGTGAAGAGAGCTGATGGCATAGCACTGAAGGAAAAGGGCAAAATGTTTTTGTCAAACAAAACAATGTTCGATGTATGTTCAATGATTATGGGGTTTGAAGCTTATTGTGACATTTTGTTCAAAATGTACCCAGGATCAAGCGTTTCGGCCTGTTACACGAATCAAGACAAATTAGGAAATTTCTTTGGCGAACAGAGGGCGCATAATGGAGCAACCACTAATCCAACAATTATGCAAACAGGTACGAAACATATATGTATATTCACATGACTACTATCGGTTAGTTTATAGCAAGAAATTTCAGATAATTTATACAAAGACATTTCATTTGCTCATCATACACGTGTTTGGCAACATTTTTGTCATATATTTCTCATTTTAGAACACGCAACACTTGGAATAGTGCATATGCAAGAATACAAGCGATCCAAAGGGAATGGCACAGAACTCAGACAACCCTCACCTAACTGTTAATTGCTGAGTCAATTAATTAATGGCTGTGTCAGTGCTGGTACAATTTCAGCCATAACTATAATGTAGCATAATCTTATGCATAATTACCATTTCAATCTTGAGCGTTTTCACTATTAATAAGTAAAGGACATGTAATCTTTTCTTTGTATGTCTTCCGGTGCCCACTTTGATGACAATATGAACATTTTCGTTGTGTTCCTATAATCATAATACTAAAATTAGTTAATTTTTCTCATTTAAATGCAAACCAAAAAGCAAAATATTTGACGTGTATTGTTTCCTGTCTATCACTGGCAGGTCATGTTGCGTTTAGTTGAAGCGCTTTATGTGCAATTTAACATGAATATGTTATTTTAATAATGCAAATGAACATCAAGCATTATATAATGCCACATGTGTCATAAATTAGTGTTTCATGTTCTGTTTCAAAAACGAAGAGGAGTGTTTTATCAAAATATTGAAACACACCTAATTATAGCACATTTTTTATCAGACCTATTTCCCTGGCGTGCACCTTACAATGTAATACCTGTCAGAACACTGCTTTTCATCATGTTACTGAACAGTACTGTACATAAATTCCACATGAATTACAATGTCAATAAATACCTTTATTGCTTGAAGTTGTTGGATGTTCTGGTTCTTGTGTAGTTTGGTTTGCATTAACTGCAGTTGTTCTTCTTGCCATGGTCTTCATATTGTCATACTGTTCTTGAGATAACTTTTCTGGACATGGCATTACCTCAGAAACCTTTAACGTTTCCACCAATATTTTTGACTTTCTCTTCTTGTTATCATGAGAAGGAGGTAAATTATATCCCATCATGATAAAGCCAATGTCTATGTGAGAGTAACCTTCAAAAACAGCAGTATCTGATTTATAGGCAAGAGCTTTCAAAGAAAAGTGTGTAGCTGACTTTGGGACTGCTTCTATAATTATGCTACTAATTGTTGGGACTCCTTGTAACTGTTTATTTCTCTTTGTGGCACATTTTGGTGGAAGACCTTGCCGCAGTGCACTACTTCTTTTAAGTTGGTGAGATCTCTTAAATTTTTTAATTGTTTCGGCTGCCATCATATTACAGAACCTGCGTATAATTCTTTTGAAAAGGTTAGCTATGACTTCATCTTTCAAAACCATCTCATCCTCTGTGATTGTTTCTTCCCCTTCAAATTTAAGTAAAATATCAATTTCCTATTTTGTATGCATACACAAGAAGAGTTCAGTTGATTGGTTGCACTTAAATTTTACATAGGGAAATAAAAAACTTGACAAGTAAAATCATCTAGGATTAGACAACAATAATCTGGTGTTATACAGAGTCAAATTATAAGAAATACAAATTAATATTAAACTCATTAATAATTCATGAGGATAAATGAAAAGAAAAACATGTTTAATCAGCGTCTGTATATGCTGATACAGAACGGTCCTGATTTACATGTAACTTTTCTTGCAATTTTCTAAGTTTTTAACATTTATTTTTTAGATGTGATTTAAAAACATGACTGTTTGAGGTCGTTTGATAAGTAGTTTAGACAATTCGTGTCTGTTCTGTATCAGTGTACACAGATATTGGTGTGGAGCACTAGTGTCTGTATATACTGATACAGAACGGTCACTCACTTTGTAAACATTACATACAAATTCTGAAAATTGATGTGTATTCTTCAAGAATAAACAAGATTATGCAATAGGGTGCAACAGGGTGCATTGCAGCTAAATGGGTCAAATAGACACATGGGCAGATAGACCTGAGTTAACCCTCTGTGCTACTGAGACCTCCCTTTTGTAACTACAATTGTCTGACCTAAGCATAAAATGACAAAACACAGGGTATCTGGGCACATTTCTGTAATCACTTTAACCCATAACATAATTATGTTTAAAGTGATAACAGAAACTTTCAGTTTTTTATACAACATAATCAACATGGTTTGCTTTACCTAAATTAATGGAATTATTTTCCATGTTTCCAGTTATTTTATCTCTAGTGGAATATTCCCCATTTGCATCATGTATATCTAAGCAGTCTGAAGGTTGATCCCCAACATCCAGTTCTGTGTCAGCAACAAGGTCATCGTCTAATGACAGTTCATTTGTGAGGTATTCATGAAGAATCTCATTTTCAATGACACAATCAATGTCATCCACAACAACCTCGTCATCAGGTGTGGCAGGTGATAACTAAGAAGTAGCATCTTGAACTTCATTGAAAGTTCCATTTTCATGAGCAGATCTGTCATCTGCTATGGAACTGTTGTCAGCAATAATGTCATTTGTAAGATGCAAAAAGCTTTCTTGTAGTGAAGCATTGTTCTTTATCTTATTGTACACAACAGACAAAGCATCACTTTTGAATGCATTGATGGTTTTAATGGAAAGAAGTTCAGATGCAACTGATGAAAACTTGATAAAAAACTCAAAAACTGCATCGGTCACATATACTTTACCACCCTTATCATACATAGCAATATGTTGCAGTTATTCAGGGTACTTTGATGTCTCCATCACATCATCTTTATCACATCATACTTTCATTTTTTCAAGAATGGCCTTCATCTTTCTTCTCTCTGCAAGGGCTTTGACAACTTTTGGGGACTTTGAACACTTATGTTGACTGATGTAGGAAGTGCAAGCCTTCATTTCTTCATGTATCACCCAGCCACCAATGTCTCTCACTTTGCCCTTTGCTTCCTTTGTAGTGCTGTGAACTGGGCTAACCTCAAACTGAGTGGAGTCATTGAAATAGTTCTCTCTTTTATTGCCAGCTTGTCGTTTGATAAATTCTGTATAAACAGCTCTAGCATACACTATAGCAGCCTTGCGGTCCTTTCCTCCAACACCCACATCTGCATCTGATGAACAACAATTTTTCCACTTCTGAAGTAACTGTGAAGATCTGTATAAACTATGCAGCTGTTTTGTCACCCCTGACAATTTCTTCCTGTCAACAGATATTTCACCTTGAAGAGCACAGTGAATTTGCATGAAAACACGCCACAGCCAGGTGCAAAAATCATTCAATTGCATATCTGAGTCTGAATACAATTCCTTTTGCTCATTCTCTTTTAAGTTCAGTCTTTTTATCACCACTGATATGTCGTTGCTGATCTCAGAATTCTTTTGGACAAATCTGTGCACATTCTTCAGCACATTGTCAGGGAGGTCATATGAACAAAACTGCTCCTGAATCACAAATAGCTTAGGCTCCTTTGCTGGGCTAGCAACTGGTTGGCATTCATCAATGTTGATTAAAGGCAGAGTTGTTACATCTCTTTTTTTCTCTGACTGAAAAACTTCATCTACATTCAGGTTACTGGCCATAACCACACAATTGGCATAAAAGTTTACAACAAGCTGACAAACTTGAGGCATCTTTTGTCTGTATGAAGAGATCTTTAGACCGTCAATAGTCATAGCTCGTGAAACAGCGACATAAGCTTGTCCTGCTTCAAACACTGAGGACAAATCCACATCTAAGAGTGGAAATGACATACCTTGACTTTTGTGAATAGTCATTGCATAGGCTAGGTCCAGAGGTATTTGCTTCCTTGTTGCAACAACATTACCATCCCTTTCAACAGTAAACAGCTCTTCTCTGATTAACTCACGTTGGCCATTGTCAAATATTACTAATGGGAAATCATCCACAAATGAGTGAATGGTACCACATAAGCCGTTAACCAATTCAAGTCTCAGGTTCTTTAGCAGAACCGCCCGTGCTTTCAGTTTAACAACTAAATTCTTCTGTGCAGAACAGTTCATCAGTGCTTTCGTATCTCCGGAATCATTTGAAATGTAATGGTGTGGCTCACCTGGTAAGGCATTCAGACATTTATCGTTTGCTTCCGTCACACTGTCTCTGTGTGAATACAATCGAACAACATCTAAAGTATTGCAATCCAATGGACGGGTAAGAGATTTTTCAATAAATTTTTGAGAACATTCTGATAACTCCCCCATACGAAACTCATTTAGAAGCTGTATTAATTCAGTTCATGCTGTCTATGGTTTTCATTAAGAAATAAGGAAATGTCTACGCAACAAGACCACATAGGACCGGCAAAGCAATAAACGTCTTCGTCGTTTTTACGGTCACCTGCATTATTCTGGATGACTGGCCTTATTTGGAAGAAATCACCAGATAGAATCAACTGAATTCCACCAAAAGGTTTCGAATTTTTCTTGAGGCATCTGGCTATCATTTCCAATTTTTCAAATAACTCTCGACTCAGCATGGACACTTCGTCAATTATCAATACTTCGCACTGTTCCCATCGTAGTAGCGCTTCTTGATTTGACTTTATTATTGCGATTAACTCGTGAGCAGACTTCGAACCAGTTCTTATCCCAGCGAAGGAGTGAATCGTCGATCCACCTATATTTGCCGCCGCTTTCCCTGAGGGAGCTGTTACAAAACAATGATCTCCATTTCGCCGAAGCTTTTCGATTGTATGGCGAAGGAAAAATGATTTTCCACTTCCACCTTCTCCAGTGACAAATAAACTGTAACCTTTGTCAACTACTCTTTCGATTTTTTTCCGACTAACACTTAGCATCTCGCTGAAATAGACTGCCCTTGATCAAGTAAAACAATAATCAACTGTGAAAATTGCAAAATAGTCTACACTTTCCCGCCATTTTATTTATTGTTACCAAGGCAACTACTACGAGCATTTGGAGAATACGTAGCCACAAACGTGGCAAGCAATTGGTCAATATGCCGAAGTTTCAGTCCCCGTTTATTTTTCCCCTTCGTTTCTCCCTTCGTACAAAGCTCGGGATTCATTCGCCAAATTTGAATTCCATGCAGCTGCGCCTTCTGTATAATTACAGCGGAAATACCTTTGAAACACATTACAGTCTGTTCATTCGAATTTGAAATGACAGTTGTATTGCTCTTAAAATTAAAATAAACGGGTATAAATAATGTAATGTTTTGTTCTCTATATGTGTTACGGAAATTGCCGCCAAGGAATCACGCATACTAAACTCAGGGTGCAGATACAAGTAAGTGAATGGATCAATTTTAATGCTTACATGGAGCCAAACACCAGTCTGCTGTGTTCCCTTGGTTGGACATGTTAAGATTAGAACATACATGTCCAATACTGACAATCTGTATCCGATCGACAAATCAACTTTTCCGTCGGTACGTTTCGATCCATCGGTCAGTTGTTACTTACGGTCGGACAGTTGTTATTTACGGTCGGACAATATTTTGCAGTTGGTACAATGTCGTGCCATGCAGGAAGTGCGTCATACAGCACTAGCGCTTCTGTCTTGCTGGTTTCCGCCCTAGCTCGAACCTGCTGTGCATGTGCATGGTCAGTCAGATGGTCCGATCGATCGATCGGATCCATCGGACAAAGCTGTTTACGGTCGGACGATTTTTTACCGATGGATATATTCTAACCCACTGAGAACAAAAATATCGCTTTGTTCGTTAAAAATTGCTGAAGTCGGGAATGTGAACAAGGCTTAGAACATGAAGTTTTCATGCTAAACATTGACAGAATAAGTAGAATACATATATTATATTTTACGACGCACATATGACAGAACAATAGAGTACAATCAAATGCAGTTCGTAATAAAACCATATGACATGCTGACAATTATATTTTACGACGCACATAGTCACAATCATATTACATTGATTACAATAACAATATGCTTGCTTCGTTGACAAGAAAATCTATATGACATGCTGACTCCTATATATTTGGACGCAAATAATAATAATCATATATTGCTTCGTTCTCAAGATAACTTACAAGACATGCTGACTCTTATATTTTACGACGCACATAGTCACAATCATATTTACAATAACAATATGCTTGCTTCGTTGTCAAGAAAATCTATATGACATGCTGACTCATATATTTGGACGCAAATAATGATAATCATATATTGCTTCGTTCTCAAGATAACTTACAAGACATGCTGACTCTTATATTTTACGACGCACATAGTCACAATCATATTACAATAACAATATGCTTGCTTCGTTGTCAAGAAATCTATATGACATGCTGATTCTTATATTTTAGGACGCAAATAATGACAATCGTATAACAATAACAATATGTTTGCTTCGTTCTCAAGATAACTTACATGACATGCAAACTATATATTTTACGACGCGCATAGTCACAATCATATTACAATAACAATATGCTTGCTTTGTTCTCAAGAAAATCTATAATATGACATGCCGACTATTATACACTGCGACTCACGATATTACTTGTATGAGATATTTATGCCGTACGTGTTCAACATGAGCATTGCTATTCATTAAAACTTACAAATATCAAAACAAAGTTGTGAGAAGATCTTTACCATGTTGATATTTGATGTTAGTCACATGACTGAAAAAATATGGCGTTGTTCCATATTTGAGGCAGACCACGCTATTAGTTTTAAAAATATGATAACACGACAGGACGTCGTTTTTAACTTAATTGGAAGTGGAAACGACTTTCTTTAACCAAAAACAACATAGGTAACAACAAGAGAATGTTTTAGCTAGAAAATAAACGAACTTGGTGTGATAGTTGAAGGATTTTTCAAAGATTACGTGGAACGGTGGAAAAGAGGGATTCTGGACTTCTAAAATGGATAAGAATGGGAGGTATTAGGCGTTTGAAGGAGAACTGTTCGTAAATTATCATGATCAACGTCTATCAACATTTTGAGAAAGTTTGCTTTGCCATATATCTTCAAAACTAGCAATGACGGATTCCTGGTAAGCAATAATAATTCTAAAAGTACCTCCACTGGTGTCGTGGAATAAACGTTTGGCACCAGATTGAGGCAAAAAAATGCTTGAGAGCACAACAAGTCGAGACCGACAAGACAGACAAGTCGAGATCAACATGATAATTCCCTAATGTTGGAAAAGGAACTTCTGATGAAAGGTTATAGGTATCTTCCAAAGAAGTGGTAGAACGATCATTTAGATCCGTATTATTAGAAACCAACATGCTTCATATGAGCCTAAATGTGTAAAAAAGATCTCTGATCCCTATTTCCGCTGTTACCAGCAGAACTCGTTTACTTTAGAACTTTTTTGTTGACTCCTTAGCCTCGCTGGTCACATACTATCATTGAATATCAATAATTTAACCCATGCATGCATTTTCCAAGCTTTATCATGCTGATTTCGTCTGCCGTCAAAAGGACAAACTTCTGTTGTGCTCTCAAGCATTTTTTTGCCTCAATCCAGTGCCAAACGTTCATACCACGACACCAGTGGAGGTACTTTTAGAATTATTATTGCTTACCAGGAATCCATCATTGCTAGTTTTGAAGATATATGGCAAAGCAATCTTTCTCAAAATGTTGATAGACGTTTATCATGATAATTTACGAACAGTTCTCCTTCATACGCCTAATACCTCCCACTCTTATCCATTTTAGAAATCCAGAATCCCTCCTTTCCACCGTTCCACGTAATCTTTGAAAAATCCTTCAACTATGACACCAAGTTCGTTTATTTTCTAGCTAAAACATTCTCTTGTTGTTACCTTTCCTTTTTTTGGTTAAAGAATGTCGTTTCCACTTCCAATTAAGTTAAAAACGACGTCTTATCGTGTTACCATATTTTTAAAACTAATAGCGTGGTCCGCCTAAAATATGGAACAGTGCCATATTTTTTAGTCATGTGACTAACATCAAATATCAACATCGTAAGGATCTTCTCACAACTTTGTTTTGATGTTCGTAAGTTTTAATGAATGGCAATGCTCACTTTAAATACGTACGGCATAAATATCTCATACAAGTAATATCGTGAGTCGCACTGTATTTTACGACGCAAATGATGACAATCATATAACACTATTAACAATATGTTTGCTTCGTTCTCAAGATAACTTACATCACATGTAACTATTATATTTTACGACGCGTATATGACAGAACAAGTCGAATACAATCAAATGCAAGTCGTAATAAAACAATATGACATGCTGACTCTTATATTTTACGACGCACATAGCCACAATCATATTACAATAACAATATGCTTGCTTTGTTCTCAAGAAAATCTATATGACATGCCGACTATAATATTTTACGACGCAAATAATGACAATCATGTAACACCAAAAATATGTTTGCTTCGTTTTCAAGATAACTTACATGACATGCTATCCGTAAGATTGCTTGTCCGATGGATCCGATCGATCCATCGGACCATCTGACATGCTTGCAAACCCTCTTGCTTCAAGACTGTGCTCCCTAGCGTTTTGTAATAACGACGTCATTTCACCATCGGTAAAACATTTGTCCAACCGTAAGATTGCTTGTCCGATGGATCCGATCGATCCATCGGACCATCTGACATTGCCATGCTTGCAAACCCTCTTGCCTCAAGACTGTAACACCTAGCGCTTTGCAATTACGTCATTTACTCGTAATTAATTCAATTTATCTTCAACCGGATTCGTCAATTCACCATCGGTAAAATATTTGTCCGACCGTAAGATTCCTTCTCCGATGGATCCGATCGGACCATCTGACATTTGTCATTCTTGCAAACTCTCTTTCTTCAAGACTGTACTGTCTATAGCGCTTTGCAATTACGTCATTTCACCATCCGTAAAATATTTGTCCGACCGTAAGAATGCTTGTCCGATGGATCCGATCGATCCATCGGACCATCTGACATTGCCATGCTTGCAAACCCTCTTGCCTCAAGACTGTACCACCTAGCGCTTGGCAATTACGTCATTTACTCGTCATTAATTCAATTTATCTTTAACCGGATTCGTCAATTCACCATCGGTAAAATATTTGTCTGACCGTAAGATTCCTTCTCCGATGGATCCGATCGATCCATCGGACCCAGTGGCGGATCCAGGGTAAGTCAAAATAAATTATAGCAGCTCAATTTTAAATTCAAAATAACTTTATAACAATGTCATAGGTTATGAATTTCAAAAGAATAAAATCTAACCAATGAAGTTGTTTTGAAGGTATTTTAAAATGTAAATATATCCTAGAATGAGCTGTGGTAATTTATTTTGACTTACGCTAGATCCGCCACTGACCGGACCATCTGACATTTGCCATTCTTGCAAACCCTCTTGCTTCAAGACTGTACTGCCTATAGCGCTTTGCAATTACGTCATTTCACCATGGGTAAAATATTTGTCCGTCCGTAAGATGCTTGTCCGATGGATCCGATCGATCCATCGGACCATCTGACATTTGCCATTCTTGCAAACCCTCTTGCTTCCAGACTGTACTGCCTAGCGCTTTGCAATTACGTCATTTCACCATCCGTAAAATATTTGTCCGACCGTAAGATTCCTTGTCCGATGGATCCGATCGATCCATCGGACCATCTGACATTTGCCATTCTTGCAAACCCTCTTTCTTCAAGACTGTACTGCCTATAGCGCTTTGCAATTACGTCATTTCACCATCCGTAAAATATTTGTCCGACCGTAAGAATGCTTTTTCGATGGATCCGATCGATCCATCGGACCATCTGACATTTGCTATGCTTGCAAACTCTCTGGCTTCAAGACTGTACTGCCTATAGCGCTTTGCAGTTACGTCATTTCCCCATCCGTAAAATATTTGTCCGACCGTAAGATTGCTTGTCCGATGGATCCGATCGATCCATCGGACCATCTGACATTTGCTATGCTTGCAAACCTTCTTGCTTCCAGACTGTACTGCTTATAGCGCTTTGCAATTACGTCATTTCACCATCGGTAAAATATTTGTCCGACCGTAAGATTGCTTGTCCGATGGATCCGATCGATCCATCGGACCATCTGACATTTGCCATGCTGGCAAACCCTCTTGCCTCAAGATTGTACTACCTAGCGCTTTGCAATTACGTCATTTACTCGTCATTAATTCCATTTATCTTTAACCGGATTCGTCAATTCACCAGCGGTAAAATATTTGTCCACCCGTAAGATTCCTTGTCCGATGGATCCATTGGACATTCGCCACCAGCAATTGAAAAAAAAATCGACACTTAGAAAAAACGTAGGAAAAGTGCTGTTAAGCTGTTAAGTATAAATAACCATAGCAATAAATGCGCATGCATATTATAGTTCTCTACTCGACAAACATTTTTCGGACGGTAAACATCTTTTACCATCGGATCGATCGGAACCACCTTTAAAAGAGATTTCTCCATCGGACTCCGATTGCCGGTGTTGGACATCAATCACAAAACGAGAATGAGATGTGTGGATACAAGACTGTTTTACCAATGGTGGTTCATGTTATGTTTATGTCGAAAATGTGTATATTCTTTTATAGGACAGTTCCACTGCCTTAACACTAACAGTTTAGTCATGTTTTTTTAATCAATTAAGGTGCATAGCACAAATCCAAATACTACTTCATATTAAACTTGATAGCTTTCTGTTTGTCTAGTTACAACCAGGTTTAGCAGCTATGCTCTTCGACTCATCTCTGAAGAACATGGCTATTGAAGCTGGTGTATAGCTGGTGTATAGTGCTAATACCCTATCAGTATCATGGCACACATAAACCCTTGGTTGAAACTCACCATGTGATCAAAAATCTAGGTGGGATTCCAAACTTTAAGCCTACTTGTATGCTACAAAGAATTTTCAGGATCACAAGCATAAACAAAAGTCCTAATGTACCTAAGTAAGACCACTGGTGAAGATAGCTTATTTACAAAACAATCAGATTGTAGTGACTCAGTTATTTCTTCTTTCGCTTCTTTAAAGGCTCATCACTGACTGTGTACCATTTATCTTTGCCATAACGGCCTCCAGAGCTTCCACTTACTGACGGGGCAATGTCTCTTTGAGCAGCAAGGGTTCGGTCACTGTATTTAAATTGCTGTGCAGAGGGACTATCTGATCTTCCTTCAATGGTCCTTTGGTGTCCAAAATAGTCTTCAAGCACATCTTGCATGAAGCATTCTGAAAGGACATAGGAAAATTCTATGGAGAGCAGAAACTTTATGGCTTCGATGTGGGAGTTCACAGTGATTTTGAATCCCTCGTAAGTTTGGCGGGACAAAAACATCTTCTCTCTTTCAGCTGGAGTGTAAGATCCTTCTCTATTGGCCACACTTTTTTTCCAATCTTCCAGATACTTTAGAAAGGTATCCTTCATCCACACCAGACGCTCATCATCAGGGCTTTCATAAGGCTTGATGCGATCATTTCGCTTTACTTGATGTTCTTTCAATGATCTGCAGACATTCGAACAATCGAAAAAATCATTAATCATCTGGCAGAAAATTGCTGTGCCAACGACACTTGGGTCATCACTCTCTACCAGGCAAGTTGAAACGGTTCTACTCAGCACTTGAACAGCCAGTTTCATCTTCATTTTTGAATAGCTGGTCAACAAAATGTGGTCCAGTGTCAGCTTTGGCAGTCGGTGTAAAGCATGCTCCTGATCACTATGAAACATGTCAGCAATATGCCTAAACAGCAAATACTGGCCATTGTTCCACATGTACCTATAAAGGATAAAAACATATTCTTAGGAGTGGGCAACAATGGGTGCAGGAAATTAACCCATTAATGTGCAGTATACACATAATTCTCCTTTTGACACAAATTAGTCACAAGTAGCATTTAAGTCAGAGAAAAACATAAATAGGGCACAATTGCTTTGCAAGTTAAAGGATTAAAATTGATTTTTTTCAGTATGTATAATCCGGGGTAATGTCAATGAACAAGGACTAAATATTACACAGCTCTGAGAAGCCTTGTGTTTTCCATACGGCATAGTCTTGCATTCAAGGGCTTTTTCTGGCTTATTTAATGATTAAAAAAAATTGCTTCCTAATTAATGTTTTGTCCTTTACTTCTTGATTACTATAACAAGTTTTTAAGAATAGCTGCATGGTAAAATACACATTCTTCTACACATTAAAAATCATTCATACTAAATTAATTCAATCATTAAATAAACAGTTAAAAAGCAGACCAATTCTAGGCAAATAAAAAACAACAAGTTTTGATTAGATGAGGTACATCAGCAAAGAAGTATATCATTCGAGCCAAAAAGAAAAGGTTTGGAGTCTTGTACACCAGACCACAGGAAAGTGTGCCACCAAGCTTGGCATGAAGTGCAAAGAATTTCCGGTTAGGGGAGGCACCATCATTGACAGCAGTAATTACCCACAACTTTACTGTGGTTTCCAGCAATCCAACCACTTTCCAGAATAAAGGAAGTAGTTGAAATGATGTAACATTGCCAGTAAAGTAATAGGCAACTACATGCTTCAAATTGGTGCAAAGCCCCCTAACCAAAAATACCAGTGCATGGGATGCAATGGGGGTTTCTTCATCGGTATTTGCGAAGGTGGTTAAAGGATCGCCAAGATCTATGAAACCAATGAGTTCACCAGATGTCTTGTCAAACACAAGGTTCTCTTGGATCTTCATTTCATCCATGATCACTGCCACATACTTCTGAATCTCAGAGAACTTTGATGGCTTTTCTTTGAGTTCCTCAACGTTTTCTTTGGTGATGCCAGCTCCAGGCTTAAAATAGTTTTTGTAGTCTCGAAGAACACGTTCACTGGGCAGTATGAGGGCACCACTGTCTCTTAGTTCTCTATAGGCAGAAGCAGACTTGGCATAAATGGATAATACAAATCTAATTACTTGAGGATGAAACCTCCGTCCCAATTTATTGGCCTGCCGCAGGCGTATTTGTTGTTCCCAAAAGAACTTCATGTGTGGTGTGGTTTCCAAGTTTTGTCCACCCATAATTGTCAACACATCCTTTTCAAGTGTCTCACTAACAGCGATTGAGTCGTTTTCAATTTGAGCTTGCATGCTTTTAACTTTTGCTTTGAGTACAGAGCACTCTAAGCGACTTTCCACTACTGTTGCTCTTAGCTTTTCAGCACTGCAACGGCTAAGGGGAGCTTTATCCTTATCAGGGGCACTTGACTGACGTGACTTCCGATTTTGCTGTGCTACAATTTTCCTTTGCTGCTGTTTGCATGGGTCACAGATAACGACAACTTGGTCCTCTTTGCGAACTAAAACCTGACAATTAATACAGCGAAAAACGGCTAAAACTCCAAAATTTTTATCCATGTCTATGCTGTTCGGGATAGAATGTCGCACAACATCCGATGGCTGCAGTTGATGGGTTTGGTCATCAGGATCTTTTGCAATGGTGGTTAGGTATTGCGTGTGTTGCTGTAATCCTTTGCATATCAAGAAGTCGTAGTTTTCAAGAGATTGTGAGAGTTCACCAACTCCAGCAGAGGTGATTCGACGTCGATGAGCAGTGTAGATACTATGGTCCTCTACCAATAGCCAGTTAAAAATATGCAAGGAGAATTGCAAACATTGATCGACGTGTAATACAAACTTTGGAATCGAATAATTATTGTCCCAATGTTCCATCCTTATTCCAAGGTCGCTGCCCTCTTTAATGATCCATGGAAGAGATAAAGTTTCTTTCACCCGTGGGACAAACTCTTCAAAACTCTCGTCGATAACATTTGCCGATTCACCTTGGATATCAACAGGCGGCAAAGCAGATGTCGAAGGACACTCACTAGAAATCTCTCGCACCAGAGGGCGTCGATAACTTGGCTTCGAGTCGTGCCTTTTCGACGGCAAATTTTCTGTTGGAACTGCGCCAATTTATTATCATGTTTATTTCGTTTGTAGATACCAAAAGAAAGGTTTTTCTTTTGGTATCTACAAACGAAATAAACATGATAATAAATTATTATTGCACGCAATGAGCCGTGAGCAATGTTTACTAGACAAGTGTCTAATTACCATATATTTGCGCAAAGACAAACACAATGAAAAGATTTAGATATACTAACGTTGATAAATCGACTCCGATTTGAAATGCAGCTCACATAAGAATATATTATTTGCGTCCATTCTTTTTTTCAAGTCTGGCGTGTTTTCTCGTGTTCTTAAAATTACTTTGAGCCATTCTTTCCGAGCATCAGACTTCAACTTCACGGTTTCGTCTCCGTCGCCTCGAGCAGGAAAAGGTATTTTAAACAGCGAAAGATTACTCCTTCAACTTGTTCCACAGCCATACGAAGCGCAGTTGGCACCTGGCATTGTATTCCAAAAGCCAAAAAAATTAAATTCGCGAATTCACAGTGATATTGTGTAGACTTTCAAAACGAAGCCAGTGGCCGCAATATAATACTCTATTGTGCTTTGTCGCCGTGTGCACTCTGCCGATCACGTGACAAAAATAACTTGAAACCTAACATAATTAGTAAGCCCCGCCCACTTTCCTAACCATCCTAGTGTATTAACTGTGCTCTGATACAGTGGCCTTGATTTTGTTGCTCAATCGTGTATCAACCATGGTATCAACGAAGGCTCGCGGGGAAATCGGGAAAAGCTCGGAAAATCGGGGGTCGTATATGTTACCCCTGTTCTTCTTGTTCGAGATGGCATCGAGTTCGAACTTCAACTTCATGTGCTAAAGCAGCTTACTGCTATTTCCCGTCGCTTAAACTCCGGAGAGGATGCTTTGAGTGAATTACATGTGTTAAAATAGTATGATTTTCATCGGTATGTAACATAAATTAATAGTTCATTCTTCATTTAGAATTTCAGCCCAGACAGATGGGGAAGGTCCACGTGCACCATATGTTGCTTTCTCCCATGTCTCATAATTGATCCAGAACTTGTCATCTTTGGCACACTCGTCCCTTCCGGTCTCAGCTACATAGGTTTTCTGGAAAAAGGAAAGATAATGGTAAGTAATCTTAACTTTTCTGTTGTTGTTTGTTGCAGTTTGTTTTGAGGACATTTTTGAGCGTATTATGTCAAGGGAGAGTGTTGTGCTGGTTATTCAAGTTGTCTAGTTAATAACTCTGTTTTTGATTATAAGTAACCTTGTCAATTTATTTTTGTATAGAATTGGGACACGTGTCTTGGTGGTAGATGTACTAAATACTTATGATAATCTTACCACAAGAGCAGTTCGACGAAATACTGCTTCCTCCCGCATTGCGTTGAACTTC
Source organism: Muricea muricata (assembly GCA_963855995.1). Classification (NCBI taxonomy): domain Eukaryota; kingdom Metazoa; phylum Cnidaria; class Anthozoa; order Malacalcyonacea; family Plexauridae; genus Muricea; species Muricea muricata. The sequence continues at coordinate 93,021,416 of OY979716.1, read as the reverse complement.
ACCCCAAGGAGTCCACAGATTTTCGATGCCAACTCCCTAGTGGATGCTTTCTCCAAGGGTGACCAGTTTCCTATACCAAGAATCTGAGGACAAAAAAGTAAATATTATAAATGCATGAGCAAATATATCAGATTTTTTTATGTCAGACCTTTAAGTGAATGACATCTAGTTAATTAGGTTGATTGTAATATGATTTAATTAACATTTTTAAGTAGGATTTGTTTTTAAGAAAGGATTGATAAAATTTTTGCCCTTCTCCTTTCCTCAGCCCTCCAATAGGTAAACTTTTTCGACTCAAATTGGTCCACTTTATTCATCATTTCCTCCACTCGTAACCCATACGGGGAGTTTTGGAATTCCAACTTCAGTTGTTCCTTAATTTAAAATCAAATCATGTTATATAAAACTATGATTGGTGTACTTTCTGACAGTTTTTTAACAATTTGTTCATTGTATATAATTATTTTATATAAGCTTACAGTTTTGCTGTCATTAGATTTGGAAAATCGACCAAGTTGTATATATGCATTCGCCAATATTTTCGTTACATTGCCTGTTATAAAAATTTTAAACACATTGTAAAATTAAAATAAACTACATAAGCCTGCAGGTACTGTATATTAAAAAATAAAGTATCATTGCTATTTTTTGAGAAAGAGATGTATGTACTTACTGCATGGCTTGACTTGGCCACATCAAATTCTTGAGTTGAAAATTTAGTCGCCAAGTTTTTGACAGCCTTTTCCATCGCTCCCTGTCGCTTTTGCACGTCCTTTACCAGCTTCTTCAACTCTCGCAACTCTTGTAAGATGGTGTCGTATTGGTCTCGCTCTCTGAAAAACACTGTTGGGTCTTGCGTTTCGGAGTCGTCTGACAAAAAAGTCGGAATTTTATTTCATGCATTCACAGTTTTAAAGAATGTTTAAGAAAATTTTGATACTAGTATGTACCTTCAAATAAACATTGAGGAGTATTTCCGCGGGCATAAGGTGCTCTTCTTTGTGCGTTTCGCGTATCGCTGCTTAGGATATTGTTAACGTCTTGCTGCAAAGTGCTTCGGCTGTAGTTTAAGAAATAATAAAATAAAAGTATGGCATGGTAGAAAACACGGGTACTGGGTATACGGGTACGGATATACGGGTATCGGGTATATGGGTATACGGATATACGGGTATACGGATATACGGATATACGGATATACGGGTATACGGGTATACGGGTATACGGGTATACGGGTATACGGGTATACGGGTATACGGATATACGGGTATACGGGTATACGGGTATACGGATATACGGATATACGGGTATACGGGTATACGGGTATACGGGTATACGGATATACGGATATACGGGTATACGGGTATACGGATATACGGGTATACGGGTATACGGATAAACAGGTATACGGATATACGGATACAAAATTTCGATATTTAGTAAATAGAGGTTAGGATAATATTCTATAACTTGTTCTAATCTATCTAAAAAACATAAACGGCATTTTTTCCGTTTTTAATACACAGAAAGTATCTGATTTAAAAGCTACTCATGTGAAGGAAAAGTAATTTAGTCATTGTCCTTTCGAGAAAAATTTTTAAGCAAACTAGCACTCTGTTGAGAATGTTGTGTGTAAATAGGACTTGAATCGGACGCTAGACATGCATTTTGAACAATAAAGCACGTTTATTCGAAAAGGAACTTGCTGACATGCAGTCATTTGCAAAAAGCTTCAATTCACGCGTTTTTTTACAAAATAGTAAATGTTTCCATCGCCTATAAGCATACAAGAAGTGTGCAATTATAATACTTTCTGTAACGCGGTAAATTCGAGCAGAGAGATCTGACGCTGACATAGACTCTGTCGCTGACGTTGTGAAGTAAGCCGGAAAAAAGCAGGAAACCTAATGACCCAAAAAACTGACAATATCGGTGATCGATAACAGACGTCAACAATTTGTATGTATTTATGTGTTTATGTATTGGTTGACAACTGAAACGGCTACGTGAGAGTATTTTCCCCAAAACGTTAAAGTTAAGACACTAAATAAAATTATTTTTTACAATAACTTCTGAATACGTTAAATTAAATTGCAAGGTTAATTAGATTGTAAGACGGGCTATCTTTAAAACAGGGACTGGAGAATCGGGGACTTGGGGACTCGGGGACTTGGGGAATCGGGGACTCGGAGAATCGGGGACTGGGGGAATCGGGGACTAGTATGGGCAATCTTTAAAACGAGGAACGTACCCTGCTATCCAGAATCTGTAACATGGAGAATCTGGTTCTATACTAATTCCAAACAGAATACCGCATAGCTCAATTCAGTTTTGACAAAGTCTAATCTTAATTTCAATCGCAGTAAGCCCACATGTAGCGACTCATCATTAGTTATCAGAGACGTAAATTAAACATTTCCTGCAGTTTTAACAGGAAATTGAGCCGATAAGTGCATGGAAATGCATTAACAACGAATTAATAATGTCAAGTTTTTACCAGTAATTTAATAGCTCACTTTAACGTTAACGGTTATTATTAGTCGGCAGCCTAACTTAAAAAGCAATAGTTTTGCTATGTAATTTAAAATACAACGTTCTCTGACTAAATATTTTATTAAAAACGAGCTTTCGACTACGTAACTGTAGCCTTCGACGGGTTAAAGCGGAATGAAACTATTTACAAGCTGTGCGATGAAATGCGATATCAAGTAGGAAGTAATTAGCGATTACATGTTTTGCGAACAAGCGTAGCATATTGTTTTGGAAGCGGCTTAGAATTATTGTCAGAATTAGTTATTACAGCTGTATGCCAAGATTCTAATGTTTTTCGTGTCCGATAGTTACCACTATCTATTACTTTTCCATTATTAAAGTCAATTCTATGATCAAGATCCCATGCATGCTTACCTATGTTTGAGCCTTTTTTACAGCTCTTTACACTTCTAATATGTTCCTTTTTTTGCGTTTCGAAAGATCTCCCTGTTTCACCAACATACGACCAAGGACAATCAGAACAGGTATATTATAGACAATATTGGTGCGTTGCTCAGGTGCGATTTGATGTTTGGAGGAAGGAAACATTCTTTGTAGGGTTTATATTAGAGTCTTCGATAATTCTTCAAACGTTTTGATGATATCGATAAACCAAGTGAATATGTCACTTTACCCTACATAAGTGGAATAAACGACGCACTACGACGTATTTTACAAAAACAAAACATCCGAGTGGCGACTAAACCATTGAAAACCCTACAAAGAATGTTTCCTTCCCCCAAACATCAAATCGCACCTGAGCAACGCACCAATGTTGTCTATAATATACCTTGTTCTAATTATCCTTGGTCGTATGTTGGTGAAACAGGGAGATCTTTTGAAACGCGAAAAAAGGAACATATTAGAAGTGTAAAGAGCTGTAAAAAAGGCTCAAACATAGCTAAGCATGCATGGGATCTTGATCATAGAATTGACTTTAATAATGGAAAAGTAATAGATAGTGGTAATTATCGGACACGAAAAACATTAGAATCTTGGCATACAGCTGTAATAACTAATTCTGACAATAATTCTAAGCCGCTTCCAAAACAATATGCTACGCTTGTTCGCAAAACATGTAATCGCTAATTACTTCCTACTTGATATCGCATTTCATCGCACAGCTTGTAAATAGTTTCATTCCGCTTTAACCCGTCGAAGGTTACAGTTAGGTGGTCGAAAGCTCGTTTTTAACAAAATATTTAGTCAGAGAACGTTACATTTTAAATTATGTCTAAACCTGGCTACGCTATGTCCATAGTTTTGCTACGGTTTTTCCTAAAAAACGCCGCGTTATAAATCGCGCAAAAACATCCTAAAGTTTTCTGTTAATCCATAGGTGACACATATACAACAAAGCAATCATCTCATACATGATTTGCGGTCAATTATTTTACAACTGAGCGTAAACGTACGCCTGCTGGCAGCGAATTTCAGTCCTTGAAGAAAGCTCTGCATTTGTTATTTGGCGTTTTCAATCAATAACCTAGAGTCTTGGGTTAGGTGTTTTACAGCCAGTGTGTTATTATCACCGTAACAAGCCGCAAATTCAGATTACATATCAAATATCTTTCTTCTCACCGGAACGCATTACACGAGTAATACAAAAGTAAAACGAAAAAGTGATTGAATTTATTGCAGGATTTAATAGATTTGAACTTTCTTTTTTCTTTTGAGATGCTTTTATACATCACGGAAAAAGTTTATAAGAGCAACCAAGCTTGTTGGTATCATTCCTCGATCGTTCTTATGACTCACCCCTCGCTAACGCTGATGCTAGCAAATCGGGCATGATTTTTGGGTGCTTTTAGAGCCTTTTCCTGTGTAGCTATCACCTAGCTGCATGAAATAAAAATACGAAGAACAACTAAGCTTCAAAATAAAACTAAATTTGAATTATGCTTTTGAAATATTAAGAATAGAGTTGAAGTGGTAAGTATAAAGTTGGATTGCATTTTTTTTATTCACCCTGTTGTTAGCTAGATGTTTTCGGACCATTCTTCCAGGTATTGGGACTGAAAGATTTATTGCTGGTTCCAACAAGTTAAAAGATTGTATTTTAATAATTTAATATGTCATGTATGACCAGCCTTAATCTTAGTTTTAGATGCTATTTTCATGGCACCAGTATTTGTAAGTCATTGTTTATACACTTCACATATGAATTATATTTGACATGATACTTAGATTAATAAAAACAGGAAACATTGCACTACTGAGTATTCTTGTTATGTTATTTTCATCGGTTTATATCCGTGAAATAGATTACATTATTATAGCTTATTAAGTTACAGCGAGTGCCTGTTCTATCCCAGACCTAAGTGTTTTCAGTCGACTAAATTCGTGACCTTAAGTGCGTGGATTGAAGCTGTTTGCGATTTACTTGGACGCAAATTGCTACATGTTAGCCTATTGCTTTTCAAAAAAACGCGCTTTATACGTATTAAAAACGGGAAAAATGCGGTTTATGCTTGTTAGATAGATTAGAACAAGTTATAGAATATTATTAACCTCTATTTACTAAATATCAAAATTTTGTATCCGTATATCCGTATATCCGTATATCCGTATATCCGTATATCCGTATATCCGTATACCTGTATACCCGTATATCCGTATACCCGTATATCCGTATACCCGTATATCCGTATACCCGTATACCCGTATACCCGTATATCCGTATACCCGTATACCCGTATATCCGTATACCCGTATATCCGTATACCCGTATATCCGTATACCCGTATACCCGTATACCCGATACCCGTATATCCGTACCCGTATACCCGGTACCCGTGTTTTCTACCATGCCTAAAAGTATGGAAAAATACTTTAATGAAACGTGTCATTTTTATGTTTTGTTTACCTGCATGAAGCACCAGCTGTTCATAAATCATTGTACGTAGCCGATAGTTCAAATTTTTGATATTTAAAAACAAGCGCGAAGGCGAAGGCGAAGGGCTTCAAAAATCCTTGCAACGTTGTTTTGCCTCTCAACCAATCAGGGCGAGGTGCCAATCACAGTTGTTTTAAGCAAAGCGGGAGATTTGTTTGCCAAAAAAAATGTCGCGGGGCGGGAATTTAAATGAACAGGTCATGCAAAACAAAAGCTGTTGATAAATTGCGAAATTCCGAATTTAATTTGAACGGGAATATGAAAAAAAGAGCATGCCGACATCATTGCGACATTTGTGCACTGAATTTTGAGTCATGGGAAAGATTTTCTGTGCATTTAACATCGCGAGGACATCGCATGAAACAGCTCGCGACCACGACAGCGACCTAAAATATACAGCTGGTTTCAGAAACATTTGAACATTCCACCCATCAATGCACTGACCAAGACGACTTTTTATCCGTGGAGGAATCATTGTACGATGATGCTAATATCTCCGACTGCGAAAGTAACGTTAGTTTTAGTTGTTTAGATAACTTGAGCGACTTTGAAGAAGAAAGCGATGACAATGGCGACAGCGAAGATGTACAACGTCAACGACCATCCGAGCATGGGTTATACTTCCATTTTCCGTCCGAGATTTTTTCCTGCTTTATAGTTACGTACATAACGTTTCCAGACCAAAGGTATTATTTATATTTATTTAAACAACGAAAGCGTTTTCTTTGACGAATTTAATTTGCAGGATTTATTGACAGATACTCAGTACGGGTTATGCATAAAAATGTCTGCATGCGCATTTACTTGCCATTTTGTTCCTTTCATTGAAAGCCGTGCGCAAAAGCTTTAAACCAGTTTAAACACGGCTCCTTGTAAAGGAATGTTGGGCTAGTTTTATGAAGGGGCTAGATATTATCGGGGCTAGATTTAAGGCCGTTTTCCACTTCAACTGTACCGTAGCGAAGCGTAGCGTATTCTATTAGTTCTCATATCATTAGTTCTGCCCGAGTCTTCACGAAACAATGAAATACGCTACGTTTCGCTATGATACTGTTGATAAGTGGAAAACGGCCTTAAGTCCCACTATGCAAATATTTTATTTTTATTGACTGTAACTAACCAACCGATCCGAACGTTGTATTCCAATAAAATTACTGGTTACAACGTTTGATAATTCCAATAGTTACTGGAATTGTTATTTCATGCATATAAAATGAACCCTGACCCAGACCCCAACCCTGACCTTAACTCTAACAATCCCAATAATTTATTGGAGACAATAATTTTATTGGGATACAACGTTCGGATCGGGTGAACTAACAGTCCATTTCTAAAGAAATATACATGAATAGTTTGAAATTTGCATAGCGAGACTAAATTGCCGGGCTGGCTACGCCACTGAACCTTCATTCTTTTAAATTGAAAACTTTTATAGTCTCGTGCAGACTTAGATTTTCTGTGGATGATATTCAAAAAACTTCACGTTGATGTTCCTTCCCTGAATTCAGTGATAAATTTCAAAATAGCTGGAGTAGAAGAGTTACTACAACCACAAAAGGTACGCGCACAAATTTTCATATTGCACCTTGGCCAATGTCTCATCCACGTTTTCCTATTTTACAATGCCAGGTTAAAATGCATACAGGTTATGTCCTAGCATATTTTTTGTGCACTGATTTGGAGAATACAGTGTGTTTCACTTGACCTTAACGGCTTAGGCACAATCCAAAGTCTCCTCCTTGTTACAGTACACAAAACGTAACGAAACCATCAACATTAAAACTAGACCAATGAGCAAAGTCTAATAAGTGGTAAAGTCTATGAACCAATCGCATAATAGACCTAATTTTGAAACAGCAAAAATTTCAATAGCATTGAAAAAATCCTGAACTGCAAAATAAATCGTAAATAAGGAAGTTTGCAAAACAAAATTGATACTTTTTTGGCATGTGGTAAAACGCGGACTGGATTGGACTGGTAAACCACGGACTGGACTCGATCAGTAAAACGCGGACTGGACTCGATTTATTTAGTAAAACCCGGACTGGACTCGATTAGTAAAACGCGGATTGGACTCTATTAGTAAAACGCGGACTGGACTCGATTAGTAAATAAGATAATGTTGTTTAAATAAAGGTAATACATTGCATAAAAGTCCATTCCAGCTCGCGTTTTACCACATGCCTACTTTTTTCCGTCACTTTTTTTAAACTGTGTCCATTATGCAATAGGCATGTTGCGTTGTTTGACTTCTATAATCTTAAATAAGAATAGAACATTTAGTCATTTATTGATGTGCACAAGTAAACATTTGAATTTCTAGGATTATTACAACTGCAACCCATATTATTGGCTGCGGCCTTCAGATATCGTTCGACTTCAACTGGCAATACCAGCTAAAGCAAGTGCACTTATGAGATATCCAGAAGAGACAGGCACGTACATTAATGAAATGCCACAGGTTAGATTAAGTCAACTTAAAATATAAGAATTCACAGCAAAATATGTCCGAGTATTTGACGCCAATCGTTACTGTACTTGAAGCAAGATATTGCATGCCATAAACTGCAGAATGTAGATTAGAATTTCTTTGATACAGGGACGCAAGTGGTTGGAAAATGAAGACTTTCAAAGCTCATCAATCTGTTTGAAAGGAACAACATATTACCTCAAAGACATTGTGAAATTTACATCTAACGGATATATTTATATAGGGAAACTAACCAAATTCTTTGCTAAGATACAGTAAATTATTCCTGTTGTACAATAGTCGAGGATATTTTGTCGATTTAATTAAGGTTGTGCTTTTAAAATCCTGGCTATGAACGCACAAGGGTGGTAAGTTGTTGCTCATTTGGACGCATAAAGAGAGAAACTTGGTTTTCAAAGAATACCTCGCAGTGACATATAGAACACTGACAACAAAACACATAGTCGATGTAAAGGTAGTTTCTTAAAGGCCTTACCCATCATCCTTTGCGCGTCCAGAGTTATAAGGTTTATCGTTCAGAAAGGACAACTGTATATAATATTTGTAATGCCATGCACGTTTGCAATTTTTACAATATTTTAACTATAGGTCATTCGAAACCAAACAGAAATTATGACAAAAATCGAATTCATGCAAGATGAGGGGGATGGAAGTTATTGCCTTTGTCCAGATGTGATAGTGACTATCAATACTTCCAATATCCAGAATAAAGTTGCTCTTCATCATAGTCAAATCAGGCACAAATATGTAAATGAGCAAGCCACAGAAGTATCCAAATAAGTTTGAGCATAATTAATAGACTCTAAACTGTAGCACACACATATAACCCACCTGCAGTTCCTCATTCTTTGAAATAACATTTTTGCCAAAGGAAGCCAAAGACATTCTTCAACCATACATCGACAAGACATTATCTGGTGGGAAAAATCCGTCGTTCACAGTTCCGTTGCTCGTCTTTAGCAATGAAACAAGCGGAAATACAACGAAGAAGTGGAATCGGTTGGAAAGTTTCTCACTGAGTTTGGCGGGTCTCCCCCGAAACGGATTTTGGAAAACCACTTCGTTAGCACATCTAAAGTAGTACCATCTGTTGCACTTGGGGAATCTATTGCCCATGACCTACGAGGTAAAATAAAAAAATCAATAAAAGTAAGCAAGCCTCACAAACAGCTCAAATTAGTTTTGTTTAAATTGAAATGAGTTATCCATTTTATCTTAATTTGCTGCAGAACTTGAAGAGGGTAAAATAATGTATGACGCTCACTTTAATAAGACGATTCTGTTAAAGTCCCCTGTTTTATGCATGTTAGTGGACAGTCCACGGGCATCAGAGTTTGAACATCACATCGGGAGCTGTGCAAACAAATTTTGTAGGAAGTGTAATGTAAGTTCATTTCCAGACTTTCTAAAATGTACTTTAATAAAATATATCTATTACACTGCACTAGATTCGCTTTTTCATTTAATTCTGTGATGATTTTTTCATATGTGCTAGATCATCTCTCAAACGCAATTCTATTATTTTAATGTCATGACTCATTCATATGTAAATCATACAGCAGCCAATAAAGAAGTCAACGTGTCTGACGTAATTTATATTATTGCCAAAGACGCTCGATTCGTACACATTATCCACGCATAACTTGTGTGATTAAAATATCAAATTGCATAAATATTTACTGCAGGCAACACACGCTAATGGAACACACATTCAAGAAATGCGAACTGATGAATTCGTTCAAGAGAAAATTCAGGAAATGGAAGATTGCCCGTACGTTAACAGAACTCTCTTACTTTACTTTTTTGAAGACTTACCATGCATAAAAATTAAATTGGTGCTAATGTACAGTAAAAATTTTTCTTTGACGATAGATCTGAAAACCAGAAAAAAAATAAAAGATGTGAGTGTGGAGTAACTGAACAAGGTGGAGCGTTCGACATCCTTAAGAGCTTTCGTGGAAATAAGTAAGCAAATAGGATATCACGTAATTAACGCGGCGGCATAACATGATTACTATACATTGCAATGAATGGTATGCATTGGCCCATGTCGTACCAAGTCTTGTGGGGTTACAGGAAATGCAATGCTTTTTTTTTAAATGTGCAGATTGAGATGCTAGCAGTGAGCCCACATATTTGATTTATTGCAAATAAATTATATATGCATAGGCGCGTACTGATTTTATACCACCTCTTTACTTTTTATTCAGCAAAACCCCTATTGAAATACTCCATACAATACTTCTTGGACCGGTCAAGTATTTGCTGTCTAGCACAATCAAATCCCTATCCCAACAACTGAAAAACCAGCTCCACGCTAAGATTCAAGCACTTGACATGAGCGCATTTCCAGCACGAATCAGGGGAAACATAACCGGGAACTATGGTTCGTATGTTGGCAGAGATTATAAATTATGGATGCAAGTTGCTGTCTTCATTCTGCAAGATATTATTCCTTATTATATAGTTGACAGTAAGATACTGAAAATACACCGTAAGATATTTTCCATATCTTCACTATCGATCACGTGATCATTTCCCGCCAATAATTTTGTACTTTCAAAACGGCGATATTTGTAAGAGCAGCGAACATATTTTCACCTTTGTTTAAAGAAAAAACTACATGTTTGTGCCGAAAAAATGGAAATAATACAAGAAAACACTAAAATGATGAACAGGTATTGTTTTAGCTTAAATAATATTGAAATAAAGCCATGTTTTTAGCATTATTGATCGAAAATTAATATTACTGACTTGGGTCTTAAATTGTTTACAACTATATAATAAACAGAACATTACACGGCGGTTTGAAGATATGAATTTTATCTTCTCGTGGTGAAAACAATATTTTACTCACTCGCTGCGCTCGTTCGTAAAATATTGTTTTAACCACTCGAAGATGAAATTCATATCTTCGCACCGCCATGTAATATCCTCTATATCTGAACAACTCTTGGTCTGGGAATTGTTGAGTGAGGTATTTTAGTCCTTTTTAACATCTATAAATTGCATTCGAGTTACACCCGTCATGAGCAGTATTGGATAATTTATACACCCAGTCAAACTTTTCTTTCCTCTGATCAAGGTCAGTTCAGATTTCATATTCATTTCAGATATTTGCCTTGGCATATTCAAGTGGTTTTGATAAACGAAATTCAGAAGCAGCAAAGGAGCTACTTCAGTCATTTGTAAATGCAGTGGCAAAAACGTACCCTGAATTTCTGAAGAAGGCAAAACTACATCTCCTGCTACATCTTGTAGATGACATTGAAAGCCTGGGACCAGCAAATGGATTTTGTACTGAAAGGTAAAAACCCTTGCTAACCAAAAGTGGAATTCAGGTCACTGTACTTTAAATAGTATTACCAAAATAAAATTTAAAAAGAGCTCTAAGTGACAGCTATTGTATGTTTTGTTAATGAAACATGTTTTCAAGGACGCCGGAACGGTAAAAGGGCAAACGGGGCAGATTGTTTTCAAAGGGTACTTTTACCGATAATCGGTGTGCATTGTTTAGTGGGAGCGCGAACGTTTGTGGTACGTGTTGGCGATGAGGTGACATTTTAAGTGTTTGTAGATGATATATATCGATGACATAAAATTAGCAATGGCTGGATCAAGGGCTGGATCCAGTGCGCGCATCTCCTCAGTAGGCGTTTTCAACACAAGTACAAGTACGGTTAAATTTCCCCAAATATCAAACTTTACGTCTGCAAATTAGAACCACCCATATGGAAATGCTTGCTGAGGAGGTAATTATAGCAAGTTCATAGCCATCAATTCATTTCGACATGCCAAGTTCTTCATGCATCGTTGCTCACAGTCATTAAAATCTAAAGGGAACCTTCTGCCCCTCCTGCCCCCCCTTGGCAAAGGGCAAGTGGGACAACCGCCTCCTTGCCCCCCCCCCCCAGTTCTGGCGTCCCTGCATGTTTTGTTATTCTCTCTATCTTTTTGTTTTCTATAACCACCTAGCAATTTTACATAATATCAAAGTGACAGACTGACAGTGAGACTTGAATTTGTTAAAGATACCACTGTAGTATATAATTTTCTAATATATGCTCACCTTATATAGTATATAAATTGCTATTTTAGATTTGAATCCTTCAACCATTTTATTAGAGGTCTGAATATCAACAGTAACAGACATGCATCCAGGTTAGATATATGCACAAAATGTGCGAAGATGGAAAAGCTTCGATTTGTGCTAGGAGGAGAAAAATGAGGGGAAGACCATAGGTCAGTGTATTTTATACTTAGTATTGTAAAAATTGAATCGGCTAGTTCAATGTACCTTGCATTGTAATTAACTAAAGAAGTTTTTTATATTAATTATATCATTAGCTTACATGCATCAGAATCCATCATAAGGTTGGCACAAGATCCAAAGCTGCAACAATTCTTGGACAATATTCCCAAAAAGGAAAGCATGGAAGATAAAGCAATTTATCAGCCTGGGTGTCTAAGAATTGTAAAAATTCTGTCATAACTTAGTTCTTCGCAATTTCAGTTGTTCTGCAACAAAATTTACCATAAAAGTTCACCTAAATTTCTCTCTTTGTTTTAGGGAAACTATCAAAAAGGGAAACTGCAGACTCAGCCTCTAAGTGAGTGTCTAGAACAGCACACAATTGGGAAACCAAGTCTTGGGAAGTTTTCAGTGTGCCAAGGTTGAAAGAACTGGAAAAATGAAATTGATATCACCCGAGTATGTTATCGACCAAGCATGTCTCGTCCATGATTGTTCCACAGGAAGCTGCTGTTTTGGAGAGAGTGAAACAACTGCCACAATTGAAAGAGAACCAGTTAAAAAAGTAACGTATAACTTTGTTCATAATACCAATCACCCTTATTACCTCGTGAACAAGTTCTACCTTGGAGAATCTCTTAAATACTTTAATATTTCATAGATCTAATTTAGTTTGTATCTTACTGTAATGAGTTTATAATTAAAGACGCTGCCCACTCCGTTCTGCGCATCAGGGGCCGGTTGTATCAAAGGCGTTTAGCTTAAACGGTGGATAAGTGAAATTTAAAAATCACTTTTACACCTAGTACGGAACCGAAATTATGAGTTTAGTAGAGTAAACACTTAGTTTTATATATGATTGTTCTTCTAAGGTCAAACAACTTTAGCTGGTTTGTTTTTACAACATGCAAACTTGTTTTATATTTTTGACTTATCCAGCGTTTAAGCTAAACGCCTTTGATACAACCGGCCCCTGTTCTGCTCATAAATTTCAGATTTTTTGAACTTTTTTGTATTGAAATTTGAAACTCTGAATTATATTCATTTATGAACATGGCAAACCAGAAAAGTGGCTAACAGTGTCAGTTATTTCATATTTCACGAATACAGCACTCAAAACCTAAACAAAGCGTTTATTTACATTATGGAGTGGACAGCATCTTTAAAATAATATCTTGCTCAGCAACTGCTTATTCTTAATCCATCCTGAATTACCTAAATCATAATTTATAGAGGTTGCATTGTTCAGTATTTGGTTCAGATCAGATCCCCCAAGTACAGAAAATTCAATCTTTATTGGATATTCCTAAGTTGCATTTTGAACATCAAATCATGGCAGTTCGTTTCTTAGGGCAAATTTATTTACTACAACCAATAACAAATATTCAAAATACTTTGTATTATTCATTTTACTAAACATGCAACCTTTCTCACAAAGGCCAAATAAACTCTTTTAATAGATTTTGTATTTACACATAAATGCATAATTTGTACATCATTTATAATATGAATATAAAAACTAAGGCCACGACAAATTACCTGGTATAAAATGTACTTAGAATTATTATAGTCTTACCTTTGTATTTACTTCTGTAATTTGTATATTGTATATATATATATACTGTAGCTTTCACATTTTCGTCCGTGAAATAAAAATATCAGAGCAAACAAAATTTGTGTATCTTTCCCTTCCCCCCTGGAATATCACGTTGATTTGTGCTGTTTTGACAACCTTGTCGTGCATTGTTAAAACAATATTGAACACAATTATTGACAACAGAAAACATACTGATATCCGGTTGATTTATGCTGTTCCGATAAGGTTGTTCAACGTTGTTCATTCATCAATCGTGAACAATATTAATACCATGTTGATTTGAGCTGTTCCGACAGCGTTGTTCAGGCCTTGTTAATCCATCAACCGTCAACAACATTGTTCGAACAAGCGTGAACAATATTAGGGCCATTTATACGAGCGAAAATAAGCCGCGGCTTAAATAGGTCGCGGCTTAAATAAGTCGAGAACGTCTGTGTCTGTATAAACGTACTATTTCTTTGCGACTAAAGTAAGCCGCGGCTAATTTTAGTCCAGGGTTCGGGCCTCGTCTTAAATTAAAACCCATTGATCTGTATAATACTTGATCACGCATACAGTGACATCAAGTGAAGTCAGAATTTGGAGTACCAAGATGGCGGACAATCAGCATTTTCAATCAGTGAACTCAATATAACTGGAAGGCTATCTTCAGTTAAGCCGGTAATACAAGATTTGAAGCCAAAATTTGCGTGAAATGACCCCCAGACACGCGTGAGTTCAGCTTCGCGACAGTCACGCGTGCTAATTAGGAGTGATGAATTACAAACTGGTATTTTTTTCACTATGAAAAGTTCTTTTTTGGCATGAAAGCAAGTCATATTCTGCATTAATACCGAAATGATAAAGAGAAATCAAGTTTCTTATGATGATAAGTTGTAATGTGGAAACAGGAGCTCGAAAAGACCTCAGGTCAGTTCAAAATATTGTGATTATTTCAACAAAGTTTTTGAACTTCAGATATTTAAATATTCGAAGTGACTATATGTCCGGCAGCCGGACAGTTGTTTGAAAAAACTAAATGTCCGGCTGTTTTTCTGCGCATGTCGTTTTCAGGTTCAGGTTACATACGCAGTATAAATTTAGTTTTTAAGGGAAACTTTCGATTGGTGCGCTTTTGACCTGTGTGATTCGGGTTCGAGTCCGGTTACGTTCTTTTCTTTCATACTTTTTTTTTCTTCTTCTTAATTTTTTGAATATTTTTTTTCTTATATTCTTATATTTTTTCTCATTAAAACTATTCTCACTCACTACTCTCACTCACTGGGACTGTATCTACTTCACCAAATTTAGCTAAAGCGCAAGTCCGAAGGGCGAGTAAGGATTCGGCCCAGGAAAACTGCCGGACATATAGTCTTGTCGTTAAATATTTGCCTTTTGGAAAAGAATTTTTGCCACAGTTGCTTGATCTTAGACTTAAATCAATAAAGGTTCTGGACTACCGAGCCATGGATGTGCGAAAAGAGTAAAAAGTTTTCGAAAACTCGTATCGAAAAATCGTGTAATATCTTTCGGAAAGTCGGAAAAAGTAATCGCGGCTTGTAAAATTTTGTATTATTAAATAAGAGTAGTCAAAACTGTGCTTGTGTTGGTTTTTATTTATCTTTGTCTTAGAGCACTTGAAATGCGTATAAGCTACACTAAAAGGAAAAAAAGCTAATAATTTTGAAATACCCGGACAAAAACCGAGAAAAACAATCCGAATTGCAAAATAACTTCTGCCGACGTGACGATCGCCACTCTTGGCTGTACGCTTTCGCGTAAAAATTGCTTTTTATTCAAATGAATTTGGTCAAAAAGTTTAAATTTGAAAGATAGTCATTTGAACATTGTTTTGATTACATTTTGTTAAAACTTTAGAAGTGTTTCAGCCCATTTTTGACTGTTATCGGCTGGCTTTTGTATACATTCCTTAGATGGCCGCGCATGTTTTTTCTGGCGGAGGCCTGGTGATGTTTGGCTTCAAATTTCCCGCCTCAGGTAGCCTTCCATTTATATTGAGTTCAATGTTTTCAATAGATAAATAAACTTCCTTATTTTAAGGAAATTTACGGAAATTGAAAACGCTGCTTAAAAGCTTACTCTTACACCCGCAAAGAACACTGGACCTGGAGTACCAAGATGGTGGCGATGGCTTCAATATTTAATTATGAATGCGTGATCCAGTATTATACAGATCAATGGGAAAACCTCGTAAAAACGAGGGAAAACCTCGTAAAAACGCTTCGTTCGCGACTAAGGTAAGCAGGGCTGGTAGTTTGGCCTATTCTTGGGTTTCACTGGAACCTTTTAAGTAATTCTGAGTGGGGGTCAAATCAAAATGTATTGATGATTGTACTGCACTGGAGCAAGGAAATCTCACGAAATTGCACACATTTGCTGCCAAACACAAGGTCAACACATACAGTGAAATTTTTTTCAGTCTGATGACAGTGTATCGATTTGGAATTGACCCCCAGTGAAATTTATGACGTCACGTGAAACCCAAGAATTAGAGGCCAAATAACTCGATTTTGGCTTCTTTTTTTCTTGCTTGGCCTCAAAAAAGAAGTTGGCTTTTTGGCTACTTTTTGGCCTCTTTCTATTTCAAAGTAATGCTTGGAAAATGTTTCGACCTTAGTTTGATTATATATGTTTAATCGTCATAATAATTTAGGTATACTAATTGTGATATTAAAGGCATTTAGTATTCATGAGGACTTTTAGTATATGAGGATTATTTAGTATTCATGGAATAAATCAATTGTGCTACGCAGTACACTAGTCATCGCACTGGTTGTAAAATAAAAGCTGATCCGGTGTCAATACCCAAAACTATTAGGAATGAGTTTGCGATAAATTTGGGCTTGTTAGCATTTATTTGGCCGCGTTAGAAAAATTATAGTTTGGTCTCTTTTGGTAGATTTTGGCCTCTTTTTGCATAGCTATTTGGCTCCAAGCATGCGCAGGACCTACCAACGCTGAACATAGAGATTATAAATAACACCATAGGCGGCCCAATTCAGTGCGTAGTTTCATACAGAGATCAGTGCGCACGTAAACACTACTCTTCGTAGTTTATGATATAGTTAATTTCCTAAGGTTGGCAACTCTTTGAACTTTTTGAAATACACGGCACGAAATAAATCCGTATTTTATCAAAACCAGAAAGAAAACAGCTTTAAAAACAACACAAATATAAACTAGGATAATTTTACTAACCTGTTAGCAACTTTTCTTGTGAAAACACGGCTTTAAACGGTCCGTATTTGAACGAAATATAAAAGTATTTTGCCGATTTCTCGTCTGTAACTATGCGGGATGCCCTCATCCTGCTACTGGAAAGAGTTTTAAATGACGAATCCGTGCAGCGATTGGCTTAACTATGAATTTTTAACGTTAAAACTTTGACAAGCCAATCGCTGCACGGATTCGTCATTTAAAGTAGCAGGATGAGGGCATCCCGCATAGTTACAGACGAGAAATCGGCAAAATACCTTTATATTTCGTTCAAATACGGACCGTTTAAAGCCGTGTTTTCACAAGAAAAGTTGCTAACAGGTTAGTAAAATTATCCTAGTTTATATTTGTGTTGTTTTTAAAGCTGTTTTCTTTCTGGTTTTGATAAACTACGGATTTATTTCGTGCCGTGTATTTCAAAAAGTTCAAAGAGTTGCCAACCTTAGGAAATTAACTATATCATAAACTACGAAGTGTGTTTACGTGCGCACTGATCTCTATATGAAACTACACGCTGAATTGGGCCGCCTATGATAACACTAGAGGAGGCATCGTAATTTTTTTTACTGAAAAAAAAGGGAATGCGTTTTTTGGGGGGCAAATTCAAGTCCCGGATGCTAGGCCAAGCGCTGATTGGCTGAGCTAATGCTTCCTTAACAACCACCTTAGCAACAGCAGAAATCTGTAATCTGTATGAAATGTTTTCCTCATCGTTGTTGAGGTCGTTTTGCCAATTTTGTGGGCAAAATAGTACTTTTTCAATTGTTTTTATTATTTTCGACAATCTGAAATGATATTTTCGATATTTTTACGAGGAAAAACATTTCAAAAAGCAGAAAAACTCATCTAAAATGACGTTTTTGCCTGGGACATCGTAAATGAGTGAACATCCGGGACTTGAATTTGCCCCCCAATAGCCGCGCTCCCAAATTTTACCCTCGATGTCCCCTCTAGTGTTATTTATAATCTCTATGACCCTGAAGGTAAGTCCAAAGTAAAATAGCAAGTGAAACACAAAATGGCGTCAAGTGAGAAAGAGCTCGAAGAACTGGATACCGTGGATACCTCGTTATGGTTTATTTATACGAGTGTTTTGGGCTATTTTAATAAATTTAGTAAAACTGGCGTATAAAAGGCTGTGTTCTCGACTTATTTAAGCCGCGGCTTATTTTCGCTCGAATAAATGAACCTATTGTCAACAAGCTTGTTGACAGGGTACAGCACAACATTGCTGCAACCTGTTTGGAACAACCGGGAACAAGTTGATATCAACGTGCATCAGCTTGGGCGTTTTTACGCGTGTATACTGACGGACAAAGAAAACTCGGCGTTTTTAGCTGCGTTTATGCCCTACGTGGTATGAACTTCGTCACATTTTATCTTGGTATATTGGCACGGGGGAGTTCTCACTTGCACAGCTTGTTTCAGGAATTTGCAACCAGTATTATGGATACAGTGAAGCAGCAGACAGACTAGATCCCTTAAGAGAGTCTGTTTTCCAAGGTGATGAAAGATACAAGTTAAAATAAAATGCTGCTCAAGCAAGATTATTTCTTAGGTTGATCCCTTTCATCCTGTGCTCACGTGTCAGTGAAGATGACCCCATTTATCCATTGATAACCGAATTAATTGCAATATATCAGATTGTTTTCTCGCCAGTCATCAGCTTGCAGACAATAAATTTGTTGAAATTGCTCATTAATGATCACCTTAGTCGTTTCAAAGGACACTTTCCAGATGTGGACATCATACCAAAACAGCACTACATGATTCATGTACCAAAAATGATCAGGCAACTTGGGCCTATGGTACGATACTCTTGTTTCAGTTTTGAGTGGGCCCAAAACTACTTCAAGGAACTTTCTCGTAAACAGAATTTTAAGAACCTGGCAAATCATTGGCTGAACGATGCCAACTCAATGAATGTAGCAACTTTGGGGATTCAACAGAAGATCCAATGTCCCATAACAGCTGGGCATTTTGTACGGAGCATGCGCCAAATTTAGCGCGCAATCCCTGGGGCGAGGGAGTGAAATTCAATATGGCGGCGTATGAATAGAGTGTTTTTTGGATTTGACTGGCTTCAATACTCATAGAACGACCACTTTAATGAACAAAAATACTTTAATATTTAGTGAAAAACGTTAACCGATCCACCACAAAGGTTCTAACTTAAAAATTTATTATTTTGCTTTATTGTTTTGCTTTTATGCTATGAATACAGGCAAGCTCGTACTTTTTTAAAATTCAGTCAATGAATATTACCCATCATTTGTCCAGTCCAAGTAGATACGGATTAAAAACATAGGTATACAAGCTAGAAAGACATTGTTGACTGGTTTGGAGGATTTAAGCAATGTTATTACAAATAAAGCATAAAATATAATAAAAATAAATGTAATTTTTTTTATCAAATTAATGCATATGCTGCACATAAAAAACTGCACAATTGTATACCAGTATAACAACTTTTGTGATTATTTCATGAAAATTGCAATAAAAAAGCATATTTAGATTGTTTTATAATATCATTTCAATAAATGCAACATAATTTAAGCCTTAGCAGTAACATGCTAACAGCCAAGTGCAAAATTTGACACATGTCTACAACTTTTATATAGAATTAAAGGGGTACAAAAGACTTTCATTACTTTATCAGGGTGCAAGCAACATTGTATCAAATTTTCATTTACAGTGAGTGAATATATAGCTATTATGTGACTAGAAAGAGGGAGCAAAATATTATGAGATTACTGGATGTACATGATTTAGGTAAAAAAAATATATCGTGCGCATTTTTCCCAGCATGCCCACTAACTTTACCAGGACACTTGGTATGAAAAGATAATTTTAGGGCATATTTCAGAGAAAGGCAATAGTCAAACTTTTGAGATATTTGCATTTATATGCCATGTCACTACAGGATTTCACAAGGCAAACATGCCTGTGTTAAACAGTACCATGAGACTTCTAAATTTGAACAAATCAGTATAGCACTTCCTATATCACAACAGCAATACTCGATTCTCTTCAACATCATTTTGCAGCTATTTTTACTATATAATAAGCCGATAGTGGAGCAATTCAAATAGCTTGTCATCACATGTCATCTGCACTACAGCAAATGCATTTGTTGATTGCCACATCTGGCGCATTTTTCCTATGAATGGTTCAAGCTTTAATAGAACAAAGTAGGATTTAACTTTCATAAAGCACAATTTTTAATTAAAGGCAACGGCTATACTCTGCGAATCTACAAGGGGAATATGTGTCATTTTCTTCAAATTGTGTATTTTCAGACACATATGATTCCGGATACAGGTACAACAAACAACTTACTGAGCATACCTGTGGAATAAAAAGTTACTAAGCATCTACCAACAGTAAAATGAGAACACTTGCTTGTTTCCATGTAGTTAAACCCTGCCTCTGAAATTCTGACCATGAGTGGAAAATATCCATTTGTCGCCAATTTCTAAATAGCATTTCTCCGCACGTTTGCACTCGATTACGCTGTTATATCGTTGCATACAAACACTGTGACTTATTTTGTTGAGAAACGTCTTATTTTCCATGAAGAAATCAGCAAGAGACTTTAAAAAATTATCTCAAAATACGTGTTTTCATTGTTCGAAGAAAAAAAGATTAAGTTCAAGAAATGCGCCCGCGCTATTTTAGACAGCGACAACAAAATGCCCAGCTGTTATGTCCCATTCTTTTTTTCCACAGAAAGAAAGTATAGTTCTATGTCATTAGCTGAGGAGTCTGTGCGGAAACGTCTCAGAGAAAAAATGGATGGATTTGGATTGTGGCATCTAGCTGAAGAACGTGCATAAATCATCTTGGGTTGTGTGCCATGGTACATATTTCCACAAGAGTGGAGTGATTGTATACGAAGTTGATTAAGATTCGTTGTTACCTATATTTGGGATTATCTAACAAATATGGAATGTGAGTCATTTTATATACTTTGAGTACATTCCACTTGAAACAATGTGTTTCAGTGAACGCTTCCAGGCATATCATGTCAAGGAAACAGAGGCTATGGAAACTGGGATTGCTTCTTATGAAAACTTGGTTGATTACAATGTGTTCCACACTCAGGAGGACAATCTAGGTAAACTTTATGTTCCTGTGAAATGTGACATTAATGATGTAATTGCAGAGCATGTTAAGGGAAGAAATCCACTGAAGTTTTAGCTTGCATCCAGGAGGGCATTTCCAGCTACATTGTATAAGGTACGAACGCTTGATTTTAATGATCCCATACAGGATGTATAAAAGTGATAGGTCTATAGTACATTGTTTTTAAAGTTCATTCAATTTCTTTCATTATGTACAGAGGCCCTGTTAGAGGGGTCTTGAATATACCTTATACCTATTATTAAGAGGTCATTTATACCTTATACCTAAAATGACAGACACATTTATACCCAAAAGTACCGCACCAACTCTTGTTTTCTTTTAATTGCATTGTACACTATTTCACCCCTTGCAAAATCATTCACCGGGTTGTTTTCATTCTTTGGACATCACCTGTGACACCTGTGAATTTAGTGAGTCATTTTGCTCGAAGTTTCCAGAGTAGAAGCGAGAATGTGACAATCCGAAAATCCTGTAGTAGTAACACTTACTTTTAGCAGATTTTATATTCTCACAAATACCGCCGTGGAACTTCAACTCTGCAAATTCAGGCTGAGGCAGTCGAGATATTAAAAGCGGTCAGTATTAGTAACTATTGACAAATAAATGCTCCCAAATGCCTCGAATAGCTGACACAAAATGTTTTGTGGTCAGTTTTTGCTATACCTAAAAGTATAATGCCAGTGATCATTTATACGTTATACCAAAAAGTCTATCGTTATTTATACTTTATAACTAAAATACTTTGGGTAAATATACCTTATACCTAAAACCCCTAACAGGGCCTCTGTACATATTGAATTATATTTATTTATACAATTGTACCTTTGTTTGCATATATACTGTCCTTTTCAAAAGGTTGTCTTTGTCGAATATATCAATATACACATGTATCCATCAATTGATCTGTAGTGAACACATTTACAAGTCATGTGTTCGATATTTATTCAGGACGTAATGCTTGTCTTGGGAAGAGCGCTAATCCCAAAATTGCGTTATGCAAGTCCAGATCCCGCTTAAACTAACATTTTTTTGTTGGTGATGTTAGCAGTGTTAGAAATTTAATTAGCATATATTTCATATTTCTGAGAAAAGGTTCTACAGTTATAGAAGAACATTTAATATCGTGCTTTTTTATAGTTTAATATAATTTGCGCTAAAAACTAAGTTATATAGGAATTAAAATTAATGTCTTTAATATTTGGTTTCTTATTTTAAGAAAAACATACTTTAAGGAGCAAGAAAAATCCTTATTTTAAGAAAACAGATTTTGGGAAGAAAGACTTAAGAAACCAATTCTTAAATCTAGAATATTTCTTATTTTAAAAAAATATTTTCTTATTAAGAAAAGATTTTCTTATTTCAAGAAATGTTTTTCTTATTTTCAGTAGTTTTTTCTTAATAAGAAAATCATTTTTTGCTGTGCGTTTTCAAATTGTCAAGCTTTTTAATAAAATTAATTATTGAATTATTGATTGTCCATCATGTATCTCTTAGAAACACCTTTGGATGTAAATGCACATTTGTTTGACACTTGGGGGATATTCAAACATGAATATGTAACAACATGCAATAAACAAAAAAATACCGTCCTCTAAACTCGTTCTATATATGTGTGATGATACTGTTTTCCGCAGTCATCGCAATTTCACTTGGGCAGTCCAAATTGCCTTGTACTAAAATTCGTGGGCATGGCGTCTTATTTTTGTGTGGCACTCTTGAGCTCAGTATGGTGCTAAAGATGAAAACATAAAATAATTATAAATCAAGACAGAACTACGACTGTTATAAATTTAAGTAATGCATTCAATTATATTAACTCGTTATTTATCAGTGTAACTTACATCAACAACTTGAATTAACTCGTAGTCATCCTTTGCCTTCTTCCCTAGGAGGTGCGAAAAAGGTGCCAATGCTATCACTGACAACTCATCTAGGTAATTAGAAAATGATATAATTAATATTAGGTCTCACATTATCTTGAAGGCTTCTACTGACACTCTTAGCAGTGCTCTTTACAAATAATCAGGCATTAGAGAACAAAAAATACTTATGTTTGTGCATTTCAACACTCTTGGAGTAAATTAATAGTAAGTTAATTTTTGTTATTTCTTCGTTTGAATTCTTTGTCTTGATTTCTCTGGTAACTCCAACAATTGAAGATGCCACAGTACACAGATTCTTTTGATACTTTTTCTTGATACCATCAACGCCTAAAATTCGTTCAAACTCGTAAACTAATTGAAAAAATAAAATAAATGAATGTTTCTAGCCTGGTAACTAAAATCAACAAGTACAGCAACAACGAGCAGTGAACCCAGTTTAAATCCAGTTCAAAAAGGGTTAATGCCACCTGTATTTACCTCCATTCGTTCAAATAGGGCAGAATATTCTGATTTGATTGACAAAGCTTTTTAAAACCAAGCAGAACACCTTGTTCTGCATTCTTTGAGACTTAGTTTCATGACTAAATATAACACTTTATTTTAATTTAAAAAAATATTTGACTCTGTGCGCAATGAGCTCACATGGTATTTACAGGTCACATGTAGGTGTTTAATATTTCTATCATTTGAAAATATCAAGTGAAACAAATACGATAAAATGTTAACTTCAGAGTTCAACTTTTTCTCCCTAAAACAGCACCAATGGAGCACTAATTGTCTTAGTTGCGTTACTATTAACTACTGAGTGACGTCATTATGCTTGCACAAAGAAGCATTCAGATAGTGTGGTACGATGCTCTTACCCATTACGGTAGCTTTCTGACCATTTACTGAAGTGCTTGCTTCATTCTTTTTCATTTCATCCCCATCACATTCTTCTGAAACACATATTAAAGAATGTATAGGGAAGTTCCATTTTGTAAACACTATATAATTATTATTTATTAATTATTCCTCTGCTTCTAATCGTACAAACCTTCACGGTTTTACCATAGTATTTATTTCAGAACCATCCTCAGAGATATGAAAAACTAGATTCATATTAATCTGACACTGCAGAGAACAACGAAAAATTCGTTGTCTCGAGCGGGATTCGAACTCGCATCGCATAGTTTTTCATATCTCTGAGAATGGTTCTGAAATAGAGTTGAAACACTGCCCGTCCTCAAAGGCAAGCGTTAAGTTGTAACGAAAATATTTCGTGCACTTAAATTGGATAAGACTCGCTACCAATCCCAGTTGACTCGATAGCTCGATTGGTAGAGCGGCGGTCTAGAAACCCGAAGATGCGAGTTCGAATCCCGCTCGAGACCCGCTCGAGACAACGAATTTTTCGTTGTTCTCTGCAGTGTCAGATTAATAGTATTTATCTTTGCCTGTTATTAGTGAATGTGAATTATATAAATTAAAATCAACTGAAGACAATGTGATGCATGTGACAACTGACAAGTATTTGCCAAGTGTTACTGTGTTAATATAAATATCACTGAAAAAATATATTCTGCTACAAGCCTACAACGTGCATTATGTAAATAATGGATGAATTGACATAAATTGTAACTCGCGTTTTACCGTTACCCGTTCCGCCAAACTATCGGTAACTTTCTTCCCTTTCCCACTAACTTCAACGGACATTTTAAAAGTAACGAACAGCAGCAGGATGCTAAGAGATTCAAGTTTTGACCTTCAAAACGCTCATTAGATCTGCTCAATCTTGCGCGAGGACTTGGCGCGTACGAACAATCAACAATGCTTCCATTATTTGTAATACGAGGCAGAGCGGAAATGAGTCGTAGACCCAAATTTCCAAACACCCGAAGAGCAGGCATCTCAGGGAACGGCCACGGCCGATGACTTGTGCGCGTTTTATCGCAAAGCAAAAAAAATTGGGTACCTTAATCCTTTAGGTGGCTATATGTTCACTAACACCATTTTAAAAATAAGTACTTTCACTAGTCAGGATGTGCATGATCCTGAATCATCCTTTATAATTTCGTTCATTTCAAAAGCAGGCTGTGGCTTTTTTTTTCAAGCCGCTTCGCTGTCCTGTTTCCCTGCAGTGAAATGATGGTGAAAAATTGACTAAAATAACTGCCATCTACCATTCCACATACACAAGTATATGTGTAAACCTGATTTTGGTTTACACATTGCTTTGTGTAAATAATATTCCAGTTATAATTACACAAAATTTGTTTAAGCAAATTTGGTGGTTACACACCATTTGTGTAAGTCTCGATAGATAATAAGTAGTTACACACAAGTTTGTGTATCAAAAACCCAGTTTTATTGTGTAAAATGCTAAACACAGGTTTGTGTAAAGTTGCACATTCGTTTTGTGCAAAGTTTAAGCATTGTTTGTGTAAGTTTGTGTAAGTATTGTTTGCGTTGAAATTACACATCATTTCGTGTTAATATTTCTGTGTAATTCTGACGCAAAGTAGCGTGTAAAAAACCGTCTTTACACTTATTTTGTGTTACAGTTACACAATTTGAAAAAGTCATTTTTTGCATGGCTGTGATTATGGGAGAGGTATGTATGTATATGTATGTAAACTTTTATTTAAACGCACTGACCTCCTTTCCACAAGCGGCGTCACACTCAGATAAAAAGTATTCCACCCTAAATTAGTATTATGTACTAAAATAATAAAGTATTCCACCCTAAATTAGTATTATGTACTAAAATAATAAAGTATTCCACCCTAAATTAGTACTACATAGTATTCCACTCTATGGAATTAAACACACACAAACAGACAATACATTGAAAATCATTGTATTAGGGTCGTTCAAGCGACTGTCATATACAAAACTTAATACAATATTAATTATTTACACACAAAGCAGGAGAGTTGCCAGGGAGGCTGGAAAAAAGCCCCAGATTAGAGGAAATCTAGGTTGGGGCCCAGGTATGCTCTTCTCTCCCCCAACAAGAGAGTAATACTTTAACGCAACTTAAAGCCCAAGCGATTTGCTAACTTGGAGCAGATCATCTACTGCATATTTAGTATATCTGTTCTTTGACGCTGGATTTTTCCAACCTCCATGATTGTCAAGAATATCACTATTAAGTAACTGACATCCTGAATTGGAAGATTTTTTAAAATCATCCTTGATTGTTAAATAAGATACGCCTGCTATTCTCGTGAAAACGTTCCTTGGACTTAGACGCAAATATACACCTAACTATTGGTAAGTTTTTGTCGCTACGAGGAGGGAACAGATCCAGGACTTTTTCTGTTATTGATACTGGACATGTAACTCTTCCGGGATCTAGAGATTCGTGGAGTTCGCTCTTGCATTCAGTTGAAGGTTGATCAAATGCGGTAACAAATGCCGCAAGGAAGCATGTATTCAAACTGGTCCACGAATCTGTACACCAGATATCTGAAAGAAACTGTGATGACCAGAGTAAGTATAAAAGAGTAAACTAACTTTTACACATATCTATTAGTAATACAATTATAGAGCATCAGGCCAAGAACATACATGGCTGATTTTTATAAGATAAATCACACGGCCAACAACATATGGCCAATTATACTGAGATTATACAGCTAACAACATACGGCTAATTATTCTATGGACAGACTTTCATCCAGCCAACAACATATAGCGGATCATTGGAATACATTTTCGTCCAGCCAACAACATATGGTAAATCATTGGAACATACTTTCACACTGCCAACAACATATGGCTAAGCACTTTAACCGCAGTTATACTGACACACTGCCAACAACGCATGGCGTAATCCCCGAGCCAACGGCGCAAAGCGCTGTTCCGGGCGTAAGCCCGGGGCGAGGGTTACTAATCGTGCATAAGCGAAGTTCAAAGTCGCTGTTCATGGGCGATGGGGATGAGATTTTTTTTGGTAGGTCATGACGTCATGCTCACACTGATCTCAACAATATGGCATACTATCATGAATGGCTAACACTGATTGGTCAGATTTAAAATTTGTTGTTGATCAACTTAATCACGAATTCAAGTTATTCAACTGTCAGCAAATATTTAACTTGTATTTTTGCAAAAAGTTATGGGAACTTTAACAACAATTTATTGTTGTAAAAATTAAATAAAAAGCATTTATCAGGCCAACAAATATGGAGTCAAGCAAGCAGCGAAAGGAAAACGCGGAAGCAGAACGCTTAGCAAGGCGAAACGAGCGTAGACGACGACAAAGGCTCGAGGAGACTGCCGAAGAATATTGAAGAGAGATTAATTCGGGGGAAAATACAGAGAAGCGCCAACAATTGACCATGGCGAGAAACACAAGACAAGTTTGTTGATAATGTATATTTATACTTGTGTTTTAATGCTTTATAAAGGCCGGCGTAGTCGTACTCATCCACTATTTAAACTGTTTAAATTTCATAGTAAGTTTATGTTTTGTAAATGCAAGATTGTCTTCTTATTATTAATGCAATTAATAGGTCGTATTTTATACCAAATTTAAGCTTACATTAGGCGTAATAACATACCGATGACAAATGTTGTGCCATTTAAAAAATTGTCAATAAAACAAGGATCAAGGCTCCGTCTAAATGTATCCGGATTCGTTTGTAACCGCAAACATTTTGTTGCGGATTCAAAACTTTACGCGTCCACACGTACCCGAATTCGTTGCGTTTTCGAGCGTCCACACGTATCCGCGAAAACGATACAAATACGCTATAATTGCTTAGAGAGCATGCGCCATCATATATGATGAGCCCGCGTTGTTGTTGTGATTTGTGATGGTTCATTGGTTTTTAAAACACGTGCTCTATTTTGTGTCGTTTCTGAATTGTGAGTGCAGTGTTATTAAAGCAAACATGTCGAATTCCCAGGTCTAACCCAAAATCTTCGAGGTCGTGCTTGGCGCCTTTTGTTTAGACGTTTAACGGACACATTTCTGGCAACTGGCATTGAAAGAAGCCATACTAAGGTCGCTTGCATCCTTTCATAGTCAGCCTGGTATTGTAACATTGCAATATTTAATTGAATATAGGCGATAATACTTGAAATTATCCCGGTAAATATTGAGACAATAGTTTGGCTCTGAGGCGCCATTTTGTTGTAGGAAATCACCAAGACAAAGCACGCGCGAGCATACGTTCAAATAGACTGGACTTTAAACTTTACCGTGGGCGGGTATCAAAATTTATTGATTTGCATAATCGTTTTCAAAAGATTGCGGTTACGCGCGTCCACACATCCGGACTTGTTGCGTTTTCAAAAGTTTCCACGGGAGACCGTTTTCAAAAGTGTACGGTTACGGTCGGCGTTTTCACCGGATACGTGTGGACGCTAAGCGTAACCGCAACTAAATGTTTGCGGATACAAACGAATCCGTACACGTGTGGATGGGTCCTAAAAACTGATATTTTGTCACTGTGAAAAAATATACAGAAAGAATAACAATTGCCGTGTTGCTATAACAACAACCTATTTAAGTACTTCATGTAATTCCGAAACTTTAGTTGCATGCTCTTAGTTAGTGGCGAGGGGTTGCTGCATACATGTATTTCTAGTAATTCAAATGATTAGCTTGCTAAAAGCGATAATGAATATTAATCATGCTACAAACTGAAAATTTAAACGAAGAGCTAGCATATTAAAAGATGGACATCCTGAAAATACAGACTTTTTACTCTTGTACATAGCTCTCTGACCCGAGTCTTCAATCGACAGTTCGGATAACTTAGGCAAAATGTAAAACCTTTAACATACGGTTTAAAAGTCATTGCTGACAAATGCAAATAAAGCCAATATAATCTCTAAGGCCACTCGGGAATAATTAATGTTCCAAACCTTTTGCAACTTCTGTACGGTTGGGACAATTAGGCAAAGTGGAGGACAAAGCTAGTTATTTTCGTTGCTCCAGTCCTGATCAAACGCATCCACATCTGTGCTGCCAGGGGACGAAAATCTGGAGTTATCGCGAGGCAAATGGCAATTGCAAGACGAAGCAAATCAGTCAATCGTATGTGGCTTCCATCGAACAACTAATAATCTGAAAATATTAGAGTTAACTGCCCAATCATCTTTGTCAATAAAACGACTTAATAAATCTGCGCAGTGATGGTATTCGCGCGGAATCCATTTGGCCCTTAATTCGATATTGTTTTTAAGGCAGATCTCAAAAATCTGCAAGGCAATATTTTGGAGTTCTAAACACGAACTTCCGATAGAAACAATTGTGGCCGCAGCTTGATCATCAGTGAATAACTTCACTTTTCTGTGTTTTAGTATGTATTTACTTTTATTAATATCGTCATCTGTCCACATACCGCTTACGGTGGAACCGTTGAGAGTTGCTGTATAGCCTCCAAAACCTATATGACTAGCATCACCAAACAAAACTGTGCAAGAGGAAGGAACCGACCGAAGACGATAGCTGTTAAAACAGTCAATATTCGTATACCAAAAACGCAGCTCTTCAAGAAGAGGAAGGCGTAAAATGCACGATAGAGTCCTATGCAGATCTTGTTTCAATAGTAAAACACATCTGCTACGTCAGTAATCGAGAAACTGGATCGACCGCTAATGCACACGACAAGACGGATCCGGCAAATTTTTGCCAGAAATCGGTAGGAACAGTATCCGTCTGAAATAACTGTGGTTAGCAACAATTTAAGTTTTTCCACCTTCTTTTGTGGAAGAAATTATTGCATCGAAATAGTGTTGATGATGAAACCTAACCATTCTCCAATTTGCATGGGAGCCCAATGTGATTTGTCCTCAGTGCACAATTACCCAGACTGATTAAGGTCATGTCGCTGAATAATGCTAGCTGCATTTGCCGATATTTCATCCGGTTAAGACCCAAGCCCGTCATCTAAGCAAGCAAATTATTTGACCTATACACCGCCACCTACGGACAAGGGGACGTAGCAACTTAGTGAAACAAAATAAAACACGCACTACTTAATCCAAACGGTAAGACAGTAAATGTTTAAAATTTGATGGAGCGGTCTTGAATGTCCAAGCCGAAAAACCCAAATACTGTTGATGCTCCTGTGCAAGCTTTTAAAGATTGACATGATGATAACCCGATTTTAAATCCTATGTAAAAAAACAGTGTTCAATAACTTGGGATAAACTACGCAAATCTTCATATTTGAATTTAATTTTTTAACGTATACTGATTCACGTGTCTGTGGTCAATTACCAAGCGCAATTTTTTTTCGTAAGGAGATTAACACAAAAAAAGGGGCCTTGTATACCCAACTATACAATGGTTGCTGAACAATTCGGCAATAGTCTGCTCTACGAAAATCGGGATGTTTGCGTTTAGACAAGTTGTTTCCCAAATAACAACGCGGTGGATATTACAAAAAGATAACCGGTAACCCGTTTCAATCATGGACACCACAATTTAGGGGCCTCGAGAATATTACGCCAGAATGAGAGTTCCCCCTAAGACGGCCTTTAACGTTATCATTTTTATCACTGGAACAAAATTCACCATATTATTGCGAAATATCTATATCGCAATTATTCTGCTCAATATTATCACACTCAACTTCATCGCGCGCGCATTTCCACGTCTAGGCATCTTCCTCGGCTGCATTCATTAGAGAGCTTAAAGCAAGCGACGTTTCTGTCAACAAGGACGTCCGCCGGAAGTAAGTTGCGTCGTTATAGATGGCGAATAGGGACTTTAAGAATGGCAAGTACGTACAACGAACTACGAGAAAAGACGAGAAGGACCTGGGTTGGGGTGTGTTGCGCATGCGTATAACCAGTATAACTATACGTGGTTTCGTTGTTTGTTGTGTTGTAGTTCACTACGACGGGTTTTGTTGGTTTTTTCGTAGTGTGAGAACGTGTGTAATTTTTTGAGTTTTGTGAGAAAATAGTTTATTTCCAATGTGTTTTTTACTCAAGTAAAATAATTCAAAATACGATTCTTCTGTGTTTGTAATTATTTCTATTATTGTAAACAAATGTATCAAGTTTTGAACAGCAAAATAAAAAGTCAGGATGCAAGAAAAAATGTACAGTATCTTTAGCATTGCTATAGAATATTTTAGATAATTTATGTTTGTGAGTTAGGCTCTATTTATTTGGTGTTTTATCTACGCTTATTGGAAAAGACGAAGAATAGTAAATTTTTAGTTAAATTCTTCGCCTTGAGAATTTGAGCTTTGTCCATTTTCTGAAAATTCTCACTAACAAAAATGTCTGTTCTTATCAACTTGTCTAGTGAAAAAACAGAAACCAACCAGACTGTCGTCACTCAAACCATAGCTCAAACGCAAGTGTATAAGTTTTGTTCGCTGTTAAAGATAAATAATTTTTATTAATTTTTTAGTTTGTACTTAATAGGCATATAAACCATCTTATTCATTGATTTAACAAGGCCATTAGTATTAGACTGGAGACGGTTTCTCTTATTAGAATTAAAGCTTAAAACCCCGTCTACAAATACCATTCCTTTATTTAAAAGACCGTTTCACTACAGCAATGACAAAAACTCGTTACTTCTACGTACGTGAAGTTTTTGTGAGTGAACCTTTTTTGTATAAGATAGGAAGTAAAGAAGCTGGGCAGAAAAGGACAGAAATTGCTGAAAACCTGAATTGTCATGGCGTGTTTCAAGAAATGCCGCGCGATTAACGAAGTGTAAGAGATCAATTCAATAAGCTCATTGGGAACTACAAAAGAAAAAAGACCGTGGAAGAGAAATCTTCAGGTGTGTCCCCAAACGCACAAACTGAAAATGAATCAATATTAGAAGATATTTTAGAAATGATGGAATCTACTCCCATCAGGAATCCAGTTATTGTTTTGAAGGATGAAGAAAAAAAAAGGAAAGAAGCACTTGCAACCAGAGAAATAGCAATGAATATCTGGAAGAAGGTAGAAAAATGTTGTCAGGACCAGAATGAAGAAGATAGTGACGTGGAAGACCAGGAAAACCAAGCGCCTAAGCCTGCAAAAAAGAGAAAAAGAAGAAGTTGTGCAGACTCAATTCAATATTTGGTTCAGAAAACAGCAAATGAAAAAGAATTGAGAAAAGAAGAGTTAGAACTCAGAAAGAAGGAACTGCAACTAAAGGCTGAAGAACAGAAGCAACAATTTGAGTTACAACAACTTCACATGCAGCAAATTATAGAATCACAAAAAAACACACAAAAAATGTTTATTGCTGTCATTGAAAAACTTTCAAAATAATATGTACCTTATGACATCACTTGTTTATTGTTAAGTTACAGTGATTTAACACTTAATAGTGCAGTGTTTAAGTTGTTGGTAAGAAACTAATAACGTTCAAAGTATATTTTTGTATTTAACTTCTACAGAATACTTTCACAACATGTAACCTGTCCAAAATGTCAAGCTGTTAAATAAAAATTATCTTGTTTTTTCAAATTTACTTAAATCAGCATAAATTTTTGCATATTTTATTCGGATTGAAAGATTAGTCTCTTAAGATGACACACAAAAGCAGAAATTAGGCGCAAAGAGGGGCAATCATCACCCCTCTGGCAATAATTCACATGAACAACAAGTGATTTATATTTATAATTGCACACACTCCAAATAGCATTTAGTCTCCCACGCGGCCACTCTACATTTTGACCAATCGTGGCAAGTCTTTCAGGCTTAAGCTTATCTGATTGGCTGCTCTTCAGTCACATCAGTTTATCATCTCATTCGACTTCCTGTCCTTGACCACGACGGGTCAGGCAAATGGCAAGATGTATATATGCTTTCTATGCCACTTGCCAGACCAGTCGTGATAAATGTGTATGGTCATTTAGTTTTGATCAGGTGTGCCTAGAAAGCGTATATACAGCCATTTCGCTTGGATCGAGTATGCAACAGCGTAGTGCCGTTTTGTTTGGATCCGGAGTAGGCAGCTGCGCTGTATTGTGATTGCAAACGTGCGTTTTAACACGCGCACTCGATCAAATATATGGGAATATTTGCTTCTACGCCTCCTTGATCCAAACAAAATGGCTCAGTATATGTATACGCTTTCAAACGCCGCTCAACCTGACATACGCATACTTTAATTTGTTTACTCGTCTAGTTTATACATATATACACCATCACATGTATCTACATTATATCAAACTTACTTCTATCGCGATCGAGTGATACGGGAGAATATGTCGCTCTGACAGTATTAATTATGTACTGAAAAAGACCTCAGTGTCGAAATCTTGATGTGAATGGGCTGAATACAATATGCTATATGATTTGATATTAGGCACAGCTGTAAATACCGACAACAGCGTGCTCGAGACCCAATTAAGTCAGATTCTGAGCAGCAAAATTCACGCTGACGGATTTATTGCTGCGGAGCGAGCGAGCCTTAAGCGAGCGAGCGCAGCAGCAATTCTAATTTATGCAGTAGGCGAAATTTATCTCATTGCATTGCGACGCATTGCATTGTGGTAGTGCGCAGTATGCGATGCGCATTTCACTGTTTTGAACAGTGCTTCCTTAGTGGAAGTTCCACTGTTTTTCCAGCGAGAATTTTATTGCGATGAGTTGTGGTTCTAATTTAACATTGTGTGTTTTGCCTAACGTGACTCCCAAAAAGAATATTGACTCATGATACTATACGTAGGTTAAAGTATGTACGAAACTAAAACATGCCAGTACCCGTACTGAAAAAAAATATTTTCACCAGACATGCAAAGCGGAAGCACAGCATATTTTGAAATTGAAAGCCAACACCAACGTTGAAAACGTTCTTTGGACTTTTGACGTGGTCAAGGTTGCATGTGTGCTCTTTGGAAGGTGGACAACAAAAGAAATTCTTTGATACTGGTAAGAAGTTTCTCGTTATTTGCCATTTTTACCGTATTTAGTTTATTTACTCATTATGTATTGCTTATGTTAATACTATTACCACTATTTTGTGCCAATACGGAATTTACATTCCATGCGGCACGTGTCTTGGGGGGATTAAACCTATTTGATTTTTTCTCAGTTGCCTGTTTATTTTATTCTTTCGTTGTAACTGCGTTAAAGCTTTTTATTCGCTTCACCGCTTATTCAAGCGTTGCATACTCATTTACTTTTATACTGTAAACGAAATTAACTGGTGTGTATTCACGCCTCGTGTTCTTTGGCGTCTTCAGGGCGCCCGTGTGTTTGGCGTTCTCGCCTGTTTATTATTTCCTTTCGTTGTAACTGCCTTAAAAAAGCTTTTTTATCTGCTTTATTGCGTATTTAAGCGTGTATACTCATTTGTTTTACAGTAAACAATATTTACTGGTGTGTATTATATACGGCCCAATTTACATTCCACGCGGCCGGTGGCACGTGTCTTGGGGGGATTAAATCGATTTGATTTTTTTGCCTGTTTATTTCATTCTTTCGTTGTAACTGCGTTAAAGCTTTTTATTCGCTTCACTGCTTATTCACGCGT
This sequence comes from Muricea muricata, assembly GCA_963855995.1. Taxonomy (NCBI): domain Eukaryota; kingdom Metazoa; phylum Cnidaria; class Anthozoa; order Malacalcyonacea; family Plexauridae; genus Muricea; species Muricea muricata. Next base: position 92,986,963 of record OY979716.1, on the reverse strand, counting down.
TGTATACTCATTTACTTTTATACTGTAAACGATATTTGCTGGTGTGTATTCACGCCTCCTGTCCTTTGGCGTCTTGTGCTCCTCGTGTTCTTGGCGTCTGCAGGCGCCTCGTGTGTTTTGGCGTCTGCAGGCGTCTCGTTTTCGTTGTTTAAAAATATTTTGATTATTGTGTTTCTTGTGTGTGTAATTCATATTGAATTCTGTATTACTTGCACTTATACCTGTATTTAAACAAAACATATGGCTACTCAACTTCGAACACCATATATATTTAATCCAATTGATGAAAATGCTCAAAGGTTTTTATGTTCATTAGTTGATTTACCACTGATTTTTCCACATGCTCGAAAGATCTCAAAGCCCTTGAACAAACCAATTAAATTATACAACATAATAGGTGATGGAAACTGTTTATTTCGAGCTTTCTCATACATTATTACAGGCCGACAAATTTACCATATGACAGTTAGACATAAGATACTAGAACACATGAGGTCCATTGAAAACCTTTTGCTGCCACATATGAACATGTCATTGAATAATTATTTCCTTGCTAGTGGAATGGCTAATGAGACGGTGTGGGGAACAGATACTGAAATTTTTGCTGCCTCTTCTTTATTAAGTACTGACATATATGTGTACACTAATACTGGTTCTAACATGAGGTGGAATAAGTTTTCACAATCAATGCTTGACAATTCATCTCCACAAAACACATGTGCTATCTACATTCAGCATACTTGAAATTGCCTACCATTCCCTACCTTGCAGGTGAAATTGAAGCAGCTGTACGAAGTATATCAAGGTCAAACAGATGACGAAAAATCATTTGAAAGTTTGGATGATGATAGTCTCATGGAGTTCCTTTTAACTGTTGAGGCGACTGCTCATTTTAACCAAAAAAAAACTGTTGTTGCTATCCAAAAAAAGAACAATTAGCGCAAGTTGCTAACGTTTATGTTTGCTAAAATACTTGCCCTGGTAGCCTTTAATAGTAATAGTAGCCTTTATTATCTATCTTATATAGTTTTTTTTGTTAAATAGTGTGTTTGGACACTGAGGTACATTCATTTCTACTGAATCATTGTTGTGCTTGGACACTAAAAGATACTGTATTTTCATTCTTTTAGAATGTAATACTTTTTATTAGTCATATTTTAATAGTCACATTGTCTTTTACTTTATAAATTGTTTTAGCTATCTATTTTTTGTCGACTCACTCAAAATTTCAGGCCGCGACTGGGTTAAACCTTGGTGGCTCGATTTCGTAAACATCCCAGGTAACAAGGTTGACCCAGCCGAAAATTAAACCAATATTTTCAATCCAACAAAAACCATATTAATGTATTATTGCACCCATTATGCCTCCGCAGCATTCCCTACCTTGCAGGTATCCTAGTGTATGAAATATATTGACGCTAGTTACGCCGCTAGCCAGCACAGGTAGCCCGATATTGGTTCAATATATATTTTAATATGCTTATAGTAAAGATAATAACTCAGTCACCTTTTAATATATGTAAACATGCCGCATCACATGCAGAGCGCGGCTGAGCGCTTTAGCTCGAGTAAACGCTTAGCAAGCGTCTTGTCTAAATTGATTGTTGGAGGATCAATTTGGAAATATTTTGAAGTGGTGTTTCCATATAAACATGTTAGTATATTCCTGATTAATGCTGGCACTACATAAAACTTGCCAACGGCGCTTAGTCGTAATTTTAAATTCTTCTTGAAATCGATGAACTTAAAACTATTTGACACATCACCAAAGAGCCATTCTACTGCAACGCGAAGTGAGCTCATTGCTTTGTTAAAAGCTTTTATATCTTCTGTTAGTACTTCAACATCTCAAATACGGTATGGTGCCATTAAATGTGAGCGCAGTGGATAAGCCGGGTCTCCATACAAGCAAAGCAACTGCCCTTCAGCATTATGTGCATAAAGCTGAAGAGAATTGAGTAAACCAGAATCTTTTTACATCCCTGCATCATGACGACACCCTTCAACAGGGCCATATAGATTTGCTATTAGACCATTCGGTATACTATAATTGCTTGAAATTTTAGTGCATGCACACGTTTATGCCCATTGTACACAACCCGTTGCATTTTGCCAGGTCGACATATTTGGCGAACTGTGCCATCAATAAATCCAAAAAAATTTGTCAGAGGGCTGCCCCGTTGTGTTATGGCTTTTACATACCCCTCAAGTGCAGCAGGAGATAGAAAATTTTGGTTCCATGATGTTAGGTGGTAGTCATGAACATCCATACATCCAGTCTAGTACAACACCGCGGTCAAACGTTACACGCATGCGCGAAAAACAAAGGCAAATTGAATACAAAGGAGTGAAAAGCTAAGAAAAGCGAAGAATACAAGACAACGGTTGAAAATATAAGGTAGCAAAATATTGAGCTAGTATGTTCCTTATGTTAAAAGAAAGTTTTTCTGAGTTTACCCCTGGTAATTTTATTTACCCTTTTTTCTGGAGCTTCATAAACATGCCGACAGCGATACTCCTGCTAAATATTCTTACAGCTGTTGTTGTCACAATCGAGAACTAGGACCAGAAAACACACCCAACGGCAGTGCTCACAATGAAAATTATGTAATATGCCAACAGGTGAAGTATCACTGCAATCAGCGACCATCGATAGCAATGTTCTTCTACTTCTTCGCCGGACAACTCGCGCATGCGCAAACGTTTGACCGCGGTGTTGTCTAGTACTGTATTGTAGATCATGCATATTTCCAGGACTGGTCTGCCAAATGTACTAATCATGTCAAAATATCTACAAGGATATGTAATCAATGACCAAATTAACTCCACTGCTCTGCTCCTTTTTCTCCCCTCTATCAAATAAATTGAATCTATCCACCTCCCTGGCCCTACTAAACTAGTTTTCAACAAAATCCTTTTCATAACCTCTATTGACCAAAAAGCCACGTAAATCACCTAGCCTCCGTTCAAACACTTTATCCAAATCACAAATACGTTTAAAACGCAAGGCCTGTCCGTATGGAATTCCTCTCTTAACATGCGGAGGATGACACGATTTATAATTCAAATACTGATGTGTATCCGTAGGTTTACTAAACACATCAGTATGAAGTAGGCCATCCTCTAATGAAACACGCACATCAAGATAGGAAATCTGCCACGTACATTTTATCGTCTTATGAAATGAATTCAACCGTGCAAGAAATAAATTTAATTCCTCCTCCAAATGAAGCCAAATCATAAAAACGTCCTCCAACGGGCATATTCCATCTACTGCTATGTTATGTACTATTGATGTGGTCGGTCTGTATCCTCATATTCCGCACGGTGAAGGTTTGGAGGCTCTAACAAGAGCATTTGATAACCCTGAAAGTAAATTGCCGGTGGATGAATGAACTTCATCAAATTTAAAATAGTTAATCTCAAGGCTAGTGCTTGAGATTGACTATTTTAAATTTGATGAAAAGATTTTTCGGCAAATATTGGGAACGGCTATTGGAACTAAGTTTGCACCGGGGTTTGCTAATATATTTATGGGTTATTTGGAAGAAAAATTTCTTTCGACGTGTAAACTTAGGCCATGGGTGTGGTGCGGTTTTTGGATGACGTTTTTATGATTAGGCTTCATTCGGAGGAGGAATTAAATTTATTTCTTGCACGGTTGAACTCATTTCATAAGACGATAAAATGTACGTGGGAGATAGGTTATAGGCAGATTTCCTATCTTGATGTGCGTGTTTCATACTGATGTGTATAGTAAACCTACGGATACACATCAGTATTTGAATTATATTTTTATAAATCGTGTCATCCTCCGCATGTTAAGAGAGGAATTCCATACGGACAGGCCTTGCGTTTTAAACGTATTTGTGATTTGGATAAAGTGTTTGAACGGAGGCTAGGTGATTTACGTGGCTTTTTGGTCAATAGAGGTTATGAAAAGGATTTTGTTGAAAACTAGTTTAGTAGGGCAAGGGAGGTGGATAGATTTAATTTATTTGATAGAGGGGAGAAAAAGGAGCAAAGCAGGGGAGTTAATTTGGTCATTGATTACTATCCGACTTTGAGGTGTTTACATGGAATTTTTAAGGAGTTGCAAAGTGTGGTAAATTTATCCGCTGTTTTGAGTAAAATTATTCCTAAGGAGCCAATGATTTGTTATCGTAGACCAAAAAACCTAAAGGATCATCTGGTCAGAGCTAAGTTGCGTAGAATGGTGGAGGTGGTGGAGGTGGTGGAGGTGGTGGAGGTAGTGGAGGTGGTGGTGGGAACGTTTAAATGTGAAGGTAAAAAATGTAAAGTGTGCGATTCGGTTGTTGGAAATACGTTTAGAACTTCGGTATCTGGGAGAATTTTTCATATTAATTATCTGTTTAATTGCGATTCATCGGGGGTTGTTTACTTAATTACCTGTAAGAAATGCGAGAAACAACATGTGGGTAACACCGTGACGCCATTTAGGAAAAGGTCTAACAATCATAAAAGCTCGCTAAAATAGGTTTGGTAAGGGACAAAAGGAAATTTGTGGTAAACATTTGTACTCGCATTTCTATACAGAGGGGCATTTAGGGATTAAAGATCTATCGGTGATGATTATTGACGTAGCAAATGTTAATAATCCCACTGAAAGGGTTAGATATATTATAGTATTATACCTATAGATATCTGATATGCACTAGATGGTGCATCCCACACTGTGGGCAGGCGAAAATTGAAGCCGGATCGCAGGCGCTGGTCGTTCCCACGGAGTTGACACGGAGCATGATAATTTGTGTATTTTGTATTGCGGAAATGGACAAAGTTGACAATAAGTCCTCTTTAATGCACCTAAAAGGGTATTTAATACACAAATGCAGAAAAGTATAGTGTTTTCTGTGGCATTTTTTTGACGCGTGGGAACGACCAATATGGCCGCCGCCTATAGTTATGAAGGGATACCGCTGAGATTTTGGCTTCACTTTTGATATACAGATGCGCTATCTAGTGCATATGAGATAGCTATGATTATACCTCGTAAAATATCGTAATTCTACCACGTGATAAGGTGGTTTCGCCAGGAATCTCACTTTCAAAGTGAGATATGCCTATATCTCACTTTCAAAGTGAGATATGCTATATATCTCACGCTGTCATGGCAACGCTTGTACACGCAAGCACAGATTGGCAAGTTTTCGTAAACAAAAATGGCGGAATGTGCGAAAAGTTTGATGAATTTCACGAAGAATAATAAAGTATTTTGGAGGGCAAGGACGTTGGAAACACAAGTATATAAAAAATTAAAAGGAATTTTCTGCACTTCTCGTTATAAAAATAAACAAAGATCTGGCTATTTTGTATTTTAGAGCATCATATTCACGAAGGTATGTTCAACTTGAAGAACTTACAAGTTTGTTCTTACGGAAGTTTTTGATTTTCGGTATAAGATATCATTTATAGACCCTCTGCTCGGGGGATATTCGGCGAAATATTTCCTTCAGTGATGATATTTCCCTCGGACGAAAGCCCTCGGGAAATATCGTCACTTCAGGAAATATCTCACCGAATCCCCCTCGCTCTGGGTCTATAAATGATAAATGATAAATATATATATAAATATATATATATATATATATATACATCAACCGTCTTTCAAACCACCCACCTCCTATCGTAAAGCAGTTACCCTCATGCATCGACAAGCGTATCAACAAACTCTCATGCAACAAACAAACATTTGACGCCTCATCCCAACTGTACAATGACGCTTTATAACAAAGCAACTTCGACGAAACTCTAACCTACGAGCAATTTACAAGCAACGAAAACAGCGAAAGCAACAAAACGCAAAGACGAAACTGACAACGCAGCACTATATGGTACAATCCCCCTTACAGCAAGAACGTAAAAACAAACATAGGACAACGATTCCTCCAACTGATTGACCAACACTTCCCCCCTTCTAACAAACTACACAAAATCTTTAATCGACACAACGTGCGAATTAGTTACAGTTGCCTAGACAACATGAGCTCGTTCATAAACAGACACAACAGGAAAATACTAAACAAACACACGAGACAAACGAACGTAAGAAACACAGAGAACAAGCGACAGTGCAACTGCAGACAACCCAACAAATGCCCGGCCGAGGGTAAATGCTTCACAAAAAGCGTGGTATATCAAGCCGAAGTTACAGTAGATAACAAGCCCGTAAAGTACATTGGAGTCACCGCCGATGACTTCAAAACAAGATTTAGAAACCACGCCAAGTCACTCGCTCACAAGAAGTATTGAACGGAAACGGAGCTATCAAAGCATGTATGGGAACTGAAGGCAGCAAGAAAGCCATTCACTATCAAATGGTCGTTACTTAAGAAGGTTCCTGCCTACAAAGCTGGTTCCAGAAGATGTAACTTAATTATGCCTTGAGGAAAAACTGGCCGTCATGAAAAACAAAGATAATGCCTTACTGAACAAACGAACCGAACTATTTACCAAGTGTAGACATGTAACGCGATACCTAGTATCAAACTATAAATAGAGAGTAGCTTCAACAGATCTGTCAGTTGCCTGACGTTCGCTTTATAGCGTGAAACTCGGAGTAATTTTCTCTACTCTGATTTCTGATATTAATGTGTCTTTTTGCCAGAACTAAATGACTTAACTATGAACAATCTGCTAACACATGATATAATCAAGGTATGATGAGTTGCTCAGAAGCATTTTCTAGGGGTTATGATTGCCAGTTTCATTTGATCTGTTCTGAGGGGTAAGGTTAATAAACCTAGGGGTATTTTGTTTCGGCACTGTGGCTCTTTTTCTAAATTCTCACACCTGACCCACAGGGTGGGGGGGGGGGCTGTGTAGCATATTAAATGTTAAAGCTCACTGGCAAAGTTTACTGGTACACAACTACTGTAGTTCCTACAGTGTAATAGCTAACAAACTTTTTCATTAATGCACTGCAGTGTTAGACATAAAAACTACCATTGATATATCTAAATATTAGTAACTTAATTACATTAAAGTCATTGAGAAGCAAGCGGTTCATTTTAAAATAGAACAGATACTGAATGTCATTCAGAGTCTAACTGCAAATTTGTTTATATAACATATCTTAACAAAAATTAAACGTTTTTTGATAGACTATTTCAGGCCTGAGGTCAGTTAGCGCTTAATTGTTTGGAAATATAACTTAATCCGTTTATAATTATCATGCATTTATAATTGTTGCTCATATTTCGTGATTTCAGAATGATTATAATTTAAGGAAAAAAAATTCTTGAGTTGAGAAAAAACTTTCTTGGTTCAATAGACTAAGAAAACTTTTTCTTATTTTAAGAAAATAATTTTTTCAAAATCGAATATTTCTTATTTCAAGAATATTTTTTCTCATGAAGAAAATTATTTTCTTATTTTGAGAATTTTGTTTCTTAAATTAAGAAAATATTTTTTTAATAAGAAATACCACGGTGACACTTACAGACACATTTAATCAACCTAGATTTAACGCGCCTTGGCTGTGTTGGGGATTGCCTCCCTTTTTGTTCGCCCAACAAATCACTAAATCACAGTGGCGGATCTAGCGTAAGTCAAAATAAATTACCACAGCTCATTCTAGGATATTTTTACATTTTAAAATACCTGCAAAGCAACTTCATTGGTTAGATTTTATTCTTTTGAAATTCATAACCTATGACATTGTTATAAAGTTAATTTGAATTTAAAATTGAGCTGCTATAATTTATTTTGACTTACCCTGGATCCGCCAGTGCTAAATCACACGCAATAAGTTTTAAAATTGTATTAAAATAAAAGTTCACAAATCACGTCACCGTTCACTCGCTTAGTCGCTTATGAATAATGCATAAGAGTGCACCGGCTTTTATACTAACCGTTGCACCAACTTATGACCTAATTTTCTATAACTATGTTATGAGGTAATGCTGGGCAATACTGTGTGACCAAGCAAATTCCATTAAGAACCAATCGCTAGCCACAGCGTGTTGGATTACATCATCGCGTAGGCGCAAGGTATTTGCATTCTCATGCAAGTCTCCAGTGGTATAGTTTCACGTTACATGCAAACATAATAATAATATTAAGAAGATTGTCTCTTCATAAAAGATGAGTTAACTTTAGAGTATATATATATTGTTTATCATACCTACAGCGGTATTTCGTTGTCCCTATAATGAACCTATCATATATAAGTAATACGATATATGACTAACAAGACAGTCTCCGCCAGCTGCTACACTAATCAATTGATGTGCTTTACTGAAAAACTTGCACACGAATAAGGAGGCAGTCATTTTTAAGATATTGCCGATCTTGCAAGGTTCCGATGCGGGCAAATTCCTCGTATCCATAGCCTGTGTAATTGCGTGGAGTTGTAGGTCTCCAAAATGCCGAAAGCATTGGACTGGTTACCAAGGTTCCACTGATGTGATGTTTGTACTCGCCGTCATCACTTTGGTCAAAGATAGATAAGGATATTTTGCCAGAAAATGGCCACTCCAGGGTGTCATCCCAGTCTGATTGCATCATGTGCACAAATAAGGAGATGTGAGTACCATATCCAGTGCTTACGCCATTTGGATAGATTCTAAAAAGACAGATCACATCAAATGAACAATTCAGAAGTTGTATTAAAGCACTAAGCAACTCAGTTTAAGCAGAAACATGTGGACAGTACAAACTGCATCATGAGTACAAACCCAAATGTAGAAACTAAATAGTAGTGGAAAAAATACTTTTCTGCGTACGAGCACAGTATAAAAATTATTTATTTCCGGTCGATCTGCAGCGTCTTTCCTTAAAATTTTATATTACTAATCTGTAAACACGAAACAGTAAATTCGAAAGATTTTCGTGAAAATTTCTTTCCTTTAAGGTATATACATGAGAAAACAAGTTCACAAACTGTAGCAGCAAAAGTATAAACACGCGTGTAAATTCTACCGTCATTATTGGCGAATGATATAATTTGTCCATCGGAGACTGGATGATAAAGTTACAGGCAGATGCATATCAGATGAACGCTTGTTTGTCAAGAGAACGAAATACACATTTTGCAGTTACGAAAGCGTAAAATCGACTGGTCAGCAGCTGCCGAACGGATACTGCTCAAATGCAGGAAATATACAAGCACAATTATTTTCCATATAATATATCGCTGGGCGTGATTTCTGGATTTAAATTTTAAATTTTCTATTACAGAGCTACATAAATAATGTGTTCAATAAAACTAATTAGTATTCATTTTTCGTAAACTAACGTTCTGATTGGTCGACTTGTACCACGTGAGTTTCTTTCACACGACAACAACGCACGGCCGTGCAGTAATAGTGTGCATGAAATTTTATTCCACGGCAAAGATGGCCGAATGTTAAGACTTTTAAAAGTTTACTTGAGGGAGGACTGTAAAGCTAATTTCGGCGGCAACGTTTTACAAGGCTAAGAGAAAAACAACATGAGATGTTTCTGTTAAAGCTGAACGTGTTAACGTGTGAAAGTACAGGCAGTTTAACCGGTTTTCTTATCCTGTTTGTGTCAGGGCCTTTTTCAAGAAATTGCCCGTGGGGGGGCCGGTGTACATAAAGGACCTTTTGGTAATGACCGAAGGGACCAGCAAATTGTGGGATATGCTGACATAGTTTCTATATTTATTGAATGAAAAATATTTTTAAAATGTTACGATCAGTTATTATTAGTTAACATTTTCGCTCATCAACGCACTGTTTTTTTGTGTAATATATCGTTAACAGCGAGGAGCTGACAACATTAAAGTAACAACATGACAACTTAGTGGGGGGGGGGGGGGCAAAATCCATCAGTGGGGGGGGGGCCAAAGGAGGGAGTGGGGGGTCCTTGGCCCCCCCACGTATATAGTTAAAAAAGGCCCTGGTTTGTGTTCTGGAAACACAAATAGCTTAAGCTTAATTGCACTTATATTTATTCATTTCTTGTGAAAATACTGGTGATTGACGAAAACAGAACTATCAAAAAACTAAAAGAGCAACAGTATGAAGTTTTTTATTATTAAAGGTAAGCTTTTGGTTGTTCTTTAGTTAAATTTAATGCTTTTAAACGGATGCGAGAAGCAGAGGCTTTGTCATGTAGTTTTCTTGCCTTGGAGCACTTAAATGGCTTACTTCACTTTTTTATTTTCTTGTGAATACAAATATGTTGAATTGATTTAAAGAACAATCAAGGAACTGTTAAATGATAAACTTTAACTCGTTTTATTTTAATATCATACACGTTTTTGGTGTTGAACCTTTCCAGGCAAATGTTTCTCAACATGCACATGTTTTTAACGTTTACTCAAATTGAATATTAAAACGTTTTCAGCACTTTTTGTTCGTGCATTATCGGTTTACAAGCACTCGTTCACGAACAAGAAACTCGAAATTTAACACAGTGTTAAATTTCTTGCTTCTTGTTCGTGAACTCGTGCTTGTAAATCCCGATAATGCACTCCAAGAGTGCTTGTAAATCCCGATAATGCACTCCAAGAGTGCTGTAATCCTTAATGAGTAACTACTTTTCTTGCCCAGCGATTGTAATTAATCGAATGGATTTTATTTTTATTACATTATTAAGATTATTATTAGCATGACAAAAATTACTGGATGCTGATTGGTTGAGAAGAGTACAATTATTTCATTAATTGTATGGCAATACAATTAATTAATGATTTTCCTAAAACAACCAAAATCGCGGAAAGGTATTTGCATACAAATTCAGTTGACCTAGAGGCATTAAAAGCAAAAGCAAACAACGAAAATACAACCAAAAGCAAGAAATACTCGTTAAAAGTATGGCAAGACTGGGTTTGGTGAGACAGTATGACGCTGAAATCGAGAATTATCCCCCTGAAAAGCTTGAGAAAGTACTACAAATGTTTTACGCTGAGGTGCGTGGTGGATGTAATTTTGTCATGCTAGTAATAAACAAATAATCATGTGATGTTGCTCGTACAATTTGGGATTAGTAGTACTCGTGATCTCTAGAAATTTTGCAAAATCGGAATCGCCCCCGCGGCTCGTCCAATTTTCACAAAATTTCCAACCTTCACTCGTACTATTGTACTCGCCATGCATGATTACTTGTACAAATAAGAGATGGTAGTGAAACGCGAGCAGTGGTCGCAGTTCTCAACGTTCAAATTCGTCAACTTTAGGGTGGCTAAGTACACATGAAAAATGCGAAAATTGCAAATATGAGCTCCAAAGCCTGCAATTATTATTGTTTAGAGGTCAAAGAATAATATCATGGTAATTAGTCTAGGACCTGTATAGGAGTTTGTATGCATTTCATTTGCCACAAGTAATCTCAACTGTTTTAGGGTAAAATGACCATGCCGGTCAACATGGCATATGTGCCAAAACCCATATCCGGGGTGAAAGTCCTCAAAATGACCCCGCCTTGAAACTGCAGTGTCGACATAACTCTAACCTCAGACCAATGCGAGCAATGGCCTTTCTGAAGTCCCTGTAATGTTTAGAAGGGTTGTTTATAGGGGTGGTTATTAGAAGCAAAACATTGCATAACTATAATATATTCCAAGAAAATCACCACTCAACATGCCAGGTCAGCAGCTAATTATGCATAAAATCACTAAAATTGCTGGCAGAAATTAAATTTTCATAATTCCTGAAAAAAATTACTATAACATGAAAAACCATGTTCAATTAAATCAAATTCTTACAGATTTCAAAAGGATTGACACTATTTTGTTGATATACAAGACATTGTATTTCACTTACCCCGCGCAAAAACACGATTTCAGCCATATTTTCCGTCTTGTTCGCTTTTTTATCGCCGAGTAGCCGAAGTCTCACACAATTTTTGTACTTTCCCATAATCACAGATGACAAATGAACAACTCATCCCATTTTCGACTTGTTCTGAGACTGTGCTGTCTACTTTATCCTCGATTTTGCATCCTCGACAATTAGCCAAAATTGCCGCCATTATGAAGTCTTGCCGCTTTTGTGTTCGATAAATGTGACTTCTTCGTCTTTATGTGTATTTATATTAAGTAATCCAACAGTACTTTATACTATTGAATTTCTAAAGGTAATTTTGTAAACTTCTATCAATTTTCAATATAAAAATCCACCCACATAAAATCAAGTCTCTTCGAGCTTCAAAATAATTTGAAAGTCACGTGCAATCGTCACGAAAATTCCTCGTGGGCGACCATACCGGGGGGAGTGAATATTTTCACGAATACGTTTGCTTGTTTCCAAAGCATCCAAAGCAAGCCAAGTAAACATTTCATATTATTCTATGTTCAGGTATATTTGCGTATTGTTTTGTTTTCAAGCTTCAAGTAAAAGAAAATCAGACAGATATTCTTACGCATTTCCCCATTTTTATTTAAAGGGCGATTTTTATTATGCCAAAGTATAAAATAACTAAGCGTCTAAGCCAATAAAAGCCACTATTAGCCCACTAAGATTTTAAAATTTAAACGTACGTATCTGCACTGGCATAGCCCTCAAAATAAACGCATAGTTAAAGCTTAAAAACAAAATAATACGCAAATATAAACATGCAAACGCATTCGTGAAAATATTCACTCCCCCCGGTATGGTCGCCCACGAGGAATTTTCGTGACGATGGCGCGTGACTTTCAAATTATTTTGAAGCTCGAAGAGACTCGATTTTATGTGGGTGGATTTTTATATTGAAATTTGATCATATTTAACAAAATGACCTTCAGAAATTCAATAGTATAAAGTACTGTTGGATTACATAGTATAAATACACACAAAGACGAAGAAGCCACATTTATCGGACAGAAAAGCGGCAACAGTTCGTAATGGCGGCAATTTTGGCTAATTGTCGAGGATGCCAAATCGGAGATAAAGTAGATGGCACAGTCTCAGAACAAGTCGAAACTGGGCTGAATTGTTCTTTAGTCATCTGTGATTACGGAAAAGTACAAGAATTGTATGAGACTTCGGCTACTCGGCGATAAAAAAGCGAACAAGACGGAAAATATGGCTAAAATCGTGTTTTTGCGGGGGTAAGTGAAATACAGTGCCTTGTATATCAACAAGATAATTACAATCCTATTGAAATCTGCAAGAATTGGATACAATCGAACATGGTTTTTCATGTTATAATAATTTTTTTTAGGAAATATGAAAATTTAATTTCTGCCAGCGATTTTATGCATAATTAGCTGCTGACCTAGCATGTTGAGTGGTGGTTTTCTTGGAAAGTATTATAGTTAGGCAATGTTTTGCTTGTAATAACCACCCCTATAAGCAACTCTTCTAAACACTATAGGCACTTCAGAAATGCTGTTGCTCGCATTGGTCTGAGGTTAGAGCTATGTCGACACTGCCGTTTCAAGGCGGGGTCATTTTGAGGACTTTCGCCCCGGATTCAGGTTTTGGCACATATGCCATGTTGACCGGCATGGTCATTTTACCCTAAAACAGTTGAGATTACTTGTGGCAAATGAAATGCATACAAACTCCTATACAGGTCTTAGACTAAATATAAAGTAATACATCTGTATTCAGTAGTTATGATACTAGAAAATCTGCCATTTCCTCACATTTTTCAAACGTTGTTAGTACTAGCAGTATATTACTGTAGTTTCCGAAAACCGGCCTTTTAAACGAGCCTCGATTAGCCTAGTTTATTATACATTGACAGGATTCAAGTAAGCATACCTGAGGCAAAGCTTATAACCATAGAAATTGGTGTAAAATGGTGGACTGTCTAGCTCTGTCACGGTATTATCACGTGCTCTGTCAAGATGACGGGAGTAATCATTGATCCTCCACAAGTATACACCGTTGCACATACGCGCTTCCAATTCGACAACCGACTTCTTCAAAGCAGATATACTTTCATCATTTTCTCTGTGCTGCCTTTCAGTACGACCTAGACAGATATATAAGAAACGCGATATATTTCTGCCAGTGAAATGCAAAGATTCTTTCCAATTTTGATAAAAAGTCTGATGAAAAATTAGAGCTCAAGTACTGAGAGAAAATGAGGCGAAAATGAAACACGTGAAGAGGAGGTTTATTACCTCGTGTACGGCTTTCAGTCACATTCGTCCCGGATTGGTGAATTTTAGTTTTCCTTAGTTACGAGGTAGCAACGGAACCGGCGATAAAACTTCAATATATTTTAACGCTTCTTATTAAGCTTCTTAAAAGTCATGTACAAGATAGTAGAAGTTTTAACTCGAGATAGTCGGTATAAGTATTATAAATTGAATGCCAATTCACAAATTACTGGACTAAAACTAACGTAAAATGCCGAGATATTCTTGTTGGGAAGGTGAAACTGTGGCATGTATCTGAATTCATTGCCTGTCCGGTTGCAGCCGCGTGACCAAAGAAAAGCAGAAAGCCGTATACAAATAGGCATATTCTGAATGACATTTATTTATTTTGTTTCCTCATGAGAAATAGTCACCTAGTCTCCCATTACATGAATGCCACTCGAAAAATACGTGTTTTAAATCATATTTACTATTCATTTCTTTAGAAATTGGTCGTTCCCATGGCTATAAAGACGGAAATATTTGCATAACGTGACCAAATTATCCAGCTGGTTTCGCTACTGCTCTCAGAACAAATACTCGGAAGGTCCACCATCACATCTAACGCACTCACCTATCAGATCGCGATATTTTCGTTCCATTTGTTCAACCTTGGCTTCCAAAGTGGTAATGCTTTCTGCATTTCGGTTTCTTTGACGGCTTAACTCGTCAAGGGCATTTCCACTCGAAGCACCATTTCCTCCTCTACCGTTGCCACCAACTCTAGCTTCAGGTTTTAATGCACTTCCTTTGTTCTTTTGCCCGTTGGCAGGAATTAGCGGTGTTAGAGATCCGCCTATCATGGATAGATGTGCCCTTATGCTAGCTTCGTCGGAGAGGTGGTTTTGGAGTTGGGCTCGAATACTCTATAGCAGTAAAAAGCCGTTTATTTAATTTATTGTAAAACAAGAATAAAAAATATTGGCCTTTTGCATAGTCCAACTTCTAGCGAGGTGGCAAGTGTTTGTACATATCGGCAGCTTTACTAACTTTTTTGAATGCCAATTCACAAAGTACTGGACAAAAAATAAAATAAAAGGTCGAGATATTCTTGTTGGGAAGGTCAAAATCTGTGGTATGTATCTTGCACAGAAATTTCGTAAGGCCATAATGGCAAGGAACACTTATTGAGTGGACGTAAATAAAAAAAAACTAAACAGGGGGTGTATAATATTATTGTGAGCTCATCATGATAAAAACAAGACTTGCATTTTACTGCGGTGTATATTCGGAAGTAAAATCAAGGTATAGGCATACCGTCCATTTGCATCCATACTGCCTAAAGTCACAAACAGTTTGTGCTTTTGGGCAATCCTTTTCATGTCCAGCGATTAACTAGAGCAAATTTGCATAATAGGAATTAGTTTATTGACAATTGGAAAAATTATACAGGGGGAGGGGGTCATAATGAAAGTTGAGAAAAAGAACTTATGAGAGTAACTGTCGTTATATCATCTGTCATGAACTCAGTAATATGGCTTATCATCGTTTTTACACGATAAACCTACAGTAAAACAATGTCAATGCCATGTTAGATGCGCATGCAACAAACAACCCATTTCCTAGACACTTTTCATTTTTAAATTTTTTATTGAGATAGTGCAAAATTTACATCCACAATAATAGGAGGCATTATAATGTGTTCAAAGCGACACTCATGTTCAGTAACTCAATGGTACATAAATTCGGCCTGGAAAAATGAAGGTTACTTTTTCGTGTGTACTGTTACAAACATATATCCTTTATAATGTTCGCCGCATTTTTATCATGCTAGAATGATTAACAAATTTATTCAGAAAGTTTTCTGAAAGTCATACAGTTTCACTGTGACGAAAAAAACATATTATGGTTTTCTATTCACGGCTATTCGATGTAAGACTGTTCTATTCATCATAAAATAGGAATTGTGTAATGTTTGATAAATCAGTGCAGGCTGTGAGTTACCTATGTATAGAGATACGTCAAGTGCTCTGCATGATTATCTCGATACACTTATACAGAACGGAGATGATTTTTTAAGCAACTTCGAAAATAAACTCATATAAAATCATATAAATGTAAAAGGCTTTGAAAATTGTTTCCTTATCAATATATAAGGATGCAGAATAAAGATGTATTTCTTTCCGATTTTACTTACGAATTATATATGAGTTTTTATATGCCATATTAAATAATAAAAATCAAATCATGTTACTCTCGTGCATTTCTTTACATTCTGTCTTCTATTTCTTTCGTGTTTTGGGAAGTAAATAATTCCCCCGAGAATCAAAACAATCCCTTTGAAAAGCAAAGGCGTTGTGTTAAAACTCAAAATTTTGAAAAGTATTTGAGGAACGAATGAGCCCAGTGCAGTTCAGTGCAGTTTCTTCCCAGCCAGTCAAAATATTTTACAATAAGAAATCGAATTTCTAAATGATGTTTCAATTTGACCTGCTAAATCAACATCTATCTTAAAACATGCATGGCCATTTCCATGAGGAAATTCCATTGCATTGACCACTTGCATGAGGAAGAAAAACGTCAAGATGTTCCTAACAATCAGTACGATTTGTTGACGTGTACCCATTGTGAACGTTGAAATAGGTAATGGCTGACGTTAAACTAGATTCAAATTAATCTGACACTGCAGAGAACAACGAAAAATTCGTAGCCTCAAGGGGGACTCGAACTCGCATCTTCGGCTTTCTAGACCACCGCTCCACCCATTAAGCTATAGAGTCAAGTGGGATTGGTAGCGAGTCTTACTCATTTTAAATGCACGAAATATTTCCGTGAGGACTTAACGCTGGTCTTTGAGGACGCGCAGTGTTTCAATTCTATTTCAGAACCATCTTTAGAGACGTGAAAACTAGATTCATATTAATCTGACACTGCAGAGAACAACGAAAAATTCGTCGTCTCGAGCAGGATTCGAACTCCGAAGATGCGAGTTTTGAATTGAATTGAGACACTGACGTTAAAGATGCTGTACGTGTAGACACTGCTCTGTGTTATTAAAAGTTAAGTATTGTATGCTAGGCCAAACATGACAAAATAAGAAGTAAGGAATTTTAACATCAATTAAGTTGTTCGTGTCTTATGTTAAATGTCGTTATTCTATAATCAAGAAACTCTTGTTCTACATTTATATTAACTGTTATATTTTTACACCAAAATATTTTGTCACGCTCCATTTTTTATATCGAATTTATTGTGTATTACATCAAGTGCTGCGCGTTTTTATTAATCAAGTTTCGCGTGTGTTTTCTAGCCAAATTCCCATCATAAAACATACAAGCCTCCTTTTCGCCCTATTTTCTCAGCCTGAACTGTAACATAATGATTTCAGATTTTCTTGTAAAAATATATACTAATATTTAGGATCACAGCATTTACTAGACTCCATTGCATGCAGTCGGAATTTGCTGTCGTTTTAACTCCCCCAAGTGAGCTTTAGGAGAAAACACTACAGTCTGCGTAGGAGGCTAAGCATTTACAAGCTCTTAGATGAAACATTTAATGGTTAATATCAAATCTACAAAGCTGGGCTATTTTGAGATGCATAAAACTCTCGTAAAAAGACAAATCATATATCTGACGATCTAGCTCATACCGGAAGCACGTCATGGTAAATACCTTTTCTCCGAGCATCTTCTTATTACAATTGGGGCAAGAAACAGACACCTTCTGGCATTTTCCTAAGTGATCCTAAAACATACAAAAGGTTCTAGAAGTTAATTCCGCTCAAAATAAAGGAAATGCAAGTTTAGATTACATTTACTATAGCGAGCTCAAGATCTTTTAATACAAAAATTAATGCTAAGTTATTCTGTCAAACAAATACGTTGATCGGCTTTTGCCGAACTTCTTATATGCTGCACAGAAGATCAGCAATAAGGGCATTTCCTCTTAAAAGAAATTGTACGAGTTAAACATTTTGTAGTACACATCTTACTTGTCGATAATTAGTGGTCGTACCACAATTGTTCCTACCATACCAACGGGATACCATAGTCATGAGCTTTATTAATCCGTTTACCTTTTACTATATTCGAAATAGCAGGAATTTCGATCAAACATCGTAGGCACGTAGGCTAACTTCTAAATGCACACTTGTGCAATGAGATCAAGTCGGCGTGAAACTTGAAAAAGCTGGTGAACTATTTGGAGTTTCCTACTTTTTTGCTATAGTATAGTGGTGCTTAATGAGGTCTGATACGGCTTAGTATTAAAACAGCAACTGAAGTGATCTAAGACAGTCAACCTTTTGTAACGACCAGGCAAAATATCTTCAGTGCTTTACCCCCTGATCTACTTTTTTAGTTTCCTTAAATTAGCCGTAGTATAATTAAAGTACACGACAGACTGTCTCTAAATCACAATGTATTCGTTGATCTTTCTGCATTTTATCCCTACCCTTGACAACATCATCGATAAAAACATTTCTTTCCACATATACCTTGTAATTCTTGTGCTGCACTTCAGTTTGGCAATGTGTGCAGGTTACTGTTCTTTTTGCACACTCTTTCTTCAAATGATTATCCAAAGCATTTCTGTCCACATTTTGGTTGCAACCTTTAGGGCATGGTACTTCAACAAACTCGCATGTTTTTAAATGTCCCTAGAAAAAGATTGAACTTTTTTACCGTGATCACAGGGTAAGTGGGCACGCAAAGCATAAATTATTTATCTTGATATATCTGTGTATGAGGTCGTCGTTTTGCAAGATGACACAATTGATTAGTCATTAGTCATTAATTGAGGACCCACTTATCACTGACTTATCTTGTCTTGTAGCAACTCATAACACTACAGTGTATTTGAAATGAGCATTTATAAATAAAAAAGTGGGTTTATTAATACATGTTCAGTAGCTGAGTGAGCTAAATTCAACGTGTTTACAATTTCAAAAGTTATTACGTTAAAGGCTATATGAAAGAGACTAATTTGAGAACATTAATAAGATTATTTACATCAATAAACACACAAGCAGTCGTGCAATTATGTATAGACTAAAATACTTATTTATCTAATTTAAAATTGTACTCGCGAATAGCATGAATTAAAGGGGACTGTTTCTAAATCGTTCAGTTTTAGAAAAAAAGTTATAAATTTAATTTTCTCCTATTTCTAATTTTCTGCTTTTCTTTTATTTCATTAATTCTCTTTGGCGATAGTCCATGAAGTCTATGCGATAAATCTAGCATATCCTCAATCAAGGATGCACACAAATTATTCCGGTGTTCTCCCAATGACAGCAAGTTGCATGAGTTAGTACTGCGTGGTGCTCATCTCGGCCGGGATAAATTATTCGGATTGCCCTCTTTTAGATTCTTTCTATATTTTCTTCTGTAGTTACGTCAAGCCACCATGCACTCGAAATCTGCGATCAATACTCCAACACCGAACGAATTACCGTGCAGGAGAACACTGATTGATCACTCTCAGGTCCACCGTAGCGCGTTAAAATCTTTAATAGATGAAGACGTTTTGTAGACTTTCTTTACAATATGTACTTAGTATTTGTAGTCCATATCAGATCATCATCTAACCACATTCCTAACAATTTGTACGGATGAACTCGAGATATTTGATTTTCACCAAGATAAATTGGTGGTAATTCAGTTTTATTTCTGCGAAGGTCAATTAGCATTTCTTTACATTCTCCCTGCTACCTTGGTGGGACATCGCCCTTCACCTAAAGCACGCTGGATTGTTCACCCTAAAATGACGTACACTGCGAACTTCCTTGGAGATAAGACGCAAGCCATCCCACCAACGCTGGCCGAACACCAATGTTAGTAAAAGTTTCCAGAAGCTTATTATGATGGACTAGATCAAATGCCTTCGATTCTAATTACTTTCCCGGAGTGTGTTACGCCGAATGCCATTTATGCATTAAGAAAATTAAGGCTTGAACAGTGGATGTACAGGGTGAGCCACCAAACTGGAAATTCATTTATATTGTCCCTAACAACCTCGGTAGTGTACGAATCTTGGACAAGGTACATGTTAGTGTAATCGGCCTCAGTAGATTCAATGAACAACATAGTTTGCTTTTTGGCACAGCACCTACTTTAGACACCTTCAGAAATAACAGGGAAAATCTGACGAGCGAAGGACTCATTAAACATGTGTGTTGCCGGACATGCAACTATTTTGCAAAAAATTAATAATCCTCGTGTTGGGGTCATTCACTTTAAGACTGCTCAATTTTTTCACGTAGGTAACTATCTACTCCAACATTCAACAATTCGCTTCTTACTTTTAGAAAATCATTGGTAAGGTTGGTAAAAAAAGTCGTTCATACTAGTAGCGATCTCTTTCGGGTTCTTTCGTTTGCTCTGATACAATTTTATTGCGCAATAGTTTGTACCTGACCATGCTATCTCTTTAGAAACCAATTCTTAAGCCTGCCGGAGATAAACAGTTTATCATCCTCATGCACTTTAAAGGTTTTCAGAGGAAAGATGATATCGATCATCTCCGACGTGACGTTTAAAATGGCACCCACCATACTATGGTGTGTTACACATGAAGAATCGTATAACATTGACTAGGTTTGCCGACTATAATGAGCTCCTAAAATATTTGAAGATTGGAATCTCTTATTAGCGCGTAATGATTTTCCTTGTTTTACTCTTCTCTTTCACTCCAGTCAATAATGTAATAGTCTGAGCTACCGGGAGGGGCGAGCACATTTGGTTTATTATAAAGTGTGTAAAAGTTACTTAAAACAAGGTCGAGGGTCGCTGAGCCTCTTGTAGATTATCTAACTAATTGCATTAATTGTCAGTAGTCGGTGATTATCTTTTCCTAAAAACCATCTCTTGCAGAATTAAAATCAGCAACAATGGGTATGTTTGGGCGATTGCTTGCGAGTGTGTCAATTACAAAAATAATAAAAAAGGCCTCCATTTTTAGAAATTTAACGCTGGAGGAAGATAAACCCATGGCATTGCAATTTTTGAAATTGATTTATGTAAACGTTTTGGACGTAAAATCATCCATAGACATTCATAGTCTGAACTAATAAAAATCGCCACATATTTTAAACGGAATTGTGTCGTTTATGAAGACAGCCACACCACCACCTCTTTTGTTCACCCTACCGTTCCTTATTGCACTGAAACCCGGAATTCCTGGAAAATGCAATGCTTCATCTGGAATTTTTTTAGAAAGCAGAGTTTCGAGCACCATGAAAAGAATAGATCTCGCATTTAAAAACAAAATATTAGGTAACATGTGTTTATTTTTGACTGGTTAAGTTCTGTGAACTCTAATCAAATTACTGCAGTTCCCAGCTACCGAGGGGAACCCTCTACGATAACTTTGACGCACTTGAAATGAAATTCGTACTTGGATTGTTTGAGCCATTATACACGTGCTGAAAATCTCCCATTACTGGTAGTGTCGAATTCGTTTATAATTGTGAACTTTCCGCCTTTACACGCATGTTGAGAATTTCTCTCTTTCTTGGGTATAATAAGTTTTCTGTACATTTTTAGGCTTTCGTTCTTGCATGCACGCTTATTTTTTGCTGACTGAGTTGCTTTGGAAGAGGTTAATTAATGAAGGTGTAATTCCTTTTTTATTTAAAAAACAGAAGATCTCTTCTTTTTTAACATCAGCAATTCCACTGATAAAATAACGCCTAGTATGTATTCGTTGTCTCCTGACACCAAAAAAAAATTCAGATGCTAGCTTGTCATCAGGCTTTTAGTAGCCTTTTCATTAATAGCTGAATAAATGCAGTTTCTGCATCAGAGTTTACGGAGGAATTGACATTATACAATGCAACTGAATTTAAATTTTCTGACATAATATGGGTCGTGCAGACTCCACGCAAAAACTTGTTTTCTTCTCTGAGTTGAACAAACTCTTCTCCTTGTTTCCTAATTACGTCACTTAAACGTTTAATTTCACTCTGTATGTGAGAAATCTCCAATGTAACTGTTTCTCTGAACAGAATATCGCCACT
Source organism: Muricea muricata (assembly GCA_963855995.1). Classification (NCBI taxonomy): domain Eukaryota; kingdom Metazoa; phylum Cnidaria; class Anthozoa; order Malacalcyonacea; family Plexauridae; genus Muricea; species Muricea muricata. The sequence continues at coordinate 92,964,941 of OY979716.1, read as the reverse complement.
CTAAGGGTGGTAACTTGGCTCGTCAGACCCGACCACCCTCTAGATCGGTGCGCTGCACTAGATTTCGAGAAACTCAATGGGGTTTTTGCAGTGATCTCTGGAGGCGAGTAAACATATTGTGTTGCACTTGTCGCCTCTTGAGATTAGCTGGTTTCAAAGTTCTCACCATGAATTGTAAACATGTTCTTAATTTTACTTATAAGGATCCCAGTATAAAGAAATTCACATAGTAACAGATATCACTTGCCAACCGTTCTCCAACAGACAAAAACATACTCTCCCTTCTCCGCTTTCGTCGACTACAGAATCCATCTTTTGGAAAAGATTCATTTTCTTGATATTTAGCTTCAATTTTGTTAGACTACCAATATCGCCAAGCTTTACTAACTCTTCAACAATGGTACCTCTTGGTCGGTTGCAATTTTTTTGTGGGATATTTTCCAATGCCAGCATGAGTACAGTGATAACATGCAATCAGAAATTATGCATTTCAACCACAACACAAGATTGCTAATATCTTTGGAAATAATAAAGATAACCGTGATTCGCAAGAGTTAAAAGCTCAAACAAATTGTTCACCAGATAAATCGCCTTAAAAGATTGACTATCTGTGTTAAAGCCAACCAAAGTATTATCCCAAATTCAATCAGTATAAACTTTAAAGGGGTATGATCAACCAAAACGGAATCCATACAACTGGTTTTATTTAATAGCCTTTCAAATTGCTTAACCGTCGTTACTAGATCATCACGCTTTCGTGTAATAACCTCTACATATGTGATTGACTGAGCAAGAGGTCCGCAAAGGATACTGCACGGTCGAGTTCTTTTTTCGCTTGTGAGATGAATCAGTGTTTTCTAAAATATTATTGGCTACAGTGCACGAAGGAAAAGGACAAAAAGTTTTTAATGCCTTAAAAAAAGAAAAAGCCTTAATTCATTCGTCTTCGCAGCTGGATTCAATAAACGGCCGCACCGGTTGTGGTCACTGTGTTAGCTAGTTTATATGTGTAACAACACCATAAACTTAAGTCAATGAAACAAGCGAAGGGCCAGAAGTAAAGTTGTGCAAAGTCTAATGGGGTACAAAGGTCAGTCCAGGAACCGCATGATCATACACGTTCCTTTAGCACAAACTGTCGTAACAACAAACCATTGTCTAAATCCCTCTGTATGTGCCTGGGAAAATTGACCAATCAGATTGCACCATTTTGTCTACATAGCTTCCTGTTTGGATCAGTAAGGTTTATTTTGCCACATGCAACCAAAGGCATCTGACCTCAGCAGCAAGAGATTTTGAAATTTTGAGTAATTGACGCTGACACGCTGTTTGTACGGCCGAGTATGTCTGAAGACAAAAATATAGTGCTTTCCCGTCCAATTCATTTTTCCTCCGATTATATACAGAGCACTATGAATAGCGTTCGCGTATAAGACAAGGGTCATGACAAAGGTCACAGTTTCACAAACTTTCAAGTCCTAACCAAGAAAAGGCATGGACCAAGCTAAAAGTAAATTGGGAACACAACGAACGATCAAGATTTGTGGGTTCTCAAAGAAAAGGTACAATCTAGCGTTGTAGGGAAGGATTTGACGTTAAAATCGACATGTGCGAGTGGGATCTGTCTTCGGCGAATCTCCTGCATATACTGGTCTCATTTGTATTATATGGTAAAAGTATTGTCTTGCCATTTCACCGAGTACCGCAATAAGTCAAAGTTTACGGGTAACAACTGGAACAACATTGAAACACCGCCGGGAAGAGCTGCTGAGCACTTGGCTGAGATCCACATCAGCTATCAATACATTATCATATTGCGCGCAAGTTATATTATAGTATCGTAAGTACTCCGTTCTATTCAAACTTCTAGTGCACATGTCGATGAAAAAATCTAAACAAAATGCATAAAGTTTGTCATTTGTGATAAAACTCAGGCATAAAGTTTACTTAAATAATCTGATATATTCGACTTATACTTTACTGTGAATTTGACACTTGATTCGCCAAAGATGATGACGTTCAAAGTTCAAGTGTTTATATCACCGTCACAAATTAGAATACATTGGAAAGCCTTTTCCATGCATATTTGTCGTCATATGTATAGTTCAATATTGATTTGAATTTTAATCCTTAATACAAGTCCTGATTTTTCTGCACCAAGATTAATCATAAACCAGATATAAATGTAATTTTCATCAGAGGACTCAGCACTGTATATTATGTGAATCTACATACGCAAATAGTTTTGAATTTGGCTTAAAGCATTAAATTCTAAACTGGGATCTTACTGCCAGTTAGAAAAAATGCTTCATTTTCTCGGCAAACCTGGGGAATTGCTTGGTCTATATGACCATGTACTTTATACTTTGTTTCCCAAAATTAATGTTAATCCTGTCTTTCTGCGTTTCGAGCTCAATTCAATTAATAATTCATTGAATGAAATTTGTTCATATTTGCTTCACACAAAACACTACACACTAAATTTGTTGACGGTTTCTATAGTTGGGGAAAGAGAGCTATCTGGTATATCTGATACAGCTTGTTACCCATTTATACCACCATGCATTATATGTGGTCACAATCAATATAATTAAAACTGGCAACCTGTCAACTGCAACACAGCTCCTATTGGATAAATTGCATGTTTGCCTAATAGTACTACTATGTTTTCAAAGTTAAACTAATTGATGACCAAGGCCAACAGCAATATTCAATCAAATCAGTATTATCAATATTATCAGGGCAATTTAAAACTACATTACAACTTTGTGATTTGCACCAAAACTTTTCTTTCTAAAATTCTTAACAACATGATATGAAAGACAACTGGAAAATAGTCTGCATTTGGTTTTTGCCTAACCAATGACTAGATTCTAAACTATTATATTAAAAATGCAAACATGAAGAAATAAGAAATGCAGGGATGGTCAGCTCTGTTTGCTGTATTATCAATGGCTTAATCATCAAGTTGTAATATAGAAGCTTTGTGGGGAAGCTGCTGGTAGCTGTCTCGGCCCCATTCAGGTTTCCTGTATTGCAGGTTTTTCCTGACCTCCTGACAATCCAGCTGTATTTAAAGCAATGGTAATGCTCAGACGGCTAGTTTTTCCATCACCTGACAAAGCAGTTTTTATTTCATTACAGTTATTATATATAGTGTAATATAGAGTTTTCTAATTCGATGTAATTTGTAAAGGCATGAGGCATTGCAAAATGCGTACTAAGAACTGTTATTATTATTATTATTATTATTATTATTATTATTACTATTATTATTATTATTATTATTGCAATTTTAACAAAAAAAAAAAAACAACCAAAAATCTGGTCCAACGTTCCGGGGGATGGTTTTTCGTTTATGGGGAATGCGCATGCTGCGCATTTGTGGGGATGTAGTGCTCCCAAAGGTCACCCTTAACGCCATAGACTCACACAAACCAATGTATTGTAAAGTAAACAATGACCATCACGGGGATCTACTACCCCTTGGACATTAAAGTAAACAATGACCATCACGGGGATCTACTACCCCTTGGACATTTAAGTAAACAATGACCATCACGGGGATCTACTACCCCTTGGACATTTAAGTAAACAATGACCATCACGGGGATCTACTACCCCTTGGACATTGAGAGTGCCCATCTCGGGGAGCTACTACCCCTTGGGCAAGGTCCAACATGGGGGACCTATTACCCCCTGAGGACATAATTATATCATAACCATAATGCATAATCATAATTGTGAGTCTGTGGGGAGGGGCAATTTGACCGCAGTTTATAATTATATAAGAATTAGAGCATTTTCCCCATCAACCCTTCTCCCACAACATTGTGTGTGTGTCATAGTGGTTTCTTAATTAAGTGATAAGAAGCATTCGTGCCTCCTCACATTCAGATATTTTATACTTTAGTCCGTTTTAAAAACAAAAATTTTCTTTAAAAAAAATACAAAAAGATTTCTCAAAGATTCAAACCCCAAAATTTCTGTCAAACGACAGCGGTCCACACCGTTGGTTTCCTACCACTCAGGAACCAATCAAAATGATCTATTTTGGTGGATGGGCGGCTCAAAAACACTTGCCACATAATAAAAAAAATACGCAACTAGCATAGAAATACGTACATATGAAATTCGTACTGGGTGACGAACAATGTCTCCTCAATTTTGGACTAATCTTTATTTACCTCGATACTTTGCAAGGTTCCAGTCCATGGACAATCCTTTTTGTTCTTCAAAGTACGGCATTTCACCTTGAATTGACTTATCTCTCGTTTGGCAAAATTATCTGCGTATATCTATAATTGGACCATGAAAGATGTCACGTTATATCCCCACTAATGTTAGGAAAAATTATTGGGGCATTTTAAAAAAGAAAATGAAATTCATGCAAGATATGATTATTGAGTGGGCCGATTAATGTGGAATTGTTAAAACTGCAACTTTATAAACGAAATAGAATGAAAACATAATACAATGTAATTTAAATGCCTAAATCCAAGTTTTGACTTTGATTTTCGAAGTTAAATAGAAACCAAATTTAACAAGGTCTTTTATTGTCTTTAATCCCACATATGAGAAAACAAAATAGTTAGTAAATTAGGCAATATTAGGAAAGCAATATCAGATGGCGGGCAGTCCGTTGGTTTCAGTCAACTTCTTTCACGAACTAAACAAATGAATATATCAAACTTATTAAATATTCTATGTTAAAAAATCTTTGATCTAGCAAACAAAATTAACATTCTATCGAAATGAGCCCTCAAGGAGTTCTAGTTTCCAAGTTGCCCCTTGCTGCAGTTATATAATTACGTTCTGCTTTGGAACGTGCATCTAAATAGCTTTTAAGGACCTTACTTACACGCATACTAAATACTACTAAAAACAGTTTTATCAAATCAGAAATGTTTTCTAAACTAAAACAAAAAGATTAAATTATTCAAACTTAAACAAAAATTAGAGTAATGTACTGTCGTTAAAATATTACCGACGTTTTCCTAACTGTTTTCAAAGATATTCTTTGTCTAGCAATTTTAGTTTTGAATGCGCAAGTATAGATGGCATCAGTTTTGCCTTTAATTTGCTTGCTTAAAACAGACGAACATCCCGAAAAGGAGACTAGATCTAAAAAATCTATTTAGTTTCAAATAAAAATTAATTTTGATAGAGATCAAACGTACACGGTGTTTTCCGAAATTTCAAGGCTATTTTGCACTAAATGGTGAAAACACAAACTAGAGTAAGAAGTCATTGTCGTGAAATCCTCTCGTACTAACGCGAATTTTGTTGCTTAATAATATATACCTCTTCTTGCTTTAACTCTTGATTATCAATTGGACATGTTTGAGCATTCGTTCTGTCAAGGGAAAAAACACTTTATACTGTAGGGCTGTGAAAAATTCGGTTTTTCAGCTCCGGCTCGGCTCCGGTATTATATACTTGCTAATTTTCTTTACTCTTTAAACAATCAATATGTAAACTGGAATCCACCAGGGTAATAATACTAACAGCACAAACTACTCTGTATTGTCGTCATAAACTTACTCGATGTGTCGCTTTATACAAGCTGCACAAAAACGATGACCACATTGCGTTTGAACAGGATTACGCAGTACCAGCATACACACAGGACATTCATAATCACCGCTCACTGCTGGATCAAAAATCTCGTCGAAACCATCAATCCTCTCACTGCTTCTTGCAGTATTCGGACTTGCTTCAATACTGCTCTGACTATTTGGGCGGTTGGCTTGAGCACGTTCGCCACTATCATCTGGGCCTGAGGATTGTGGATTTGCTAATATACTGGACTGAGAACCACTTCTCTCAGCACTTGGAGCTACATAAGCTTCGTTTTCTCCGTTCTCCATTTCAGCGATGTCGCTTGCTAACTGGCGATACTGTCGACTCATGTTAGTTCTTCAACTAAAACAAAAATGAACGACAAATGGTGAAATATGTTGATTGGCAACATTAATCGGCTATTTCTCGTGCGCGTAATCAGTGCATTTCTACAATTTACCAGCTTCTTACAATTTGTCAACAAGTTGCAACAAACTTGTCATTTTCATAAGTTGTAACAAAATCAGACTTGTTGCAACCTGTCATTTACAGACGTGTTAAAACTTCTTGAAGCAACTTGCAGCAAACCTGTGGATAATAAGTTTTAATAATCTTATTGCACGACGTCTGTTAACAACTTGAAACAGCCTGTCGTTATGATCAATGAAAAGAAAGAAAATGAGAAAATATCTTTCTACATGCACTCGGAGCAACATGAATTTTACGAAAGCGAGTATTTGAATTATGGGGATAGGTCATCAAAGAAGCTAGCTAAGGTTACGGAAGGGGTCGCTTTTTGTAGGCACATATAGTATACCCGCTCAAACGTTTGAAAGTGTGGAATCCAGTTTTATGCTTTGAGTGATAACATATCCTTAGTGATACTTTCATTGTTAAAAATCTGACTTGCATCCTCTAAAATCTTTGCACATTTGCACACTTGCAATTTAAGTAGTAGTAGTACATGACTACATGCATACAATATCAAAGTCCCGAAATTGATTGGTGTAGTTGACTAAGCAGATTACAGGTAAAAGATGTATTTAAACTTTTGAGTATTAACTGTATATTGTATAAAGGGGAGTGGGAATAGGTCTGGTATATTTTACATGGCGCTTTTCATAAATCTTGTTTTTTTTATTGTTTTAGCTGTGTACTTGCAGTCTTAAGTCCCGTACAAGTTTTCCTCGACAAGTTTTATTTACTCGTGCGTAATTTTTCCTTAACAAGGAGCCTGCCAGTCGTACCAGCTTTTCAACAACGAAACTTGCTCGTGTGTACGTGCAACAAGGAACACTTGTATGGCGCGCCAGACGGGACAAAAATACTTCGTGCAAAAAGCAAGACTTGTTTGGAAAAATCACACTTGTAAACATACACGCACAACAATTTTCGAAAGACAAGAAAGCACATGCTGCAAAAATTAAATATTTCCAAAAAAAAGGACTTATTCGAAAATAAGACTTGTTCCAAAATAAGTGTTGTTCGAAAATAAGACTTGTTCGAAAAAATAAAACTACTCTGAAAATTACAACTGATCGCGGGCTTGATATATCGCGGGCGCACGAAGGTTGACCGCTGAACGCAAACGTGCATCTAGACGCGTAAAAATTACGAGTTGCTGAAGGTAGTTGAAAACAGGATTGAACTTAACAATGTTGTGCTGTCCACATTGTTCAATGTTGTCAACAATACTGAACAAGTTGTTGAGGCTGAATCCAGCCTGCAATCAGGTGTAACAATGCTGAACAATATTGTTGATAACATTGAACAGTATGGGCAGCACAACATTGTTTAATCCTGTTTTCAACAACGAGAGCCGTTTTCAAGAGCAAGGGCACAGTTTTCCCCATCCGGACCGACGCTGCCGGTAAATAACAGATTTATTTTTTCACTCAAAACAATAAGACTCCAATGCGGCTTTGCCATTTCAATTTTTTATTGAAAACATTTTTAAATTATAAAATTATTTGTACACGCAATTTAATTTTGCACACGCGAGATTTAAAACAAAGTTCCCATAAATGGTAAAAAACAAAGCTTCAGCTTCATTTGTAGTCACTATTTTGAACACCATGATCATATTATCCTACCATCTTCTGGTAAGACCTGTAGGTTACAAAAACATGCAATTCCATCAGTATTTTCAACATTGGAGCAACCTAATGCAATGCGTCTTTCAAATGAAGAAAGAAACAGGTTAGGGATTCCAAGGAAACACCCACTTCCCCCTGATGACCCAGATGACATGTCACCAGCAAAAAAGATCTTCCTTGAGCACAACTACGCAAGAAAACAACCTGAAGATGAATGGCAAGAAGAGTTAACTGACGAAGAGGAAAAGCCGGAAGAGAAGCCAGATTTGCAGCAAAAATTGAGACAAAAAATTAAGAACTTGCAACAGAAGCTAAGACGATCAAAGAAAAAGTTAGAGAATATGGCAAATTTGATTTCCCACTAACAGGAAAAATTAGTTATCAGTTCCGAGCAAGCAGGATACTACACGCAGAATTTGACAACCTACAGTTCACCCTTTTCCAAAATACCAAGAACAATGTAACGAGTGCACCATCAGCAAGAAGATATGATGATCAAGTAAAAGAGTTTGCACTAACACTCTACTTTTATTCGGCTAAGGCCTACAAATATGTGAGATCAATAATTCCTCAGCCTCATCCTTCATTGCTTCGAAAACGGTTATCCTCTATCAACTATGAACCACGCTTTTCCAAAGAAGCTTTTACTGCATTGGAAAGCGAGGTCAGGAAAGAAGCCATTAAAAGGGACTGTTGCTTAATAATAGATGCAATGTCTATTAGAAAGCAAACAGTATGGGAGCCAAAGAATGATCGATATGTTGGTTTTGTAGACTATGGCAAGGGTGGCCCTGTTCTTGATGACCCAGACACCTTAGCATCAGAAGCACACGTTTTTCTTCTTGTTGGGACAAGAAGCCATTGGAAGTGCCCTGTTGGCTACTTTCTAACTGCTAAAATTGAATCAACAACTCAAGCACAATTGATTAAGACACCTCTGGAAATGGCAGCTGATGCTGGTTTAAAGGTGTGGTCTGTAACTGCAGACGGAACATCAGTAAACTTGAGTACTTTTGAGCTACTAGGATGTCAGTTTGGTACCACATATGATACCTTTCAGACAAAATTCTAACATCCAACTGCAGGAGAAGACGTGTTTTTCATTGCAGATCCAAGCCACATGCTGAAATTGGCAAGGAATGCATTGGCATTCCTTGGTACCATTACTGATGAAGATGGTCAAAAAATACAATGGCATTATTTCCAACAAATCCATATGCTTCAACAGGAAGAGGGTTTAAAGATGGCAAACAAGCTTTCATTCAACCACATCAAGTTTGAAAGGCACAAGATGAATGTAAGACTTGCGGCACTCAGCTCATCTGTGGCTGATGCGATAGAGTTTTTAGATGTTGGCATGAAAAATCGAAAATTTCAAAATAGCAGTGGAACACTTAAATTTGTAAGAACAATTGATCAGCTTTTCGACATGCTAAATTCGAGAAACCCTGCGGGAAAAGGATACAAACAGCCCCTACGTTCAACAAACAAGGTTATGTATGAAGATAAGCTGCAGTCCACAGCAAAATATTTACTCTCTTTAAAGATAAACTTGACCTCAAAACTGTAGCAACTCACAGACGGAAGACCTTTATCATTGGTTTAGTAACCACCATCAAATCAACCATCGAAATGGCAAATCAAATGTTCCTTATACCTAATGACCCTTTTAAATACCTCTTAACTTACTAATATTCACAAGATCACCTGGAACTTTTGTTCTCCTGCATTCGATCTCGAGGCGGATGGAACAACAATCCTAACTGCTTGCAGTTCAAGTATGCCCTGCGCCAAATGATGATGAAGAATGCTATCACTGCATCAAAAAATGCAAACTGTACAGATTTTGCTGACTATTCTATCATTCCAATTTTCCACAGTAACAAGCACCAGTCACCATTAAGTGGAATGTCTTTAGAAGAGGACAAGGATGAGAATGCCGATGCAAACAATTCCCTGGAAGAGGCAGAAGAGAGTTTAATGTTCGAACATTTGGACTGGGGCATTCACTCTGCATGACTTTATTTCGAACATTCTATTTTATATTGGTGGGTTCATTGTGTCGAAACTCGTAAAGAAACCCACCTGCCAAGCATGCATAGATTGTCTTGTTGGCAGTATTAACAGAGCAGAATCAGATCACGATTACTGTGGACAGTCTGCATACAATGAAGCTTCAACAGCTGCTGCATTCACGCTATTTGTGAACAACGGTGGATTGCGTATACCATCAAAGTCAGTTTTTACTACCATTGAACAGTGTGAACACATCTTCAAACAATATGTTTGCCAAAACGGAATCAGCAACGCGAAAAACCTAAAAACCAAGATGATACTCGAAGTTTGCAATCATTTTCTTTTAAGTGTCAACAATTCTGTATTTGAAGACCATGAGATGGGTTTAAACGCGAACATGGAGGAAAAGGAGCATCAAATAAAACTTATAAAATGGACATCGGATAAATACTTTACCATGCGTCTCTTTACGTGCGGGAAACATTTTAGCGAGACAGTTGTACATACCGGAATGCCCAGTGCCAGGCACCAGTTGAACAAATTAATTTTGTTTAGAAATCAATAGTTATCCAAGTTTGTAAAGGATGTTAAAATAATACAATACTTATCTTATATTTCGTTGATTGTTTATTTAAAACAAATGCATTCTTTGCTGTTCAACGACGTTCGAATGTGTTTATTGACCCAGGTTTAACCACATTCAAAATCCTCGTAGAATAAGTTTAATATCCGTTTGATCCACTATTATTATACAAAATAAACCCCTTCTCAGTCACAAGTTCTTTTAAAAATACCATAAAAATCGTGTAAATTCAAACCAAAAGTACAAATTTTTGGGTCTTTAGACAGGATGCTTCGATTGAGAAACGCGCCATAGTCGCCATGCTTTCTTGTCTGGTGATTACCCCACGCAAAAAACACGCGTGTTTTATACCAACAAGACGGCCTTCAATTTCCGCCATCTTGGTTTCACCTAAAGATAAGGCTATTTACCTGAAGGTATTGTTCCAGTCTTTATTGAGTTCACTGGCCCAAACCTGAATCCGGAACGAAACGTCCGAAAATGAGCACTCGCAGAAATAACCCTTTCGTTAGGACTACAATTTCTGAATCATTAGAGATACATTTGTTTTAAAGCTTTTATGGTGTTCAGAGTGGTCACTTTAGGGGTGGTAGTTAGGAAGCAAAAAATCTCTAGCTTTAATATATTCCAAGAATATGGCCATACCTTATTAGGGGAAAATTGCTGAATATGCATAATTTAAGTTACAACATTGGCAAAGTGGATTATTTATATTTTTTCCGAAAATTTTTTCGCTGTTGTCAAACTTCACACTTGTTTAAACATAATTCTCGTATTCTACATAACAGAGCATGCAAACCTGCCGATATATAGTACCGATAAATTCACTCACCGACGCCATTTTGCGAATTCGGCCGTGTGTTGCAGATTCCTTCGCTTTTCACCGTCGAACTTTGCTTTTATGATCCGCAAAATGCCATTATTTTTACTAGGTATTATTAGAAGAATATCCTTAATGGCTTTGAACGAATTCCCTTGCTTCGGTGACTTTGAAATCTTCGATGTTGTCGAAGTGTTGTTTTGGCGAATTATAGCTTCAACTTTGGGTCATGTCATTTGTCTTCTCGAAATATAGCATGTAACACACTTCACACGAGTTTTAACTGTAGCACACAAACAAACGGTACTGTGATAAACTTTGAAAGCAAAAATTAAACAATTCAACTCGCAGGTTTTGATGTAAACCACTCCGAAGAAATTCCATCATGGGGCAACCGTTCGCCAATTTCCAAACACACACGAACTGCACGAAACGAACACGCGAACTTGATGACAGGAGGGTTGTACATTTTCACGATCGACGGTTAAAAAGAAGTAAACATTCAGGATGGAATTGTTCAAAAACGAATTTAGCAACAAAAGTCTTAAAACTGGTTCCAGATATAGCAAAGATATTAAAGAATTTGCAATTTCTCTGCATTTTTACAGCCCTAGGGCCTACAAATTTGTGCGTAAAACACTTCATTTGCCGCATCCTGCAACAATTCGATCGTGGGCAGGAAATGTGGTTTGCGAACCAGGGTTTCTTTCTAACGTTATTAGCAGTCTTTCTGCAAAACTACAGCTCAGTGGAGAGACAGAATGTGCGCTAATTTTGGACGAAATGTCCATCCGCAGCGATACGCAATGGGACAAGAAAAAGTCCCAATTTGTTGGCAATGTTGATTATGGCGAAATAAAAGGCGAAGATGCTGAGAACATCGCCTCAAATGTCTTAGTGGTTATGGCAGTTGGCCTTAAATCACCTTGGCAAAAGCCAATAGCATACTTTTTAACCAACAAAACAAGCAGCCAAATTCAAGCACAAATCATAAAGAAAGCTATAATCCTTTTATATAATGAAAACATAATAGTTAAGTCGCTAACTTTTGATGGCCCAACAAAAAACGTAGCAACTGCCCGAAAACTCGGCTGCAATATTGATAATTTGGAAGGCTCGTTTCCCCATCCTTGCAGACCAGATTTAAAAGTCTACATAGTTTTAGACATTTGCCATATGCTCAAGTTAGCTAGAAATGCTTTAGGAGACATGAAATATTTTGTGACACCCACAGGGGACACAATCTCATGGGAGTATATAAAAGCTCTGTATGACATTCAACAGCAGGACATTTTGCACATTGCAAATAAACTCAAAACAAAGCATGTACAATGGCAAAAACACAAAATGAATGTTGCTGTTGCTGCCCAAACATTGAGTGCATCTGTGGCATCTGCAATAACATTTTTAAGAAAGAATGGTAATCCCAATTTCAAAGACAGCAATGCCACATGTGAATTTATCGTGCTAATTAATAATCTTTTTGACATACTAAACTCAAAAAGCAAGTTTGGCAAGCATTTTAAAGCACCAATAACTACAAAAAATTATGAAGAAATCTCAAGCTATTTAACAAATGGTATAAAAACTTTAACATCTCTGACTGATGAAAACGCGGACTGAAAATTGTCAGTGGTCCAAGAAAAACGTTTATTCGAGGATTTGCAATTTCAGCAAAGTCCTTACTAGCCATTGCAAAGGACCTTTTGCAAAGGTCTAACAGTCCCTACGAGTTTGTATTAACGTACAAATTTTCCCAAGATAAATTGGAGATGTTTTTCAGCAAAATCAGAGGGCGTTTAGGCTGGAATAACAACCCTAATGCATTACAATTTAAATATGCACTACGATCATTACTATTAGCAAACAAAATAGAAAGCTCTTCCACAGCAAATTGTGTTCCAGTGGAAAATAAAGATGATGATGTAGTACCTGATACAACTGCAATAGATAAAGAAGACAAGAAAGTTTCATATATGCTGGATACTTCCACTACTTGGCGACCTGATGTCCTCTTTTACATATCTGGTTATGTTGCAAAAAAGTTATGCAAGAAGATGAAATGCTGTGAATGTGCAACAGCATTATTCCAACCATCTGAAGAAATCAATCAAGTTCCAGATGCCTTTTCCCTTTTAGCTTGTAAACAATATGGCAAACTGTCTGTTCCATCACCTTCAGTTGTTAGAGTTATCACTTCAACTGACACATTTGCAAGAAAACAGTTAACCTGCTGGACGTCACTAAAGAAAAAGAAGGCAGATAAAATATTTTCTGATGTGCTTCAAGAAACCAAATCAAGCACCTTCAATGAGTTATTTGAACACTCTCGACAAAGTCATTTACTTGATGAATACATGAGGGATGATCATATTACTGATCTTATTAGACTTATTGTAAAAAGTTATTTAGACCTCTTCTGCTACCAGTTTGGAAGAGTTTACACAGAAAGAATTATCAAAGAAAACAAAGCTTCAAAAAGGCATATATTAACTAAGCAAATTTTGTTCCAGAATGAGTAATTTGTTTGATAAAGATTATTAAAGAAATAACACTGCATTCAATGTTCTCGAACATCCTGGGCTACACTGGGTAGCACTACAACGCCGAGTGCCGGGCGGCGGTTAACTAACCTGGTCCCCAAGAAGTGCATAACATTTGCACTATTGGTTAGGGAATGGTGCCCTGGATGTGGGAAATAACATCCAAACACCAGAGAACATTGCTGCAGCTTAAATTTAAATTAAATGCTAGATTGTGTTTATAATATTAATTGCAATAATGTATAATTATAATGTTCAATTGTAAATAAATTATCAACACTGTGTATTAAATATAACACTGTGTATTAAACACAAGTAATCCAACTTTGGAATGGGAATTTGCTATCAAATGATTAAAACACAAAAACAATAAATAGAACATAACATTCATATCTACATATTTTCAAGTCAATGATTTATATTTAGATTTAAGCCAATCATTCACAAGATTTAAGTCAATCACTCACAAGATGAATGGCAATGTTTATGTTAAGTGTACTCTGTTCTGACTACAATCCTCCAAAGTTCGATTGCCTTTTCTGTATATTTCATGAATTTGTAAAAAATGAAATAAATAAAAAATCATGTTGACAATGTTATATGTAGTTTACATCTTGTTCTCAAATTCCGCTATTATTTTCAAAAGAATTAAAATGATTTAAAACGCCGGATTAAAAACAATTTCTTGTCAGACAAATCAGGTGAGTCATTTACTACAGTTGCTGTAGAATATTAATGGCAAAAAAATTATTGTACCTGCTGTCACAACACCTGTCCTTCCACTCCAGTCTATTTAGTCCGGATAATCCATTTTACCAAACTCTGTATGATTGTTGTCTTAGCGTGGAAATGCACGTATGGAAATTCCCTTTCATAATGATGTTCAAAACAAAATCAGTTCGTTTATATTACGGACATATAAATACTTAAATAGTTGATAGTTCCACTTCAAATATTAGTACCAAAACTCCAAAAGAGGCCACAGCAATGAAGCATTCATTATTGCCATGATAGGTAGAAAAGTTAAAGCTGCAAATTGTATACGGTAATACAAATCCGGCAAAAAAACAGGAGTTAAAGCTCTAAAGTCCATCAATTTGATCTCCGCTCCTCGTGCAACGAGCTCTTGACCGCGTGAAATTCCTTGACACAGAAGATTGGAACTAGTTGAAATGCCCTTCGAAATCCGCCATTTTGTGGAGACAAAATTTCGACTGAGAAATGCTAGGAGTACGCATTCTATATCTATTATTTCTATGGCTGGAACACACGGCCGAATTCGCAAAATGGCGTCGGTGAGTGAATTTATCGGTACTATATATCGGCAGGTTTGCATGCTCTGTTATGTAGAATATGGGAATTATGTTTAAACAAGTGTGAAGTTTGCCAGCAGCGAAAAAATTTTCGGAAAAAATATAAATAATCCACTTTGCCAATCTTGTAACTTAAATTATGCATATTCAGCAATTTTCCCCTGATAAGGTATAGCCATATTCTTGGAATATATTAAAGCTAGGGGTTTTTTGCTTCCTAACTACCACCCCTAAAGTGACCACTCTGAACACCATAAAAGCTTTAAAACAAATGTATCTCTATTGATTCAGAATTTGTAGTCCTAACGAGAGGGTTATTTCTGCGGGTGCTCGTTTTCGAATGTTTCGTCCCAGATTCAGGTTTGGGCAAATATGCCATCTTGTTCGCCATGGTTAACTTACCCTAAAACAGTTGAGATTATCTGGGGTAAATGAAACGCATACAAAGTCCTTGACAGGTCCTAGACTAATAAGGATGCTTTAGCATGCATGCATGCTATTTTGCCTATTGTACGACAAAGTCTGCTAAAACCAATGAATTTCCCTTTGTAAAGTTATTTGCCCACAAACTGACTGTCTGTAATTATCAGAATGTAATACAAAATCTTTAAACCAAAAAAAATAATTATGGGTGTGCAAAGTTGGGGTGAGGGAAATCTAAAACCAAGTTTCCAGACCTTTCTATGAGTTATCTTGAGGGAGGGAGGCATAATTTTCAACTTCCTGATATAATCTCCTTCAGGGAATATGGAGCTTTTCAGCAAATACCCAATGCAGTTTGCTGCTAATAGTACATGAAATGTTTGCCTTGATTATTGAATATTTTTATATTCAGGTAGGACAGAATAAGATAGAGGTATTGACAGGGGATGAACAAAATGGCATGTCTCATGGTCCAGTGCAAATAATATTAACAAACCAAGACAATTTTAGTGATGAAGCATCAAGTTTGCGGGAGGTTATGAAGATCGAGAGACATCTGACAGACAATGGAGAAATGTTATTTATTTGTTGTTATATAAGCATATGCATCCAAGCTTTATTAAAAATATGCAATAGTTAATAATTACTTTTGAATATGAATACTATATATTTTAAATATATAAATATGAAATTGTAATAAAATTCATGAACTGTAGTTTGCAACTTCTTTTTCAACCAAATTGGTGATGATCAATGAAACATGGATATAAAAAGATACAGAGAAGCTACAGGAAATTTTACACTCCAAGGGAAAGGTAATTATGCGTGCATGCATGTACATGAAACACCCAACATTGCCATGCAGGGTTTTAGCAAGGCCAATGGGAATTGATAAAGCACAATACATAGGGTAATTTAGTAAAGCTATTTTAGGCCCACCTATGAATCATAAAATAAGAGGAAAATGAGAATGAGATTCTGAAAGCAACTATTAAAAAGTTAAATCAGCAATTGCATACCCACTCTTAGATTTTCACTCCAAATATTGGTATTTATAAACTGTGCCAGTTTGATTGGATAAGGATGTTCCTACTTAGTTATGCAACAAGTCAAAGTATATTTAACAATAGTAAACACCCCAAAGTACAAGTCTTCATAGTCATTAGTAGCTGGTCTAAATAATTCAAAACACAATTTATACAGTAAAAAAGTGACTACTTAAACATGAAAAATGATGACTTGAAAGATATTAGACGAGAAAAAGCATGCAGACATTGGTAAAATTAATATACATTATACAGAAAGCCGGCAAGACCCAGTGTTTCAGTCATAGTATTAATGTCTGTTCAAAATTGAAATTTAGAAAACTTATGACTGGTTTTTGAATAAGATCTAAGTGTCTATACCATAATACCAATGTCATAATAGCCTCAGATGTAAAAGAAAATATTAAAAACTTGACAAAACACGTACCTTCAATATGGCAGGAAAATTGAAGATGCCATGAGAAAACAATCTTGCTCGTAAATTTTACTCGCAAACTTCTTGTCGTGTAAATGACTTATTGACCAATAACTTGATTTTTTTTTGCAGGAAATGGTTTATCACTTATAATTTTTCTTAAAAGAATAACGCTAAAGTGCTAAACCAGCTTCGTTAAAACAAAAACTTGAAAAAAGCTAATACCCCCTATAGACTAAACCAGGGGGTTGAAAATAGTAGCGGGCTCAAGAAACGGGCCTGGTCAGTGGTAATTGGCATGAGAATAGTGGACCAGTTGTCATGGAGATGGCATCAGCAATGACCAAAGTCAGCCATTTTTTCGGCTTCAAATGCTTGACTGAAGCAGTGAACTGAATTTATATAATAATACGTGTTCGTTCTGCATTTTCATTGGTCGCGAGCTGTGTGTTATTAAAGTACACACGCACGGATGACGTCAACTGATGGCGTGATCTAATTTAGCTAATTTATTTCGCGGGTCTTCGCATGAATTTTGTCAACTTTATTATAATATAAAACAAATAGATTTCATTTTTTTGTGCTTCTGCACTGTAATAGATCACAGATGACGCCATAGCGTGTGAAGAACAAAAAGTCACGCACTCGACTGCGTCTCGTGCATACTTTTTTGTTCTTCACACGCTATGACGTCATCTGTGATCTATTACAGTACAGACGCACGCAAAAATGAAATCTATTTGTTAAATAACAGTTATATTCAGTTCACTGGACTGAAGGAAGATAGGAGCAAGTTCTCCAGTAATATTATTATAGCTCAGTGGTTCCCGATTGTTTCCCGGCTACAGGTAGCTACCACTGACCCAAAATGCGATGCTATTATGTTGCCCGTTCTTCAACGCGAAATACTACATGTTTTTGATCGGAATTTATTGCATAACGTAGAAATAAAAAATATACAAAAGACACACATACATGTGTTTTCCCACGTGACCAAATCTCAGAAAAACCGGTACAGGGTACCCAAAACTAATTGTTTATGAATTAGCCATGTCACATATACGTCCGGCAAAGCCCTTCGCCCCCCTGGTTTTTAACAAAAAAATGTTTACGAGATAGCAAGAAAAAGGAAATAATCTTAAAATATTTTCATTTCTTTGAATATATTTTTATACTACATTTGCTTAACGGTGAAAAAAGGTGTTTTACCTTACTTTTCGAAGCAAGAATCTACTATGAGAATACTTTCTTCAGGTATGTTTCACACAACATATGTCATATACTTTGTATTTTGCGTACGATTTTAATACGGATACGGCAACACGCTTCAATATTTGTCTTGTTTGATAATAGAGTGTTTTTAGATCACACAAACCGTTAGATCTTATATATACAACTGGTT
Organism: Muricea muricata; assembly: GCA_963855995.1. Classification (NCBI taxonomy): domain Eukaryota; kingdom Metazoa; phylum Cnidaria; class Anthozoa; order Malacalcyonacea; family Plexauridae; genus Muricea; species Muricea muricata. Next base: position 92,946,722 of record OY979716.1, on the reverse strand, counting down.
AAAGATTATTGACATAGTTTTTTTTCTTCCGAGCATTGTATTTTTATTGCTAGCTTCGTTTTGTTTTGCTGAATGCTGTTGCATATGTTAGCCAGACTTTCCAGGACTCAGCAGCATCTTTATGCAACTCTTTCCGGCTAAGTTGCTTATGTAGAAAGTAGATACTACCAGAAGATTTAAAGAAAGTACACACTCGCTTTGTTTTAGATTTGTACCTGCCAGTATGTGCAAACCCAATAGTCCAATACCTGATAAAAAGTCGTCAGCTACAGAAAAGGGAAAATATCCAGGACATGGCATAAGAGGTTTTGTTTTCCAAATGCATCAAGGTAACTCACACTTTATATTAACAGTCAGGAAAATCTAGAAGTGACATTGTCCAGAAAACTGCATTTTGTATTAGCCATTGATGCCTTTTAAAGATATAATAGTTGACTGCAGCATGTGCACATAAAATCAAATACAGGGGCCCAGTATTGAATGCATGGGGTCACTATGTAAAAATAAGATTGTGTAATTATAATTGTAAATATCATTGACTTATCAATATTTAAGAATCCTTGATAGTTCCACCCTTATAGAAGAAAGACATTTGCTTTCTTTACTGGATGTATGTGTATCTTTATGTTGTAAAGGCAAAAATGTACTACAGTATACTAATATACTTGTTAAAGTTTTCTTGTTTTGTAGGATCTATCTACTGTAAGAACCTCACCTCAGCATGGCATAAAGCATATACATACTATGTAAAACAACAGAGGCAGAAATTTTATCATGTCATATCTATGATATGATGAATGTTTTAATAAAAGTTCAAATTCTATATTGTACAGTAGTCACTGCTTATTCTTAAGTTACATTGTTAATGTTAAGCTAGTTATCATACATGTAAAATGCCAAATTAAAAAGTTCAAAATTAGTCTTGCATTAATGCTCTCTTCACTTTCCAAGAGGCATTTTGCATGTATTTTAGACATTCTCCTAGAATACAAAAAACAACAGGTAAGAGTCTGCACAAACCAGGTGTCAATTTTACAGTATTTACCAGAAACAAAAACATAACATTGACAAGAAAGGATGTTAGATGATCACCCAGGGGATGGTGGTTGGATATAGGATTCATTGTATTTGTTCCTAATACAAAATTGTATTAGGAAAAGGATGACTTTGACTTCCCTTTTTTAAAAAGGCGTAGGACCCACAAATCTAGCTATGTTTTTTGCAGACATATGTGTCAAATTGTGCCAGTGTAAAAAAGATATACACTTCTATGTCTGAACTTCTATGTCTTCTACTGTCTGATTGCATAAAGGGTGGTTAACTTTAAAAACAGCTGTGTGTCAATATACCTGAATGAAAGAGCTAATTTGACAGAAATATGAGACTTTTAAAGGGTGCTGAAAGGTGTAAACTGAGAGCTGGGAATTGCATATTTTTGCCGGGAAAATAGGATCGCATGTACTGGGATTTTCCACAAAACAATAGAAAACTTTGTGCACTTGGACAACGTGATTAGTAGCCCTTCAGGACCCTGTTTTTATAAATCAAAGATATAAAATATACCAGAAGCCAACTTCAACTTTCTGCATCCAACTGATCCAAGTTATATATAACATAAATCTGTATATTCAATGTAAGACTGTATAGAGTATATTCAGGAGTCAAGCTTATAACTTTGATATAGAACAACATTGAACATGAAAATTGAAGAAATAAACTTGAAGGAACAAACTCTAACTTTCAAATACCTGTTTAATACAAAACTGCAAACGACTCTGGCCGGTGTTCCCCATCACCTCAAAAATCTTTCAAATGTCGACATTTCCAAGACTTTATTAATTTTCCGTTCCTGTCTAAGGCCAAGTATATAATGAATAACTCGTACATCTTTGAATAAATCGTAAAAGTCCCAAAAAATTCATCAAAATCATTCTTATTGACAAAAAAAATACTGCGAAAAAGGTCAACATAACATCTAGGGGTTCCAGATATAGCAAAGATATTAAAGAATTTGCAATTTCTCTGCATTTTTACAGCCCTAGGGCCTACAAATTTGTGCGTAAAACACTTCATTTGCCGCATCCTGCAACAATTCGATCGTGGGCAGGAAATGTGGTTTGCGAACCAGGGTTTCTTTCTAACGTTATTAGCAGTCTTTCTGCAAAACTACAGCTCAGTGGAGAGACAGAATGTGCGCTAATTTTGGACGAAATGTCCTTCCGCAGCGATACGCAATGGGACAAGAAAAAGTCCCAATTTGTTGGCAATGTTGATTATGGCGAAATAAAAGGCGAAGATGCTGAGAACATCGCCTCAAATGTCTTAGTGGTTATGGCAGTTGGCCTTAAATCACCTTGGCAAAAGCCAATAGCATACTTTTTAACCAACAAAACAAGCAGCCAAATTCAAGCACAAATCATAAAGAAAGCTATAATCCTTTTATATAATGAAAACATAATAGTTAAGTCGCTAACTTTTGATGGCCCAACAAAAAACGTAGCAACTGCCCGAAAACTCGGCTGCAATATTGATAATTTGGAAGGCTCGTTTCCCCATCCTTGCAGACCAGATTTAAAAGTCTACATAGTTTTAGACATTTGCCATATGCTCAAGTTAGCTAGAAATGCTTCAGGAGACATGAAATATTTTGTGACACCCACAGGGGACACAATCTCATGGGAGTATATAAAAGCTCTGTATGACATTCAACAGCAGGACATTTTGCACATTGCAAATAAACTCAAAACAAAGCATGTACAATGGCAAAAACACAAAATGAATGTTGCTGTTGCTGCCCAAACATTGAGTGCATCTGTGGCATCTGCAATAACATTTTTAAGAAAGAATGGTAATCCCAATTTCAAAGACAGCAATGCCACATGTGAATTTATCGTGCTAATTAATAATCTTTTTGACATACTAAACTCAAAAAGCAAGTTTGGCAAGCATTTTAAAGCACCAATAACTACAAAAAATTATGAAGAAATCTCAAGCTATTTAACAAATGGTATAAAAACTTTAACATCTCTGACTGATGAAAACGGACTGAAAATTGTCAGTGGTCCAAGAAAAACGTTTATTCGAGGATTTGCAATTTCAGCAAAGTCCTTACTAGCCATTGCAAAGGACCTTTTGCAAAGGTCTAACAGTCCCTACGAGTTTGTATTAACGTACAAATTTTCCCAAGATAAATTGGAGATGTTTTTCAGCAAAATCAGAGGGCGTTTAGGCTGGAATAACAACCCTAATGCATTACAATTTAAATATGCACTACGATCATTACTATTAGCAAACAAAATAGAAAGCTCTTCCACAGCAAATTGTGTTCCAGTGGAAAATAAAGATGATGATGTAGTACCTGATACAACTGCAATAGATAAAGAAGACAAGAAAGTTTCATATATGCTGGATACTTCCACTACTTGGCGACCTGATGTCCTCTTTTACATATCTGGTTATGTTGCAAAAAAGTTATGCAAGAAGATGAAATGCTGTGAATGTGCAACAGCATTATTCCAACCATCTGAAGAAATCAATCAAGTTCCAGATGCCTTTTCCCTTTTAGCTTGTAAACAATATGGCAAACTGTCTGTTCCATCACCTTCAGTTGTTAGAGTTATCACTTCAACTGACACATTTGCAAGAAAACAGTTAACCTGCTGGACGTCACTAAAGAAAAAGAAGGCAGATAAAATATTTTCTGATGTGCTTCAAGAAACCAAATCAAGCACCTTCAATGAGTTATTTGAACACTCTCGACAAAGTCATTTACTTGATGAATACATGAGGGATGATCATATTACTGATCTTATTAGACTTATTGTAAAAAGTTATTTAGACCTCTTCTGCTACCAGTTTGGAAGAGTTTACACAGAAAGAATTATCAAAGAAAACAAAGCTTCAAAAAGGCATATATTAACTAAGCAAATTTTGTTCCAGAATGAGTAATTTGTTTGATAAAGATTATTAAAGAAATAACACTGCATTCAATGTTCTCGAACATCCTGGGCTACACTGGGTAGCACTACAACGCCGAGTGCCGGGCGGCGGTTAACTAACCTGGTCCCCAAGAAGTGCATAACATTTGCACTATTGGTTAGGGAATGGTGCCCTGGATGTGGGAAATAACATCCAAACACCAGAGAACATTGCTGCAGCTTAAATTTAAATTAAATGCTAGATTGTGTTTATAATATTAATTGCAATAATGTATAATTATAATGTTCAATTGTAAATAAATTATCAACACTGTGTATTAAATATAACACTGTGTATTAAACACAAGTAATCCAACTTTGGAATGGGAATTTGCTATCAAATGATTAAAACACAAAAACAATAAATAGAACATAACATTCATATCTACATATTTTCAAGTCAATGATTTATATTTAGATTTAAGCCAATCATTCACAAGATTTAAGTCAATCACTCACAAGATGAATGGCAATGTTTATGTTAAGTGTACTCTGTTCTGACTACAATCCTCCAAAGTTCGATTGCCTTTTCTGTATATTTCATGAATTTGTAAAAAATGAAATAAATAAAAAATCATGTTGACAATGTTATATGTAGTTTACATCTTGTTCTCAAATTCCGCTATTATTTTCAAAAGAATTAAAATGATTTAAAACGCCGGATTAAAAACAATTTCTTGTCAGACAAATCAGGTGAGTCATTTACTACAGTTGCTGTAGAATATTAATGGCAAAAAAATTATTGTACCTGCTGTCACAACACCTGTCCTTCCACTCCAGTCTATTTAGTCCGGATAATCCATTTTACCAAACTCTGTATGATTGTTGTCTTAGCGTGGAAATGCACGTATGGAAATTCCCTTTCATAATGATGTTCAAAACAAAATCAGTTCGTTTATATTACGGACATATAAATACTTAAATAGTTGATAGTTCCACTTCAAATATTAGTACCAAAACTCCAAAAGAGGCCACAGCAATGAAGCATTCATTATTGCCATGATAGGTAGAAAAGTTAAAGCTGCAAATTGTATACGGTAATACAAATCCGGCAAAAAAACAGGAGTTAAAGCTCTAAAGTCCATCAATTTGATCTCCGCTCCTCGTGCAACGAGCTCTTGACCGCGTGAAATTCCTTGACACAGAAGATTGGAACTAGTTGAAATGCCCTTCGAAATCCGCCATTTTGTGGAGACAAAATTTCGACTGAGAAATGCTAGGAGTACGCATTCTATATCTATTATTTCTATGGCTGGAACACACGGCCGAATTCGCAAAATGGCGTCGGTGAGT